>CM057970.1:36898275-38135683 GCA_030142095.1 Rubus idaeus
AGATAGACACAAATAATTGAAGGAACATTAGGTTGTCGGAAAAGGAAACAAAAGATCGATTTGTTCACGCTTGAGGAATAATCCATTCTAGGAGATTAGAACCAATTATCAAGCAAAAATTAGAGCATATAGATATATATATTCAGATAATTTCTCATCCATAAATTCTCTCCAACAATATTTATCCCACAAGTTAATTATGGAAAAGTTTGATGGCAATACACTGAAAAACCTTCACATCAGCTGCATGGTAATTTCTTAACTGTTATTTTTTTTAAAGGTAAAAATAAAAAATTTTGTTGCTGAAGCATAATACACTTACAATCAAGCCATTCTGAGCACACATGTAGAAATCATAATTCCTTGGATGCACAATATTTGTATCCACAACTGTTCCTGGAGAGAGATAACAGAGAGAGGGAGATGGAGGAGATATGAAAAGTGGACAAATGATCAAAGTGAAATAAAAAGTAATCAGAAAGTGGAAGACCTGGTGGAACATTAGCTTGGGAAGAACCAGTTTGGAAAAGCTTTGTATTATGGTTCTTTTGAGCCACAATCACAGTAAATTTTGGAACATCATCAACCTTCTCAAGGTGCCTGTAAGCCTGTAATATTGAAATTAAACTGATAATCAATGTTGAGAATAAAAAGAAAAAAAAATTCAGCATGCCATTGATGGCAGGTCCTATGAACAAGACACAGTCAGTCCATGCCCTTGCCAGAAAAGGACTTGATTAAATTGAAAAATAACCTTTATGATTTGAAGCAGCTCCTCATTTAAAACTTGATTAAATTGTGGTTCGCTGACTCCATCCCTAGAATGTAAAAAATACCCTTGATCATATTTTGCTTTTAAAATTAATCAAGTGAAACATAAGCTGAGGAAAACCAGAGCAACAGAAAAAACTTTTGAGGTGAAAAATTATAGAGCTTCTTGAAGATTTATACTTTATAGTGAAACAGATACGATACAAAAGCATGAATAATTGAATATGCCAAATAGATCCATCAATCTTATGTAGAAGAGATAAGATACTAGTATGTAATTATTATATTAGGCAACGAGAAATATGTTTGTGGAATACGTTTCACTCCAATATTTAGAGCTTGCACACAGGTTAACACAAAGGCTCCCGAGAAGGGTCAAGGAAGCCCAAAAGGCCAGGTTACACAAACCTAAACTCGATCTACACAGATGCAAGAGCTAAAACGAGACGGACAAGATACTGCAACATTATGATGGTATTCAGGATTCACTTTCCACAGGATAATGTGTAATTTTTTTAGAAATTAAAAGATGGTCAAAAATTTAAAATTTAAATAACGTACAGAAAGTAATGATATACACCTGAAGATAATAATCTGAGTTGGTTTGCGTCCTTTGCTTGTTTCGTAAAAGTCCACAAGCAGTTCGCTGCAACACATAGAATTTTCTGCATTGGTCAGATATATCACAATCTTGGGGAATGAAAGAAGTGTAATGCCTTGTTTAATACCTCATAATACCATCATCTTCTCCAGTTTCCAGTTGCTTGTACAAAGAATCAATAATCTCGGCTTTAGGAACTTTTTGTGTCCTTACAGCTGCTCTGTACCTTGAAATAAGTGGCTGATAAGTATAATTTCACACACCAAAAGATGCACAAAATCAACCTATAAATTAACCCTACTGTGGATATGAGTATCGTATGTAGTATGGAAAGTAGGGATCGTTCCCGCAAGAGAATGGGACTCAACTGCAGACAATGTCACGACACTAAGTTATAATGACTCAAACTGACCTAACAGAAAGACTCTAACGTCAGACGACCTAAAACAACTCAGAAAATTCCGAAATTAAATACTTAGACTCTAGACACACTGATGATGACGCACACAAAATTTCAGGTAATTTGGATATGATTTGGTTGACGAAAATAAATAACAAAACTGGACAGAATGTAAATGACGAAAATAGAAAAAAAGATTGTGATTTGAGATTGAAAACAATTATGGGAACAAGTCAAAGGACAACTATCCACCACTAGACAATCCTACAACCATGTCATCTCCCTTTGTCAATCTTTACTCATGAATGAAGACTCTCACGATCAGCCCTGAACTGCAGCGTATCTAACCGTATTACTCTCTCTTACTTGATACGTTATATGAATGAACTGCATACCACACAACTTATCCCTAACATGCAACCTAGGATGAACTGCATACAACTAGATTTAACATATAGTAGTCATTAAGTTTGAAGAGAGTTTGAGAAATCACAAGGCACACAAGATTATGAACTGCATATCCCACGTAACCTAGAAGTTATTTCACTTATTAATCCGCAATTAATAATCGTTCCTTGCAAGCATATATGATGGGACAACCGGTCATGCATACATACTTGAACAATAAACCCTAGGCATGCTCACTACGTTTGCAACCATAGAAAACATACAGAGAATCATCGATGATATTCCGGCAAAATAACTTTCATTCATATCATAAAGAAATCCAAAGAAAAGTTATAACAAAATTGTAATCATGTCTAGGGCTTCAAGCAGCCCCTTAACTAAAGGTTTAGCCGGACTTAGTCATAGTAAAACTAAGCATAGATGAATACATAAAAGAGAGGAGGAATCAAAGAACAAATTCTCGAACAGACGAGGGTCGAACGGTCGACAGGATTGTCTCGACCGGTCGGCAAGCGGCTCCGATTTCTGCTCCTTTTTCTTCTTTTTCTCTCACGAGCGAATATGGTTTTTCTGAGATTAATGAGGTCCTTATATACGCTCCAGCGATGCCTCAATCAACTTTCCTTTTACCACTTCTAATCCAACAAGGAAACTCTTTAGAAAACAATCTCCACCAATCCTTATTGGACTAGACTTCCTATCTTCATCGGAAAATCGCCATCTTGACTAAAAACTCCATCTTTATCTCCTTTTTCTCCTCCTTGCATTGGACACACTACAAAACTAACAAACACATTAAAAAGTCCAAAATAATAATAAATCAAACACGAGAACCTATAAAATAATGATAATAAACGTCGCAAATATTGCTCCTATCAGTGGCCACTCTAGAGAGCCAACAACCTGATAGCTCCAACAAATTGTAGTAGAAACAAGACAACTTTTAAGCTCAAATTATTGGAAGATAAATTGAAAAAAATAAAAAAGACATGCAAGTACCGCAGCAACAGACGGAATATCTGATCGACCAGGAGGCCCATGAGATACATCCATCCCCAAAATCATCGTAGGATTGTCTTTTATCAGAGGAACAAATCCAGAGATCACAGGAGTGTGTTTTTTCAGAGGAACAAATCCAGAGTCTTCTGTTGCCAACAAAGAATTTATTCCTCCAAGCTGTAATAATGGCAACCAGAAGAAATCACTAGTGTCCACAATTTAGAAAAGTAGAGACGGATTTCAAGCTTTAGTTTCTTGCCTTAGAATTTATTTTCATAAGTACATTAGTGAGGTATTGATCCGAAAGAAGCTCCCTAATGTTTGTTTTCTGGGGAGAAATGCATTGCGTTGCAATCCCCAAGTCAACAAGACACTTTTTCTTCCATGGTCCTATACAATTAATGTAGATGAGCATAAACCAAGTATATGATCAGAGCAAGAGATAGTTGGCATGCAACTATAAATAACAAAGCTATACCATAAATATTTGAAGTTTTTCTCTCCGGTAAAACGCAAAGAATGAAGTTGGCTGAATCCTTTAGAAGCTTAAGCTTAGCTTGAATCTGTTCAAACATCTTTTCAACCCGTACTACAGGGCTTTGTTTTCTAGACTGTGGTTCTTCGTCAATCAACGTCAAGGGGCGCGCAATACGCTGCACAGATGAGAGAGTTAAGAGTTCATATATGATTAGCATGAGTAAAACGAAAAAGAAGTCAAAAAAAAGTTCACAGATGGTGTAACCTACAACGCCCTTGTTCCTCCCAGTGTCATAAAGCTGCCTTGAGATTTGACTAATATCACAATTTGCCGAAGAGAAGTTGACAACAACCCATTTGTCAATGTGTTTGGGATTCAAAAATGTCTGGGACAAGGGAAATCTGAGCATCAACTTAGTAGATAGCTAAAATAGAATTTGAATTGTGGTGAAGAAGGTAGAAGAATCAGCTCAACCTTTGTCTCAAAGATAAAACAGATAAATTTGGTAATAAGGCGTAGTTACAATTACCTTGTTATTGAAGTTCCAATTCCCATTCGAGGGCATGCAAACATAACTGTTACCTACCTTCAAATGTTCATCAAAATAAAGTGCGTTAGAAAGTAATTAGATTGAGTGATAAGTAAGAACACTGACATTTCGTACCTTTGGAGCCTCAAGAACACGGCCTTGAATCTGAGTCAATTTCTTCTCTATCGATATGCCACATGCAACAAGCACAGGTTCATCGTCATAGCCATAATTTCTTACAGCCTGCAATGTTAATGATCAGCAGAAATTGCAACATACACCAAAAAAAAAAAGGAGCAGTTTGGTGACAGGCAAAACTTACTTCAGTCAGTCTTCCTATTCTATCCTGAGGCCTCTGCCTTGAATTTCCAACAATAGATGCTCTCTGCTTTGAAGATAATGCTTTTTTATACCGTTGGAGCGACACAAGGGAACAGAACTAAAACAACAAGAGACGAGGGAAGGTGGGACAACAAGTCAAGAACATAAGTGTAATAGGCTTAATTGTTACTAAACCTTAGTATAAGAAACTTGCAGACCTCCAGTGGCACGTAGTTGGGCCTTTTTGGCTTGCCAACATCAAGGCATGGCAGGTATGCAGAATAGGTGAGTTCTATGCCACGATGTTTAGTGAAATACTCAAACACAGTAACGTCCACAGTCTGCCCCTCATTAGTGCCATCATCACTTTTCAATTTCATTGGAAAACTGGGAAAAAAAGAGAGAGACAATTATAAGTTTCTCAGGTAGGAAGGATGAACAAGGAAACCAACAGGGGGAGAATTATTTTCAGAAGATAAGCACATACTATTGCTCATGGCAGGGCTTCTGGCTCAAGCCAGTAATTTTGAATTCCATGTTGAGATGTCTAGTCTTAATCCTCAGATTTTTCAGCATTCTCTTAGCCTGTATGTTACCATGAAATTGAGTTATCAGACACCAAAGTTCATGCCAAAATCTGAACCTTAAAGAAAAACAATTTGCATTTTTTTTTTAACCTTTGCCCAGTCAATGTTGCGGCGGTCTTGTACACCCTGGTTAGCCATCAGAAATTTATCCACTGGCCCAGGTGTTAGGATCAGTGTTGTAGATACATCTGCAAGAAGCCATATTAACAAAACAAGTGACAAGTGACGACAAGTGTAGCCAACCAACTATAAGATTACAAAAGGCAACAAAATGGTGTACCCATATTCAAGGACAAGCCACCCTGAGTGGGGCGGAAACTGGAATGAATGCCCCGAACTGTACTTAAACCTCCACCAACCTTAGTAAT
The DNA here is from genome assembly GCA_030142095.1 of Rubus idaeus. Lineage (NCBI taxonomy): Eukaryota > Viridiplantae > Streptophyta > Magnoliopsida > Rosales > Rosaceae > Rubus > Rubus idaeus. The sequence goes on from CM057970.1 coordinate 36,903,738, forward strand.
GCATCTGGAATCATCGTGAAAGAATGACTGTCTTACTAGAAGACATCCCCTGTGCATGTTAAATGGCACAGTGAAGGAGGTTAGAGCTCATAGCAGTACAAGTAAAGTTGAACAATGGAATATTTAATGTAGTCAATTTATATATCAAGCTACGTGTTCGCTGCTTGCTGCCTTGAGACTATATCGAGCACTCTAAGTGCATCCTGAGCATTATCTGCTTCAGCTCCATTAAAAGCACGAGCAATTGGCTTCAGAGGTATTTTGGCAGCATAAGTTATCTCTACGTTGAAAGTCTTTGACTGAACCGATCGTTTCAGCCGTTTTTCAGTGACACTGGAGCTCCCGGTGTCACTAACACATTAAAACAAAAATGTCAACTTGGACAATGCAAATGAGTTAAACAGAAATGACTTTTGATGACCAAGACTAGGAAAAGGAACGGTGAAGCCATACTGTGGCCTAGAAAATGATTCCTCCAGCACAACTGTGAAATTGAGCTTGTGCAGTGGGAGAGGACCAACTGTGTACAGAGCTTTCTCCCCATCATATGCAAACTTTGTGCCCACAAATTCCGAGGAGTATGTTTGGTAAAGCCTATCCATCAGTTTTCTCCCAATTCCCATGCCTGGAACGACTGGCTTTTTGTCTTCATAAGTCATATGAACCTGCAAATAGTATGGCATTAACACAATGGTACAGAGTAGGACAATAAACTCCATTGAGTTAAATAAGAGTCGCATGAGGAGTTAAAAATACCGAATACTGGTAAAATATAGCATCTGGATTATTCACTGAAATTTTGAAGTGGTTTGCAAGTAAAAGTATGCGCCTTCCAGTAGTTCCAGTCCCCCGTGGCCTAGTCATGATAGAATACTTGGGAGGAGCCACTAGTTCTGGCTTCAAATTGGATGGTATTGTTGGAGGGGGTGGGGGCAAATCTGCGTCATCCCCACCTGCATTTGCCGCACCAGCTACCATTTTTTACCGAAAAATATGTTCTACAAACCACTAATGCAAGGTAGAATAAACTCATTATGTGAAGAATGGACTAATAATTCTCATCTTCATTGAAATGATATAGAAACAAACGAACTTGTGCTTATAAAACGATTTTAAAATTTTCTTGATTCTCATAAGGTTATATAAATTACTTATCAAAACAGGGCTGATAATCGATCAGTCACACTTTTTTATCAAACATACAGGTTGTAAAATTAAGAGAGAAAATGTGTTGCTCGTGACAAGTATATTGCTGCCAAACTTCCGAGTCTGAGCTTCATTCAAAGCCAAATACAAAGACAAGTGACAAATTATGAGACAACATTGATGAAGAAATCTAGGCATATGATCTAAACCAATTGGCAATAAAAAGAGAAGCTCAAACCCTTATAAGCTCTTCGGTAAAGTTATATTAATATTTCTCTAATGTATGACAACACTCCACATTCTCAAACATTAGGTGAGAGAGCATAGAGCAAATGAGCAAGAGCAACCAAGCAGGGAATGCATGCAGAGCAAGAAAAGAGTGAGAGATCAAAGATTGAGCCAGAAAGTTGTACCGTTGGAGAGCTTCGTCTAGGATCTTCGAGGCAGTGAGATGAGAGTGAAAATGAAGATGAAGATGAGAAGGAGAGAAGTCAGAGAACACCAAGAGCTTTTTCTTCCTGTAAATGTCTCTTTGGCTTCAGAGAGAGCATGGAGGGAAAGAGCCTCTTATAAAGAGTTTAACTCCATGTCTTCCTCGGCGCCTCTTCAGCTCCCCACTTTAATAATGTCTTTAATTTATTTTTTTGGGTGATATTCTCCAATAAGGTCTCGTTTGGTTCACAAATTTTAGGCCATAGAAAAGGAAATGAAATGAAACTCAAGCATTTCTTGTGTTTGGGGTGTCAAGGGAAATGAAACACTTTCCTGAAGGAAAAGAAATTAGGAGGGAAAATGATTCTCTCCACACCCCAAGGAATTCATTATCCCTCCCACCTTCGTGCATTTATTACAAAATATCATAACTATTTTTCCAATATTGCCAAACACTTGAAAAGAAAGTGGGTAGGAATAAATTGGAGTGGACTTTTTAGAGGGGGTAGGTTATACACACTATTGATAGCTCCTTGCTCTTTTGATCCTAACATGGATGTTGAACCTTGTCCAAAAAAAAAACACGCACACACATGATGGAGTTTTACCAATTTTCCATATCCATTTTGTTGAAATTCAAAATAGAAATTCTTTCTTGCACAGACACGTGTTAGTGGGGTTTTCTGACATATATATATATATGTATATATTGTACACACTAGATGGAGTCCACACACTATATGTGAGGAGTTAAAAATATGGTAAAGATGGAGAAAAACGTGGGAGTGTGATATTGTAGTTGGTGGGATATGTTGAATATCTAATTTTTATTTTTATTTTTTTATTTATAATTTTATTTTATTGTTCTTTCTGAATAAGTTGATATCTAATGTTTTTTAATATAAAAATGGTATATAGGTCAAAAAAGTCTATAGATTTGTATATATATTTTGTTTCTTTTCAACTTAACAAATTATCTTTTGTCTTGGCCAAAAAAACAACAAATTATCTTTTGTTAATAAAATAATACTGCAGAACAAAATATCATGTACCTATTTGCTAATCTATCTGTAATGCCTAAACCGCATGAGCATCTATTACCATATAAGATAAGAGTTTCAAGAGTTAAGTTTATGACAGTCTCATAGAAATGAACTAAATAATTCCAAACACAATCAATAAGATAATTAAGGTAAAAACCCAAACTTAAGTCTGCATAATAATAATAATCATAAAAGCATTTACTGAAGTGACAAGTTGACGACAATCAGGATTCCGTACAACTTAAATAAGTCCTTGTCATACCCAGAAAAGGAAGACCAAAATACTTGTTGAGATCAACATGCCTCAAGAGTCAAGAGTCTGCTGTGATATATGAAGCCTCAAAAGTTGTCCACAACCAGACTATAAGAGGTTGCTAATCTATCTGTAATGCCTAAACCGCTCTATTTGACATAAAACCAAAGATGGGGTTTGTCCTACATCTATGAGTCATCAAAAAGCTAGCCATATCCACAAAAGAAAGGTAGCAGCAAGACCTCAGCAGAAGAACATGGAACTCCGGACTTTCTCATGAAGCCTAGGGAGCTCTGGAACTGGGATGCTCTCTGATGTAGTGACACTGCCTTTTGCTGATGAAGTTTCCGAGAGATCTTCAAACTTCATGAACTGCCCCACTTGTGCTGCAGCAAGGTGGGCATAGCATATGGGCGCCACTGGAGAAAAATGGTTGTAATAGTTAGTGAGATGGAAAAGTCAAGCTCCACACCAAGATTTAATTCCACAGGAAAAAGAATTAAAAGCACAAGTGTGTTTAACTTACCAATGGAAATTGCAGTACAACTCCTTTGGTACCTGAAATATGTTACAAAAATTATATGGATGAGTTCTATTGAAAGGTTATTCAAGTCAAGTCACATGGAAAGTGATTGAAAATGAAAAGCTTACACATAAGAGAGGGAGTGAATCAGGTTCTGCAAGTCATCAGGGGAAAAGCCAATCTCATCGAGCAAGACATGATAGTGCGCTGGCCTCGAAGTTCCCTGTTTATAGGAAGCAATGCAAAAGAAAAGGATATATAAGTGATGAACCGTTAGAAACTTGAGTTGGGGAAACAAAGATAAACAACATTTTCCAGGAGTAACCAGTTTTCCCACAAGAATTAGTTATGGAAATTTTTGATGGCAATGCGCCAATGCCTAAAAGACCTTCACCATCAGAGTCCTTTTTGAAAAATTGCACAGCTTGCTTGTAGAATCTTTTCTCAAAACATTTATTTTCAAAAATAGTACATGGTACAGAATTCTATAGCAGAAGCATACTACTGTTAATTTTTTTTTTAGAGAAGTGTTGGGGAAGGAGGCACTTACAATCATGCCAGCCTGAGAACACATGTAGAAATCATAAATCCTTGGATGCACAATTTTTGTGTCAACAACTGTCCCTGCAGAGACATAAAAAGAGAGATCAAGAAAACTGGATAAATGATTAAATGATATAAGCAACTGAAACAAAATCAGAAAGTAGCAGACCTGGTGGAACATTATCAGGGTTATTAGCTTGGAATAACTTTGTGTGATGATTCTTCTGAGCCACAATCAGAGTAAACTTTGGAATATCAGCCTCCCCAAGATGCTGGTAAGCCTGTAATAATAAAAATGGATTATATCAGTGTTGGGGAAGAAACAGCAAAGAAGCAAGCCCCAGTGCACCAAATACTATAGTAAGAGAATAAATATAGTTATTGTCTCCTTTTAGTGGTTATTTCCAATAAAAAGCTTTACTTGGTTCATATGAAATTAAGTGGTGACATTACAAATGCAAAATTGGGCATATAGCTTATTGAGAGTATGCATCCTTCAAATCAATTATTAAATTCAATCCCCTTCAAAACATTAAATTGCAGACAAACCTTTACGATTTGATCTAGCTCGATGTTCAACACTTGATTAAACTGTGATTCACTGACTCCATCCCTACAATAAAAAACAATACTCCTTAAGTATTTACACAGACAAGTCTTTACTAACACCGCAGAGAATGTGAGGAGAAAAATGATAAAGTGATACAAACAAATAATGTAACCAACAAAAACTGTTCATTATCTTTGGAACAAGTTAAGCTGAGAGGGAAAAAAGCCCAAGAAAATTGTAAACTGTAAATTAGAGTAATGGATCCCCTACAAGGTTATACACTTATACAAGCGGATATCCAACTGACAGCAGTTCCTATTTAGAACAGATAGATACACATCCTTGTGTAAAAAGATATATGAAATGACCACCATCAGGCAACAGAAGGCATCACCATTTTTTTTTTCCAGAACCATTTGCAGGAAATGAGTCAATGACAGGTTGCCTCAAATAAAATAAAAAAAAGGGAGTATGATGAATTACCTCCAACAGACAAACACCAAATTATGTAATTTATAAACTTTACATGCAATTAACACTGTAAAATGAATAAGTCTAAAATGAATAACTCTACTACACTGTAAAATAAATAACTCTACGTACATGTGGTAAACGTACTCTTACCACTTCGCAGTTTCATAACTACTACATTTGGCATGCAACCCCACAATCAACCCAGACGGCAAAACAAAATTCCAGAAAATATCTATATTAGAGCAGTTCAAAATATTTTCCAGTGATTTAAGTTCTCACATGAAAGGTACTTCAAGATTATTAAGACTGTATTCAGGTTTCCCTTTGAAGGATGCTGCCTTTGACAGACCAAAACATGATGATAAGACAATCTCGTAATACCTGAAAATAATAATCTGAGTTGGTTTGTGTCCTTTGCTTGTCTTATAGAAGTCCAGAAGCAGTTCCCTGCAACGCAAAGGAAGTTACCGCATTAAGCATAATACTGGAATTGATAATTGAAGTAACAGAGTTTGCGTATTTTTGTTAATGGCACCACAACAACTGGTGAAAGATTTGGGAGTGAAGACTTTTGAATACTCTTAATGGATCCCATAATAGAGATTTACGTAACAATTAACATAAACTATATGTCTAAGTATGTGATCTACTGCTACAGATACTAAAGTTCCAGATCCAATACCTGATAATACCATCATCATTTCCATTTGCCAGTGGCTTGTATAGAGCATCAATCATCTCCACCTTAGGAGATTGTGTTCTAACAGCTGCTCTGTACCTTGATATAAGTGGCCAATTTCGAGAGCCAACAACCTGAAAGCTCCAACACAATTAAGCAGTAACGACAGTACTACAGACACCAATGGGTAGATAAACGATATATTGATAAAAAAAAAACAAAAAAAAACTAGCATAGTAAGTACCGCAGCAACAGAAGGAACATCTGATCGGCCAGGAGAACCATGCGACACATCCATCCCTAAAATCATTGTAGGAGTATCTTTGACCAGAGGAACACGTGAGGAGTGCTCTAGTGCCAACAAAGAATTTATTCCTCCAAGCTATCAGTGTAAACAAACAGAACAGATCAATACATAGTGTCTAAATTCAAAAGGTGGAGATATTGGTTTCACGATTTAGTTTCTTGCCTTAGTATTGATTTTCATAAGGACATTAGTAAGGTATGGATCACTAAGCTTGGGTGGGGAAATGCATTGTGTTGGAATCCCGAAGTCAACAAGAGTTTTTTTCTTCCAAGGACCTAGACAATGAAGAAGACCATAAACTGATTATATGATCAAAGCAAGGGATAGTCGGAATGTCAATGTAAAATTATGGATACAAGGGCCATACCATAAATATCAGAACCTTTCTTTGGTATGACACAAAGAATGAACTGAGGTGGTTTTTGAAGCTTAGCTTGAATCTGTTCAAACATCTTGTCCACTCTAGCAACAGGGCTTAGTCTTTCAGCTCTTTGATCTTCCTCAATTAGAGTTGTGGGGCGCTCAATATGCTGCAAAAATGATATCAGTATTAATCTCAAAATGTAACCTTCAATGATGTTAGAGAGAGAGAGTTCAAAGAATGTTACATATATTAATAGATGGTATAACTTACAATTCCGGTCTTCTTCCCAACATTGATAAGCTCCCTAGAGATTTGACTAATGTCACAGCGACCAGAGAAGTTGACAACTAGCCAAGAGTCAATGCGTGTAGGGTCCAAAAATGCCTGTGACAATGAGGAATTAGGACGAACATGTACAGTGCATGAGTTATAGACTTATAGCTAAAGTAAAATTTCTAGGCTGTGGTGATGAAGGAAAACTCAGCAAAACCTTTTCTAATTGACACATGCTGTTTGTAAGGTGGAGAAACAATACCTTTCCTTTGAAGTTCCATCGTCCCTTAAAGGGCATCATGTCCTCACTGTTACCTACCTTTAACTGTTCATTAGAAGAAAGTGCATTAGAAAGTAGTTAAATTAAGTGAAGAGGACACTCTCTTATGTTTACCTTTGGAGTATCAAGAATACGGCCATCCATTTGCATCAGTTGCTTCTCGATGGATATACCACATTCAGCAAGCACAGGATCATCATCATAGCGGTAATTTCTTAAAGCCTGGAATTGTTAATGATCAAGACGAATGTTAAAACATACAACAGAAAAGAACCATTTTGGTGAATGGTGACATACAAAACTTACATCAGTCACACTTCGAATTCTCTCCTGAGGCTTCTGCCTTGATTTTTCCACTAAGGATGCTCTCTGCTGTGAAGATAATGCCTTTGTATACCGTTGTAGTGAGACAAGTGAACAGAGCTAAAAACCACAAAACAAGAGGGGGTGAACAACAATTAGAGACCTCAGAGAGAGGGGTTCCAAAAATATAGACTAATAACAATCATATAAAAAGCATAAGAAATTTGCAGACCTCCACTGGAACATAGTTGGGCCTCTTTGGCTTGCCAACATCAAGGCATGGCATGTGTTCAGAATAAGTGAGCTCTATGCCACAGTGTTTGACGAAATATTCATACACGGTAATCTCCACGGCGTCCCCCTCACTTGTGTCATTACCACTTCTTAACTTCAGAGAAAAACTTCAGGAGAAAAAATAAAAATAAAAAAATAAGCAAATAAGCTTTGCAAGAGTGATGAACTAGGAAACCAACAGGAAATTATATTTGAGAACTAAGTACATACTATTGCTTATTGCAGGGCTTCTCACTCAACCCAGTGATTTTAAATTCCATGTTACGGTGTCTTGTCTTAATCCTCATATTTTTCAGCATTCTCTTTGCCTGTGTGTGTTGCCATGAAACAGAAACTTTAGAGACTAAAGTTGATGCTGAAATATGATCCTTATTAAGAAAGAGATTTAGCATTTTTCTTTTTTTACCTTTACCCAGTCAATGTAGCGGGGTTCTCGTACACCCTGGTTGGTTAACAAAAAATCAATAACAGGTCCAGGCGTCACGATCATTGTTGTAGATACATCTGCACAAAGAAATGGAAACAGCATAATCAAAACAAGTGGCAACAGTTTTTAAAGATAACAGAAAAAACAAAACTTTGTACCCATATTCAAGGACAGGCCTCCCTGAGTTGGACGGAAACTGGAATGAAAGCCCCGGAGACCACTTACACCTCCTCCAATTTCAACAAAGTTCCTGGAGTCATCATGGAAGAATGACTGCCGTACTAGAAGGCATCCCCTGTGCATGAATAATATATTGACCACAGTTAAGGAAACTTGGATCTCATAGCTAGTGTACATTTGAAAAGAAAAATAAAATAATATATATATATATATATATGAAGTCACTATATAGTATATACAAGAGAGGGAGAGGTACATCTTAGCTGCTTTCTGCCGGAGAATAATATCAAGCACTCTCAATGCATCCTGAGCATTGTCTACTTCAGCTCCTTGAAGGGCAAGAGCAATTGACTTGAGAGGTATTTTGGCAGCATAACTTATCTCTACATTGAAAGTTTTTGACCGATTGGAACAACGTTTCATCCTTTTGTCAGTCTCACTGGAGCTGCTGGTTTCACTGATCCATAACAAGAAAAGAATGGGCGTTGGACAACAAAAATTGAAATCTAATAACCAAAAGCAGGAAGAAATTAAGAACCAGTAGAAAGAGATACTACCTCTTTGCAAATGACTCCTCCAGCACAACTGTGAACTCAAGCTTGTTCCGCTGGAGAGGACCTACTGTGTACAAAGCTTTCTCCCCATCATATGCAAACTTTTTACCAGCAAACTCTGAAGAGTATGTTTGATAGAGCTTATCCACCAGCTTTCTCCCAATTCCCTTACCTTCAACAGGTCTCTTATCTTCATAAGTTATAAGAACCTGCAAAATAGAATGACATTGTCACATTGGTACTGAATACATGAACTCCATGGAATTAAAAAGTGTCACATGATCGAGGATGAGGTAAACATACACAATACTGGTAAAACACAGCATCTGGATTATTCACAGAAACTTTGAAGTGGTTTGTGCTCAATGCTATTCGCCGCCCAGTAGTTCCAGACCCTCGCGGCCTACTCATGATAGAATGCTTAGGAGGAGCCAGAGCCACAACTTGTGGCTTCACATTGGGTGGTATGATTGGAGGTGGTGGAGGCAATTCCTCCATCTCGAGTTATATGACCTACCAGGCAATAAAAATGTAAGATTTAAAATAATTAAGTGAAGAATGGACATACTCATCTTCATGGAAATCATATAGAAACAAATGGACTAATAAATATACAATTACATACCAAAAGCTACCAGAAAGTGAGAAAGGACAAAGACATTTGATAAAGATCAAGGCTTTATTTAGTTAGATCATATAAATGATCTTTCTACTAGAGTCAAGCACACTAGGAGTTCACTATTTAAAAGTGTAAAAACAGAGCAGAGCAACAAAACAAGCAAACTACACAAATATCAAATCTGATACTACTCTGTATTATAATCAGATTTTTCTCTTAGATTATTAAGAAAAGAAGAGGGGAAACAACAAAACAGAATAAATAGTGTTGGTAAATGGAGTAAAAACAGTTTTTTAAAACACGTTATACACATTCTCAAGCATAACAACAACAAACTAGTCACACATTTGGTATATCCGAACTAACAAGAGAAACAAGAAAACTACTCCAACATCAAATCTGAACTACAGATGTGCATCGAGATTCTCAAACATCAAACAAAAACTACTGATGTGCAAAAAAAAAACTAAATTTTTTTCTTGGATTATTATAGGGAACCGAGTAAACCTTGCAAAACAGGGATAATACTTTTGGTAAATGGAGTGAAAAGAGCTTTCAAGCACATAAAATATATTTTCAAGCCTTGAACCAAAAGAAAACGTACATTCTGAAGCATAAAAACCAGAAACTAGTCACACATGTTGTATAAAACATCGATGACTAACAGGAGCAACAAGCAAACTAATAAAAAATCAAATCTTTGACTACCGATGTTTAAAAACATGAGATCTTTTTCTTAGATTATTAAGAACAGAACAAAGTAGATAGTTTTCAAAACATGTAGACATCAAAACAAAGTAAATAGTCTTCAAATCATGTAGACATCTAAAAAGTGTTTTCTTGAATACATTTTCAAGCATGAAAACCACAAATCATTCACACAGTTTGTATCAAATGTACCAATTTTCTCAAAGTGAAAAGACAAAATGAGACAAAAGAGACACATGTAGACACTAGCACAAAGAAACAGTCACGCAAAGCTTCACACACATTTCACCCAAAGATTTACAGTCTCAGCCTCATCCAAGCCAAAAAGAAACGCTAATAGAAAAGCTAAGACAACATGAGGCAGAAAGCAAGCAAACCATGAGTGAAAAATCATGGAATGCAGAGCTAGAAAGCAAAGATTGAGCAAGAACCGTACCGTCAATGAACAGGAACAAAGCTTCGGCTAGGGTTCTTAGAGGCTCTGAGATGGGAGATTGGGGATGAAGATAAAAGGCAGAGAGAGAGACAGAGAGAGAAGAGCAAAGGGTTTTGTTTTCTGTAAAAGCTCTGTTTCTCTTTTGGTTCAATGAGAGGGGCAGAGCTTATAATGGAGGGAAAGAGGCTCTATTAGTAACATGTGATGCGACTGGCATTACTAGTTATAGTAAACTCTATCAATGATATAAAGAAATGCAAGGACTGAAAATACAAATTTTCTCTTCTTTCAAAAAGAATACTTCAATGTCTTTCAAAAAAGCAAAAAAAATCAATAAAGCTAGTTGTCTTAAACTTGTGCTAGTTGTGAACTTCATTAACTAGCACATTTCGTCTTTTAGACATTCAAGACTTGATTTTTTTTTTTTAGAATAGACTATTGTGTTTTTGAACCTTGTGTTTTATTTAAATTGCAATTTTGAAATTTGAGTTTTGAATATTGTACGTTACTGAAAAAAAGTGGTTTACTACTTGTAATTCACTGAGCAATGAGTCAATGACTAATGACTGTGTGCAATAGAAGTTGGTAAGAAAATGGATTCAACTCTTTCCGATCAATGCAATGTCTCCAATTGCCAAAATTAAATAGAGATTAAATACAATGGACAAAAGTTAGATAGAAAATGAGATAGAGATTAGGAATGGGGCTAATAAATAGCAATAGAAAGCGAATTTCTTAAAATTAATATGAAGTGGGGCTAATGGAACCCAATAGTTTCCTATCCATATTAGGCATATACCCATTTCTTTGATGTTGAACTCAAACCATCCTTTGGCCAAAAAAAAAACATCCTTTGGAGGAAAAAACTTAAAGTGAGATTAGGGGTTTAGGGTAATTCAGTATATTTGGGAGCTAAAAGGACAAGGTAGGTTAGGTAGCAATGGCACTATGGCAGATATATAGTACCACCACCACCACGACGGTACGAGCTCCTGCTCCACGAGCACAGAGGCAGAGCCACCTTTGTTCTGTGTATTATGTAATGGACCATTGGGTACGTCCCTCTTGCCCTCTTGTTTTTTTGCTACAGCTATGGCCTATGGGTAAAAGATGAGCCCTTCACCCTTTAACCATTATGGGACGGACACGAATGAACAGGAGGTCCTTTCACTGTGTTCTCTTCCTTATTTTGAATTTTGATTGTCTTATTCTTCCTAATTCCTATTCTGGCTCCATCAAATTCAGATCATGTTTTTTTTTTGGTGTGAACAACTGGTTGGTGTGGACCAAAAAGTACATTGGTCTTCCACTAACTACCAACCAAAAGCAGAGCCAACATTACAAAGGAAAAATATAGCCCAATCGGGGCTTATAGAACAAAAGAAAGAAAAGTTCAATCACAGCCATGGATTAGCTAAAAAAAAAAAATTCACAGCCATGGGGGTCAGTAGAATTCTTCAAACTAACAATACAAACTATTTATTTGAAATCTAAACAGCGAAGTAGTATATTGTACCTTGGGTTCTTGCTCCTAGATGAAAAAACACGGATGGAAATGTTTTTTCCTCCTCTTGTGTGTGTTTGCACAAACAAGTTGACTTGATATGTGATCCTTATGTAGAACAACAGAATTTTGAAGAGCAAAATTTGCTCAGATGAATGTTGAAATGAGAATGATATGCATTTTGTGAGCTTAATATAAAATGACATAATTCTAAAATAAAATAAAATGATTGTTCAATGAATGTGCCGATCGTGAAACTATATTTTGAAATTAAAGAAAAGTTTGTTCAATGTATAACGTCCGTAAAGTGAGTCTATGGAATAATAAAATCTCTCGAAATTAAAGAAAAAAATCACTCAATATGTACCTACCATTAAAGTAAATTTAAAAATAAACTAATTTCACACAGAAATATTAATGTATAACCTCTAATTTTAAACGGATATGGTCATCACATCCCCCAATGTACTCTTTATCATCCAATGAATCAATATGTGTGATTGTCTAACCGCCCAACTTAACCAGAAAAAAATAATCTGAAGACATCAAAAAGGTCAAGGAAAAAACACTCATACGATTTCACTTGGGCTTACAAGCATAGTGAGTGTCAAACAAAGTATCAAACCAATTATAGCACCTTCAAATTAGCACTATTTATTTAGAAAAATCATCATCTCCAATAATTGAGTGCTAAACTCAAGTGTCAAACTATCATCTTTCTCTTCTTTCAAAAAAAAACTATCTTTCTCTCTCCTCCTCACTCTACATGCATTTGGATCCGCTGAAAATAAATGGCATTGGGCTCAATTTGACACTTGAGATAAGTCTAAACTGAATTTGGCCCTCAAGTTTTCACCATTGGAGATGCAAAATGTCATTTTGAGACCTAAATATAGGTATAATTCCAACTATTAGAGATGCTCTAAATTGGAGATGGTATTGGACTCAAAATGGGATTTAGCCCCTTGGGTTGGAGTTGCCCTAAGGAGTGTATTAGATGCACAACTAACTATATTGTCAGTTACTTCCAACAGTTCGACCCGTATTGTTAAAAAAAAACATAAACAAAATTACTTCACCCGTATATGCAGCATGTGTATTCAGGGGCGGATCCAGGGGGGAGGGTGGGCAAGTGCCCCCCCTCAATTTTCTGAAAAAACCTTGAAGTATATGAGAGCTTTGATTGACATCCATGGGAAAGGGGCAAACCAGTCGGAAATGAGGAAGGAGATTGAGATTTTTTTTCTTTTTAAACCCAGAAAACGATGTCGTTTTCTCCAACTCGTTTAATTTCCTGTTAGCCAAAACGTTGTCGTTTAGGAGGGGGAAGAAAAAAACAAAGAATGAACGGGATTAAGGGAAAGGGGGAGTCAGACCTCATAGTCATAACCCAGAAAAGAAAGCAAAAAGTGAAAAAACCCTCTTGCAGGCTTGCGGCACCTCAGAGTCTGAGACCTCAATTTGTTAATTGGTCTCACTCAGTCAGTCAATCACTCTGTCTTCCCCTATTGTCTATTGAAATATTGAATCAATCAATCAATTATCAATTAATGAATCTCCATCGGACCAAAAAAAAATGAATGAATCTCTTTTATGACTTTATTGTGTATTGAATCAATCAATCAACTAATGATTTGTAAAATTGTAGACATTTAGTATTATAGTATATGATTTAGATTTTAGAATTTAGATATTAGTAATTTTATTTTTGGAAGGATTAGACATTAGTGATTTAATGGTCTAAATATAATTTTCGCATGGGATCAATGAGAGAGATCGGAGAAGCAAAAAAAATTTTCGCCTGCGGCGCCTCTTTATGCCCCCCCTGCCAATCAGTCCTGGATCCGCCTCTGTGTGTATTAGACTATTAGCAAATACTGCGGGTGCAAATAACCATAAACAAACATGTACCACTTTCAAATAGACTATTTGTCTGTATGCATAAGCCATACAACAAACTTTTACTCTGTTTGCTAGTAATGGACTTTCTACATTTCAATTTTATGGCAGCTCTTCAGCTAGAACTATACAAAAGCCAGCAAGAAGAACTAAAAGTAAACAATTCAAACAAAGTTCCATCATTGTAAATCCGTAGAAACCCTAAACTTGGTCAAAATTCCCCAATTGACAGCAATCAGGGTTCCAGACAACTTAAGCAAGTCCTTGTCATACCCAGAACAAGGGAGACTAAGATACTTGTTGAGACCAACTTACCTCAAGAGGCTGCTGGGACATAATATAAATGCCTCAAAATTTGTCCACAACAAGACCAAGAGGTTTGCTGTTCTATTATATCTATGCCTATATCTCTCTCTACCCCACATAAAAGCAAAGCTGGGGTTTTTGTCATTCCTACATGTAGATTATTATTCTTATACCGCCAAAAGGTATATTTATAGAGTCAAAAAGCTAATAGCACTAGCCATATTCACAAAAAAGAGCTAGCAATTAGCAGCAGGGACCTCAGCAGAAGAACATGGAGCCCTGGACCTTCTCATGAAGCCTAGGGAGCTCTTGAACTGGGATGCTCTCTGATGATGTGACACTGCCCTTCCCCGATGAGGTATCCGAGAGGTCCTCAAACTTCATGAACTGCCCCATTTGTGCTGCAGCAAGGTGGGCATAACATATGGGCGCCACTGGAAATGGTTGTAGAAGTTAGCGAGATGGAGGCAAAGGCTTTAAGGGTACAACAGAAAGACTACGAAAAACAAAAGACAAAGGATTTAAAAGCTTACCAATAGAGATTGCAGTTGTACTCCTCTGGTACCTGAAATATGTAAAAGAACATATGGATAATCAATGGAAAGGTTACTCAGAACTAAGTCATATGGATCAGACCAAAAAACAAAAAAAACAAGTCATACGGAAAGTGACTGAGAATCAAAAGCTTACACATAGGAAAGGGAGTGGATCAGGTTTTGCAAGTCATCAGGGGAAAAGCCAATCTCATCAAGCAAGACATGATAGTGAGCTGGCCTCGAAGTTCCCTGTTTAAAGGAAGCAAAGCAAAAGAAAAGGATAAATAGTTAAATACTAGAGTGGACATTAGAAACTCGAGTGGGAGAAAACAAAAGATAAATATGTAAAACCCTTCATGCTCGATAAATAATCTATTCCAGGAGTAACAAATTTTCCACCAACATAAGAATTAATTACGGAAAATTCTGATAGCAATTTGCTGAACGACCTTCACCATCAGCTGCTTGTTAGTTTCTTATAAATCAATAAGCAGAGTCCTTTCTGATTTTATTTTTAAAACAGTAAACAGTACAGAATTCTGTAACTAAAGCTTAGTACACTTAAGTTTTCTTTCTAGAAGGTTGGGGAAGGAAGGACTTACAATCATTCCCGCCTGAGCACACATGTAGAAATCATAATTCCTTGGATGCACAATTTTTGTGTCGACAACAGTCCCTGGAGAGAGAGAGAGAGAGAGAGAAGACATCAGGACAACTGGATAAATGAACAAAGAAACTGAATCAAAAATCAGAAAGTAGACCTGGTGGAACATTATCAGGGGAATTAGTTTGGAACAGCTTTGTGTGATGATTCTTCTGAGCCACAATCACAGTAAACTTTGGAATATCAGCCTCCCCAAGGTGCTGATAAGCCTGTAATAATAAAAATTGACTATCTTAATGTTGACAAAAAGAAATAAACAACATTCCACACACATCTGATAGCAGGTGTTAGGGCTAAGCCACAGTCCATCAGATACAATAGATAAACAAAATAAATATAGTTATTGAGTGGGAATTTCCAATAAAAGGATATATTTAGTTCATATATCGTTAATTGGTGACATTACAAGTGCAAAAGTGGACAGATAGTTCTTTGAGTCAGTAACCATCCTTTGAATGAAGCATTAAATTCAAGGCCACAGCAAAACAATGAATTGCAGACATACCTTTACTATTTGATCCAGCTCGATGTTCAAGACTTGATTAAATTGTGATTCGCTTACTCCATCCCTGAAATTAAAAAACAACTTTAAAAATTAGAAAAGACGACATCTTTACAAATACCAAAGAAAATGCAGTACCCCAAATATATTTTTGATGCAATGATACAAACAAATAAGGTACTCAAGAAGACTCATGATATTTTGAGCTTCGAGAACTTATAAGTAAACTACATCAGCTAAGGAAAGAAAACTGAGCAAATATAAACTATTCAAATTTGAGTAATAGAGCCCCTAGAAGATTTCACAAGCATAAACCATGCAACCAACAACATTCCTACTTAAAAGTGAAATAGATCAGATAAAACTGCACAAATATGCCTGCACATCCTTGAGTGAAAAAGATATATGATATCACCACCCATTAGGCAACAGAAGGCATCCACTTCTCCTACAGGAACCAGTTCCATTCCATATTTCATAGCTAGCATACATGTTATAAGACAAACTAATGAATCCCACGAAGGAGGGGGAAATGCCAAGTATCAAAATACCACTATGATGAATTGCTTCCAACTTGACAACTACCTAACTAAGAATTATAAACTTCACAATTTTACCCTGTAAAATGAGTTAACTGCATGTGATAATCTCTTGTTGCTGTGCAGTATTATAACTACTACATTTGGCATACAACCGTAAAATCCCCCCAGACAGCAAATCTAAATCATGGATGCATTTTCAGACAGCAAAACTAAATCATGTTTTGGTCCCAGAAAATGTTTATATTACAAAATTTCACAAATATTTTCAGTGATTTAAAAGCTGAGATGAAAGCTACTGCAACTCTGCAAGATCATGGATGTTTTCAGATTTCCCTTTAAAATCATTTCGCTTTTGAGGGACCAAAACATGATAATGAGCAGTATTTTCAAATACCAACATAACCAAAATTACATTGCCAACAAAATCTTGTGATACCTGAAGACAATAATCTGAGTTGGCTTGCGTCCGTTGCTTGTCTTATAGAAGTCCACAAGCAGTTCCCTGCAACAAAGGGAAGTTCCAGCATTAACCAGTAAACTGGAATAGGTATATTCAAATAAATAAAATTCGCAGGTCTTTCTTTTTCATTTAGCTACATCAATGTGTAAAAATATTGAAATTGGTTGCATTTAAGTTTACAAGCAATAAATCCACAACTTTAAGTCCACAGAAAGAGAAAACGCGCAACTTTCATGTAATAGATTTGGGAGTGGAGACTTTTGAATACTCTTAATGAGTTCCCATATTGAAGATTTTTATATGTCTACGCATGATCTACTGGTACAGATTATTAAATTTCCATACCTGATAATACCATCATCTTTTCCATTTGCCAGTGGCTTGTATAGAGCATCAATCATTTCCACCTTAGGAGATTGTGTTCTAACAGCTGCTCTGTACCTTGAAATAAGTGGCCAATTTCGAGAGCCTACAACCTGTACGCTCCAAAAAAATTTAAGCAGAAATGACATTACTAGCAAGCACCGATTGGTAGATAATAAATATTGAAAGAAACTAGCATTGTAATTACCGCAGCAACAGAAGGAATATCTGATCGACCAGGAGACCCATGAGATACATCCATCCCCAAAATCATCGTAGGAGTATCTTTTATTAGAGGAACACATGAGGAGTGTTCTAGTGCCAACAAAGAGTTTATTCCTCCAAGCTATGAAAGTAAACAGACGGAAGAAGTCAATATTGTCCAAAATTAGAAAAGTAGAGATATAGATTTCCAGGTTTAGTTTCTTGCCTTAGAATTGATTTTCAGAAGCACATTGGTAAGGTACTGATCATTTATCTTGGACGGGGAAATGCATTGTGTGACAATCCCGAAATCACTAAGACTCTTTTTCTTCCAAGGCCCTATACCGTGCAGAATAGCATAAAGTGATTATATGATCACAGCAATGTATAGTTGGGATGCCATGCTATAAAACAAAACCAAAACCGTACCATAAATGTCAGAATTTTTTCTCTCTGGTAATACGCAAAGAATGAAGTCAGGTGGACTTGGAAGCTTAGTTTGAATTTGTTCAAACATCTTTTCGACTCTTATAACAGGGCTTTGTCTTCTAGACTGTGGTTCTTCCTCAAGAAGCGTAAAGGGACGCTCAATAAGCTGCAAAAATGAGAGAGAGATCAGAATAGGCACTTTCAAAGCAATAAAAATTAAAATAGGGTGTAACCTACAATGCCCTTCTTCCTCCCAGAGTTTATAAGCTCCCTTGAGATATGGCTGGTATCACAGCGTGCAGAGAAGTTGACAACAATCCAACGGTCAATGCGAGTAGGGTTCAAAAGTGTCTGGAAGAATAGAGAATTAAGAGCACCATTAAGCTCAATAAGCTACAATTAAGTTTAAATCTTGGTCTACAATTAAGTTTAAATCTTGGTATGAAAGGGAACATAAGTAGAACCTCTTATTCAGAGAGTAACTGATAGATGACTTTTAAAAGCTAAACAATACCTTGTTGTTGAAGTTCCATCGTCCCTTAAAAGGGGTGCAATCCTCGCTGTTACCTACCTTTAACTGTTCATCAATAGAGGCAATGCATTAGAAAGAGGACTGGTAGATAGATTATCTGAAGAGGACACGTTAATTATACCCTTTTCTCTCTACAGACACCCATATACAAAGCAACAATTATTTTTTTACCTTTGGAGTATCAAGAACGCGTCCTTCAATCTGAGTCAATTGCTTCTCTATAGAAATACCGCATGTAGTAAGCACAGGATCGCTATCATAGTGGTATTTGCTTACAGCCTGGAATATTAAATGAAACATAAGATTGCATGTAACTGGAAAAAAAAAAAAGCATTTCGGTGGCAAGCCTAACTTACATCAGTCAAAGTTCGAATTCTATCCTGAGGCTTCTGCCTTGATTTTTCAACTAAGGATGCCCTCTGCTGTGAAGATAATGCTTTCGTATACCGTTGTAACGAAACAAGTGCACAGAGCTAAAAACCGCAAGAGGGGGGGTGGACAACAAATCAAAATCTCAGAGACAATAGTTCCAGATATATAGATTAAAAAAAAAGACCATATAATAAGCATAAGGAAATTGCAGACCTCCAGTGGCAGATAGTTGGGCCTTTTGGGCTTGCCAACATCAAGGCATGGCAGGTATGCAGAGTAAGTGAGTTCAATGCCACAGTGTTTGGTGAAATACTCAAACACAGTAATGTCCGTAGTCTCCCCCTCACTTGTGCCATCACCAGTTTTTAATTTCATGGGAAAACTTGAGCAAAGCAAGACAATATTAGAAATTTTGAGGTGGTAAAACAAGGAAATCAATCAAGAGGGCTATTTTAAGGAATTTAGAACTTACAATTGCAGATTGCAGGGCTTCTCACTAATGCCTATTATTTTAAATTCCATGTTACGGTGTCTCGTCTTAATCCTCATGTTTTTCAGCATTCTCTTGGCCTGTATGTTACCAGGAAATTAAATTTCTAGAGACTAAAGTTTGCTGAGATCTGAACCTTAAGGAAAAGACGAAGCATTTTTTGTTTTACCTTGACCCAGTCAATGTTGCGTGGTTCTCGCACACCCTGGTTGGCTATCAGAAAATCTATTACCGGTCCAGGAGTCATGATCATTGTTGTCGATACATCTACACAATAAAGGGAAACAGAACTAGTAACAAATCGAGAGACAAAAGTAGTAGTCAGTTTTAAAGATTATAGAAGCAACGAAATCTTGTACCCATATTCAAGGACAAGCCACCCTGAGTTGGACGGAAACTTGAATGAAAGCCCCGAACACCAATTACACCTGCTCCAACATCAGTAAAGTTCCTGGAGTCATCATGAAAGAATGACTGTCGTACTAGAAGGCATCCCCTGTGCATAATTATGGTCATAGTTAAAGAAAGTTAGAGCTGACAGTAATACGAGTATAGCTGAAAACCATAATGCAGTCAATACACATGATATATATATAAAGAGAGAGAGAGAGAGAGAGAGAGAGAGAGAAAGGGGGGTACATGTTAGCTGCTTGCTGCCGTAGAATAATATCAAGCACTCTCAATGCATCCTGAGTATTGTCGACATCAGCTCCTTTGAGGGCAAGAGCAATTGACTTCAGAGGTATTTTGGCTGCATAACTTAACTCTACTGTGAAAGTTTTTGACTGAAGAGATCGTCTTGACCGTTTTTCAGTCACTCCACTGGGACTCCCATTTTCACTAACACACAAGAAGAGAACAATGCCAGTTGGAAAAATATATGAATTCTTGTATAAGAGTCAATAAAGAGTAATCTTTAAAGAAAGACCAGGAAAGAGAACAATAGTAGGATATACTTCTTTGCGAATGTCTCCTCCAGCACAACTGTGAACTCAAGCTTGTTCTGTGGCAGAGGACCAACTGTATACAAAGCTTTCTCCCCATCATATGCAAACTTTTTACCAGCAAGTTCAGAAGAATATGTTTGGTAGAGCCTATCAACCAGTTTTCTCCCAATTCCCTTGCCTTCAACAGCTCTCTTGTCTTCTGAAGTAATATGAACCTGCAAATAGCATGCCATTAGGAAATTGGTACTGAACACAATAAATTCCACAGCAAAAGAGTCACATAAGGTAGACATACAGAATACTGGTAGAATACAGCATCTGGAGCTTTCACAGAAACTTTGAAGTGGTTTGCGAGCAATGGTATGCGTCTTCCACATGTTCCAGTACCACGTCTACTCATAATAGAATACTTAGGAGGAGCCACTACTTCTGGCTTCACATTGGGTGGAATGGGTGGAGGAGGTGGTGGGACCAAATTTAGGTCCCCACCTGCATTCCCAGCACCAGCTACATCCACCATCGTTTACTTGAACAATATGATCTGCAGGGCATTAATCAAAGAAAAATTGAAGATAATTTAGTTCAGAATGCAGCGATTCTCATCTTCATGTAAATCATATCGAATTGGTAGGACTTTTGCATATACTGAGCTTGTGAAATGATCACGATTCATGCAGTTACACATACCACAAATTTCCTACTAAATCAGTAAGTCATTCAACAATGATGAGTCCTTATTTGGTAAGGACCATCGTGCTATCACAGAAGTGCTCTTGAAAATTATAAATCCTTCCGACTTTTTCCAAAAATCTAAGGCTAACCATGCAAAGCAGTGTAAATATTTTCTTGAAAGGAGTAAAAACTCCTTTTAAACACATAAAATCCATCTTAAGCATACCATATACACCACGGTCCATATGTAAAATATGAACAGAATAAAGATACACCTGCAAACACTAGCACAAACATACCAAAACTAACCACAGGAAATAGAACAACCATAAATAGAAAACTAGCAATCGTAGCTATTCATGAGAAACACATAAATAAACAACTATAGCAGCAACAAAAGCAATCGACAACAGTAGTTGCTATGATGCTTTATATATGAAATAGAAGAGTAGAAAATATACAAACAAAACAAAATATGTACTCCTTTGAGCAACTTAAACGAGAAGGGAAGATGAAACTTCATAAAGCCTTAAAAGCATGTAAAAATCAAGAAAATAAAACATAAATATTACGCCTTTCAGTATGAAGAACCATACTGAAATGAAAAGAAACGAGAAGCAAAGGAGAAGTAAAAACATAGAAATGAAAAGAAAACCGCTAACACGATGCACAAACGAGAAGCAAAATTCGCTCGAGACATGCAAGCATTGCAGTCAAAGTCTCGTTTTGTGCAAGTTAGCAATAAGAACAGCGAAAGAAAAATCCCTAATTAGATTCTGAGACGAAATAAGCAGCGAGCAAAGCATGGTAGCAAAATACCGAAATGCCGAGCCAAAACAGCGACTTTGGGTGAGAATCGTACCGTCGGAGTTTGGGGACGGGCTCCGGCTAGGGTTTCTGAGAGTGCGAGTGAGTGAAAACGAAGAGTCTCGCTCTATTGGCTCTCTATGGCTTCAGAGAGAGAGAGAGAGCGAGACCATGGAGAGAAGGAGCGAGAGAATGAGAGAGTCACAGTGAGGGGAGTGAGGAATTTTGGTGGTGGTAGTATTTATAATTTCAAAACCGTGGGGAAATTCTTTTCCACGGGGACTAATATCCTGCTTTTGTTTGGGCGATCCAAGGGGATCATCAGCCCTAAGATTGTAATTTGATTGACCATTTCACATCAGGACCGCACATCACATTGGTAATCACGCATCGTAGGGATTGGCAGAAAGACTCGAATGTAGCGGAGCAAAAGCCCACCTGTAAGCATTTGCTCGTGACCGTGTTCCGTGACTCCGTCCGCTCGAATTCGCCAACTGGCCTCACAACCGGTCAAGTAATTCAGTTAAGGGCTATTTACGTCATTTTACCACTCAGCAGAGTTGTTGGTTGTTACTTGTTACTTGTTAGTGAATTGATTCCTTGACAGACGTGATTCAAATGCGAGAAAGCCAGAAATTATAACAAAAATGAATGGGAGGAATTATACCCACAGTTCTACATTTTTAATAATACTCCTTTTAATTTTTTGAACATTTCAAATACTTCAAAACTATTTAAAATAATTGAGAGTAATTAATTGAGTATGAATATTTGATTTCATATGTAATTAAACTTATAATTTTCAGGACATTTAGGGTTTAAAAGGATATAATTGTAATTTTATGTAGAGATGTTTAAAAAATCATGGGAGCATTGCTTCGTAATCTTCGCCTTTTTATCTTCCCTGAAAACGACACTAAATAATTGCATTAGCCATGACCCTTGATACCCCTAGTTAGAGTTGGTCAAATTCTCAAACATATTCTTTTTGGTAACTTTGTAAAGGTTAAATGGTAATAAAATATCCATATCATAACTAGTAAAATTAGTCATGTGATAGATTTCTGTTGTAATTAAGGTTTTGAATATTTGACTCGAAACATCCTCATCCCCATTGAGGAGTGGATTCTCCTTGGGGGACCGATTTGTCATTCACTTTATTTTTCTAATAGTCCGAGTTGATTAAAGTGAAATTTATGTGACATCTTTAATTGGGCCTAACCTTGCAGTTATTGGGCCGCTTGTTGTGGTGGGCTTTTAAAACTCTATTATATATAGGCTAAATAATTACACTACTTGAAAGTAAAGACTTTTGTCATCAGAAATTATTTGCCTATCATGTGTTACTGTGTTAGGAAACAACTATCTCCTACTTACAAACAAGTTTGGTAGAAAAATTTGAGATCTCTAGCACTAATTCATGTGTTAAATGTTCAGCCATGATTCATGACTATGGACAATGTATAGAGGAATTCTTCAAATTTGTATTTTATAAAATAAAAAAATAATGAAAAGGTTGGATACATATAGAATTACAAAGCAGATTAATTTTGTTATGCAATACAACTGCAACAGGTATATATATGCTGCGAGCCTGCGACAATGAAGTCTTACCCTAATTCAATTTGTCGATCTACAACTTCCATCTCAAGTAACATCTCTCTCGACCCTATAAATAAATAATGGCCAAGCCATGATTCATAGTACGTAGCCAAAATAATCACTTAGAGGAGATCGATAGACCTGAAACATGACCTCTATCATGGACCTCAATACCTTGGGATTCGTGGAGTTAGGGGCAGCCTCTTCTAGGGTTAGGGCTAGCAGCAGAAACCCACGTACTCTCGAGCTCGTTCTTCTTCAACCCTAATGTTCTGCCTCCAAAATCCCAAAGTCGGTCGTCCCTTCAAGATTAATTAATCTTGCATCGACCAAGTCCTTGAAATGCTTATTTCCCATCCTTTCGCAGAGATCGTGCCCTAAGGCTAAGGGTAAGGGCCACCACCGAAGATGATATTGGTGAATCCTCCGGTGAAAATAAAATTTCAGATCTAGCTGAGAGCTCTTGTGACGCCTCAAGCCCCTTGTTACACTGAACACGGCCTAACCTACTACAGCGTTCTAGTTGCGGTATTAACCTCCGTCCACCTCCATCTAATTTAATTTCTGATTAATTACTACATACGTTTTGAATCTTAATTAATTCATCCAATTATTAATATGCATGCTTGGATTATCTGCTTGGTTTTTGTACTTCTACTTCGCGCTGACCCCTATATTTATATGTTTTCAAGTCATTAATACTAGTTTGTCTTAAATAATTCAACTAATCTATGTTATTATATGTCATCAATCTCAGTGCTATGAGATCAGTTGGATAGTGAAATACTTGCCGGAAATCCCAGGGGTGCCTAAGAAAGATGTTCGGTCTTGCTTACGAAGGAATTGTTGAGGGATTTAGCATCAATGATGCATTAGAAGTAAATAAGCTAGATACAAGAAACCTCAGGGCTTCGTCGAGTACTATTTGCAGTGCAATTCTTCTTGAGACGGAAATTCGGATCAAATCCATACAGAAAAATGGTACGTTTTATTTAAGTCGATGTATTTTTAGATTTTGGTTAACCTCTCTTCTCTTAAATATATTTTTTTTTCTTGTGATATTCTCTTAAAATAGCTATATAGTATATTGCATGCATATAGATGAACAGCATTTAAAAAAAAAATTGTGAAAATAGATCCATATTTGCTAGCATTATATAGAGTAACCAAGATACCCCTACGTAGCTTACTCATGATAATTATGTTTATAGGTGTTTGCCGATTGTCAAATTTTACCTCTCCGATTTGGGGTCATAATTGAACCGTCTTGCCCAGGCACTGATGTTAGTAGAAGCTATCGATAATGTTGAATTTCATGTCCTGGACGATTTGATTGAGGCAGCATGTGAGCTTATGGCAAATCTTGATCGATCTTGCTTCGAGGGAAACTTTGGTGCGAGATTCTTGTGTCGAGTTATTATTTTAGGTGGAAAATTGTAGAGCCGAGTTAAGCATGAAAATGCACAAATTTTTTGAAGTGGAGACAATGTTTTTGGACAAGTTTAAACTTGCTGATGTGGTAAGAAATTACATTAATCATGACAATGAAGACGTTTATATATCTTGCATCTAATAGCTGGCCCCGAATTTGTGACAAGTTTTTTGAATCTCTTGGAATGAGTAATGCTCCCGCTCATCATTTTGAGATTCATGATTACATGTTGAAACTGTCCGAGGCTTTTACCAAATTCAATCGCGTATTGATGGGACTGCAACAACAAGATCAACAAGGCATCTTAGACTGATTGATGATTTTAATATTATAGCAGGAGATCTTGATTATGCTAATCGTAGTCTTGGCTACGTAATTAACTGTCCTGAATTGAGTACTGATTCTAGTGTTTTGAGAAACATGAATATTGGATTATAGCGTTCTCTTTTTGCCTACAAAAGCACATTACGAGGAATAGCAAAGCTTCGTGACTCGGAAGATTGATGAAGCTAGATATGGTTTTGACCGAGACAAGCATAATAATTCAGCGATACAATCTCCCCGGCAATTTAAAGGTCTTACCTGCATGCAAGCATTGGAGAGAGACAGAGATGATGAACAACGCTACTTATCAAGAATGAAAGACCGTGGGGATATACGGATGGAATGATCCATATTAAGGTTCATATTTTTTCTTTTGTTGGTTTCTTTTCACATTTGACTCTTGTTGCCATTTGACTCTTGTTCCTATTTTGTGTCACAGCATTTTTATTTTTATTTTGGGTTCAATTAATGGATTTCACATCATTTTTAAGGGGTGCTACTTCAGTGTCCGGGGCAGGGCAGATGGGATGCATTTGCAAAAGAGAGGGTGGAGCATGTTACGTGCCCAAACATGACAAAATTTTCCCATTTTTAAGTGTTCCTTATAACATTCCCTATTGATGCACTTCTCATTACGTGTTCCTAACTTCCTGATAACATTCACTTATCACTTATCATGTTTATGAAAGATGATATTAATTTGAAGTTAATTGGGGCGTCACTCATGATTGTCCACAGAAATTAAAGTTCGTAAGAGAATAAACTTAAATTTAATATCCCAAAAAAGGAAGACTAATTAAACTTTTTAAGAAAGAGAAGAAACCTTTGATCATGCTATTAGTCTTACAATTCCTGGAGAACATTTCATACATCGATTCTCAAAGTACAGGTAGACAGTAGCTAGATACGTACACATAACATGAACATTATCAAACAAAGATTAAATCAACAACAAAGAACCGAACAAATTAAAACCTTTCTAATTATTTTGCAACTTATATATATATATATATATATATATATATATATATATATATATATATAGAGCTAGCTCAGGAGGGATAGCAGAGGGAGAAGAACTTCCACGAACCCGAAACGGGATGTTGCATATTTCAGTTTTTGAAGGAGCACGAGAGCTATCTAGACTTGAAGCGTGGCATTTTTCGGGCTTGCAAGGTCAAGAAAACTCAAACATTCTTTGTGGAGTTCAAAAAAGAAAGTGATGCATATAACAAGAATAAGCTCAGGAGAGATATCGCCATGACTTCTAACACCACCCGTACATTAGCATTACTCTCTGCTTCTCTTTCCCCATGAACAAAAGTAGCAAGAAGATTTCATGCACCAGCAGAACCATGGTCAAGGCTTAAGATAGACAAAGAACCAGAGAAGATCGATGAGGAAGAAGGATCGAGGAGGAGAAGGAGATATGGAGTTATTAGGGTTGACTAGTAGTGCTAGCTGGTGGAGCAGTGTAGGGGATGAAGGATAGCTATTTATATCGAGGAATGGTCACAGACGGAAATAAAGGCTGGTGGGTATAATTGTGTCTTTAATGGAAAAATAAGGTGATGGGTCGTCTTCAAGATAGGACTGAGTCGAGAGACACTAGGCATAATGATAGTTTGTTTTCTTGGGATTCAAAAATCTGGAAACAGAGAAGATTTTGTTCTCTTCTTCTTGTTGTCTTCTACCTCCATCTCACGTTTATTTATTGTTTTGTGTTTACCATCATAATTCTAATTCTTAATTTTCTTGATTGTACAGGATGTAGAAAATTATCCCTAAAGCGCGCCTATATAATAGATAGGCTCCTGCTTCTTCTTCATTTGAATTATCGAAACAAAAACTTTATCAATATGACTAAATTCATTTTATTTAGTCTACTAAAAATAAAATATTTTTTTTCCTTCAAATTATTATTATTACACTCATTTCTGAGATAGATCAGTACCAACAAAAAATTAGAAATGAAGGAATCGAATTCAAGACATTCTGCAAACAATTTATGGCATATACTTAAGCTTTTAAAAGGGCACCTACGTACCATGTAGACATTGTCCCAAAAAAAAGTACCATGTAGTCTTAGCTAGCTAACAACTTTTGTTCAAGTAATTGAGACAAAAAAAAAATCCCAAAATATCTATATGTTCACTGAGCTTGGATGAACACAAAGAATTTGCAAAGAATAGAACAATATATTAATCAACAAAGAAGTTGTACTGCATGCAAAGGCGCGCTAGCTTTGACCATTGAAAAATTATTAATTCACATAAAAAAGTGGGGGTTTGATCGACCATTTGAATTGATCACTTGCCCGCCCAGCTCTGCTAAATCTCAGCATTCCAATTCAAAACCGTCCATATATCTTAATTAAGAGAATCATTCAATTTCTCAGCAGAGAGGCAGAACGAGATAGAGAAAGAACATGCATGATCACAAGACCCTAGGACTTGTTACTTGTTTAGCTACTCTACTGTGTCATGCATGGGTATCTTCATCAAATTCAATTCTCTCTCAGTCTTATTCACCTCTCTCTCTCTCTCTCTCTCTCTCTACAAGCTTTTTCCAGAATCACACAAAACTAAAACCCTAATTATCATGTCTTATGTAATTATTATACCTCAGTAGCCTCAGAATTGTTGGGGCCTAGCTTGCTAGCTAGCCTGAAACATATATATTGTGAAGTCAATCTCACACGGCCTCTTCCCCATTTAATGGTGCTTTGAATTCTTCATCTGTTTTTAGTATACAGGACATACATATGGCCTGGTGATGGATACCTCTGTCTGTCTCAGAGACCCTTCATGCAAAGTCTTAAATTCTTATACTCGAGTGCACCCAGCTACATATAAACCCTAAATATTTTCAAACCGGCCCGTGAACATCATATCATCATGAGCCTACCACGTCATGCTAATGTCAGGTACAGTAATGTGGGGGGACCTAAGATGCAATTTAAGTATCATGTAGGACGTATTTTGACCAACATGCTGGAGATACTTACGTGGTGCCATCTTTGAGTTCCTTAATCCCTTTTTCCTGTATGTATACTGATCAATCAGTACGTAAATAAATCTCACAGCAATTTCCTACTCTTCAATCATGTGTAATCTCTTGGCTGGTGACTGAATTTATTTGCCTTAATTAGCTTTCTCGCCCTTTTATCTTAATTTTTTTATAAAGAAAAACAACAGGAAAGCTAAAAGGAGCTACAAGATCTTTCATAATTTCCCACCATTATATAATCAGACTTAAACAGATAGAACCAACTATTAATATAATCATATTATTCGAGTTAGTGTTGAGACTTTTTTTGCTCTGATAGGGTTTCTTCTCTAGCCGTAAAAACTGATCTAGTATCCTGAGATTTTTTTCTCAATGACGAGTGCTTCGCTAGGTTTTCTTGGTGATGACACTGCAACTCTGTCTGGAGGCAAGGCGAATGGCGGCAGAGGGTTCTTTCGTTGGTTTGGTTCTGTACCTGTGGGATCTTGGTCCTGGTTTTTTCTTTTTCTTGTCTTGTTCGTTGCTTCTGGGCGACCGATGCTAGGTGCTGGAGAAACAGATCTATTAGGTAGGTCTTTCTTTGGTGGAGATGTTGTGGCTAGGAGTTGTGGTACTATGGCTGGGATAATTGACTATCCATTCGGCGACAGGTCTTCTTGCTTGCTGCACAGGCTGGCTTCGTGGATCGGCGCTGGTAGGTTCTTGGTTGGTGATTTTTTGTTGAGCTCCACTTTTGATGGTAGTGTTTTCGTTTCATTGTTCTTGGCTACCGGCGAAGGCACAGATGGTTTGCAGTTGAAGGATGGCGGCGGCAAGTTTTGCGCGGTGATGCTAGGGTTGTTGAACCTCTTTTTGGGCATAGGGTTTTGTTTTAGGCCTTGGGTTTTTGTTTTTATTTTTCATGTTTTAATGGATGATGGGCCTGCGGCCCCTTCCTCTTAGGGAGTTGTCGCAGGTTAGCAAGTAGATCTCGAGTCTCTATTTTACAAATTATCGGAATTTGCTAGTGCTTATCTGAATGAGCCTTATGATTAGAAAAGATGAGATTGCTTAGGCGACGACTCTTTTTGACAGCCCCACCGGGGCGGGTTGTTGTGTTGTAATCTCGTTGAACTATTAATGAATTGACATTTCCTCTCAAAAAAAAAATTATATATATAATCATTTTTTTTTTCTTCATGATGTTGCACGGTTGTGACTCGATGCATGTAAGACAAGGATGTGAGAAAAGATCAAGAGTCACATATCTGTAAATAGACACAATAATATACTGATCAAATATATATAAGTGTATGTGGTCACTTAATTCACTACAAATACTATTGAAGTCTTTTAAATAAGAATCTCATAACTGTAAGGCTGTAATTTCCAAGTGGTTAATTAACTGAGTCGATGTTTTTTTTTTTACGCTTTGAAAGTTCGGGATAGGATAGGAATAGTAGCCTCTCCTATCACTCTATTTTATTAATTAAAAAATAAATAAACAATAAGAGGGGGAATAAAATAAATACCTCCCAAAAAAAACAAACTTAAGATAATATATTAACGTAAATGAAATTGAGGAAGACATACAATGTCGTTATTATAATATAATTTAAAAAATAAACACACATTCCACCGCACTAAATCAGAAGACAACGTACCATAAGATCGGTGTTATAATTTCAAAAGGATTATTATCATGAGCCTATGAGTCTGGCCCAAGTGAGATCATACTACAAATTAAAGCCATGCAGGAGAATCTTCTTGCTTGTTGGGCTACTTAAAAGAAATGCATTGTCAAGAATGCTTTAGTATGATAATGGAGGTAATAGGTTAATTAGTACAATGACGTATGTAGTACACTGTGCTGCTTAATTATCCACAAACAACTGATTAAGTCAAGAGTTGTTGGGTGAAGCAATTAATACATTAATTCGATCATGGTCATAATTAATTCTCACGAAACCCTCGAAACTAGTCCTCTAATTATTGCTGTGCGCGCCTTGCCTAATTTCTTTGACAAAGCTACATCGATGATGATCCCACGGTCAACTCTCAACCCCATATTTGCACGGTACAACTGTACAAGCAACCACGTAAAACAATACAAAACTACAAAGTACGAACTCTATATAATACCAATTACCAAGTAAGTTTCATTTCAAAAATATATATGTTCCATCGGAAGGTATTCCATGCACGTTCCGTGCATATGCACGTAGAGCAAAATAAGGGTAAAATCGTAATTTTCTATTTTGATACTTTTACACGGACGGCTGAGATGCATGGATGGTTGAGATTGACGGTTGAGATGTTCCGTGCATATGCACGGAACGTGCAGGGAATAATTTTCGATGTTCCATACACAACCTTAATTTACAAGCTAGCTAGATCTTCATTATACATTTATACAGGCACGTTTCTGAAGTATTACATATATATATATATATAATTTGGTACGTACGTGCGTACGTTTAGACTTTAGAATTAAGATGAAGCCTCAAGCTAGAAGATGAATGCATGCTTATAATAATTAGGACATGCTCGAGTTTAGGCAAACACGTCGCATTGTTTGTTTCTTGTTCCATTTTAAGTATATTTACGTGTATATATTGTCCGAACTTATATATCTTCAGCTAGCTAGGGCCTGAGGCTGAGGGTTTCAAATTCGAGCTCAAGATCGATGAAGAGGAAGAGGAAGAGCATCCATCCATAAAGATATTATATAACAATCTGTCCTTTTGTACATGCCCTAGATAAGCCGGCGGTGGCCTCACTTAAACCCTAAACGCTATACGTCCGCCACGTGGTTGATAATGACCATTCATATGGTCTTCTACCTAGTGATTATTCATATGAACTCGGTGTGTGTACATTACTGTTCCTTTTTTGGACAAAGTGTACATTATTGTTCTCAACTTCTCATATTATAGTTTTTTATATGCAAAGAAAAGTTAATTCCAAAACACTGAAAATAGTTTAATTGGATCAAAATTAAATTAATTTGCTCTTCTAATTCGTTTTGTCTTGATTTTTTTAGGCAACTTGTTAAACACTATCTTTTAGTCTATTGACACATTATTCACTCCTTCAACATATTTTCATATATTTTGTTCCTTATACTTTTTATGAAAAAAGACACAACATCTGATCGAAAAGTCCAAAATCTTATAGTTGTCCAGAAATTTAAATAAAGAGTGTCATATATTGCTAATGACTTTTTAACTATACTCCCATCTTATGATGTAAAATGATTGATCAAAAGTACATATTGGAATAAGAATTATGGCTAGTTTGGTACAGTTTCGTTTTTAAAAAAACTAGTTTTTTCGTACAATTTAAGGTCTTAAAATATTTGGTAAATTAGTAAAAAACAACTTTAATTAAAAATTACGGGTCAGTGGAAGCAGATTATAGAAGCAACCCAAAAGTTATTTCTAAAAGCTACTTTAATTCACAATTGATTTTTTTAAAAGCGATTTTTTTTAAGTCACAGCAATCCCAAACTAACCCTTAATGCACTTAACTGTTTGAAAGTTTAGCTTGGTAGTTTGAAAACTTCTACTAGCTAGGGAAACTTTGTCTTGATGATCAAGCAACAACTTCTAGTCTTCTTTTTAAATAATTGAACATTTTCATTGAAGAAAACAACGACTTATATTGATCGAACTCATGGAATAATAATGATATATATAATATAAATGTCAAACGATCGGTTGAATCTCTCCTTAATTAATTAATTAATTGGTTGTGTGTTTGATCGACAATGGTAGATGAATAAAGTGTAAACAAGTTATGCTTTTTTGGAATTTGACTATCTCTAACAAGAAGAGGTGAAATTCTACCAGTTGGACCATGAGAGGTAGTGTGGTCTTGAACTTTTTGGGATCAATTGAAAATGTTTAGACCTAATTTGTAGGCAATTAACCATGGATTCAATTGGTGGAGACAGGCAGATTCTAAAGCTTAAATGTACTAATCACATTAAACAAGTTATATATAATAAGCCGACCCAATATATAGTGATCAGTGATGTCTGGAACCGACCTTCGATTATAGACCAACCAAGTTGCGAATACGGGAGGGACCAATATAGAGGGATCATATATAGACAACCCATTACCCAAACTTAGACATATGCTAAGATTTAAAGCCTAATAGTTAAAGGGTTTCAAGGATTATTTAGCTTAGTATCATATATATTATATATAATATGGTCTTCGAATCTCTTTGCCTAGTTAGAGCATGTGCAATGGGGCTTATTTAGCCTAGTCTAAGCTAAACTATAAATCAAAAGTCAGTTCAAACAACACCATTATAGACTTGGCTAAACACAGACTGACTTTTGGAAAAATGTTAAACTTAACATGTTCAAAAGCTAGCTAAACTTTCAATCAATGGTCATGATTGAATAGTGATATGGATCAAAGACTTATTAACAAATTAGATTTTAGACTTAGACTTCATAGCTGGAAACATAAAAGTAATGAGAAGTCTAAATTGATAAATAATATCAATTTATGAGCTTAAATTTTAGTTTAGACTTAGTTTTTAGACTTTATGGGTGAACATGCTCTTAGGGTTTGTATTCCATTTAATAATTTCGATGATTGTCAAAGCCTCAAAGGAGGGATAACTTGTTGAGCATACTCATCCAAAACGTACAAGCATGCACAACTTATCAACCTTGTTGACACCTCCAGGTCCGTACGTTGACAAATGGCAACTCAGAACCTTAATTTCATAGTTATCTACAGTGGAACGAACCCTACGTCCATTAGGAGAGGGCATCTGTTAGCTACTTTTGAAATTAAGACTCGATGACATTATTGAAACTCCTGTTGTAATGGATTTGCACGCATCTTAGTTTCTTCGAAAACGATCGATATGGGATTGAAACTCATCATTTGGTGCGATTCGATCAATTAGAAATATATGGACAACCTATATGACTCATATAATTTTCTGAAGCCGAAAGAGGTTTGAGAATTTTAAATTATCCACAAGCATTCTTTTCATCACTTTACATGCTTACTATTACTAATCAATGATGATATGATAACTACAATCAGTTATGAATCTCTCTTGGAGATCTCGTGGGATATGTGTTATCTATAATTTAAGCATGTAAGGTTCATTTGCATATCAAGTGACGGTCATTCTTTTTTTACTGGTTCAACATTTGGGACCCTTTTGTTTGTAGTGTTGTTTAGTGGGACGATGTGATTGAATGCTATAGATCGACGGAGCTCTTTCGGTACAGCTTAATTGGATCCACTAGCCTCTCTTGTTAATCTGATCAGATCGAGCTTACCAAGTTCGGGCATGAGTATCTGTATATCACTCACTGATCATTTTGAACGACGACTCAAAACCCTCCTCCAAGCTAGAGCACTAGTTTGGAAATCATTTTTAATGTTTAGGGCTTGCTCGAATACTCTAAAATAAGGTACGTGTCGAACAAATTGTATATAAAAAAGTACGACAATAATGATTGAATAAGCAAGACGAATTCGAAACTAAAGATCGAGTTCATGAATCATGCACGTAAATTACATAATTTGAGTTTAAAATCTTCAAGGGGCTAAGCTATTAGCATGCGTCATATATATGATTAAATCTTTAATGCACAAGTGATATAAAATCTATGCCTTCTATGATTCTATTAATTAGTGGACAAGGGCGTTTGAAAAGTTGAGCAAATTTTAAACATTTAATCTAATGCATATATGTCAGCAATGACAAAAAAACTACCAGACTTGGAATAATTCAGTTGATTAGTTCCAAGCCTCCAATCATGTATGAACGAGCACATGCTACCATAAGCAATTGAGTATTAAAAGCCGTCTCTTATTAACTTTTACATATTATTATAAAATATGATATATGAATTTAACAAATTAGCATCAAAATTCAATTGGTGACTTGCAAATTAGAAATCAAACAACAATTTAATACATTAAAATGTTGATTATCGACTATTGCATCGGTTTTTATATTGCCAAGTAATACGATCAATCGGCAACTTTGAGTCACCTTCAACTAAAATTCTTGCGTAAACCTCCGAGATCGAACATGCACATTTCTTCACTTCAATTCGAGAGAGAAATTAAAACTTTTGGATCAAAACGAAAGGGGACAACCGTTGGATCGCATGATGAATATACGAAACAAACCCAGTCAGCAACGAGTAAGAAAAGCACATGAATAATGGAGTGGCTGACCTTTTCCTTCTTGTGCACTTTGTGGCGTGGGGATTTTGGCGCCAATTATTATTACTGTACGTGGCGCACAGGCCTCGCATTTTCAAAAAGCCACTATAATATGCAATTCGCATATTCCTTCGAATGTACCATTTATATTCCCTCTTCCAAAATATATATTATTTGTCACAATATTCCAAAATATACTAAAAATGAATATTAAGTGGCATGGCACGCCCTTTTATTCTTTCTGAGGCGGAATTTGGATCCAAATGAAGAGACTGAGACCACGCTCCTTTTTCTTTAATCTTATTTACTTGGAGCATTATCGATGCCTCGATGGTCTATGAATCCACAAGATTAAATTAGTCATCAAATTATTTTATTGGAGCTTTTAGAGTTGTGTTTTACATGGAAATGGCCAAATTGGGTGATCGTAGATCAAGCTTTACCTCATTTTTATAGTTAAAGAGTATCTTTTAAGAAATTATTGTCATGCCATTGTTAATAATAATACGACTCAACAACAAAAAGATGTTCACGTCTCTAATGAGTAAGATTATTCGATTATATTTACGGGTCACGTTACTGATTAGATTTGTGATCATGTTGACTTGCTATTAAGTTTATCTAAAATCGATTTAGAATTATTTAGTTATTCAACAATAAATCTCAATATTCCCCCTCAAGCTATGGCCTACTCTCTATCAAATAAGATGAGTGTTTTTTTTTCTTCACAATAAACATTTGTCTTATAATAGTACTAAAATAACCACTTTAGGCAAGTTGACAAGATGTGGGAGAAAAAAGAAAAAAGTAATGCTCATTTTCGCAATGAGTATGAATTATAGATCACGCACTTAATAATTTAGATCGCTGTTACACACTTGTATGTGTGGCTCTTATTTCATGTTCATAATTTTTAAATTTTTTTTTTCACTTTGTCAAACCTTAATTGTTAATATTTATTTTAAATTGATCGTTAGCCAAAAAAAAAAAAATTTGCAAAGGAAAAAGATGAAATTAGACATTTACTCTATAAAAAAACCTTGTAATTTATGTGAAAGGACAAGTGAGTATTACCCAACTGTTTTTTTTTTTGTTGGTCAAGGAGTATTACCCAACTGTTTAATTGGCCTTCTTTTTACCCAAGAATGATGAGTTGTAAGCAATAACTGTTTCAATAATAAAATCAACCCCTTGAGAGAGAAAAAAAACTGGCAGCAAATATGCTAGCATTATTATTTTTGGGCTTATTTTTGTTCAATACTTGCAATAATTAAGATTTTTGCTAAACTTGCAATAATTAAGGATTTTGCTAAACTTGCAATAATTAAGGTTCATATGTGGCGATGAGAAACACATCTCTCTCATTTCTTAATTTTTTCATCGCTATTAATATATTAATCTATACTATATTTAAGAAAAGAAGTTTTGTCAACCATAATAATTTTTTTTACGTTAATATCCCTCATATATTAAAATAATTAAAAATTTAATTAATTAGAAATGGTAAAAATAACAAATTACAAATAGAAAAATAATATAAAAAAAAGTTTGCATAACTGCCCACTCTTTAGGTAAATATCTCTACTCCCACACTCATCGGGTGTGTGAATATTTATAGTTTAAATAATTTCACTCACCTAGATCCACGCCTTCACTATGTCTTTTTATTTTATTTATTTATTTATTTAATTAATTCTAGATAATGTCATACATACGTAAATAAATTAAAAATCATATAAATTCTAAAAATTTATTTAACAAACCAGCTGCGCCACCTGACTCTCATTTCTCAACTGTCTCTCCCGGCGTCACCAAAAGAGAAAAGTATCGCAGCCCAAAAAGCAAAATCAAAGGCCTAGAATATCCCAAACGATTCCCAAAGAGCCCCCCGAGACTCTCCCATCTATAAATACCTCACCTCTTTCTCTCTTCCTTTGTCGTCGTCGCTCTTTCCCTCCCTCCTTCTCTCTCTCTCTCCCTCCCTGTGTAAAGCTGATATGAAACTGGAGCTCAATCACGACGAGATGTGCAGGACAATCGAAGTCGTCGGAGATGTCCACCACTCTCCGCCGGCGCTGACCCCCGCCGCCGGAGAAGAGTGCGCCGATGATCTCTTCATTCCTCCGCTCAACTTCGCCATGGTCGATAACGGCATTTTCCGCTCCGGCTTCCCGGAATCCAATAACTTCTCATTCCTGCAAACCCTAGGCCTCCGCTCCATTATGTAAGCCTTTCATTCATTCTATCCTATCCTTCTTGTGCAGTCAGCTCTGAGTTTGCCGATTGTTTACGGCGAGCTATTTGAACTTTCAAGTCTAATAATAGCAGCACAATTTAATAGGATCGAAGTGGAATTTATTGTGTTTATACGATTCTTATATGTGAATCTTGTACATGTAGATGTCTGTGTCCGGAGCTGTATCCAGAGGACAACATAGAGTTTCTTAAGTCGAATGGGATTAAGCTCTTTCAGTTTGGGATTGAAGGCCATAAGGTAGATAATGAATCTACTGTTTTTTTTTTTGTTCATTGGTCAAATATATTGCTGATTGAGTTGATACTATGTGACACTGCTGCTGATTCAAATCGAATCTTTTAAATTGTTCGTGTTTCGTTATCATCTTTGCAAAGAGATAATATGTGAAATAGAAGTTTGGAGGCTGCTATAAGTTGCCTGATATTTGGGGAACATATGAGGCAATGGCTACAAATCAGAAATGAAACAAAAAAAATGCTAGTATTTGTGGTGAATAAGAGCTAGTTGGTTTCGTCACGATAAACTCTAATTTTTGTTGTACCAAATTGTTCATGCCTAACTGATTCTCCTTATCAGGAAACTTTGGTGTTTTTCATGATAGCTCATTTATTTGTTTGATTATTAAATTCAATAATTACATAATTTAATTTAATTTTTAAAAAATAATTAAACTTTTCCGTTGGAATTTTATTCTTTGGTTAGGATGATGGGTCCTCTTGTCTCTGCATCTCTAACATATGACATGTATGCCCGTTGTGTTTGTATGATCCAAAATGGATCACATGTATTTGTTGGTTTCCTTGTTTAATGGCCAAATTTTCTATACATGGATATGTTCCAGGGGAAACAACTGTTGTTTCTTTTCTACAGTTCGATTGCATTGTTCACAGTGAACTGTGGTTGCTTGGATTCATTATGTTATAACACTCTGTGTCTAGTGCATATTTGTATCTATGTATAATTTTCACATTCCAATTACAGTAACCTTGGTGAAATCTACTAACTCTGACCACTTGATAAGCTTTCTCTGATCTCAATCGTTTGAAATTCAAATATGCTTGTTTCGAGTATCATTCTTTGAGGTGAAGCTCATAGTATGCTGTGCGCATTATGCACTCTTTTTCAAATCGTTTCTACAATGACTTGGAATCTACCAGTTTGGTACACTATATCATTTCTATGAAAGCACTCGATTAACTACCTTTACAATCATGTTGCCTAGACTAGATCTGTGCTAACTACATTGTGAGATTTCCTATGTAAGTTATCATAAACTAGCTATCTGATTTTGCAAGATATAGGGGTTTGGAAATTCTAGGGGGACTGGAATGGTGTCCAATACTTTTATTAGATTTGAATTTACGTATATAATCTTACAAAGATTCTGGATTCGAGCACATAATGCCATAGCATGTGGAAATATGATAACTAGTCTATTAAAATTATTATATGATCATGTCCTAATTTGATATCAACATCATAGGTCTCTTAGTTTGGTAGGACGAGTTAGTAGGGGCATCTTAATTGTTGATCTAGCCATCATGACTTGATATAACAGATTTAGGAGCTTCTTTTATTGTTTTCTCTTTTGATATAATAATGGGGACATACATGGTAGAAATGAACTTATATTGCGACCTGCGTATAACTATAGTTTTCTATGACTGCAATTGATCCTAGTATTCAGAGGTAGGACAATAAGCTAGCCAGTGTGGAAACAAATTACAATGATAGAGCCGATGAATCCTAGTTGTTAAATTTTATGTACTTGATTGCATGAATGTTGAACGAAATTCCTAATAAGTATGAATTTGGTTTCCTTATTGCCAACTGATATTCAAAATTGTGAATTTCAGGAGCCTTTTATAAACATTCCGGAGGATACGATCCGTGAAGCACTAAAAGTTGTCCTTGGTACTGCAATAAATTAACAAATTTTCACTGTTTGACTGAGTTACCAAAATTATAACAGTTTGATTTGCTTACCTTAATTTACTTGTCTGCAATGCAGATGTAAGGAATCACCCCATCTTAATTCATTGTAAACGAGGCAAGGTATGCACACTATCGGTTTCTTTTGTACTTCCTGATTTCAAGTACTCCATTATGTTTTGAGTTGTAGATAGTTGATTACTTTGATTGTATTTTCAGCATCGAACTGGTTGTGTGGTGGGATGCTTGAGAAAGTTGCAGAGATGGTGCCTCTCATCCGTTTTTGATGAGTACCAGCGTTTTGCAGCAGCCAAAGCCAGAGTGGCAGATCAGAGGTTTATGGAGATGTTTGATGTTTCTAGCTTGAAACACCTACCAATGCCGTTTTCATGTTCGAAGAGGTAAAAACAGCCAGTATTATTGAACGGCTTTTGCTTCTTCTTTCTTTCGTCGAAGAAGAGATCCTAGGACCTACTGTAGAATAAACAGGAAAAGGTGATGAAGTTCCTAGTATGCATTTCTGAGGAAGGAATTATTCTTCTTTTTTCCTTATTGAAATAATAAAGCATCCTACATAATAGCACTTTGTGTGGTTTGAGTGTTACAACCCCTTTTTCGTTACGTCTCACTCAACCTTCTCTCCATTTCTTCCATGTCTCTTAAATTTTAGTTCTCCCTTTCATTTTCTTTTCATTTCGCGACTGATTTAGCAGTGTCTCTGTTTACTGCTATATGCAACGGTTACGACTGGTTGTGCATACTAGATATGCCTGGAGTTGCTGTCCAAATTCATAGTTGGCTTGATTTAAAAGGATAAAATTATTCATTCCCCAGAAAGTCTTGCAATTACACATCAAGATTGCAGCTCTTCTTCTGCTCCAGCTGTTCCTTCCAGCCAAAGGCGAGGCAGGTAGCTAGAAAGGCATGTCTACCCATGACTCCTGATTGGGTAGTCAAGAGTGCATAACAAATATATACACAAAATCTTCTTCTGCAAGAAGTCGAATTCAATTGAAAAAAAAAAAAAAACGCATCCATTATTTAACTTCCATGAATACTGTAGTGATGCTGAATTTGAGAGCTTAATTCGCTATGATGGAACCAGAACTTGTTAGTTATTGAAGGTTCTTGGAATTGTATGCTCTGTTTCACAATATTTTATATAAGAATAAAAAGGATGAACTTGCTTTCTGTAGCTCTATGCAGAATCGATGAAAAAACAACCAGTCTGTTTTTTTACTTATGGAATAATCCAAACAATGCACATCAAATAGTGTGATTTGATAGCAAAGATCAGAGAGTAGTAATCATAATTAGGCATTAGAGGGGATTAGAACGCGCCTCACGCGCCTGAGTCAAAACCCAAGTTGGGCTGTGCTCCTCCCGGCTGTGAGCCACCGACCTCCCGGTTGCTGTGCTCCGGTCTGGGAGGGCATGGCGACAACGACGGGCGGTTGGTTGGGTTCCGGGGGGCGGTCTCGATCATCGACCATGGGGCCGAGTGAGGTGGTGCTGGAGGGAGGCTCGCGGTTCGGATCCACTTTGGCTTTGCCGGCGTCCCAAGGTCTTGACGGAGCCGCCGAGGTTGGGTGGCGGTCGTTCAATGGGGTGGCGTTAGTGTGGATCGACGTGGAGTTGACCGGGTGCGGCTAGCTCGTGGCTCGGCGATGGTGGTAAGGGGGTGGCCGTTCGGATCGGGGTCGGGCCGTTTCGGCCTCGAGTACGTGGGGGCTTACCGGCGGCGGGTGTGGATCCGGCGACTTGTTTTGGAGCTTCGTGAGTTGGTGATGGCAGCGCCTAGTGGCGTCACCAAGGATTTGTTGCGGGTGCTTTGTTTCTGCCGGTGCTAGTCGGATTCCGGAATGCAATTTCGGTGGTTCGGATCCCATGATGGCCGTTAGGCGGATGTGTTCCTCTCTTTTTCCCCTTTGCGGTTTCGGCTTTGTGTTTTTGATTACGGTTATTGCTTGCTTGTTATTTAGCCATGGTTGGATCATTTGTTCTTTTCATGTCGTGGCCATAGACCGGTTGGTGTGGGTCCGGGGCGACGGTGGTGGTTCGGCGGTGGTGTTGTTGCTTGTGAGTGGTAGTGGGAATGCGGGGAGGCGTGGCTTTGGTTCCCCGAGGCATTCTCTCGATTTTGTCTGCCGCGTTGCATTTTTTATTATTACTTTGTTATAGTGTTAATCCGTAGTTGTTTTTTATTCCCCATGCCTACTAGCTCCTGCCCGCATGGGTTTAGGATTAATGGGTTTAGCCTCGATTATCACAGCTTGTGTGTTTTGTCTGTCATTGAAAGGTGGCGTGCCATTATTAAGTGGTTGCTACCTCCGAGCGTCCGAATGAAATGTAGGGTTTTCAAACTCTTTAATGGTTTCGGGTGGTTGCATGAAGAAGTTGAGCTTTTAACCGATTTATTATGCCTATGCGTGGGTGAGTTTTCTTCGATGGACAGCTGTTATTTCAAAACAAATAGAGTAGCCATTGGTGCACTCTTTGTTTTTCGTTCAAGTTTGAACACATGTATGGTGACTATCGGTTTGAGGAGACTCTTTCTATTATTGAGGGTGATCTCCTGTTTGTTTGTTGTAATCGTACACGAGATTAGGTTTTATGCCCCCCTCGTTGTACATCTTTGCTAG
Organism: Rubus idaeus; assembly: GCA_030142095.1. NCBI lineage: Eukaryota > Viridiplantae > Streptophyta > Magnoliopsida > Rosales > Rosaceae > Rubus > Rubus idaeus. The sequence continues at coordinate 36,944,747 of CM057970.1, forward strand.
TTCAATCTAAATAGTCGTTTATCTCAAAAAAAAATAGTGTGATTTGTGAGTCAGCAAAGGTATGTCGGTATTGATTAATTTAAGCTCAAGCAGAGAAATGAAAACACTATTGACAAAAGTGCTTTAGAGACAGACATTCCCAACCATGTCCACATTTAAACTAGCAAGGCTTTCTTTTAATCAAGATTATGATGATGGTAGATGTGTGGTAATGCCTAGTTATCATCCCTAATTATGTTATACAATGTAAAAGAAGGTCAACTTGGTTATTTTTTAAGGTTGAAAGGGGTCAGTTTTTTTTTCTTTTCTTATTTGGTTACAAAGCTGGTAAAAGTTTCTCCGCAAATCCGCCATAGATTAGCATAAAACTTTTGCATGATTATTTATAGGGAATATATGTCTGTTTCAAACTTGAACAAACTTCACTTTACACTACCTAATTAAGCTTTTTCAAGTGTTTTTTTTAATGTTTGTTTATGTCATCTAGATCTTTCTTAGATACTGATCGATCAATATGATTCCAGGTTTTCCTCACAATAAACTAAAAAAAAATGATACCTAGGTTTGATCTTCCTACGTTTTCTTTTTCACTTCTGTTTGATACCTTATTAGATCCTCCACTCACACAAGTTGAATCCTTGTGTGGACGTTTAAGTTACCATGTCATAAACAGAAAATCGTTGCGGACTATATCGCATGGGTAATGATAATTTAGAAATGAAAAAAACTTTAACATGATTCTCCCTCGGTTCTTGCAAATCTTGCCCTAATTTTCGGTCGCGAATTAAAGGCTTAGTAATGAGCAATGACAAAAATATCGAGTATCGAGAAAATATCGATGGTTCAAAAATTAGAAATTTCGACGGAAATATCGGATAATATCGAGAATATCGGAAATATCGGGAAATCCAAAAAACAAAATATCGCAGATAATATCAATATTTTTCTCCACTAATGAGACAAGTATTCGCGTCTCATGTTTGGTAAGCTAGCTTGAGAAATCGAAACCGGCTGCATGAGAAAAAAGAATGGAGCCAAACAAAGAATAGGCATATAATTTTTTATTAAAATATATTTCATACATGTGATTACGCTTGCGTGAATGATTCTACGTTTGTGTGGATGATTGTCAGTCGTTAATGACCCATTGCCCCGCCGCATATCATTATCCGGAGCAGCTTTCTCCACAGGTCCCATTCCGATCGAGCTTCTCAACTTTGTCTAATGGAAATATCAAGTCAAAACACGTCCTGATATCGTTGGCACAGATGAAAAGCTCCTTTTGGTGCAAACTGAACCTCTATTTTCCCATCATGAAAGCAACCTTTGTTAATTGTTTTTATAATATTAATTCCTCTTCTTGTGTTAGCTTTTTATTGCTTGGAATTGATCTTATGCTTTTGAAAAAAACTTTAGCTTCACCACCATGTCGGCATCATGTGGCTTATGCATCCCTTATGGGCTTATGGTTTCATCCACTTCAGTTTATCACAGAATTTGGAGTCCTTTGTTTTTATAAGTTGACGATCGAGTTTAGTGATTATAAAACTACCAGATTCTACTCAGGATCTAGTTAACCACAATTGGGTTTTGATTATTGCTTAGGGATCTGCAACAGATTATTTATAATAGCAACTTCTCATGTCATATTATATATAACTACAGAATAATCACCTTGGTAATAATCATTCTCTACAACCAACAAACTGATACCCGGCCACAATAGTAGTAAACCTTGAAATATCTACTTCAAAGAAAAAACTCTGTCGATCACACCCATTAACTTAATTAATTAAGCAAACCACTCTTGTCTTCTAGTAAAGTAGATCGAGACGACATGCTTTTAATTAAGCTGTGGCAATTGGAGCCAAACTGGGATTGGCTTCAACTGTTTTCATGGCTTCAAATCTGGGCTCCTTGGCCTGGAACTTGAGGCCTGCATAGAGCTTCATGTAGTCATCGAATACGAATTTCGGGTACACTTGATTCTTCTCCTCTGCTTCTTTCTCCACCAGAGTTGGTGCTGGGTAGATAACAGCCTCACTTCCAGGGTTGTAGAATGAGGCTATTGACATTCTGGTACCATCTGTTTGGGCAATCACTCTGTGCTCCACACTCTTGTACTTCCCATTAGTAATCACCTATATCCATTAAAAAAAAATGAATGTCTATATGTAAGCAACAGAATTCGGTACTTGTTATATGTAACATATATGTGAGACTAGCTAGGTACCTCAAGTTGGTCACCAAGGTTGATAACAATGGAGTGGCGCATTGGGGGCACATCAACCCATTTCCCATCCTTGAGAAGCTGAAGGCCACTGACCTTGTCGTCCTGGAAGAGGAGGATGATGCCACCGGCGTCGGTGTGGGAGCGGAGACCCTTGATGAGGTCCGGGGTGGGGCAGGGAGGGTAGTTGCTGACCTTGGTTCCAAAGGTAGGACTACCCTGTGACCCATAGAAGGCCTTCTTGAGGTAGCCTTTCTCGAGTCCAAGATTCTCACAGAACAAGTCCAAGAGCTCCTCTGCTAGCTTCTCCAGTTTCAGAGCAAACTCCTTCATCACCTTCCTGTAGTCTTCCTCGAGATCCGGGACTTGGGAGATGTTGGAGTGGGGAAGGTGTTTGAGGTAGAAGGTGCTCTCCCAGTCCATGTCTTTGACCTCCGTGTCAACAGCCTCTAGGCCTTTGCTGGCCACCAGCTCCTTGAATCTCTGCTCCAAACAATTCTTGTAGTGCTCTTTTGTCATCTTCTCCACTGTGTCCAGAAGCTCAATGGGTAACCCATGATTCACCAGCTGCGCGCAATAATTAATATACAACATCATTGATTATATATATATATATGTAGAAATTAATTAAGAAGCTAGCTATCTAATAATCAGGGCTATATATATAGATAACTAATTACCTCAAAGAAACCCCAGTTCTCACAGGCATCTTTGATGGTTTCCATTGTAGCTGTTCTCTCCTCACCGTTGAGTTTCTCCATGTTGATCACTGGGAAGTTCTCCATTTTTCTTGGCTCTCTCTTTGTTTTCTCTCTCTCTATCTCTACCCTCTCTGCTCTCTCTATGTGCAAATGTTGGTTCAATTCTTTAATCTTAATGGAGAGTGGAGTCAGATTGATGTGTGCTATTTATAGAGGTTTCAAATGCCACTGTGGACCATAATATATAGTAAAGAAAAAAGAAAAGTCGCGGTGAGGACGCAAACTACTCCAAATTGGGCAAGTTCTCGGAGTAACAAATGGTTTAGACTTTTTTTTTTTTGAAAGAAAAAAAAAATGGTTTAGACTTTAGAAAGAAAGAAATGAGTTGGGTCAAAAAAGGGTGCAAGTTCAAATAATTAAAAATTACTGTTCATCGAATAAAACGTTGCTGCTAATTGGGAAAACTTTGTAAAGTTATCACTTTCTAAAGGAAAAACTAAAGGCCCATTTTTACCAATTATTAATTTCACAGATAATTTGTCATGCATCTACTAGTCTAAGTAGGGATATATAGAACCCTGAATACTCCTCCGTTTGAGTTTTCTTGCTTAATAGGGTTTAAAGAGCATTTTCAATGAATACATCATTTAAAATGTCGAATGAAATTTCATACGCATGATTTTAATTAGCTCCCATAAATGGAAATGGCAATTACTCATGTCCAAAAAAGAAAAGAAAAAAAAAGAAGAAGCTAGTCATGTTTCAATCATCCTTTCCTATCCATTGTGCTAATCCACATGGATTAATTTGACATGTACGTTCAATGAATCAAGCTGATCGTTTTGCCTTGTTCTACTTGTTTTACTTGAACTCAAACTTAGCTTCTCTTTCGTCTCGGACCACAAGATCGAGTTTTTTTTTTGTTTTGGGGTCTAAAACACGATCGAGCTTGGAAGCTCATATCTTCTTTGCAACTCTAGTTTGACCAGTAAATTGGCTTCCACCGCACACTAATTGATATCATTCCCTACTTTCTCGGATGTTTCTGAAAATGATCGTTCTAAGCTAGCTGTGGAGGAATACGGAATATGCCTACCTCTTGCTCTTGTATTTACCCTTATACCCTTTTCTCCTAATTAATGGGAGAGAATAATTAAAATTGAATACAATGTGTGGCTCCAAGAGGGTCAACTTGTTTTGTTTAGGCATGCATACAAAAACGTACATACAATGCTGCAGCACAAGAAAATTGACAGGTTTTTTGGCTCGATTAAACAAACACAATTAACCTTAATTATAAACTAATTAAGAATAATATTAGTTATTTTTAACTAAATTTAGCTAAACTAGCTAAAAAACTATTTCGGCTAGTTGATCAATTTGAAAATACATCTCCGGCCACTAATCTGATCCTCTCTATTTTAACTAGTTTTGAATGAATAAAAAATAATTTAAAAATTAAACAACTACTAAAAATGAATGTTTTAAAATTAACAAAAATAATAAAAAGCCTTCTCTCACTCTATATTTAGGAGCAAAAGTAAAAAGTCACCTAAAATAACTGAAAAATTAAATATTCCCTCTAAAATAGTTTAAAAGTTAAAATAAAGAGTCTGCGTTAAAGATGATCTAAACTACTAGTTAGCAGCAGCCTAAATGAACTAATTAGTGATGCAGGGTACGTCATGCTTAATTGCATGCATTTTTTTATTTTTAAAAATGCTTAATTGCATGCGTGATTTGATGAGAGATTCTCCAAAACAAAACGTGGGCGGCTTCCATGCTTGAATTGGTAATTAATATCATGTATTTTCTATTGTAATTTCTCTTAGATTATATATATACAAGGATAAAATTATCATATTGCTTGAAATATCCTGATAGAATAATTATCAATATCTGTTGGATACAATCAAGGAAAAAATATAAATATCTCATCGAAAAAAATATCTGTTGGATACAATCAAGGTTGATGGAGAAGGTTCAGAAAGGATTGTATCGAGCAACTTAGATTCATCGAAGAGATTAAATTATACGAATATTCACACACACACACACATATATATGTATATATATATATAACAGGTAGTTGTCTAATTAATTGATTGAGGCCTATGAATTTTATCTTACAAAATGGTGGTCCAAAGTGGACTATCACTCTAAGGCTGAGAGCAATTAGGGTATGAACATTTCTTAAGAGATATTTTTTACAAACTAGGATTCGAACCAACAACTTCCTATTACTAGAAGTATCACTGCAACGTTTGTCTCACTTGTAACCTAACATGCTTTCACTAGAACAAACACATTGGGTGCCTATGATTCTATGAATCTGATCTTAAGCCCTTAGTCCCTGACTCACCATTTTTCTTTAATTCCTTCACCATTTTCCTTTCCTTGTTTGAGTTGTTTCTAAATAATTGACTATACAAAGCAATGCTAGTGCTACAGATAATTCTATATACAGAAACCAATAAAGAATTAAAGATGAATTGGGACCATGCTGTGGGGGACTACTACTAAAATGTGAATGTCACTAACTTTATCATACCGTGAATGAAAACCCATTAAAAGAATATTTCTTTACTGGGTTTACTTTGTTCTTTTTCTGGGTTATTCTCAACAGAAGAAGGCTAACTAGCTTTTAAGACGTTGAAGCATCAAAAGCAAAAGGTTGAGTCAGTTCCCAATTTCCCATATATATCTACACAGCCCTTATAATCTATTTATATTCACCAATCAAACTGAGTTCATCCTATATAACTCCATCTTGCATGTCACACTTTCTATCATCAATTCAAACTTGAGTTTCAGGGTCTGGAACCTTCACTAATCCACTGAAGTACTGAGGATTGGAGACATGATAACTGTCACTGTGCTCTGAAATAGATAAGTAATTTTTTTTATTCATGTCTGAATTAATTAGCCAATTGGGTTCTGAAATCATGGGGCTTCTACATTAAAGTAACTTAATTTGTCAATGATTTTAGATAATTAATTACCCTGTTAATTTCATCATCATCACCTTATGTGTCCCAGGTAGTGGAAGACACTTTGATCCTTGTGAGTAAAGAACCTTTAATTAGGTTCCTCTCACAATCCAATTCATCATGATAACAATATTTAAAGTTCAATACTTTTTCATAAAGCAAGGTATATACTAATTTATGGGAAGCTAGCAAAGCCTAACATGGCCGGTCAATGCTGAGGCACACTCAGTGCGTGGATAGAGTGTTTATATACAAGTTAGTTCGAGTCAAAAACCCATTTGGACAAAAGCACTTTGGAAAAAAGCACTAATTAGAATTTGCACATGTCATGTATGATAATTGAAGAACAACAACAGGTGGTTCCTACCACCACATTGCTGGTGAGGTTTTTGTGCAGGTTCTGTCTAATCTTAGCAAAACTACAAACAAGTTCTTGATAAGCTAGAATTTAATGTGTACGTTGTGATCAGCTGAGCTGCTATACCTCTCCCAACTTGTTGAACCAGATTGTTCGATCTATGATTGCGATTTTTTCTTCTTGGTGCAGAAATGCAGGATCGAGGGACTTGATTGACAGGTCAAGATTTGAAACAGTAAACGTGTAGGCATGTATGTCAGTATGTGGGAACAAAAATGGATGTCCTTAGTGGTTCAGTTATATGCTTTAGTTGCAATCACCTTTTCTCTGATATCTCCCATATGGTTTGTGTGCATGCATTAGTACTTCTGGAATCAATGAGCGTTTCGAACCATTAGATCATTTTAATGGCTGAGATGAAAATGAACATTGATATGTGACTGAGACCCGAGTTTATGATTGTATGAGTCATGCATGTTGTTGATTTGCTAGCTAGTAAGGTAAAAGAAAAGAAGGTGAAAGGTGAAAGAGAGAAGAAAAACAACATGGGGCTTCATAGTTATGGCTTGGACTTTTCAATTCTATAGCTTATTTAAGGTTCAAATGTTTACAGTGAAAATCAAAGAAAGTAGAGAGAATTGAACTATTCACTCACCGCAAATTGCTAACAAAAATTCACAACATAAAAGTTTAAAACGTATAGATTAAAAAAGTTGCTAGGATTGACCATACTAATTGAATATTATTACAAAGAATATAGAATTTTGTTCAGAGGTAATAAAATACAATTTCGGTTCCAACAAGTTTGATATAATTATTAATGAACTCATCTGATTGGCCCATGGCTATGCAATTAGCAAGTTTAATTAGAAGTAAGCGTTCAACTTCACCTAATAATGTGATCATTTGGAATAAGAAAGTTTAGCCATGTATTTAGTTCAAACGTATGACTATGACCAACTTAGAATACTAAAAAACTCGATTCCGGACGTCAAAACATGACAAACTCACATCGATCTTTCCCTAGTTTAGTCTTGATTGGATGGAATGGTTTTCATTTTTCAAAATAGAGCGTAGCTTTTCACATGGTTCATTCATTATATATTTAAGCAACGAATCATATTTACGAACCACATTTATAGCATTTACATTGTTAAAAATCATTTGTATAATAGTAATTTACTAAGAGGAATACTAGCCATCTTATTTCAAATGTATTGACTATGAATACTAAACTCGATGTCGGAGGTCAAAACATACCAAATTCAAGTTAATTATATTCGATGGTTTTTTTCTGGTGCCATATTCGATGCGGTCTTGTTTTGTTTTTGTTATTTTTAATTTTGATGTAGTTTCTAGTTTTCTACATCTATCAGTTGTACTCTTTTTCAAAATTAATATAGATTGTCGCTTTTTATTTAAAAAAAAATATTCGATGGTTATATAAAAAGCAATTACATGACGCAATGTGACAGAATAAAAAGACTAATTAATAAGATAGCTGCTAGCATTTCTTTTAGAGCCAATTACCCATAATGCCAATTTGGATGACCATATTCTTCAAAAGGCCACAATAGCTTTGTTTTCCAAATAAGGTCACTCAGTAGCTTTAACTCTTTCTATCTGACATTAATTTTTTCAAAATTACGATTCATGCCACTGACATTTTATTGTTTTTGGACAGTAGCTTTATTGTCGTTGCACAATAGCTTTATTGTCGTTGGACAGTAGCTTTATTGTCATTGGACAGTAGTTTTATTGTCGTTGGACAATAGCTTTAGTGTGCTTTGACAGTAGCTTTATTGTCGTTGGACAGTAGTTTTAGTATGCTTTGACAGTAGTTTTATTGTTGTTTTCGTATGTAGTGACATTTTTATAAATAATAGCAAAAAAAATACGGTGGCATTTTTGTAAATATTGATGCGGTGGCATTTTTGTAAATATTGTTGGCCTTATTTGGGTAAAAAATATATGGTGACTTTTTGAAGCATAAGGCCACCCAAAATGGCTTTTTGGATAATTTGTTATTTCTTTTATTCTCGTTTGCTAATTTTCGAGACGAAAAGAACAAAGTAAACATACCGAAAATATGGTTGCTAGTGGCCCATGGTTATTGAATTTAGATCAACTAAGGCCATTGGCCATGACTTGAACATCATGACATAGGCTGGATATGAGTACAACACTACAACCAATGACAAGAATATATTAATCAGCAGAAGTTAACCCTTAACCACCCACATAAATTGAAATTGATGATGATTGACAAGAATCAAGAAGAAGAATAAGAAGAAGCTGGTCAACTGACAAAGACTGGAAATTTAGGGTGAGAGGCTCTAAAGCCATCAAGAAAAGAGTGGTTGTCTGCAATTTGTTTCAGTCTTTGACCAATTATTCCAACTCCAATTTGCAGAAATGTAAATATTTGGAGGCTTCTTGGAAAGGTCATCTTGTATAATTAAATTTGCTACTGGACTTATCACCATATGCCACGTCAGCATTTACAGAAGAATTATGCAGAAAATCCAGAGATGTAAAATGACTTCTCAAAGAGTCAAGGATTTGCCTTGACTCGCAAATCCTTGACCCTAGGTAATGATTTATTTTATGGGGACAAAATAAGATTCAACATTCAAGAAGGGGGACCAAACAGTTGTAAAAATGCCAAGGAAGACTTGGACGATTGGAAATTTGGAATGAAGAATTGATAATCCATCTGGGTCGAGTTGTTGAATCAATCTTTGATCTGTACTCCTTGAGAACAATCTTCAAGAAATATCAAACACGAGTCAAGTTTTGAAAATAGCAAATTCCAGGAAATGCTTGTAGTAGCTAGCTGATAAAACGACATTCTATCAAGTTGCTGATATCTGTTTATACAAAAAATTATGCTTAAAACGAAAATGTGTGATATAACATACAATCGACCAATAACATTATCTATATTCTTTGCTATTGAATTTTTGTTGAAAAAATATTGGTAGGGAAAGAAGAAAAAACGATTCCCCATCAATCATGAGGATGCTGCCAGTATACTCAGTTCATGCTATCCTACAAAGCGTTCTTCATAAATCAAATGTATCTTTGGTAGTCTTCAAATCAAAAGTTAACAAAAGGGCTGCTCCCGAGCAATAGCCTACACATGGACAAACTTGAAGTTACGGTTATGCTGAAACAGTTAAATGTAATTGTTAAAAGGTAAGCAAACAACCAAGACGTGTTTAATAACAGAAAACTAAAAAGTAAAAACTCAGTTATAAGTATGCACAAGAATATAAAGAGAAGACGAACCATTACAAAATCAGTGTGAGACACATGAAATCGTATGCACAAGAATGAGAAGGGAACTCTTCTAGACAAAACTTGTCGAAATCAGCTTTTGAAGATTTTACCCATCTTTGTACACTGTTAAAGCTACGGTAGAAAAAGAAGGGTCAATATGTTGTCACAAGATCAACCAAATAACAAGACACAAACATACTGTAACACAAATATACAAGGGGTTACACAATACAGTAAAGCCAGGCTTGACTTTAAGGACAGTAAATGAATTGCGCAGCATGTACAAGTGCAATTGTGTTGCCTACATAGAGCATGAAACGATACGGACAAGATGAACAGTAAAAACATTAAATTGCTATCAACAGAAATCGCTTACCTATTTATATGAACCTGAAGTAAGGGCCTCCCACTCCCCAAATGAAAGATGAATTCGTCAAGAAATACCTGAAAGATAAACAACATAATTTTGTTAGGTGAATGTGGCCAAAATAACCTCTCCACGAAAACAATACAGTAAATCAAAATTCACCATCTGACAAAATTCAACTCGAAAGTAGCCATTAAATTCTAAGCTCCTGTTAGTCGCTAGAGATGGTGGTTATCTCCTCGAGTAGTATTATAACAAAATTATTTCATTATGAAATAGAATTTGAATGAACAATTTAGACAGATTACCTCACTCATGTTCTACTTATAGCCTACTTGTAGCATCAAATGACGATAGCTACGGCCACGTATAATACGCTGCCACAGATACTGGAGCGATTCCCGGAAACCCATCTTTAATCTCTCTTGGACAAGCCTGTAATCAGAGAACAACATAAATAGCCAGCTAGAGCCTTCATGATCATTTTTAGTACCTTTAGTGCAAGAGATAGCTTACCATCTTACAAGACAACGCTGAATGGCTCTAGATACGGGGCGAATGATGGACGGATCCCGTTGAGCATAGAGCAAACCAACCTAAGTGATCAGAAGAAAAACATGAGCTTATTATGGCAGTGTATATCATTGTTATACCATGCCAAATTCTAAGGGAAAAAATGCTGATATATTTTGTCCATTTTTAGAATTTATATTCAAGTCAAAATTTCGGAAAAAGTTTCAGAAATCCAACCAATAATGTAGAATACATCTAGTATTTATAACATTCAAATACACAGATGCTAAATCTGTGACTGCTGTATTACTATGAAAAATACTAAAAATTTGACCAGAAGGAAATGTGGGAAAATCATTAAAATTCAGGAAAGCAAAAACATATCTATGAATCTACCTCCACCAATGCAAGAGCAGAAGGATCATCGAAGATCTCAAGGCTACAATCAGCTAAGTAATTAACCTGCAATAAGGTACATAGGTATTAGAATATCACTACACTGAGGATAGAAGACTAATAACGAGATTACTGTTTTCTGCAAGCAAAATTAAGAGAGTAAGAAAAGAAAATAAACTACTGGCAACAAAGGTAATCTTATGATGATACAATTTGACGCATTTTCCAACCCTGAGCTAAGGAAAAGTATATTTTCTTTGTTTCTCTATCCTATAGTGAGTTACAACCAAATTTTTGGAGGGATATAAAAACAGCAAGTTTGAGGATAGTAATATCTATCACATGATGATACCTACCGATTAGACCGGCTATATATGAGGCAATATTATTTAAATTTTATATTTAAAAAAATCATAGTGATCCAAACAATGAAGTCTAAATGGGTAATATATGTGTAAGAAGATAGTGCAGCCACCACATAGCCATAAATATCCAAATTCTTGGTGGAACATTCAGTTGTTGCTCTAATTGCAAAACTAGTAATTCTAGCAAAGAGAGAAACAAAATAGAAATCGATAGAATACGCACTCCAAATTCTGTATTGATGAGAGACTGCACAAAATCCATCAGCTGGACCTTCGCCCAATCAGTGCACAAAGTGGGGTCATCAGTTGGTGGGGGATGTCTCCAAGGTGCACCAAAGCGTAGTCTATCTTTTGATATCTTCCCCCTGTGTGCATCAACAGCAAACTTTTGCAGAAAGCCCAATGATCTCTCCATGGCAGGATTGACTACAGTAATCTGAATGGATAGACTTGAAGAGAAAGTAAGGCGGAGCACAAATAATCAGAAAATTAAGAGAGCGATAAACTTCAGCACTTAAAAATTACATCATGAATAGAATAGGACAAGAAGAAAGCATAACCAGGGTATTGACAGGCCAAGTTAGCTGATAAAAATTAGGATAGTTACCATCTAGGAAATGAAGAATGCAATGAAGTGACCATAAATCTCAATTATGTGAAGTGTCATGTCATATATCGTGAAACTTCCATGCATTCATCAAAGAAAACAAATTGTAAATGCAAAAATTAGGGTTCAAATAAGTGAAAAGGTAAATCAGCAATATGCATACTTCATACTCCATTGCTCCCTATAGAAACTTACTTGCAAATATGCTAAATATGAATCCACAATGTCCTCAAATGTGCCATCTTTGTTGTCCATCAACCTTCAGATTGACAAAAACAGTAGTAATATATATTAAAACTATGTAACAACAATTATATACGGAATAACCCATGTAGCAAGTATTATATTCAAATTGGGAAGAGTTAACTGTTTAGGATGAAACAAGGACATTTCCTTTTCAATGCATTTCTGTTACCACAAAGTTATATTCATCGACTTTGATGGTGACTGGTGACTATGCATTTCAAAGATGAGAAAGGAATTCTTTTAGGAGTTTAAGTTATAACCATGATGTGGTGCATATTCACTATGTAAAAAGAAAACAGATGACTTTCACTTTACCTCAGAAGTAAATGAAATGTTGGAAAAACTTAGACACCAAGTAGCCCAAATATTCATTATGTAAAATATTAATAAACTCTTCTGAAAACTAGTGTTTCCTTATAAGAAAACAAAGAAACAATATATATTTTGAGACAATAAAAGAGTTCAGCTTCTAGTTCCTGTAGCATGCATCAATATCATATGAGATGGTAACAAACAGAAATATGATACTTACTTCTGATAGTAATTGCCCTGCTTGAGTGCATATAGCTCGAATAGGTGCCGTGGGTTTGGGCCAAGCACCTCAGCAATTGCCAACCACTGCAAATGGTAATAATAATGCCAAAATTCACCAAGAATTACAGTTTTCAGGAAACTAAGGAAAAAAGTTACTACAAAAAAAATGAAAAATCAGCAGGAACTCTAAGTGATATAACCTTTTCTTGCCCCCACCTCCCTCCACCCCCACCCAAAAAAAAAAACAGAAGATTATATCTAAAATTAGAAAAGTCTATCACCTCTGAATGACTGAAGTAATCAGTAACCATATGCAATTTGGCTTCTTGGGGATTCCAGCCAAAAATCTGTAGAACAAACAAAGATTAAATGCTTGGTATGCACCAGCATCAGAACAACATACACAAGATATCATTGAGGAATGTACAATGATGGTAGACAACCATAGAGGTGTGAAAGGGGTTGGTTAGCATGAGCACAGAACATTATCTATGACACAACATAATATATCCAATAGTTATGTCAGGCACAGGGAGGTCATGGGCCATGCTAGTCCTGAAAAACTAGTGTTACTGTCTCTTTAATGACAAAGTAAAAACAGTAATGTCATTGTGTATATAAAAGGAGATCATAAAGTAATGTCGTTTCAGGGTTTCAGTTTTAGTACCTCACGAGAGATGAATATGTCTGGAAATCCAAAATCCATGTAAGCTCGGTACGAATAGTAGCTGAGGCATTTACAGTAAAAATTAGATTTCCTAACTTGCGATGCATAGATAAACGAGTGAACTGATGTTACAGTTGCATAGGAATGAACCTCACCTATCCGATGTCACAAGTACAAGGGGCAAGCACCTCTCATTTGCACCTAAAGCAATTATTCTCCATATTAGGCTGTCATGGTACATTGATCCACTGACTGATGAATTCTCATCTAACAGAATTGCATTCTTCAGAACTTCGATATTGTTTATTACCAGCTTAGGCTGCTCAATATAATTTGAAACGTCAGTCGATTACAATTTCTATGAAACCACCAAAAACTAATGGAAACCACACAAATTTAGGCACCATCAAATTCTACACATCAGTATTTTGAACTTTAAGCACTACAAATTGCACTTGCATTGTGAATATAACATTATAACTTACAATCTAGTAACACAATATCAAAAGTTTGAACTTAGTTACCTGAAAATGATCAATTTCAGCAGCTTGTGACAACAACTCCAACAACAAACAAGGCCAATCAGTACATGAATTTGCTAAAGACCTCGAAAACCCACCTGTCCGATTCAAATGTGCTATAGCATTAGCCCTCCAACTTTGCTGCACCTCAATCACCTCCTTTGCCAATTTCAATGCCACAATGGCCTCCCTATAATACGAAGCCTCTTCCAATGATAAACTCTTCCTCTTATCACTCAAACCCAAAATCCCATCAATCTCTACGGCATTACATCGAGCACTTAGAGCGAAAACTGCCCGATCCCACAAAACCGAACCCGAAACCTTATCAGAAACCGCATTCTTAGAAGTCTGATTGCCCTGGGTAACTCGGCGAAGAGCAGTATTGAGATTGTGCCATTTATTGAGAGTAGAGAAAACTTGCTGGGAGCTAATGGTACCGAGTTGGACACCCTTATGAGCCATGGACTCGAGGCAGTGTTCGAGCTTGGTTCGGCAATTGGACAAAGTGGGTGATGGGCAATTCGCCCAAGAAGCCCAAGGAAATGACTGATTGAATTGTGGGTGGTGGTCTTTGATGGAGTCGGCGAAGTCTACATAGCCAGTGAGGTGAGGGCCTGTGTTCCACTCGCTGAGTAGACCTGGAAAGCTCAAGCTCAAGTGTTAGAGAGAGATATATATTTAAGGCTAAGGAGATTAGAGCAAATAAGGAGAAGGGTCATTACGTTCGAGGATGAGAGTGGTTTTTCCGACGCCTCTGGGACCGTGGAGGATTAGAGGCTGGTGGACACGGTGGTGCTGGGCGTGATTGTTCAGCACTGTTTCTAACAATGGCCTGGGTATAATCCTCCAGGGTTTGTTCACCATTTTTAGATTTGTTGAGCTCTCGTCTCCTACTCTCCCTCTCCGTCTACCACTCTGATTCCCAACTCTCACTATGCGGTGTGTCGTTTCTGGTACAAGAAGAGGGGTATTAGGAGGGTTTAGGGACCAATAGGAGCGGCCACCGCAAGCTACACAAGCAATGTTTGTGTGTTGTGGTTTTTTTTTTGGAAAGAAATGTTGTGTTTTGTTCTTCAACAAATTCACCATTATGCTATGGCAAATGGCATAAACATTTTTTTAAAAGTTTTTTACTTTATTGTTTTAGGGTTTTAGCAAAAAACAATTTCACATACATTTTTCGTAAATTCTACCATGTTTTTTTTTATATATTAGAGATTCTCTCCTAAGGAATGATTCCCTCAACTTCCCGGAGAATAAGTGGAGAAAACTAACATTTTTTTCGAAGAACGGGCTGTCGTTGGCCATTGGTGGTTGACAAGTGCACAAACCCAAATGCCCCTCAATCCTGCCCAAGTTGGGTTTCGAACCCCGACCCCTATTATTAGGATGCAGGAACAGTTCTCCCCAATTTGGATGGTACAAGTTTACCAACTTGACCACACTAATGGTTACCATGTTTTTTGACAGCATATAATTCATTAATTTTTTTCAACTAATTCAATAAAAAAGTGAATTTCAATGTTGCAAAATTTGGAACATACGATACTCATAAGCACGACAAAAGTTTTATACATTCCTAGTCTTTTTTTAAAAAAATAGGAGGGGCACCGACCGCCCTCAAAAGCCATCCATTAATGAAACTGCAGAATATAAGGGGGGACGTAAAGCCTAAACCCCATATTACAATGAGAACAAATCGATATAAAATCAATGGTCTCAATTACAACAAAGCACTCTAACAAGAACCAAATCGCTAGAAGTGCACAAATGACATCCTCAATAGCCTGAATATAATGGCGACATACAAGAAGGCTAAAACCACCGGAGTGGGATACTAAGTCATATAAGATTACCTTCCACCTATGTTGCCTTCCACCTATGTTGCCGAATGAAAATTCCGTCGACACATTTCATTTTGCCACTAGGAGGAAGCTTCCATTTGGATAACCAAACGCTCCACCTCCTCCGATGAGCAATCAAGATACTCAAAGAGCACCAGTACAACCTACTAAACCTACTCACATATAAAGAAAGTTGGTCTATGGAAGGCACGAGACCCCATTAAGCTTATGTAAAGAAAGCTGGTCTATGGAAACTAACATTCCTAGTCTTTATGACTGATTAATTATACAAGTTTGCCTAGTAACTTTGGGCCAAATATGCTTGATTTTTTAGTTGGGCTTGATTAGTAAGTCATCCTTTTTTGAAGGAAAATATCATGTATGCAAAAGTAGGCAATATTATACAGCCCTAAACCGACCCATATCCAGCCCTGGAAAGAAGTGGGCCATGAAGCCCAGGCAGCCCAGGCCCAGACTCAAACCCTCTGGTCCACCCACGTTTGTTAGTTGGTTAAAAATGGAAAAAGCTGTTACGCGAGTCTCTTTCCCTCTAATAAAGGAGCCACTCTCACCATCAGACTCCTTTTCAGTCTCTCTCTCCATTCCTTGCCATTGTTACTCTTCCCCACACCTCGATAGCTTCGCTTCGCTTTTCTTCACCCTCGTGTCAGACACCTCCCTTCATATTCTTACCTTCCAAGCAAACAACCCCTCCATTCTCTGTCTTACACTTTCATGTGTCCTCTGGTACCCAAGACTGACCGAAACCCGAACCGGCCCTAGCCCGGACCCGGACCCCAACACCCCAATGCAGAGCACCACCGCCCCACTCCAAACCCTCCTCGACCTCATCAACGAGACCCTCTCCCTCATCCTCCGCACCTCCCTTACCGTCCGATCATTCGCCGGCCGCTGGCAGGTTCTCCGCTCCAAGCTCGGCTCTCTCCAGACCTCCGTCGCCGACATCTCCGACTCACCTCACTGGGCCGAGAACCCTCTCCTCTACACCCTCCTCCCCAACCTCCTCTCCACTCTCCAGCGCCTCAAAGCCCTCGCCGATCAATGCAATGACACGTCGTTCACCGGCGGGAAGCTCCACATGCAGAGCGACCTCGACATGGCCTCCGCTTCTCTGACTAATCAGCTCCACGACCTCGACTTGCTGCTCAGATCTGGGGTGCTCCACCAGTCAAACGCCATCGTTTTGTCCCATCCGGGTCCCGGGTCGGATAAAGAGAATTTGAGCTTCTTTATCAGGGACCTCTTCACCCGTCTGCAAATCGGAGGCGTTGAGTTCAAGAAGAAGGCTCTGGAGTCTCTGCTTCAGCTTCTCGAAGACGACGACAAGGCCGCCAGCCTCGTCGCCAAAGAAGCAAACGTTGCGTATTTGATTCACTTGCTCGATTTCCACAACCAGCCTTGGGTCCGAGAACAAGCCACCTCCGCCGTTTCGCTCCTCGCCGCCGCAAACGACGAGTCGCGCAAGGCGGTGTTCGAAGAAGGGGGTTTAGGTCCGTTGCTGAGAATACTCGAATCCGGGACTACGACATTGAAAGAGAAGGCGGCGATTGCCATCGAGGCCCTCACTGCCGACACGGAAAACGCTTGGGCCGTTTCGGCCTACGGCGGCGTTTCGGTCTTGATCGAATCCATTCGATCCGGGTCTTCGGCGACGCAGACCCACTCGGTTGGTGCCATTAGAAACGTGGCTAATGTGGAAGAGATCAAGACGGCTTTAGGAGAAGAAGGGGCTGTACCAGTACTACTGCAATTGCTTCTCTCGGGCACCATTTCTGCCCAAGAAAAATCAGCCAATTGCTTAGCAACTTTAGCCTCAACCGATGAGTATTTCCGAGCTTTGATTATCCAAGAACGTGGCTTGCAGAGATTGATGCATTTGATCCAAGATTTATCGAGCTCGGAGACATTGGAACACGTCCTCCGAGCTATTACTTCACTTTCGGCTTCAGACCCATGTGCGCGAGTCCTTTCTTCTTCAACCTTGTTCCTAATTCAATTGGCCGAGTTCATAAAGCAGGGCAACACAATCCTCCAGCAAATATCAGTTTCATTGCTTGCTAATTTATCAATTAGTATCAGTGATGGCAATAAGCGAGCCATTGGTAGCTGTATGGGGTCGTTGGTCAAGCTCATGGAGTCCCCAAAACCGGTTGGGGTACAAGAATCGGCGTCGCAAGCGCTTGTCTCGCTGTTGACGGTCCGGTCGAACCGGAAAGAGTTGGTGAGGGACGAGAAGAGCGTGATGAGGCTGGTTCAGATGTTGGATCCCAAAAACGAAGCTGTGAGCGACAAGTTTCCGGTGATGGTGGTCTCGGCGATACTTGCCGGAGGAAGCCAGGGATGCAGGAAGAGGCTCATGGCTGCCGGAGCTCAGCCACATTTGCAGAGGCTAGCGGAAATGGAGGTCGCCGGAGCCAAGAAGGCGTTGCAGAGACTCTCCGGCAATAGGCTAAAGACCATCTTCTCCCTGAATTGGAGGGAATAACGGACCGAGGTGCCCGCCAACGAAAGGTCAGTTTTGGGACTTCGGTCTTTGTAAAGTGTGTTTGACTTGATGACTTTTTGATTTTGACTCTGCTTAACCCATTAGAGTATGCCAATTGTGCGTGGCCTGCCTGTCTGTTTTCTTTAAAGCATCCCACGTGGCATTCCTGTATAGTGCAAAGGACAATTCTACCCCTTCAAATCCCCCATTCTGTTAGTCTTGGTGGACCCAGGTCACAGGAATCCTATTATTCCTGGAGTTCTGAGTCGTGGGAATATTGAAGTCGTATTAAATAAACTGTGTACCTTGATTGCCGCCTAATTGGGCTAAAGTCACAGACTCATGACTCTATACCCAACCCATCTAGAAGGTCCATTACTACTTTTTTACCTTCATAGTTCAACTGTTGACTCACGAGACACATGGTCCAATTCAGATGATTTGTTATTTTTCTTGTTCTGGGTGTTAGATTTTTGGCTGATGTGAATAGTAATTTTGTTGGTAATACAGGAAAAAGAAGGAGTTCGTTTGGATTTTCTAACCGTCCAAGGAATGAGAAGCCACACATGCTTTGGACTAGTACCAACAAACACATACATCGTATACCCAACTTTTTTTACCTAATCCTAATATTTATCTTATATTCTTCTCAAAAAAATATTTATCTTATATTATATATAAATCCTAGTATAAAGGTATATTATATATCGGTAAAGAAAGAAAGAAAAAAAAGAAGCATGGATGCGGTTTTTAGGGAGTATCCTTGGTTTGCTGTTTCTTTTTAGTAATTTTTTAGTCTTTGTTAATTGATTCACTCGTGAAAGCTGCAAGAGACAGAGAGTGAGAGAGGTTCACTATGATGATTGTCCTTTTTTTTTTTTTTTTTTTTGGAGCTGTCATTAGCACATGTTTTTGTTTGGTGATGTACATCCTCCTTGAGAAGCCTCTGTTTGTAATGGATACAACATGGGTTTTTTTTAGTTAGAGTGCAACTTTTTTCGTGTGCTTTTTTGACCAATGATCTTTTTGTGAATGTTATCTAAGCCCTTCGATTCTTTTCATGATCATGCTGCTGATGATTGATGGTGGATGTTGATTGTTTGATTTTGATGTAGATGTGGATTTGTTTAGCTGAGGATAGGTACAATACAATAGTGTTATGTTATTATTATGTGCCCTCAATCCCTCAAAGCTTTTAGGGCGCCTTAGATTTTGCTTTTCCTTCCTTGTCTGTGTTTCTGTGGAGGTAATGGGCATGGGAATCAATGGAAGTGAATGATGAAAGCTTTCAGTTTCTGAAACACACTAGTGACCTGGTGAGTTGGCTCTCTCTTTCAGCAGATTTGGTGGTGGGTAAGGTGGGGGACCCTCCTCTCATGCTTGTGTTAGGAAGTAGCAAGCATGATGAATTTGATCACCAAAATGAGCATAAGCTAGCCCACTACAACTCATCCCATCCCCACTGAAAGAGAGAAATCCAGTCTCCATTTGCACCAGCTAGCTTGAGCTTCACATCAAAATCAAATGAAGCTTCAGCTTGGGGTTGGGGCATATATTTTTGTATGCCTCATTCCAAGCAGAGATGAAATGGACGGTTGTGATCTTTTGGGGAGGTGTAGTAGTGGGTCAGAGATGCTTGATATTTTGAGCATCTGGTAAAGGGAAAATGGTAGTGCAGGAAGGCACGGCGTAGATGTAGGAGGGCAGGGAACCGACTAATGGAGGAGAGAGCCAAGAAGTCCGGGTCCCAAGTAGAATTTAACAGCGACCACACTTGGGAAAGCAAGGGTATCTATTCAATCTAAATATATAGGTCGGTTATGGCGGAAATTCTACCCTACGGCAGTGTATGTATATGGTAGAACAACTTTTAACGAGTAGGAAGCGTAGTGTATTTTCACCATTGAATACACAGTTACACACCTGTTTCTCACGGTCTCTTTTGACTAACTGTACTTGTAAAAATGAAGCATAACAAATATTAATTGAACTATGTAGGTTAACAGAATCAGTTCGTAGTTATTAAAATCAACAGAAATTTAACTTTCTTGTACCTGAAAAGAGCAAAACTCCCTTTATGAATAATAGAATATAAATTTATTAGATATGAACGTGAATAATGATAGTATGATGGATGTGTCATGTGTGGTCCATTTTCTCCTCACAAGTAAAGTTCACATGGTATTGCTTGCCTTTGCCTCACCCACCAATCACCACCCCCTCTTCCTTTTCTCTTGTTTTATACCCTACTACTACTCCCTGTCCTGTCCTGTATTTTGCATCAGATGCTATGATATGTTATGCCTACTAAAGAAAAGTTCATGACTTTTTCTGGGTCATGTATATCTTTCCCGTGATATCTCTATCTCACTCTTTAAAGCATCTTCCATAAACTAGCTGTAAAGCTGGCCTCCTCAGTCCGCACCCCTTCCCTTTCTTTCTCAGCAACTAAACTGTGCGCTTCTTTTCTGCCATTCCTCGCCAATGTTATAACGACGGTTGAGTCAACCGGACCTTCATTGTTCCATTCCGCTCCACTGATGTACAAACTGATTCCATACGTATAAACATAATCTACGATACATCCGCTACAATCACAAATTGAGAAAGATTTAAATGACACAAGTATTTGTATTTTAAAGGACTTATATAGCTTAATTGTTGTTGAGCCTTTGCAGATTTGTAACTAAACAGTGCATTAAATCGATTAGTTGTAATATTGTATAATGAAGCTTACTTGGTAGTGAATTCTTACAAAGCACAAATCCCTTGGTTAGTACGGTACCTCCATCCGCGATCGCTTCTTTATTCCCTTGAAGTTAGAGTCAAATTTCCAGTAACATGTTGACAACCAAAGTTGTTGGGCTTCTATGAGGCACAAATGCCATTGCAATTTTGCACATATTCACAACATTACGAGCCAAAAATGTTCGGCTTCTAGGAGGTGATTATGCTTTCGAGAAGGAAGATAAAACAAGAAGATCCGTTGGGTAAGTGAAAAGGGCTGTCGTGAATAAACTCACAATTGCCATTGTAATTTTGCTAAGACAAAGGATTGAAGATCTTTAATTAGTTACAATAACTATTTCAACTCACAAATCAAGTCAAATGCTTAGCAATAATCTTGTTTTGCTGCTCCAACCAGAGTCTTTGTTGATGCAACAGAGTTTCTTCGTTCATTGCTCCATTACACACAGGTTCACTAGTACTTGTTACGCTAGAGAAGGGTCCGAACGGGTCATCATTTTCTATAGCAAATGGTGAACCAAACACTCGTGGTGTCTCGTTGTCTCTACTTCTCACGGAGAAAGTGAACACATTAGGTTCGCCTGCGCTGAAGGAGGGTGCTACACTCCCATTACTAGGAGCCAGCGTCCTAAAGGTCGGCGACATTGTGCTCTTTTTTGGAAATTCTGCAAGAAATGTTGGTGTTGTTATGCTCTTATCTGTATTCTGCGCACAAAATGTTGGTGCCCTTGAGCCTCCTTTTGGACTTTGAGCCGAAAATGTGGGTGCAATTTCGGTCTCTTTTGGATTTGTTGCACGAAATGTTGGTGCTTCTGTGCTATCAATTGTATCCATCGAACAAAATGTTGGCGCCACTGCTCTCTCATTTGAATTCTGTGCAGAAAATGTTGGTGACGTCGTGCTTTGTTTTGGACCCTCGGCAAAGAATGTAGGCGCCATTTTGCTCCCATTTGAAGAAAATGCTTGTGACATTGCGCTCTCTGTCCGACCCTGGGCCAAGAATGTTGGCCCCGTCGTGCTACCATCTAATTTCTGTGCTGAAAATGTTGGTGGCATTGTGCTTTGTTTTGAACTCTCAGCCACAAATGTTGGCGCCACCGTGCTCCCATTTGAACTCCGCCCGCAAAATGTTGAAGGGGCCGATGCCTGAGATGTGGAAGGGAATGAAAACAAATCGTCTCCTCCATTTAATTTATGTGCTGAAAATGCTGGTGACATTGTGCTTTGTTTTGAACTCTCAGCCACAAATGTTGGCGCCACCGTGCTCCCATTTGAACTCCGCCCGCAAAATATTGAAGGGGCCGATGCCTGAGATGTGGAAGGGAATGAAAACAAATCGTCTCCTCCAAAATTTTCCAGGCCAACATTACTACTGGTCTCATTGGAAGCAGGAATTTCAAAGCTCTCAACTTGTATACCGTCCTGAAGAAATGGATTGTATTGGTGTAATGCGCTGCCCGTCGAAGATTGCTGAAAGAAATAGTTGAAGTCCGGGCTGGTCGACGACTCCAACAGATTAGGAGAAAGGTTAGGAGAAGGCGAAGCAATCGGTGATGTTTCCATTGCAGCACTTTGATTTGCAGACTCAAAGAGAGCAAGCTCCCATCCAGTTTGTTCACCTTCTTGATCAGCTCCTTGTAGTTCTTGAACTTGATCTGTTTTTTGCGGTGGCCAGACCTCAAAAATGTCAATCGGCAGCGAGGATTGGCTCGATCCTTTATCATTACCACCAGCGAGAAATTCCGGTAATGGTGACTGCATCGGAGACAGAGTCTTCTCGGACAATTGCTCCTCTGAGTTATAGAAATCTTGCTCGGCCGACCACGATGGGCTAGCGGCCCCATTTTCTGTAGTGCCAACACTCATCAAATCCTCTAACGACGTACAAGCCGAACCGAAAGCAGAGCCTCTCTCCGATGCAGTGCCCTCGTAGGGCTCCGAATTCGCAAACTCAAATTGCTCCGGGCTGGACATTGCTTTATCTTTAACACTTTGATTCAAATGGGATGGCGGCGAACGACCCGGAAACGAAGCTTGGTCTTTCAAAAACTCTTGCAATGTTTCGATCAGCTCCTCTGAAATTTTCTGCACGCTTGGATACTCGGAGGTCCTTCCCACCCCTAACCCCTTGCAGGTCCCATAAAACGAGGAAAGCTCTTCGAATTGCTTGGAGGCCTTTACGCAAGCGTGAAAAGCACTGAGACAGGATTGGTATTGGAGATGGAAAAAGCTATCGAGAAGCAGAGCCAGGCCGTCGGAAATGTCTCGGTAGAGATCGTAGGTCTCTTGTACAATCGCGTAGAGGGAGATGAGGACTAAACGGTTGGTTTTGGCTGCACCGGAGGGGATGGTGGCAATTGCCCGGTCCAGCAGTTTCTGCCAGAACTGGATGCGGTCGAGTAACATGGCCGGCTTCATGTCGCGAACGACGGGTTCATTATTGCCTCGTCGGCGATGATTACGGTTGGTGTTGCTGATGATGATGCAATCCTGGTCTCGCTGGTAGGTGAAACGGCGCTGGAGCTTTCCGGTGAGGAAGCAGTCGAGGCGTTCTTCGAGGTAGAGAGCGAAGTTGCGGACGAAAGCAGTGTAATCCCAGGGACAGGAGGTTGAGTCGGCGCGGAAATTGGAGAGGTTGAGGATCTTGGCGCCGCGTTTCATGGCGTGGAGGACCTCGATGGGGAAATAGGGGTCGCCGTCCTGAAAGATGCGGAGGACGAGCATGAGGGACTTGAGGGCGACGATCCAGTTGCGGGTCTTGCCGATGCGTTTGGCGATGGCTTGGGCGCAGGCGGCGGCGTTCGATTTGGAGGAGGAGATGAGGGACAGGATCTCATGGACGTACTTGTCGTCGATCGGAACGACGTCGTGGGACGTGGCCTTGAGGACTGTGACTTCGAGGTTGGCGGAGTTGGAGGAGGTGTTGGAGACCTTGGCTAGGCTTATGCTCGTCTGGTCTTTCACTGCCCCGATTGCCTTCTTTAGCTTGCTTGGCATTGCTTATGATCATCAACGAAAATAATTAACGAGGGATATGATACTTTCTACGTTTGTGCATGAATTAATGAAGGTACGTACGTAACCAGTTTTTTTTTTCCTTTTTGGTTTTTGCAGAAGAATGAAGGTGGTGAAAGGATTCCCAATTATTTTGGGTGGTGGAGAAGAAGAAAGAGCTTGCCTTGAGACTCTCGTGTTTTTGTGGACGTGAACGGAGACTCGCACTTGTTGGTTGACCAGGTCATGCGTACGTGCATGCATGACCATTTTTTTTTGGGTAAAAACCCAATATAGTACCCAAACTATGGAGAAATGTATTTTTTGGTACCTACAATTTTTTTTTACCCAAAATGGTACCTGAACTATTGTACAATTACCCAAAATGGTACATCTGTAGTTAAGTGAGGTACCATTTTGGGTAATGGCCAATAGTTCAGGTACCATTTTGGGTAATGACTCAATTAGTTCAGGTACCATTTTGGGTAATTATCAATAGTTCAGGTACCATTTTCGGTTACGGAGGTACCATTTTGGGTAAATGTACAATAGTTCAGGTACCATTTTGGGTAAAAAAAATTTGTAGGTACCAAAAAAGGTTTTTCGCAATAGTTTGGGTACTATATTGGGTTTTTACCCTTTTTTTTTTTGCCACCATTTACAGTAGTTACTTGCAGTACTGTTAGTTTGTAATAATAAGATTATAATGTGTGGGGGAATGAGATTTGAGATTTGGGTCGATAATATGTGCATGGGATTTCAGATTTAAGTATAAACAAAGAAAAAGTAAATTAAAATGTTGTTCAAAAATTTTTACTTGTTTTTTTTTTTAAAGCCCCTGTGAAAAGCCTAGCTTATATGTTGAACATAAGATTTTCAAGATTCATATGAGGCGTTTTTGAAAGATTATGACACCGGCCAACTTTTGCAGCAGCTACTCTCTTCATTAATATATAATTCAGGATGGGATGGAGTTCCAACTGCGATGATAGCTGGAAGCCTGGAAACTACGCATTTCAGTCAAAGGTTAGTATATTTTCTTGGTACGTAGCCCTTTTTTTCTTGTTAGCAAACTTGTACCATTTAAGTTGAGGGATTTCCCTCAAAAAAAAAAAAAATTTGATGGATAATTGTTCCTGCATCTTGGTAATAGAAGGTCAGGAGTTCGAAACCCCAATTGGGCAGATTTGTTTGGGTTCGTGCACCTGTCAAGCTCTAGTGGCCAGCGGCAGCCCGTTCTGCGAAGAGATATTAGTCTCCTCGGCTTACCCTCCGGGGGGATTGGGTTGGGATCCTTCCTGGGGCACAAACGATTTTTAGTGCAAAGTTTAAGAGAGACAAAATGCAATTGGCTTTTCATTGGATCACACTAACAATGCCATAATTGTCTTTCACTCGATTTCTTGACATTCAATTTTTTTTCTACAACTTATTTTGGTTTGCAATAGGTTGGCCAACATTTGGAAATGATACGCATTTAATAAAATTAAAAAGAAATAAAACATTTTTGGATGGAGTATCTTTGCTGACGAATTATTCATTGGTAGAAGTCAACCCCAAAGTTTTTGATTAATTTCATTTAATTTATATTTGTGCTTAAGAGAGTAAAGTGAAAGCGTGCAATTCCGGGTA
Source organism: Rubus idaeus (assembly GCA_030142095.1). Classification (NCBI taxonomy): domain Eukaryota; kingdom Viridiplantae; phylum Streptophyta; class Magnoliopsida; order Rosales; family Rosaceae; genus Rubus; species Rubus idaeus. The sequence continues at coordinate 36,970,251 of CM057970.1, forward strand.
AAAAAAAACTTTGACACAATTGGTATCTCGGTATCAAAAACCTCAAAATAAAATCAAGGTTCAATTTTGGATGAACTATATATGTATGCAATAGTACGTAAAATACATTCTTGTCGGATCACACAAACAACGTCATAATCTTCTTCCACTCGATTTGTTTGTATCCACTAATTTTTGAGATATTGGCTCTTTGTCCTTGTATTAATTTCAAATTAGGATGGTTACTTAATCTCAAAATTGAAAATCTTGGTTTTGAATTGGAAATTAAGGCGTATTACTAATTCAAATTGACCGATGCACGATCCTACATACACATATACCAAATATTATAAAGTATTCATTTGAGCCTCTCCCTATATATATGTGGAAGCTTCCAATATGCATTAAACAACTGTTTCCGCCATGAGAGAAGTAATCGTATAGTACATATAATCACCAACGATCCCAATTACAAAATCGATGAATAAAGGTAGCTTTGGACCGCTGAATTCAATGAACGTAGGGAAGAAATTAATAAAGAGGAAAGTTGTTAGGTTCGAACTTATCTGCAGCATGATGGACAATTAATATTGGATCGATTAAGAAGAAGATCGAAGTACGTAGAACGGTAGAAGCAATAAATCAAGTTGCAGAATATATATGGCCAAGGAGGCACTGACAACCTCTCCTCAAAGAGATGGGGTTGTAATTGTTAGAGGTCGTTGTAACTGGGAAATTCTCTCATGCAATGCTTGGACACATGACATGCTTGGCAGCCCTTGGATGATTAACTCTACTCCACCCTCCCCTCTGCAAATGCATCCTCACCCTCCCTCTTTCCTCCCCTGGGCACTGTACATGCACCCGTTGTAACTGAATCAAAACATCTTAACTAATTGTCAGAGGTCGTTGTAATTGTTATTGAAAGCATGAACGTGCAGTTTGGATATTTCGGAATTGCTCGCCTATATATATATTGGGTCCTGAGAATTATTTTATATATATAGAAGGTTTCATGAATATACATTATATATATATATTATATGCAGTGTTTTAAACTGTTTTATTTTCACCAAATTTTGATCGAGTAAATTAAGGACAATTTTGCTAATATGTTCATTGAGCAATTGTACATATTCACATCGATCCTTATACATTAAAACTAATAAAAAAATTTGGCATTTTTTAAAATCATTATACATTAAAACTAATCCAAACGCTTATTTGCTCAATTTGCATACTTCGTGAGTATTTGTTTGGATATGTATAATATTTCGAATGTATGCACGGCAAAATATATATGGGCCGGGATGGAGCAAGTCAAGGAGATCTCTCGATCTTTAGCCTGCAACTCTGATATTATATTATGAATATATGATCGAACAGTAGCAGTATCGATCAACTACCAAATACCTAGTCTAATAATGGTGCAATGTATTCCCCAACCTGAAAGGCCATCAGGCCATGCCGTTTCCCAGAAATTCAAACAAAGAAAGAAATGAATCCCCTAAACCCTAATTTCTCCTACTATGTATAGGGGCTCGATCTAATTGGACCGATTTATTTTCAAAGTTCATATATTTTTCTTCTTTCAAAAAGATAGCCAGACAGTATTAATGCGCATTGGTTGTATCAGACCATGAAAAAGTAAATGCATTAATTGGCACAGAAGAGGAAAGCAACCTAGCTAGCTTCCATCTTCATTCATTATATTATATATACATATACACACTCTTATTTTGGCACAGAAGAGAGAAGCAACCTAGCTAGCTTAATTAGCTTAGGCAGATCGAAGAACATGGCAAGGCTACTTTGGGTGGTTCAGAAGCCGGTATATATTCTGGGGAGGCAATGGAATGGCGTCGACATAGCCAGTGTTTTCACCCTTACTGCTATACATCTCCTTGCTCTTCTGGCGCCCTTTCATTTCACCTGGTCTGCCTTTTGGCTGGCCGTAGCACTCTATTATGTCACTGGTGTGGGTATAACCCTATCTTACCATAGAAATCTCGCCCACAAAAGCTTCAAGCTTCCAAAATGGCTTGAATACTTCTTTGCCTATTGCGCCGTTCTTTCACTTCAAGTTTGTGTCCTAAATTTCATTCTTTTTTTAATTAATACATATCCCATCTCAGAAATGTATAACGTTCGGAAGTTAATTTTTGGTTTTACAGGGAAGTCCATTAGAATGGGTTAGCTCGCATAGGAGCCACCACCAGTTTACGGATACAGAGAATGACCCTCATACTCCTCATAAGGGTTTTTGGTTTAGTCACATTGGTTGGATCTTTGATTATCATAAGCGATTTGGAAGTGTATAAATCTCGATCTCTTTTTCATCCCCTCTTGGTTACGCACACTTAATCTTTTACGAAAGTTTAATTTTGTTTAATTGGCGTACACTTAAATAGTAAATAAGTCTGAAATTTTGCAGTATGATGGACGACTATACAATGTTGGAGATTTGAAAAGGCAAAGCTACTATAAGTTTCTTCACTACACGTACCCTTATCACTCTGTTGCTTGTGGATTTGTACTCTATCTCATAGGAGGAATGCCCTATTTAGTTTGGGGACTGGTAATACAATTTCTTTTACCTTTTTAAATTTCTAAATGCATCTTACTTTTCCTTAACCAATAGTTAATTTTTTTTTTCATAATTATTTGTAGGCTGTAAGGACGATATTCGTTCTCCATATAACTTTTTCAATAAACTCGATTTGCCACATATGGGGAAACCAAGTATGGGATACTGGTGATTTGTCCAAAAACAACTGGTAATTAATATTAATATTATTGCTAGCTGTAGTTTCTATATCCTTGATGTATATATATGCTTATTGGGTACTAATGGTAATTAACGTAATAACTAATTTTAATTAATTGTTTGTTTGTTTAGGTTGTTTGGGTTGCTAGGTCATGGAGAAGGTTGGCACAATAACCACCATGCATTCGAGTACTCAGCTCGACAAGGTTTAGAGTGGTGGCAAATTGATATTACTTGGTATTTGATAAGGTTTCTTGAAATTATTGGTTTGGCGACAGACGTTAAGCTCCCAACTGAGCTTCAGAAGAACCGAAAAGCTCTATCCAGCAAAGCTAGTAGCATCGAGGGAAGGTTCGAAACAAAAGTGAAATAATTCATGGGAATTCTACTCAAATGAAGTCCGATACAGATAAGCTTATGAGGATACTATGTCTACTATAAAAATAATTCATGGAAAGTTTACTATTAAAATATTTTGTATAACTTCATTGTTTTTGTTCTCTCTGATATATAGTTTCATCGATCAGTAATTCAGTATGCTTAGGTCTATCGTGGAATTTATGTCCTTTCAATGATTAATATATACCAAGTTGATAACCACACTGCAAAAAAGAAAAAGAAAAAAAGGCCTCCTACTTGTTCCAATTATTGACCAATGATCGAAAAAATCTGCTAAAATTTTGAGTAAAACGAAAGGCCTATGTTGAAGAATTTCACATTCGTATATATCATTCCAACAAACCGTCTTCGTCATGAGATAACATGATAAGTGATAGTGTTTGAAACACATGATGCCATAATTAAGCCCGTAATTATATAATCATTGAGATAGATAGCCTCACATCAAGTCTAATTAGTTATTTCGCGAATAATTTTTTAATAGTACTTGTACATACGTATTTTTCAAAAATATTTTTGAATTTCATATTTTTGAAAAGTTTCGTTAAAATACACATATTTTTGAGCAAAAAAGTATTAAACATGTTTTATTACGTATTTTTTATGTTTTTTACTCATGTAGTTGTACAAAGATGAATATAAATTGATATTTAAATACTTAAAAATAAATAAATAAATAAATAAGACTATGCTGAACTTTTTAACTTACTATTAAATAAAATCGTCTGAATAATAACCGTATACATTTTTTTTCATTTAATACCCGTTCCGTATTTTACTAACTATGACGCCAACATTTGCAGCAGCTATTCGATCTCTTCATTAATAATTAATTCGCGATGGGATGGGGTACTTCCGACTGTGATGATAGCTGGAAAGACCCTTCAGTCAAAGAGGTTACAAATGAGCATGTGCCTATACAACTGGAAGAAGCTGTCGGTCTAAATTTAAGGTTAAGAAGATTATTCCTGGACGTCTTGGCCGGAATGAGGCTGGACCGTACGTAGTGACATTAATTTGCTATCTAAATCTAGGTAAGAAATTGATCACACATGCACAGACATACAGTATATAACACTCGGCCGGCCTTTTTTTAGTTCTCATAATTATCAAATTATGAGACTGCAGACATATATTATTGTTGAAATTAACTTGAAGCAACGTACTCTGTTTACCATTAGTAGAACGTACATAACTTAACTGGGCTATTTATGAAGCTATATATCCAATTAAGAGCTAGAGTTCCCAGATGCATAAGAGAGGCTGATATTAGATGTAGTAAAAGGAGAGCGACCATCGTTTATTAAAATTTAGAAGTGATGAGCTTGAACCAGCTTGGGCAGTATTCACCCATTAATTGTTGAAGGAATCGGAAGAGAAGAAGGCCATATATATATGCATCCCCATTTATTTCACCACCTTAATTTTTAGTCGGCCAAAGTCATTTAATTTTTGTGCTTAAGAAAATAATTAAGAGGAAAGTTGTTATTAGGTTCGAACTTAATTATGTGCAGCATGATGGACAATTAATATTGGATCGATTAAGAAGAATACATAGAAGCAATAAATCAAGTTTGCAGAATATATATGGCCGGGGAGGCAGGCATGCATGGACAACCTCTCTGTCAAGGAGATGGACTTCCATATCTGATCGATGTAACTGAATAATCCAAAGTCCAAACAGCTTAATTAATTGTTATTCAACGCAGGAACAGTTGGATATTTCGGAATATATAGCTAGTCTACAAAATTTTGGCCGAGTAAATTAAGGACAATTTTGCTAATATGTTCATTGAGTAATTGTACATATTCAATCACATCGATCATTTTACAATAAAAGTAATCCAAAACTTTGGCACTGTTTTTTAATTATTCGATCTCACAGCAGCATATATAGTTTACCAATTAAACACGCGCTTATTTTCTTAATTTACGTATGCATTTAATTTGTAAGTATTTGTTCGGATATATATAATATTTTGTATAATTTTTCTCCATTACATAGAACTATATAGTAGAGAAAGCCTGATATTTCGTGTATATATATATATATATATATATGCATGGGGATGGAGTCAATTAAGAGATCTCTCCATGCATCTTTAGTCTGCAACTCTGTGATATTATGATCAGTAGCTGTATGAACCAACCACCAACTAGCTGGTCTGACAATTAACGGTGCAATGTGTACATGTATTCCCCAAGAAGAAAAAGAAGGCCATTTTCCAGAAATTCAAACAAAGAAATTAAAGTGATCTTTTGACCCCAAAAAAATTTGATGGTTCGATCGAGTATATATATTGTATGGGACATATAGGTCGATCTAATTGGACCGATTTATTTTAAAAGAAGTATATATATATATTTTCTTCTTTCAAAAAATTAGCTACACACACTACAAGAAATAAGGTATGAGGGGACAGATATCTGTCCCTTCTGCAAGTGTTCTTATTGCTCATATCTGTCCATATTGCCTGCTTTTAGGGACAGATGCACTATTTGAACAGTGCATCTGTCCCTAAAAGGCGCAATAGAGACGGATATGAGCAATAGGAACACTTGCAGAAGGGACAGATATCTGTCCCCTCAGACCTTATTTCTAGTAGTGACATTATTAATGTATTGGTCGGGTGTCAGACCGTGAATAAGTAAATGCATTGGTAGACGGACTACTATTCAAAGCGTCTGATTAATACGAACAGCCTTCCGGCCATCTTCAACTTCCATCTTCATTCATTACATTATATATACATATACACATGCCCTCTTATTCTGGCACAAAAGAGAGAAGCAACCCAGCTAGCGAGCTTACTTAATTAGCTTAGGCAGATCGAAGAACATGGCAAGGCTACTTTGGGTGGTTCAGAAGCCGGTATATATTCTGGGGAGGCAATGGAACGGCGTTGACATAGCCAGTGTTTTCACCCTTACTGCTATACATCTCCTTGCTCTTCTGGCGCCCTTTCATTTCACCTGGTCTGCCTTTTGGTTGGCCGTAGCACTCTATTATGTCACCGGTGTGGGTGTAACCCTATCTTACCATAGAAATCTCGCCCACAAAAGTTTCAAGCTTCCAAAATGGCTCGAATACTTCTTCGCCTATTGCGCAGTTCATTCACTTCAGGTTTGTGCCCTAAATTTTTCATTCTTTTTCTAATTATTACATATCCTACGTCGGAAAGTAATGTGTAACGTTCAGAATTTCATTTTTGGTTTTACAGGGAAGTCCTCTAGAATGGGTTAGCTCACATAGGAGCCACCACCAGTTTACCGATACAGAGAATGACCCTCATACCCCTAATAAGGGTTTTTGGTTTAGCCACATTGGTTGGATCTTTGATTATCATAAACGATTTGGAAGTGTATAAATCTCGATCTCTTTCTCATCTTCTCTTGGTTACACACACTAACTCATCTATAAAATTTCAATTTTGTTTAATTGACGTAACACGTACTTAAATATTAATTAAATTTGCAATTTTGCAGTATGATGGACGACTATACAATGTTGGAGATTTGAAAAGGCAAAGCTACTATAAGTTTCTTCATTACACGTACCCTTATCATTGTGTTGCTTGTGGAGTTGTACTCTATCTCATAGGAGGAATGCCTTATTTAGTTTGGGCACTGGTAATTAAATTTCTCTTACTTTTTTTAGTTTTTAAATTCGATTATTTTTCAAAACTCCATGGGCATAGCCCTTTTCTTTAACCAATAGTTAATTAATTGGTCTTTTTGTATATATATAATTATTTGTAGGCTGTAAGGACAATATTTCTTCTCCATGTAACTTTCTCAATAAACTCGATTTGCCACATATGGGGAAACCAAGTATGGGACACTGGTGATTTGTCCAAAAACAACTGGTAATTAAATTTAATATTGTAGTTTTGATACATATATAGACTCCTTAATGTATGTGTTTATTGGGTACTAGTTGTGATTAACGTAATGAATTTTACTTAACTGTGTTGTTTAGGTTGTTTGGATTGCTAGCTCATGGAGAAGGTTGGCACAATAACCACCATGCGTTTGAGTACTCAGCTCGACAAGGTTTCGAATGGTGGCAAATTGATATTACTTGGTATTTGATAAGGTTTCTTGAAATTGTTGGTTTGGCAACGGATGTTAAGCTCCCGACTGAGCTTCAAAAGAATCGAAAAGCTTTATCCAACAAAGTTAGTAGAATCGAGGGAAGGTTTGAAACAAAAGTTAAATAATTCACGGAAAAACCTACTCAGATATGGACCAATATGTATAAGCTCATTGTGCTCTACAAATATTATGTATAACGTCATTGTTTTTTCTTCTCATTGAAATATAATTTTATCAGTATATTTAGATCTATTCTAGAATATAAGTTCTTTCAAATTTCAATACTAAGTGAGTAAGTGGTTTCGATCCCCTCCGATATATTCTTCAAAAAAAAAAAAAATATATATATATATATATTTATTGTAGTGGTGACTCTGAGCTACCTAGACAGCTAGACATAATAAATTTGCTGGAAGAGAATTAATATTACATGCATATACATATATAGTAGTGGTGAGTGGCGACTCTGAGCTACCCATACATAATAAATTTGCTGGAAGAGAATTAATATTACATGCATATATATATGGGTAAAATCCCAATATAGTACCCAAACTATCACGGAATGTAATTTTTGGTACCCACAAATGCATAAAGACTCTAATGGTACTTAACTTATCACTCTGTTTGCCAAAATGGTACCTCGGTTAACTTTTCCGTTAAAATTGAGGGTAATTTGGTCAAATTGCACACGTGTCATTGAAAGGGGAAACAACTCAAGGGCAAAAAAGTCTTTTTTCCTAAGGGAAAAAAAGTCTTTGCCCATCATCCTCTCCTCTCTCTCTCTCCTCTCCGTCGGCACCGCCGTCAACTATCTCCAATGACCACAAAATGTATATCAACATGAAGAGCACAACCCAAGGATGAAATTATATAACTACATCAATGTAAGATTCAAAATAGATTGTGAGATATCGATGCCGGAAGTTCAAAAACCAAAAAGAAAACGGCGTCGGTCCTCCGCGTACGGTTGTCGATTTTGAAAACCAAGGGTACCACGAGGTTGCTGGGATCGAGGGCTTCAAAGCCCACTTGGTTTGAAGGGCCGAAAGTGGCCGGAACGAAACTTGAATTTTCAAGCTTTTCCGGCCGGGGAGTTTTCTGGCGAGTGGAGCTTCGAAACCTGGTGGGTTTGGCTTGCCTTGAGCCTCTGAAGCCATTGGTGGAGGCGGTGACATGGTTTTGTGGCCGGAGGTGGGTGGTGTTGATGGCTGGAGAGGGAGAGGAGAGGGAGGTCGTGCGGGGAGGGGGGGAGAGAGAAGAATTTGTTTTTTTACTGTATTGACCAAATTACCCACAATTTTAACGGAAAAGTTAACCGGGGTACCATTTTGGCAAACAGAGTGATATGTTGGGTACCATTAGAGTCTTTATGCATTTGTAGGTACCAAAAATTGCATTCCGTGATAGTTTGGGTGTCATATTGAGATTTTACCCTATATATATCAAGTAGTGGCGATATATATATAGTCTGATACTCGCCAACAAAAGCACTGACGCACTACATTTATAAACACTAACCCGCACCCAAAACAAGAAGAAGAAGATGACAATGACATCAGAAATGGCCAAAAACTAATATTAATTAATTATTGTTCATATAAACCCATGTGCATTAACTAATAAGTTACTTTGCTAGAAATCCATCAACTGATGCAAGTAAGTGAGTAACTTTTTTTTGACAAAGAAGTGAGTAACTTATTAATCAGGTATTCTCTGCTAAGGAATTTTTTTAAGTTAAAAGTTTTTATCCCAGCCATCAGAGCAAATCATTTAAAACATATTTGACAGTTGGATCCCACGTCTGTTTTGATCTGACGGCTGAACTCAAAACTCTTTAACTTAACAAAGTAAAAATCTATTCACTTATTAATAAACAGTTTATTGTAAGCCATCAAAGTTTGCTACAGTTTAATAAACAGTTTATGAGGAAAACCGTACCAAACTTTTGTGTACGTTGAAATACTTGAAGAAAAAGAAAATACAATAAACTTTTTCTGAGACAAAAAGTTCGAGCATAATTTAGCATAAAACTTCAAAGAGTCGCTAAAAGTTGTAATCTCCCTTTATTTCGCCACTTTTCTTTCTTAACTTCGTCAAACTCTCAGCCATGTGGGCAAGTGGTCATGTCACTCATGTGGGTTGCATCATGAAGGATGCATAATTTCCAGTTTTCAAATAGGTTTATATTCGTCTTGATTATAATTAAGCCTAAATTTTGGATTAGAAAAGTTAACCTACTCAGCATGTTACACATGTTAGGACAGATTAAGGGAAAAAAAAAAGTCCATCAAAATTAAGAAAAATCTCTCTTTAAAATAGCTTTCCTCTCTCTGGAGTGCTATTTGAGTTCTCTCTGGACTTTTAATTGGTGCAGAAGTGTCGGCAGCAGATATTTAAAGTCGAAAACTCGGTCCCAGTTTCAATTTTGGTGTTCTATGCTTCAAAGGAAACCATTGGGTCAATGAAGCCTATGGTGACCTCTGTGGACATCGGGCACCCTTATCGGAGGTGGGTCATTTGTAATGATGTTGTCAATGAAGATAATCGCTTCTACTTGAAAAAATTAAAATTTTGGGCTTGGATGCTTATACTAACACTACCTCAAACTAATCACTATTTTGGGCTCATTATACCATAGTCTGCGGTCGCTTGTGTTTTGAAAATAATAAGTAAAGCTCGAAACGGTTTAATCATCTAAATGTGATGACACAAAAAAAATGAAGAAGAAGAATTCGTATTCACTCAAACTAATAATAAATTAAATGTGATAACTTTTATTTTGTTTTTGGAATTGTGAATTTGTGATGGTAATTAAATGGTCAAACAAATTAAAATTTATTTAGTTTACAAGTACAACTACTACTAAGGGAAGCTGCGTTCTATATGTAGTACTCTTTGTTGAAAAATGTGAAATGTATACTACATTGTAGAAATACAACTTTGTCCACGAGTCTATAAGAGCACTTGCACCGGTGAACTAAAAAACATGCCAATTGCAATATATTGATAAGAGAAATTAGTCAATTTGCTCACTGAATTTTATCAAATTTGACACTTTGGTCTCTGAACTTGCGGAAATATCAGTTTAATCACTGAACTAAAACATTGTTTATCACTTTGGTCAATACTGTTAGAAACCGTTAAAATCGAGGTCGTTTTTGTCAAATCACTAATATATATATATATATTTTCAAATCTAAATCTAAAACAAAAAACAAACAAAAAACCACTCGAATAAAATAAAAAACACAGAGGATGGAGACAAGTCAAAAGAGATAGGATAAAATGGCTGCAAAGTTGTATTCATTTTAAACGTGATAGACTGTGTTTTAGTTCAGTGACTAAAGTTATATTTCCGTAAGCTCAGTGAACAAAGTGTCAAATTTGACAAATTTCAGAGATCAAAGTGAATATTCTCCCTATCGACAATTATAGCAATCAATCAAGGCAATTTGTAGCATTCACATGACATGACCAATTCCATTGCCAATTTTTGGCAACCAAACGAGCATGACCAATTTTATGGTTCCCACTTGCGCAGTTGCACTGCAGACATTTGTTGGTAATTTTTTATTTTAGTAAGTCATGTGCGTTTGTTGTCTGGTGAAGAAAGTCTGGGTCAACAAAGTTTTTTTGTTTTGTTTTTTCTCTCTTACAAAGTCACAATTATTTTGGGCCGTTTGTTTCAAATAAATTTGGATATGACCGCTATAATAAGTTTCAAACAGTTATTTGTTCATTTAATTATTTTTTATAAAATCAAGGCCGGAAACTATTAATTAAAAAACCCCAAGATTTCTTGTAAAAATTCTATAATTTTTTTAAAATTTTTATTATTGGCAATAGAATTGGCTTTAATTGCTGCATTGACAAACAAAATGCAATTGCTATTTTTTTTAAAGATGATCAAATGATTTCACTCATACCTCCATGGTGACTCGAACCCATGACCTGAATCTTAGGTAGTGAGTGCTCTAACCACTGAATTAACACCACTTCGTCAAATGCAATTGCTAATTTGAATGAATAGTAAATGGGCAAACTATGAATTAGCCTAACAAATTGATAATTGCCCTTAATGGATAAGTGCATTAGCTCTAAGAGTTTGAGCATCTCCACCTGTTGCCAATTGAATTTTAGAATTTGTCAAATTTTACTTTTAATGCCACAATTGGAAAGTATGTAAACGACACCATGAGTTTATAGTATTTTGTGTGCTCCCGAACTATTTTTAATAAATTTTGCCTCATCAATCAATCTCAGCCCTCAATTTCGAAATGGAGGGCTGAGATTGCTTGGTGGGGAAATAAGAGATCCTCTTGGTGAGGAGAGGATCTCATTCCATGGTGGTAGCCCTATCCTTGAGTTTGTATCAAGTGGCACGGCCAAAATCTGAAACATGGACGACACATTGCATTTTCTCATTCTCTGCTCCTATAAATAGGGGATCAGCTAGCCCAGTTCTTTTGGCAATTCTGGGAGTCCCATTCTACATTTTCTCTCACTAAAATTTATTCGGTTCATAAGTTTTGATCCGTAGTTTCGCGAAAAAACTACGGATTCGTCTCGACGCCCTCTTCTAGAAGGCACTATTGGTAACGAATTCTTATTTGTTATTGAAATATGAACAAGCATGATTTTATGTTATTTACAAATTATCTCTCTATTTCAAGTAAGGATTTGAATGTTCTGCTATAAAACATGTTGCTAGGATCTGCTTGAATTCTCTTATGAGGCTACCACGTAATTCTAATTGAATCTTATGGCTGAAAATGAAAGAAATCCAAAAGCTCAACTTTCACAGAGAGTACCAGATCTGGTCTCTTCTCCGTCTCTATAACAAAATGAAGCACCCAACCCTTCAGCCTTTCCTTACTCTGTTTCCCAAATCTTATGATGCCAAGATTGACCAAAATTTGATATATTAGCCATAGATATGTTAGTTAAATTGGTTTGAAAGCGCCTTGGAGAGCAAATCTGAAGTGCCAGTTTTGGATAGAGTTTGGTTTAGATTAATTCATTTAGATTGTTTGGGAGAACGCCTTCATAAATCTCTTGAAGCCGTATGGGAATATGGAAGCATGCTTGCATAAACCATGGACCCAGAATGGAAGAATGCATTCATAAACCAGATCGATGGTTCTTTTCCTTACAGAAACAGAGAGAGAAGAAAACCAGATCTGCTCTCTTAATTAATTAATTATTAAAAGCTCCAAGCAGGGACGGATCTAGTAAGGGGGCTGTGTGGGCTGCAGCCCCCCCCAAATTCTTGGTAAAATGTTACTAAGTATAGAGATATTCATGTAATAACCCCCTTAGGAAAAAAAAATCATTAGATCTTCTACTCTTCTAACCCTTCTCTAGCTCTCTGCCTCTCACTTTCTTGCTCTCTCTGTCTCTCTAAACAACAGTACCCACTTCTCTTTCTCTTCATCATTTCTTCTTTTTCTCAGTGTTTTTTCTTCTCTATATTCTTCCAGGCAATCCAAACTACAAAAATTCTCAATCTCCTTGAGTTCTTCACTACTCATATATATATATGGCTTTGAACAACAATTTTTTTTTTGCCCTTCGGGCATATAAATTGAACGTATAAAATTAGCCCCCCAAGTTTTCAATCCTGGTTCCGTCCCTGGCTCCAAGCCTCCAAGCCTCCAACACCCCAAAAAACCAACAAAAAAACAAAAGAAACAAGGAATGGTAAATAAAATGCAAAAGGATTTGATTCTTGTGTTGGTATTTGATGTCAATGACTTTTGTTCTGTTCCACACTTGAGAAAGAGTAATGGGTACTAGCTTAGCCACTGTCATTGTATTTTTGTGTTTTGTGTATTATTTTCGATAACTATTTTAAGATCGATGGTAATTTTAAACTCTAAATCGTAAACCCTACGGTGAAATCGGGCAATTGCACACCGGAGTTAAATTTGTTATGTATGATTAGGAATGCTCCGTAATTTACCTGGCAGTTTGATTATATGCATGAGATGTGATTATAAGGGTCAAACCATCCTAAACCTCCTCTACAAAGAATTATGAAATCTTTTTTTTTTATTATTATTTTGATTAGTTAAGTTGTGGTTGTTCCAGAAGTTCTTCTGTCTAATCAAAAATTAAATAAAAATATCCATGAAATCATCATTTAGCACAACAAATTTGACTTTGAGTTTCCAGATAAACACCTGTTGTCCACATTTCCAATTTTGGGGTTCATATTTTGTTAAAAAAGGAAGGTTAATTGATAGGTACGGTGACATTTAATAATGTGAACCCACTCGTAATCTCAATTAAATTTGAAGAGAGAGACGGGGTTCCCGAATGGGAGTTGGATAACCCGTTCGTGGCTGCCAAAGAACCAATCGCGGCAAGGAATCTTCTGCTGATGTATACGGATAAACTTCTAATTGTTTAATCATTATTTAACCAAATGAAAATGGAATATCATGGTCACTAAACTTACCACATTTGATCCAAATCATTAATTAATTAACCAAATTATACCCTTATATTAATATAATTTTTTTGTATATTTTAATTTAATAATGAAAAAAAAAACTGTTTTGTCCATATTCTAGTCAGCACATTAGTGTCATATAGCTGTCAACGCAATGTTTGAAAAATTGTTAGGTGCTAGTCAAGTGGCGGTTAAAAAATTAGCGCCTAGATAAATGGGGATTAATTAGAGAATTAATGAGTTTTTTTAATATTAATTTTAATTTATATAATATATTTATTGAGTAAGATTATGGTATGTTAACATTTCTCATATATAATGCGAAGATAAAGTTCTTGTTATAGTAAATAAGGTTCTCATTAGAGTAAATAAGGTTGTCGTTTGAGTAATTAAGTCCTAAAAGTTGTAATTATAATGTTTTATGATTTGAGTATATATATTATTATTTTGACAACTCATGTGGTAACTACAAAAAAGTCCTCATTAAGGTAAATATAGTCCTCATTAGAGTAAATAAATTATGTAATTAAATTTTAAAAATAGTAATTGTACGCATGAAATATATTAACATACACTAGAATTTTTATATTTATTATTATAATTTTATTATTTCCACATAAATAGCACACAAAGTATTAGCGCCTAGGGATTAATTGGAGGATTAATTAGTTTTAATTTTATTTTTATTATTTTCACATAAAGTACCTTTAAAAAATGGTTTAAAAATTAAACATTGTAAAACGCTAAATAACAACTTAGCTCATCCACTTATCCCCAACAAAAAAAAGTGCTCACAGCAAAAAAAACCCCTCTCTCTCTCTCTCTCTCTCTCTCTCTCTCTCTCTCTCTCTCTCTCTCTCTCTCTCTCTCTCTCTCTCTCTCTCTCTCTCTCTCTCTCTCTCTCTCTCTCTCTCTCTCTCTCTCTCTCTCTCTCTCTCTCTCTCTCTCTCTCTCTCTCTCTCTCTCTCTCTCTCTCTCTCTCTCTCTCTCTCTCTCTCTCTCTCTCTCTCTCTCTCTCTCTCTCTCTCTCTCTCTCTCTCTCTCTCTCTCTCATGTCAGTCATGTGTAGTCGGACTCAGACCCACCTCTTCTTCTTCTTATTTTTTTTCTATTCTTTTTCTTCTTCTCACGAACACCACTTATTTTTCTTCTCACGAACACCAACAACGCTTCACAGGTCACCCAAAACCAATATCCATCACTTCTTCCTCCTTCTCTTCTTCTCTGCCTCGTGTGCTTGCGACATGGGTCTTTCTCTACTTGGTGGGTTGGACACGGCTTTGAATTGAGACTTTGGAGACGTGGAGGCGTTGAGAGAGAGAGAGAGAGAGTTTTTTTTTTGGTGCACCGATTAACATTGTAGCTCCGATTATCACAGCCTAGCCCCTATTTTTCACCTAGCAATTATTCTCACAAATAATCCATGAATCTAGTTGGCAACCCACGGCCGATTTTTCGAACTGTCACTTAAACTATTTAATAGAATATTTGACGAATGTATTATAATGACAAAAAGATAAATAATTCAGTTAGATTCTTTACAAAATATTAGGTATCAAAATTACATTATGTAATAGTTAAAGTATCATTTAAAAGTGTTTCTTTAATTAGTTATAATTGGCGCTACGGGCCTAATCAATACTTTCCCAATTTTTCTTTCCGTGATTACAAACTCACTCCGTTGACTCACCACGCACATAATTAAGGTCATACTGTTTATTCAACATTTCAAACCCAAGAACAAAGGATACAGAAGAAGCTAGAAATTCAACACATAATATATAAGACTTGTATGTATCAAACAATTAAAGAAAGAAATGAATCTCCAAGAAATCGATTGATTAATTGTTCGGATATAACGAAAGTCAAATTGAACCGATATCTCTCTTCTAATTCAGAATTAAATAGCCCGACATTATTAATGCATTGGTTGGTTAATACACACACTCTTATTTTGGTACAGAAAAGAGAAGTAAACTAGCTTAGCTTAGCAAGAAGAACATGGCAAGGTTACTTTGGGAGTTGCCGAAGCCGGTATATTTTATGGGGAGGCAATGGAACGGCGTCGACATAGCCAATATTGTCACCCTTACTGGTATACATCTCCTCTCTCTTTTGGCGCCGTTTCACTTCACCTGGTCTGCGTTGTGGTTGGCTGTAGCACTCTACTTTGTCACTGGTGTGGGAGTAACTCTATCTTACCATAGAAATCTTGCCCACAAAAGCTTCAAGCTTCCCAAATGGCTCGAATACTTATTCGCCTATTGCGCTGTTCATTCACTTCAGGTACATGCCCTAAATTCCATTCTTTTGTCGAATTAATACATTTCTCACATTCGAAATGTGAACCTTTATTTATAGCTTGTAAAGTTTTGAAGTTGATTTTTGGTTTTATAGGGAAGTCCATTAGAATGGGTTAGCTCACACAGGATTCATCACCAGTTTACGGATACAGAGAATGATCCTCATACCCCTACTAAGGGTATATGGTTTAGTCATGTTGGTTGGCTCTTTGATTATCATAAACGTTTTGGAAGTGTATAAATCTCTCTCTCTCTCTCTCTCTTCATTATGTACAATGATTCCAAATTCTTCCAATTAATCAACACATACTTTTTTTCAATACAAATTATTAACACGTACTTAATATTAATCAAGTTTGAAATTTTGCAGTATGATGGACGACTATACAATGTTGGAGATTTGGAAAAACAAAGCTACTATAAGTTTCTTCACTACACGTACCCTTATCACTGTGTTGCTTGTGGAGTTGTGCTCTATCTCATAGGAGGAATGCCCTATTTAGTTTGGGCACTGGTAATTAAATTTCTCTTACTCTTTTTAGATTTTACACTCGATTCATTTTCAATTTGGCTTTGTTTTGGATTTTTTAATTTTTTTAAGCAATAGTTAATTAATTGGTCTTTTTTATATATAATTATTTGTAGGCTGTACGGATGACATTTTTTCTCCATATAACTTTCTCAATAAACTCGATTTGCCACATATGGGGAAACCAAGTGTGGAACACTGGTGATTTGTCCAAAAACAACTGGTAATTAATATTAATATTGTAGTTTCTCTACATAAATGTTGGGTACTAATGGTGATTAGAGTAATGAATTTAATGAACTGTGTGTTTTTTAGGTTGATTGGATTGCTAGGTCATGGAGAAGGTTGGCACAATAATCACCATGCGTTTGAGTATTCAGCTCGACATGGTTTTGAATGGTGGCAAATTGATATTACTTGGTATTTGATAAGGTTTCTTGAAATTGTTGGTTTGGCAACAGACGTTAAGCTCCCGACCGAGCTTCAGAAAAACAAAAAAGCTTTATACAACAAAGCCAATAGCATCGAGGGAAGGTTCGAAACAAAAGTGAAATAACTCATGGAAAATCTACTCAGATATAGTCTAGCTGGATTAAGCTTCTGAGCACATTGTGCTATATATTCTGTATAACATCATTGGTTTTGTTTCTCTTTGATATGATGATTCTATCATGCATGGTTTTGTTTCTCTTTGATATGATGATTCTATCATGCATGGTTTTGTTTCTCTTTGATATGATGACTCTCAACCACCCACATACCCAACTCAGAAGAAAAATTAGCATCACATTATTCGCATGCATATACACAAGCATTGACTCACACTATAATTATACACTGGATACACATACAAAAAAAAACGTACAAAAAGAGTTATTTATCCAAAAAAAGGATATCAGGAATTGTTCTAATTATAACCATGTCAAATTCTAATTATCTTCATTCATTCAAATAAACGAATCTCAATCTTTTTTTTGGGTGAATTGTTTTTTTTTTTTCACAAAAGGATCAAATCTCGATCAGTACGTACAAAGCTTGCTAGAAGCAATTTGGGTGGTGGCTGGTGGGTATGGTTCTCTATTTATCCTAAGGCCTCGTTTGGTTCACGGAAAGGAAATGAAAGAAAATCAATTCATTTCTCTTTTCATAGGAAGGGGAAACTAAAATTCTCACTACATTTCCTTTCAAGTGTTTGGTAACACTAAGGAAAAAAAATAAAAAAATAATAATATAATAAACAAAATTAATATTTATAATTTCAAAAATTTTAGTTGTAAAAGTGATGTAATTAATGTTAAATTGGTGCAATAAATGCAGGAAAATAAGTAGGGAAAATGATTCCCTTGGAGTAGGGAAGGAACCAATTTCCCCCCTATTTTCCATTCCTCCAGGAAAGTATTTCATTTCCTTTTGCATTCCAAACACTGGAAATGATTGAGTTTCCTTTCTCATGGCCTCAATTCTGCGAACCAAACGAGGTCTAAGAACCTTGCACGCCAAAGTTTTAAGCTTTTTCAAATTGCTTAGTGTTCTTTTTACGTATGTCAAAATTATGCTAAGACTTATTTTCATTCTTTCACAGGAAAAAGAAAACATCAAAGCCAAAGAAAAAGTTCCAGAAGTGTCGCAATACTATAATTTAATTATGGGAATCTTGTTGAGCATTGAAAATCAAATAAAAATGAGTTTGGAATAGGCTTCAAAGAGCCAATTACTCATAAAGTCATTTACATAACCTATATTCTTCAAAAAACCTTATATTTTTATTCCTCATAAAACCACCAAAATATTACAAATTATAATATTTACAAAAATGTCACCGCGTTTTTTTCTCATTATTTACAAAAATGTCACTGCCTACAAAAAGCTAATGTATTGATCTTTGGCAGTAGTCAATGCAGTAGCTTTATTGTTCTTTGACAGTAACTTTATTGTTCTTCGACAATAACTTTATTGTTCTTCGACAATAACTTTCTTGTTCTTAGACAGTAGATTTATTGTTCTTCGACAATAGTTTTATTATTCTTTGGGAGTGCATTTCTTGTTCATCGTCAGTAGCTTTATTGTTATTTGACAGTAGTTTTATTGTTCTTTGACAGTAGCTTTCTTGTCTCTAGTAGTAGTTTTTCGTATCCAATGTCATTTTTATAAATAATGAGAAAAAAATGCGGTGGCATTTTTGTAAATATTGATGTGGTGGTATTTTTGTAAATATTGATGGTTTTATGAGGGATAAAAATATTTGGTGGCTTAAAAAAGAACAAGGTCACCAAAAGTGACTTTATCAGTAAATTTTTGCTTCTTAAATTGGGTAAATTGACCCTTTTTAATATATGGTAAAAGATAAAAATTAAAAAACAAAAACGTTAAAACAAATTTTTGTTAGTTCTACTGAGAAAGAGAAAGTAGTTCGGCCCATAAGTGTATGTGGCCCATTCAACGTAAACACCAGTATCATTTTGTTTTTCTTTCAAAGAATGGAAGGTTAAAATTCTGTACGTAACATAAAAAATAGTTGATCTATGAATGCAAAGATAATGGTTTCTGTACGTGGCCTATGTTTTCTCCACTACATAGGACTATGTACTTTTAAAGTATATAGTTCTAGTGTCAGTCGTCAAATCTGTTTAAATGACTTGATATGACGATTTGCATTAAAACTATATACTTTAAAAGTGTATAGTCCTATGTAGTGGAGAAAATATGTATATATATACACACAGTCAATTTCATATGTGAACATCCACACATAAATTACAATGCGAACATTTTCATCCCGACCAATTGACAACATAACTCAATCATCGAAACCGTTCATCGTTTATATTTATTTTTAAGAATTATTCTTGCAAAAAATCAGCCGACTTGAAGATTGTTTGATCATCTATTCGTTGTATAGTTTACATACAAATACAGTCCGTTTTTAGAGTATTATTAAGAATCATATACGATTACAATCGTAACAAAAGGCATCCAGAACAAGCTCCAGAGCATGAGAGAACCACTCAACATGAACATTAGAGTCAAAACTAAAATTAGCTAGCCTATGAGCTACATAGTTTGTAGTTCGAGGAGCATGTTGAATGTAAATAGTGGGAGAGGCTTTAAGGAGCTCTTTAATGTCTTCAATGAGGTTGCCTAGGGAAAACAAATACAGTCCGTTAAATAAAGTTGAAACGATGAATGTGGTAATTAAATGGCGCTAAATAATTTCCAATTTTATTTTTTTATCAAAATGATCCTTGAATGATGACCTAAAATATAGACGGTTTTGATCATTAGTTTGCACTCGCAATGAGAATGTTCGCATTGTAATTCACGTGTGGACGTCTACATGTAAAAGAGACTGTATATATATATAATGGTCATACCCTAATTGAAGAATGTGAGCTTCCAGACTTTACTAGCAAATTCCGGACCTATATGGAGTAGTGCCATTTCATTTCGTCTCATGCATCCGCACCTTGGCATATGTATCGACTGGCATAATCATTTTCCTTTCTGTATTTGCAGCCCAGCTAGCTGCACATGGTAAATTAATATCCTTGACAATTAAGCACGCCAAAGAAAGAATCTAAGTTGTTGGGGGTTTGCAGCTACCTGCAGAGTCATCACCTTCATCCCACACGTACTAATCTGTATAGAGCTAGTTATACTGCCTACTGCTAGGAGTGCTAGCTAGCAAGAAGATCCCCTATATATACTCTGCGAGCTATTATACATATATGTAGTATATCGATCTTCCATTCATGTTTTATAGCAAAAGAAGATCCAAAGCTTGAGAGGCAATCTATCTCGGACCAAAAATTAATCACAGTACCTCAGTGGTGTTTGAATTCATTGCTGCTGCATCAGTTCCTCATACAGGTACTCTTTGAATTCAGGGTACATGCTCGATCACACAAGGTTCTTCTACTATATTTTGCAAGCTCACTAGAAGTGACTGATGTCAACTTTATGTGTATTCTTTAAAACAGGGGTACATGCCGCGCCGAGCACAAGGATTTTCTACTAGCTAGCTAGCTGCATATGTTTGCAAGCCCTATAACTCCGTAGTTTTGTAATTACAGATGATCAAATGTTACAAAAAGGAAACAACCTGGAGAATAATTAAGATCACAAAACTAACTAACAAGATCAATAAGTCTCGAGACGCAATCTATATATCCCCACTGCCTTAAATCACAAGTATTAATCCTAGCTGTATAGATAGACATACAGAACTGGCCGGCAAAATTAATCAAAATTAGTTGGACTAATTTTCTACTACAAGCTGTACGTACAAGATGAGGAGCATATATATACACACTGGTTAATTACATGAATCTTCTAAAAACTGGATTAATGATTGTAGACAACGAACCTCATCCAACAATGGTCCTTCAACATTCTGATCAAAACGTGGCCTAGCTAGTGTGTATATCTCATTATTGAGGAACGTTCCACCCTCGATCAGTTCACTGATGGTCTAACGGAGTATTCAACTTAATTCTCAAGAGTAGTCTCTGTAGATTTATATACAAGTTATGAAGCGCCAAAGGGCGAGCAAATTAAAGTCATGATAAAGGGCTCTCTCGTCTTGGACATAGACACTAAATAATACCCTATGAGTGTGCAAGTGGGTAGTTATTTGAATTTTTTTTTGAAGGTTGAGCAGTTGTGTTGATGAACACGTTAAAACTTGTAGTTAATATGATTAGGGATATGCAAAGAATCATACTGCCACTCTCCTAGTTAGTCTCTATTTTATTTTATTTTTTATATTTTTTCTTCTTTTTGTCGTTTGATGTTTGATGTTTGATGTTTTTGTTCCTATGAATAAACTAGTCTAAAGGTTGTTAATAGTTAAGGGATATTTTCGTCAAATTTTTTAGGGACAATACTTGGCTGCACACCCATGTGCACCAAGGGATGCTTACCTCTATACGTGGACCTCTAAGAGAGCGACACGTGGTTATTCCATTTGATGAAATATTTTATTTTTCTCTTATGGATGTTTTTGTTGTTGGTAACGGAATGGAGTCTACACGTTAAACATCTGTCAATTAAGTTTTTTTGTCTTCTTCTCATCTATTGCTTTTTCTTCAAATATCATTGTCTTTCTCCAGCCAAAGTCTTCCTCTGTTATTCTAACTCTCATCCTCTGCCTTCTTCCAGTAAGCTCAATTACTTACCAAACAAAAAAAAACACTATATTAACCATGATTCATTCATATTAATTAAAGATGATACACGGATTAGTTGAAAAAACAAATTACATATCCAAAAGCAAAATCAAAAAACAAATAAAGGCTTCGTAAAAAAAATTCCAGCAAAATAGCAGCAGAAGCATCACTTAATCAATCTCTTAATTGTTGAGTCACTTGAAGTAGTTGTGTGAAAGAAATGTTTTCTGGCCAACTTGTGGTTGCATCCAACTTCCCAGAAGTAGGAAATTGTATGTTAGTTTCAGGCCTAATATGTCCCTGCAATATGTATAACTAATCAAGGAGTGTTAGTACTTAGTAGTTCAACATTAATGTTAAGAAAAATCTGAATTTAAGAAGTTTAAAGTACTTTTCAATGTTAATTAGTACTTAGTGATTTCTTACTTGAGTCAAAACATCATATGCTTGAACATCATATCCAATAATCGGTTGTGATTCTGAAGTGGTACCTATAGAGTCAAACTCCTACAATTGTTTTGCAAGTAGAAAATTTATTAAGTAATTATTACAAACAATTATTCACTGCATCACAAGGAGTAGAATGTACCTGCATAGCTATTTTCCTTCTTGTGGGAGCTTTTGTGGTCTTCTTATGTACTTTGCTTTTTTTTTCTTTCAGCTGGGTCTTTGAATCGAGTACGGGGACGACCAACTGTGGCTTTTCTTTTAACTCCTCGCACAATTGTTGTTGCACAAGTGTTAGACTCAATTATTCCCTCAGCATCTTCATTTTCATCGAACACACTTTTTTCTTTTGAGCTATCACTAGAACCTGTCTCTTCTTTGTCACCACGATTTTTCTTTATTTCCTCCAAGCCTTTGAGCATGTTAACCAAACTTTGATGGGCATATTCAGTTAACTCTTCATCATCTGCTGCAATTGAAGCAATGTCACGAAAAGTGCGACACAAATGGCTATGTCGTTTTCCTATCGACTCCTTAGGATTGTCATGAGCACCAATTCCATGATAACTAGTAATATTCATAGCCTTTGCTTCTCTTGTCCATCGCTTTAAAATATATTGGGGTGAAATTTTCTTCACATTCTTCTTGTCAAGCACTTTTAGTGCATGAGCGCACAAAATTCCAACAAAAGTAAACTTCTTACAACTACAATCGATTAATTGGGTTGAAACCTCAAATTTAACCAAATGCTCATGATGCTCTGAACTATAAGACACTTTATACTCTGATATTGTCTCAGACTTGCTAACTTTGAAAGCACTATAATTATGAATTCTCACAAACTCTTCTTGAAATAGTAAGAAAACATTTGGAGTATAAACCTCTGCTCCATGTTGCAACATATGGGCACTTACCGATAAAAAAGGAGTTGTTTGAATCATCTTGTACTCAGCAATTAATTCTTCATATCTTCGATCAGCCACAACCCTCTCATAATGTTCAAAAAATCGCAAAAGATTATGCTCCGGCTTCAAATACTTCTTTAGCACATTGTTCATGCATTCACTACGTTGTGTGCTCTTCATATCCGCAGTAAAAGTATGTCTTCCGTATACCAAAGCCCATTTCTCTCGCATTTCAAATAAAGCATTCAACCATTTGTTGTCTTTAAGGCCATATTTTGCAAGCATTTGGTTCCACGCTAGTAGCCACTCATTTTCAAACTCATGGTCATACATGCATTTGCTAAAATCATCGGCAAATTCTGAAGATTCATGAAAAATATGGCTCAAATTCTTAGCAGCATTTTGATAAAGATGCCAAACACATAATCGATGTGTAGTTTCAGGAAGGACATCTTTTATTGCTCTAGCCATTGCAGCTGATTGATCCGTGAGAATTGTCATTGGTTTCTTCCCAGACATAGCAGAAATGAATGTCTCAAATAACCACCTAAAAGAATCTATGGTTTCATCATATAGCAAAGCTGCACCAAATAATGTTGTTTGCTTGTGATGATTAACGCCAACAAATGGTGCAAATGGTCGACCATATTCGTTTGTCCTATAAGTCGTATCAAAACAAACCACATCTCCGAAAAGATTATAATCACTTATTGAGCGTGCATCAGCCCAAAATATGTTTGTGATCATATCATCCTCATCAACTTGAATTGAATAAAAGTAAGATGAATTTTCAGATTGCTTTTTTTTGAAAGTACTGCAATATAGCACCTGCATCTCCCTTTTCCATTTTAGACATCCGCTTTCTATGTATGAAATTATGGTAATCCTTATGCGTAAAGCCAAGATTTTCCCGCCCTCCTACTTCTCTGCTCATAAACTCCATTGTTGCTTTAATGGATAAACCTGATTTTTCTGCATCATCAGCATGTACTTTTTGAGCCTCAGACATTCTTCTATTAACCTTCAACATATGCTTCATTGGGGTTCTAATCAAAACATGATTATGACTCTCCTGAAATGATACAACCCTGAAATTTCCATTTTTATGCAGTAGGCAGGTCATATGTGCTTTACAACCACATCTTGTAATTGGTTGAGAATAAGATGCATTTGAACTGCGTTTGTTATTTGCACGATATCCTTCTTTTGAACAACAATAACGGTACCTTGTCACAAAACCATCACAATTTTTTTTCGTGTGTTTTTTTTCTGACATTGAACCCAAGTTTACCACCATAATTGACATAAAATCTGTATGCACTTTCAACATCCATAAACTCCTTTCCGAGAATGACCTCTTCAGTTTTCTCTTCATGCACATCATTAGGAGGTACATGAGCAGTAAAATCACACTGGTCTTCGCCTTGCAAATCTTCAGAATCACTTGATGTCCCAGTGCTTAAGCTTATACAATTTGTGGTCTCCATTCACCTACAATATAATAAACTAGTTTCAATTGTTGCATCATATGATACTAATGAATGGTTATACAAGAATCAAATTAAGAAGTACATGTAAATTTAACTTCTCGTTGTTAATTGTGGCATTCTATCAAACATGTCTTGTGCAATTTATATATCTCTTATAACCACAAAATTAATGATTGAAGTAACAATCTTTGGATTAAAAGATAAAAAAGGACATTATATAACTATTAATCATAGATGAATCTTCATACTTACAGTTGTTGTTTTCAGGCTATCAACATAAGGTCCTCAAAATAACTCGAATCCAACCCAATATGTAATACTAGATGAGAGAAAACATAAAACAATATTTTGGGTTGACATTCATCTGGACCTTTCAAGTTCGTTCTCCCTGGATTTTACTGAAAGAAAAGGCAGAGGATGAGAGTTAGAATAACAAAGGAGTAGAACTTTGACTGGAGAAAGACAATGACATTTGAAGAAAAGGGAATAGATGAGAAGATGACAAAAAAGTTAATTGAGAGTTGTTTAACGTCCAAACTTCATTCCGTTAGTAACAACAAAAACATCCATAAGAGAAAAACAGATTATTTTTATCAAATGGAATAACCACGTGTCGCTCCTTTAGTAGTCCACGTATAGAGGTAAGCATCTCTTGATGCACATGGGTGTGCATCCAAGTATTGTCCATTTTTTAGTTATGATTGACAATCTGAGTTCTCTTAAATAATAATATAGATATATATATTAGTGGCTAGGCAAGGAGAATCTCAATGTAGCTAACTTTAAAATCATCCACTAATTTCATTTAGGTTATGGTTATTTTGCATAAGGCTATGATATGTTAACATTTCTCATACATTATGAGGAGACAAAGTTCTTATTAAGGTAAATAAAGTCCTCATTAGAGTAAATTAGGTTCTCGTTTAAGTAACTAAGTACTAAAAGTGGTAATTGTAATATTTTATGACTTGACGACACATATTATAAATTCGATAACTCATGTGGTAACTACAAAAATGTCATCATTAAAGTAAATAAGATTCTCGCTTGAGTAACTAAGTACTAAAAGCGGTAATTATAATATTTTATGACTTGACGACACATATTATAAATTAGACAACTCATGTGGTAACTACAAAAAAGTCATCATTAAAGTCAATAAAGTTCTCATTAGAGTAAATAAATTTTTGTTTGAGTAATTAAATCCTAAAAATTATAATTATACGTCTTAACATACACTAAATTTTTTCATATTAACATACACTAAATTTTTTCATATATATGATCGAGAACACCCGGCCATCACCAGCTCCCTTAATAATTCCAATTAATATCGATCCAAAGACAGACAAACTAGTTGTTAGCAAATTAATTAGAGCATGTGATCATGTAGTCTTTGACATTAACTAAATTCTTTGACATTCCTTTCAAAAACTATTTTTTTGTTGATTTGAGAACGACTCTGACTTGCAATATAAAGCTAAGTGGGGGCGTCAATCTAGACAGTACGTTGCCACCATTAATTCCCAACTATTTTTTTTTATCCCATAAAGCCTTATTGTTTTTCTCTTTATTTTGTTTAATTAAGTAAGAATTTGGAAACGAATTATCTTTAAAATTAAGATCGATTAGGGAAACTAGGTTAAGCATATATGAGTACGTACATGACTTGGACGAAAGAGAAAATCGAAACCTAAGAGACAAAACAAATGGAGAAAGGATTATATATATGGAGAAAGCTAGGAGTGGGATTTTGACTTCTGTCTCAGGTTACCCTATATATATATATATACACACATATTAAGCAGAACTAATCAACTCAAATGACAAGTCAATGTCAATATATATGGAAGGCTATGGGACAAATTGGATGAAGTACATATTTAGGTTTCTGCATTTATTTGAAAAGTAACACTACTACTACGTACGGCCTAAAACAAGCATTCTAGCAATAACTTGACATTATTCATTTCTTTTAAGATTTATCTTTTCAAAAGAAAAATTAAATAAAAAATTAAACATGTACCAATATTTAAGTAGAGTTATATTTATCATGTCAATAGTGTAGCGGATGCACCAACAAGTCCAACTCGCTAATCAAATTTTATTTGAAAGATGGCGTACGTTGTGGCAGATCGGTTCTCAGTTATTCAATCTGGATCTCCGGCCTCCGGCGCTCAGCTATTTGTAATAAGTGAAATACTGAAATGCAATCCAACACATAGTTTAGGATCGATTAACAAAGTTGTCTGAAAGAGTGTCTTTTGGAGCAATGATTGCGTTTTCCACTTCGTATCAAACTCATGCGCGCTTGTGTTAATTGGATTTTGTTGGAGCAAAGAGTACTTCCGTTTCTCAGTAACTTACGTAATCAACAAACAAAGAGTGCGTACTTCCATATATACAAGTTTCTGCATCTCATGCAATCTGATTAGATAGGTAGTGTTTGCTTTTCCAAAACTAAAGAGACTCGCAGATCTCATCGATCCCATAGGTGATTGGAAACTAATAATTAAGAAGGTCAGGCTGTTCCAAATGCCTGACTGGAATCGTTGGTATGTGAAACATCGGGTGGAATTTTTGGGGAGGCAATGGAACTTCGTGGACATGGCCACTTTGGCTGTCCTTGTCTACTTGCACTGCCTTGCTCTTTTGTCGTCGTTTTATTTTAACTGGACTGCGTTTTGGTTGGCTGTGGCACTCTATTTTGTCTCAGGGGTGTTGGCCGGTGTTACCCTTTCTTTCCATAGGAATGTTTCCCACAGAAGATTTAAGCTTCCAAAATGGCTCGAGTACTTCTTTGCCTACTGTGGGGTTCTATCGTTTCAGGTCTGTGATTAGCTACTATGCACTCTAGCCAGGAAATAATTTGGGTTGCATGGAAAAAGTTTTCTGATTAATTTTATAATTTTATTAAACGGGTAGTGATAAATTGATGTAATAAATGAAACCATATTAATTTGTTTAATTAGGTTGTTTGCATTGCTGGTACATGGAGAGGGTTGGCATAATAACCACCATGCTTTTGAGCACTCAATCAGCTAGGGGCGGCTTGGAATGGTGGCAAATTGATGGTACTTGGTATGTCTATGCCATAAGATTTCTAGCTTTAAGTTGTTGGTTTGGCAACAGATGTAAAGCTTACAACTGAAACTCAGAAGAAACGATCGAAGAGCTCTAAGAAACAAGATGATCCACGAGGAAAAGTAGCTAGCTAGCTTGAAACAAAAGTTCATAATTAAAAGCTTTTCAGAAACGAAGTAATGGATCAGATGTGATTGGATTGACTTTAATTTTGATCGAATGTATATAATCTTTCATTGTTTAGTTTCTCTTTTTCATACAGTTTTATTTCATAGGTCAAATTCGATTGACTTTGAATACCTCATTGGATTGGAATAGGTTTCAACATAAGAAATATATTCAGTTCTTATTGAATTAAATTAATACAAATACAAATTCTTCCTTCCTAGTGTACGTATTGATTAAACAAGAGCCTATGTGCACTCTAGAATATTTCATAAAGAAATTAAAAGGTTTTCTATTTTATTTTTTTCTCCGGTTATTTCATAAGATCGAATCACCGCATGCATGAGAGTATGTAGTTTTATTTGTGTTGTAATTTATGAGAAAGTGATTGTTGTGCGTGGCACATATAATATTCTCAGGATTTTCAAAACCCTACACTACAAAAAAAAAATTGGTTGATCTATGAATGCAAGTGATAATGTCATATATGCACCGAAGGCTGCTGGTGTTGAATTGAAATTAATATCAATCAATATTTGAAGTTATATATGAACCATACATACCAGAACATTGATGAAAATGTTTACAGTGAAACAAAATCAATCAATACGCACAGCTACTATTCAGAAGAAATGGAAGAAATTAAATTCTGAAGCATTATCAGTACATCGATCACATGACCATGTATCCAGAATCGGGGGCAATCGGGGCATGGACAATCTCTCTGCAACTCAGCAAGGTTGTAGTGTATAAGTATATAAC
The DNA here is from genome assembly GCA_030142095.1 of Rubus idaeus. NCBI lineage: Eukaryota > Viridiplantae > Streptophyta > Magnoliopsida > Rosales > Rosaceae > Rubus > Rubus idaeus. The sequence continues at coordinate 36,998,798 of CM057970.1, forward strand.
CCTACCCCATTTACTCACCTATTTACAGATATTTAAATCTCTCCAAGTGATCAAAAGTACAGCTAACGTACGTAGTTTTTAGGTCAATTTAAGGTAACAATAGAGACATGAAAATGACCTATTTTAACTGTGATATAAGTAAAAACCTTACTCTCATAAACACTGTCATATGATCACCAGCATAGTTAAATCGACCCACCAGAAGTCAATTACTTGATATCTTCACCTCATGAAACAAGCAATAATAACTATAGTGGAAAAAATCCTATATATAGTATGAAAAGTGGAAACTATGTACGGATGGATACTGCTAATGTTATCCTCAAATGCTAGTAAAACCTTAAGCCCTCTCAAATCAATAATAGGGTACCCATCCAAAAAGAGAGAAAGAACGAGTTGCTCGCAAATTGATTAGGGCGTGCATGTGATCATGTCACCCGAGGCATTTAATAATCCTAATAGATGAATTATTTTCTCTCTTTTTTTTTGGCAAAAGAAATGTATGAATTATTTTCTCTTTATTTAGACTAGAACCACAAGGGTGCTCTATAGCATCCATACTCTTCAATAATAATAGACCACTAGATTATGGAATAGGAAGCATGGACTGCACTAATCAACGGTGGCAGATCACACGGAGTACGTAATGCTTCCTAATACCATGAAAGAAGTATTAGGATGGATATTTCAAAAAACAAAATTTCAGAAATGGTTACTCAATTATGACCAATTCAATACTTTAATCATTATATTTTTAAATATATTATTTCGATCACTCAACTTTAACATTGTTATTCACTTTAGTCACTTTATCTATTTGCCTGTTAAAACATTGTAAATTACATAATATTTTAAAAGAAATTTTGGTCAAATTGCTTAAAATGAAATCTCTCTCTCTCTCTCTCATTGTGCAGCATGTTTCGCCTTATCTATTAGGGAAAAACCTTCATATGGTACCTGGACTATCATCAAATGCAATTTTTGGTACCTGAATTTCCATAAAGAACCTGGTGGTACCTGAACTATTGTTCCCTTAGTCATTATAGTACCTACCGTTAAATATTTCGTTCAGTGCTGACGTGACACGGGTAAAAAAGTCATTTCATTTATTTTAAATTTAATATTAATAAAAAAAATTAACTATTTTCTTTCATTTTTTAATATTTTCTTAAGCTTAGTTTATACAATTATTTTTTTGGTGTATTTTTATTTTATAAATACTTGTGAGTTATTTTGAATAAATTCTTAAAACGCAAAACAATTTGTGAACTTTGTATTTTACAATGAATTTGTGTAAATTATTATTGTGTTTATTATCTAGTTAAAACTTCATTTTTGTTTTATTTCTCATTTTTGTGAGTTAACTTCAAGTTTATTTTCTTAGTTAAATATTTTTTATATCTTTTTATTTTATTTTTTAACTATATCCTTTCATTTTTTTAATATTTTCTTAAGCTTAGTTTATACAATTACTTTTTTGGTGTATTTGTATTTTATAAATATTTGTGAACTTTATATATTACGTTTACAAAATACTAGTGGTTTATTGTTAGCTCAGTGTTTGAGCACCCACTATCCAAAATCAAGGTCATTAGTTTCGAGTCACCACATGGGGGTATGAATGAAATCATTTGACATTGAGCTTAATCTTGGGTAGTGGTGCTCAAACACTGAACTAACACTACTTGAATGTAGTCATCACTTGATTGCCAAACCAAGAGATTGGAATGCTCTGAAATTCACTTGATAAAATTGTAACCTTAATGTCTCACACTAAATGACAATTTTTATGATTTTTATTTTTATTTGTCAAAGCACACAATAATTAATAAACTAAACAAACCGAACAAAATAAAAATAATTTAACTAAGAAAATAAACTTGAAGTTAACACACAAAAATTAGAAATAAAACAAAAATCAAGTTTTAAATAGATAATAAACATAATAATAATTTACACAAATTCATTGTAAAATACAAATTTCAAAAATTATTTTGCATTTTAAGAATCTATTCAAAATAACTCACAAGTATTTATAAAATAAAAATACACAAAAAAATAATTGTATAAACTAAGCTTAAGAAAATATTTAAAAAATGAAAGAAAATAGTTAAAAAATTAAAATTAAAATTAAAATTAAAAAATTAAAAAAAATTAAAAAAAAATAACAAAATATTAAAAATAATGACTAGCCATGCCACGTCAGCACTTAACGGAATATTTAACGGTATGTACTATAATGGCTAACGGAACAATAGTTCATGTACCACCAGATTCTTTATGAAAATTCAGGTACAAAAAATTGGATTTGGTTATAGTGTATGTACCATATGAAAGTTTTTCCCTATCTATTATATGTTTACAACCATTGTTAGTAAAATACGAAATAAGTATTAAACAGAAAATATATATACATATATTATTCGGACAATTTTATTTAATAGTATGTTGAAAAGTCTGACATAATATTATTTGATTAATTAATTAATTTTTTTACTTTTAAATATGAATTTTTGTTCCATTACATGTATAATAATTTTTGTTTTAAAAGTACATGTATTTTCACAATTTTTTCAAAAGCATGAAATTCAAATAATAATAAAAAAATGTACGTATGAATACTATTTAAATATTATTTTCGAATTAACTAAGTAGATTTACGACTTTCAATTATATGAAAATAATGAAAGGTAGGCTTTCAATGTGCATGTCCTCTCTCTCTCTCTCTCTCTCTCTTCTCAGAAACCCGGCCCATTATCATTTTTCTTTCTGGTTTGTATTTTTACTTTTTTTTTCTTTCCTTTTTATGGTTGTATTTTCCTTTTACTTCCCTTCCTCTCTCGGTTGGAAGAATTCATATAGGCATCTCTTGTTCCAGCTCAACATCAGAGATTTGAGAGAAAAAAAATTATATCTTCTTTTTCTATATATATTATTTTTGGAGGAATTTAGAGAAATCATTAGAATTTTTTTAATTTTTGATAAAAAAAATTTTAGATTTACATAGATTTAAAAAATATATTGTTTGTGATTAGGCAAAAGTATCCTTAATTTTAATGGTTTGTGACTGTAGATTTAACAGCAATAACTAAAGTGAAAGACAATATTGAAATTGAGTGACCAAAGTGATGTTGAGTGTCTTGTTAAACGTCCAACTCGTTCTTTATTATGATTTGTGCTAGAACGAAATCAAACAAACATAACGAATGGTTCGCCGCATTTATGGATGAAGGAGTGCCTATATACCCTATATAGTTAAAACTAAGGACCAAGTCATACCCTATAGGGGAAGCAGAACTACTTAATATCATCACCTAACAAAGGACATTATTTATTTTGCCAGAAACTAACATAAAAAATTTGTCTACAAATTAGTTACCATTAAGCAGATAAACTTGCAAGCCAAACCAAGAGCTACCATAGGCTATGGGCCGAATTTGATTGACTGGTTTGATTTTAAGCATTTATTTATTCGGAGGAAAAAGATTGAAAAAAATATTTTTTATGTTCGATACACCAAATCTTACTCAAATGTGGCCACACATTAAGATAAAATACAGGGAAGCAGTACATGATATCATCACCTAGGTACAAAATTAATTGCCAGAGAAAAGTACATTATTGATTTTGCCAGAAAAGAACATTATTATTTTCTACAACTTAATAATCACCAACCAATAAAAAAAATCACCAACCAATTAAATCAGCATACAAGCCAAGTCAAGATAAAGACCAATTAACTAGTGATAGGAAAGTAATATATTACTATAATAGGAAATATTTTACTCAGAATTTACGGTTATGGTTTTAAAAGAAAACTTAAACACAGAGTAACAATTGAGTTGAGTAGAATATATGATACATTGCGTCACACTTCGGAGAAATTATTGGGTGGTCCGGGACCACCACGTGTCCATGGTCCCTGGCCACCTGATTGGTCAATCCTAATAAAATAAGAAGAAATATTGTATAAAATATTAATTTATGTATATAATATTAATTAATGGACCAATAGGATGCATCCGGACCACCATAAAGGTATGGTCCGGGTACACCCAATAATTTCTCCACACTTCGATGTCTATTATCTACATCTTGTGATTTGTGTAGAGCCACGTCTCCAGTGGCTTAGATCGCTCACATCTCCCCATTGGTCTAGATTTTTTTTTTAAGAAAACAATATTGGTCTAGATTGGGATTAGAATTACTTTGAACCAAGAACTAAAATATAGGTAATATTTTTTGATTTAATTTCTTCGAAACTTCTGTTAGACAAGAAACGATTTTGTTTCAATACATTTTTTCAGTATTTTAAGTAAAAATTTCATATAGAATTATGTCGCACGTCCAACCCTTTGATATTTCTATTACCTCACTATTTCAGTCACTTCCCCGATTTGAACCCTAGCATTCTAGTTTATTTGAAATGATATGATAATGAACAGCGACTTCAAAACGAAATACCGTTAACTCCCGCATGCCGGAATTGTGGTAAATATATGTTTAATTACCTTATAACGGGTGGTCGGAGTGGGTTATTTTCAGATGACAGACTACGTACTGCTGAACTTGGAGCAAATTATATTCGGCCTTGCGTTTTTCCCTTGGTCTCAATTATTCATGGCTTTTATGTTAATTGTGATTTTGCTGGAGCACAGGTAGTTGCGTTCCTCAACTACCAACGTAATAAATAACGAGTTGCAACAACCGTTTCCACCACCCATATATAGATCACTAACACACACACACTAATCCATGCAGTATTCTCATTACGTACAGTGTTATATCTTCCCCAGGATCTAATCTCTTAGGTAAGTAGAGAAAATAAAAAACAGAACCAGGCAGATCAAAATGCCTGATTGGGATCGTTGGCTGGTGAAATGGCGAGTAGAGTTTTGGGGGAGGGAATGGAACTTCGTGGACATAGCCACTTTCATTAGCCTCGCCTCCTTACACTTCCTTTCTCTTTTAGCGCCGTTTTACTTCACCTGGACGGCGTTTTGGCTGGCCATTGTACTATATTTTGTCTCAGGTGTTGGTGTAACCCTTTCGTTCCATAGGAATCTCTCCCACAGAAGCTTTAAGCTTCCCAGATGGCTCGAGTACTTCTTTGCGTATTGTGGGGTTCTTTCACTTCAGGTCTGTGTCTGAGATCTGATCACTCTAAGAAAGGTTTTATGATTTTTATGCTCGATCTTTTTAGTAACTAGAATTTTATTTGCAGAGAAGTCCACTTGATTGGGTTAGTGTGCACAGATCCCACCATCAATATACAGACACTGTGAAAGATCCTCATAGCCCAGTCAGAGGATTCTGGTTTAGTCATATTGGTTGGCAATTTGATTATCGTGGTCGAAACGGAAGTGTAAAAATTCTCTCCCTCTCTCTGGTGGACACCGGATCCTCTCTAGCTACTAATCTCTTTGGTGTTAGATAGTTTAGATGTTTTAAATATAAGCACAAGATCGATCAACACCAAAAAGATCAGACTAGCTAGTAAAGAATCTGGAATCTTCGAACCAAAAGAATGAAGAACAACTAAAGAATATATGTTGGAGCTTACAAATTCTAATTTCTGTTTGCAGTACGAAGCACGACTAAAGAATGTTGGAGATTTGAAAAAACAACCCTACTATATATTTCTCCATTATACTTACCCTCTTCATTATGCTGCTCTGGGAGTTCTATTGTATTTTGTCGGAGGAATGCCCTTTTTGGTTTGGGGAATGGTAAAACCTGCAATTATTGCTCCTATATTGTCCTTCTCATGTTCGTACCAAACTGCTAGATTGTCGACCAAATAATTTTACTTTTATTAATCGGAAATGATCGAGTCTCCAATCTATTTTAATTCATTTTCCAACCCTAGCTCCCTTGCCTTAATAAATCTGGCAGAATTTTTTCTTGGTGGTTTCACGATGATCGATTATAGTACATCATTGTTGATTTTTCTGTTAACTATCCAATTATTCTTGTACATATTGATTACCTTGCTCTAATTTCTTTCTTGTCTAGGGAGTGAGGACCGTACTTTTTCTACATGCTACATTTGGAATAAATTCAATTTGCCATACATGGGGACAACAAGTATGGGATACTAGTGATTTGTCTAGAAACAACTGGTAAGATTTTGTTGGAGATCGGACTAATATCTCACATCGGAAAATATAAGTCTTTAAAAATAACATATAAGATCTCATGCGTCTTCACCTATTACCAATTGGTTTTCCGTTGGAGGGCTGGATTTCTACATGATGATTTAATTATAATTTTGTCTGATGTATGCGTATGATGTTTATTGCCTGACTAATTCTGATGAAGTTGATTGGATATATTACTGCAAATAGAGAAGAAAATCCCAAATCGAAAAATCTAAGCCGTGCAAAATTACATATAAGATTTTGGATATATAATTTTTAGCTCCTACATATAATCTAGCTAATATATATGTATTTTTTTTGTGGCCGGATCGATGATATATATGGTAATTAAAAGACTCTTTATTCTTAGGTTGATTGGATTGCTGGCACATGGTGAAGGTTGGCATAATAATCACCATGCGTTTCAGCACTCAGCTCGACACGGCTTGGAATGGTGGCAAATTGATGTTACTTGGTATGTCATAAGATTTCTTGAACTTGTTGGTTTGGCAACAGAAGTGAAGCTTCCAACTGAGACTCAGATGAAACAAAGAGCTTTAAGCAACAAGATGATCCAAGAGGAAAAGCAGCAGCAGCTTGAAACAAAAGTCCAATATGGCAAGCTTTAAAAAACGGATCGAGATCATCATATATGAGATCTATATATGAACATTATCGCCATTTAAAAAATAAGATAAATAGTTTGTTTGGGTTTGTTAAGACATCTGTGGTGAGTTTGATTGTTTTATTGTGATGTACGTCAACAATTCATTTGTTGAGATATATTATTGTCCGGTGAGTAAGCGCACTGTTATACTTGCCGGTAATTTATGAAGTTAATCGTGAAAAATGGTGAAGCTGCTGTAACAATTTGTTACCGTGATCGGGATGCATCCATTTGATGCATGTCATCATTTTGTGAATAAAGTAATCGTGTTTTGTGTATATATATTTTGTGGAGCTAAAGCTGAGATGTTACATATACAAATAAATGTTAGTTTTAAAAAAATATATACAGAAATGGATATCTTGATGAAAATTATATAAATTTGATATCAACCGTTTACAAATTGTTCTGGTTATTGTTTTATGTATAGATACCTTTCAATTTTGTTCTTACTATTTTACTCATCTTGTACATATATATATTTGAAATGTAAATGTAATGGTGTGAAAATCACTCCCTTTTTTTTTTGGTACAAGAAAACCGTACTCTTTTTTAAGTTGGATAAACAAAAGTAATGCTATTTTAGTTCCGAACAATGGAAGAGCTTTATGTGTACTTCAAGATTTAGTTTTACATCATTTATCGATTTATCATATAGCATGTATTAAATATTGATAGTATAATTAGTTATTTCTAAAATGACTTAAAAATTGGTTTAGAAGTACGTATTTCTCTTCACCTTAAAGATAGTGAAGATAGTTATGCTGTATTTGCAGCAACAACAAATTAAGGGAGCGGAGACTAGATCTCTACTGATCCTGATCGATCGAACATGCATGCATGGTGACATGGTGTTAAGTGTCACTACGTACTTACTTATAGCCATTGATACAAGAAAGAAATGGAGCTTAAGTTAGCAAACATGCAGTTGCCGACTTTCATTATATATAATAAATTAATAATAGTTGATTACTTCTCAATTTCTCATCACTAGTTAACTGACTCCTGAGGTAGTCATGCATGCAGGTAGTTGAAGCTGTAATTACAACTGTAACCGTCGAGAATGAGATAGCTAGCTAGAGAGTTAGGTGTTGATTTGTTGCGTACGTACGTGGTTTCTTTCTTGTCGATGTTGCTAGCTAGGGATCAAGATGCGTGTGTGCCTGGATACGTAGCTAGCTAGCTTAGCCGCCCAGTCGCTACTGGACTACACGGGTTTTTCTTTGCCTTACGGATCTAGCTAGCTGGTTAGGGCTTGGACGTGGCTAGCTACTCGATCAGGACCATGCATATATGGTTCAATTCAATTCGTTCGTTTTGCTGCTTACTGAACCAGATAGAAAAGCTGTGCTTGTTTGCAGCAGAGACGTACACAACAAGGAACATTGTTCATAGATAAATCAAAACCTACAGATCCAGAAGAGTCTCCACAATGCTATGCAGCGGCCTAGATTGGGACCAATTCTGACCTTGGGGCTTTATGGACTTGGCATGAAACTAATTTAACAGAAAAAAAAATACCGTGGGCTTTGAAATGGGCCTGCATCAAATCTATTGAAACCGACAGAGCCGAACCGAATAGAAGTCTCACCAAACTACAACTTATGACACTGCAACTTACTCCATGCTCCTTGTTCTTTAGGGATTGATTATTGATGATCGAGAGCAGGAAAAGAAGATAAAACTTGTGGACGGACGAGTTTTTGGTCGAAATTCTGTGTGGTAGAAATCTCACCTTGAAAAAATACAGAGGTAGGGTTCCTTTTTGGTTAGAAATACAAGACGCAACTATGGTTCAGACATGACTCTAAACACATGTATGTAAATTATTGAAAAGGCACAATTCTATTTAGGTAAAAGACATAGTATCCAACTTGGATTCTTGGATGCACTTGAGTAGGTGGTCCTTCCGGCACATGGGTACCGTGAAACCACGACTTTACAAGAAAGAAAGAAAATTATCTACACTTTTTGGGTTGTGTGTAAGACCATCATGGTCGTTTTATTTGGGGACTAAAAATATCGAAGTCATGGATGGGCACATTTCCCTTTCCAATAAGATGCTTCGTACACAATTTGGTTTTACGCCATGTCTGTGTCTTATTTTATACCCAAACACCAAAAACCCACACGGCCCATTGCTCCCACTAAAATCCAAGTATAAAATTATTGAGCGGAAGAGACTAGAATTAAAAACTCATTGCTCATTGTTTGGTCCTGAGAACTCCATAAACTAAAGTATCACAACATCATTCTTTATACATTGCGTTCCGACATATGATAAAATTTGGGGCAAAATTGGACTGTTCTCTCTCTTTCCATTTGAGACTTTTTCGTTTCTTCTGTTGGGTATTGAGAAAGATGAATCCAATTGGGGGATTATGGGTGTCAATGGCATGAGGAAGTTTGTTCGTGGAGGACAAATCTGGGCTGAGTTAAGTCCCCCAGAAAAACTTGTGAAGGTTCAGACTTCAGAGGCTTCAGGTTTCTCAATTAAGGGCACAATTGAAAACTTAATCAATAAAATAACATAGAAATTGTAACGGGAGTGCCAATTTCACTCCCCTAAATTTTACTACGACTAAAAATTACATCATTTTGGAGGACTTTATGACCAAAAACCCAGAAAAAAAAAATGATCCAAGTACATATAATTCACCAAATATATTACACAAACCTAAACCCTTAGACTTGTTGCACACATAATTCATGCTTAGAAAGGTCAGTCCCATAGAAAGGTCACAAGAATCTAGTTTAGATTCGAGGGTCCAAAGTGATTGACAACATTCATATTATATGATAGATGTAGAAACTAAACACTATTAGGAAACTGAAAAGTACTATATAAATATGAACATAATAGTTAAAGTTAAAATGGTTTATAACACCAAAGGAAAGAATTTAAACAATAACCCACTACTACAATTAGCAACTTAGCATAGCTAATTAACCCCCAAAACTCTCCTTGCCTTCTTCTTCATTCAGCTCATGGGCAGCTCACATTTCCCATACTCTGCAAAACACAAAGACCACATTAGTTTAGTTCAAAAGAATACACTTAAAAGCAAATCAAAGGCACTTTACATAATTACGCTTTGGTAAAAACCAATGCAAATAGTAAAAGGAATAGGTCACATGACCAGCACATGATGCAAATTGCACTACTTTCCGTTATCTAGTGGGGGCGTCAGTCAAACTTTCACACAGAACTTGGACTAGTCACTTCCAGCTCATTTTAGCAAAACTACACAAACTTTCTCTAACATGCACCACACAATTTACTACTGCAGCAATAAACGGAAACCTAAATAAATGAGGTGTGATGTAAATGATAGGATACTCACTAGGTGGCTGCGAGACTACGTAGGCCGCCCCGCCAAAATAGCACGTGCCAGCTCCACGCGCCTTTTTCTGATAGTAGCTGTTGAACGCGAACGAGGCGTGGGCCTCGATTGTGTTAGGATCGTAACACGTGGAACCGGGCTGGATCGAATGGCAGTCAGCACCTCCCTCTCCGCAAGCGAAATCTAGAGCCGCCTGCAGCTTCTCCTTGCCCGCCTCACCATTCGCCACGCACCACGTGTTTCCGGTCAGAGTCTTGGACACATCACCACTTCCGGTATCCGGCGAAGTCACCGGAGCGGTCTCATGCTGGTTGCCGGAAACAGGCGACTTGTGATCGTGGTAGTTTTTCAGACCTTCCACGGTGAACGGAATGTCGTACACTTTCTTCTCGTTGGGGAAGAAGAGGCCGTAGTTTCTCTCTGAAGTGGGGCCGTTTTTCTTGTCCTCGTTGAACATAGCGAAGAGATAGACGGTCAGATCTGCTTTGGGGCGCAATGGGGTCCCACCGCCGGTTAGGATCCGACGGACGAGATTTCCGTTGTAGGCTGCCGCGTTTTCTAGACTCGCTCCTATCTCACTCTCGTCTCCCTTTGAAGGCCAACCGGTTTCCGACACGACCATTTCAATGTCGTTGTACTTAAGCGCCGTCATGGCTGCGAAAACGGCGTCGATTTGAGCGTCAAAGAGGCTGAAGTAACGGAGTCCGCTACCGGCGTCCACCACACCAGGGTTCTCACGGAACAGAGCGTAGTCCAAGGAGATGACGTCAGAGTTTGACTCGTAGGCGAAATACGGGTAGGCGTTCACCATGAGGTAGGACCCGGTTTGACGAAGGAAATCGAGCATGGGCTTGAAAACGGGTTCTACGAGCTCGGGTCGGAATGACCCGGCTGAGGACGGGTAGGAGTTTTGGAGCGCGCTGAGAGCAATGGGGGAGGAGACTTTGATGTCGGAGTGGAGGTTGAACTTGACGAGAGCTGTGTGGATGTTTTTCATGGCGGCGATGAGGTACTTGGTGGTGTTGTGGGTGTCTACGAAGACTTCGTTGCCAACGGCAATGGCTTCGATTTGGGTTCTAGGGTGGTAAGCGACGACGTTTCGCTGGACCCAGTTGGTGGCGAAAGACTGGGTCTTGGCCGCTGAAGCAAGAAGCTCGTTGGGTAGATCCACGGTGACTTTGATTCCGGATCCGGATAAGGCTCGGAGCACAGCCGGGTCGGAGTCGAAGACCTTGACCCGCTCCAAACCCTGAGATTTGATAAGGGCCGCAACCTTGTAGGCTGAGGGAAGGTTGTCGGCGATGCGGCCGTAGTTCACTCCCACTGAAGCCGCATCTGCAAATGTAGCACACATAAGTTAATGTCAAAAACACCCCAGTACAAATGGTGTAATTACATTGAGAAATAGATGCCGTCGTTTTAGTTATTTACCCGAATGAGATGCTAAGCCGGAGAGGAGGAGCAGAAGCAGAAGCGAGCATGAGAACAGTGTGACGTGGCGTTCCATGGCCATACTCTGGTTCTACAGAGCAAGCACGAGAGAGAGAGAGTCTTCTTGTGCTGCTAAACTCCTGGGTTTCTATGCAGTGGGAGAGAGTGCTGGAGTGGGTGAGTGAGTGAGGAAGAGAGTGATGGGTTATAACAAGAGAGAAACGTGGATCGAGGAGGTGGGATCCACTACGACAAGAAACGAAAGCCACCAACGGATGGATCAGACGACCGCGACCCGCTTTGGGATGTGGGTCCACTCGCTCACGTTACCCGTACAAACTCGACCGTTTTAAGCGTCCATCTAACATGGATTAGTTGTGCATTATTTATAATACTGGGCGCAGGCGCTCCTAGGGTTCATCAATTTTTTTATTTTTTATTTTTTTGGGGTATTGAGGGATTAATTAGGGGTCATTGATGTTTCATCTGCACGTCATTATTGGCTTTGATTGCTTCCACCTGTCCAATCAATTAGCTGGAATCCTGAAAAACATTTATGTGCATAGTGCATAGGATGCTAGGGTTTCTGATGATTCTTCTTTTTTCTTTTCTTGTAACTGGCTTTTGGACCGTTGGGTGCTACATGAAACAGTCCATTATCCAATAATGCACTGGGTAAATGGAATCAACTGTTTGTCCACTGTAAAACAAGTGAACAGTACCCCCAACTATGAAACCACTGCTTACAAGAAAATATTTCATTTAACTATTTGGCGAGTTCATTCTCAAAAAAAAAAAAAAAAATTGGCGAGTTGAGATTTTAGTATTTGGCCACATTTCAACGTCTATTTATACTATATAAGGTTAATTCTAATCTCGTAAGTATCGGAATTTCACCAATTTATAGTCACCAATAGTTTGATTTGATTACTCTGATTACTCGTAAATGAGTAAAACTCACATACTTTACCAACTACTCAATTAGAGTTAATGATACTAATTACCGAGCATTCATTTATTTAAGTTATTCGGGTTAGTCAAGTGGCGAGTAAAACTCACATTCATTCGGATGATAATGAAAATGGAGAGTGTCTCCATACAATATGGTCAAGTATACACTTTATTGATTTATTTAAATCGCCTATAGAAGAATATTGGGACCCTAACAATGAGTCCTATGCTAAATATTATGATATTAGAAAATTTTTGCCCTTTTTGCTTTTATTCATTCATTGTATATACTCTGCCCATTTGCTATTATCCATTAAATAACACCACCACCAGACTCAAAGCCAAACTATGCATATGAATAAAGACCACAATGAACCGATTGAAGTTGCTTGAGAAACCAACAAAGTGTCCTCATCCCTTGGCCAGTTCTGAAAGCCTATTTTGATCTTATCTATAAGATAGACAACATGTATTTATCCCTCTCTTTGTATTTTCCTGAATAATACATTGAACAAATTACTATCAAGCAAAGAGATGAGGACACTTCTCACCAAAAAAAAAAAAAAAGGAGATGAGGACACTTTGTTGGTTTCTCAAATTTGATGACAAAATAGGAATTAAATGTTCATTATGTTGACTTTGACCCAAACTGACAACAACAAAAATTGAACTTGACCCAAAATCTCAAAGGGCCTAGGTGGAACCTTTAAGGCCCATATTAATGGACCTCGCCTTTTGAGTCCAAAACAAGCCCACAGTTAGCCACTAGAAATTTCACACATGTCATAGGTCTATTGGAGTTGGGTACTTGAAAAGCCGTGGGGAGTTGTGCCGGAATAATACCCCAGAGAAAAATAAAGGCCAAGAACAAGGGAGGAGAGAGAAGTACAGAACCCTAAATTTGTTTTAGAGAGAGAGAGAGGCAGCGGCAGAAGTCAGAAGAAGAAAACCGAGGAGACGATGTCAGGAGTTGCAAGCCAGCCCCAGGAGGAGGACAAGAAGCCCAACGATCAGGGTGCTCACATCAACCTCAAAGTGAAAGGCCAGGTCTTTCTCTTTCCCAATTCCCCAATTTTACCGCTCTGTGTTTCCTAGGGTTTCTGTGTCTCACTTTTAGATTTTGATTTTCGATTCTGATGGGTTCTTAAAAATTTCGATTTTGGTCAAAATCTGGGTAGTCGATTTGGGTTTTTAGGCTTGGTAACTGTTTTTATGATAATCTGATTATGCTGTATTTCATTTCTGCTTTAGTGGTATAGTTGTTCACTGTCTGTATTTTGGTTTACCCTCTATTCTGTAATATTCTGTTGATTTTTCACTGTTGTGATCTTTTTGCTTCAGAAGTAATTGAATGTTGTATTTTTATACTTGGTAATGTAACCTTTTAGACTGATGTATGTGTATACTTGTCTTAGAACTTTGCAACTTATTTCTTGAGGAGTCATGGGTGTTAATGGTAGATTTATATGTTGATAAATTGGTAATGGAGCTTGAGATTCTGTTCTTGGTTATTCCAAAATCAAGTAAACATGGTATACGAATTGGTATAGTTTGTATACAAATTTTTTGCTCCAATAGTTTTTTTTTCGTTGTGGAAAGTTATGATTGTTGCTGTCATCAAAGATTTGCTTAGCATCTTCTTGTTTTGTTGCAGGATGGAAATGAAGTCTTTTTCAGGATCAAAAGAAGCACTCAACTTAAGAAGCTGATGAATGCGTACTGTGATCGCCAATCTGTGGAGCTCAACTCAATTGCCTTCCTGTTTGATGGCCGTCGTCTCCGAGCAGAACAGACACCTGATGAGGTTGCTCTCTTTTCCTTTGGCTATGTCTCCATCATTTTCACACCCACACACAAGCATTTGGATGCACCTGCGTGCACTGTGTTTTTAGAATGGCTGCTAATGAATTGCTCTTTTGTTTCCTTGCTTCAGCTTGAAATGGAAGATGGGGATGAGATTGATGCTATGTTGCACCAGACTGGAGGAGCTGCTGCACAGCTTTGAATATATATTATGTTCTTATTAAAGACCAACTTTGTTCTATCAATGTAGGTTTATGAAGCCTTAGGATTTTAGTGTGTGTGTAAGACTTCTGTTATCCATTTCGAATTTGCTGGTCTTTCTATGTCAGTAACTTATTAAAATTGATGTGATGTGGGATTTGGACTCTAAATTACTAGCTTCAACCGCTACTATCCCTTGCATCTTGGTCATTATCTTTTCGGTTACTGGATCTTAGTCCAATTTGAATTTCGAATATAGAAACTAATGGATGTTGAGTATTCATTTTGTGGCAATCATGAATGGTTACAGACTTTTCTGTTGTGAAGTTCATGGTATTACTGAATTACCTATCAGATTTCTTAGTAACTGCCCAAGAACTGGACAGCTTCCAGAAAGAAAAGAACATTAAGCAAGATTTATGATACCAAAATTCCATATGTTATATGTACAATGAAAATATACAGGCTTGCCCCTACATGGAATCAACAAATGGCAACAAGACTAAAAAGAATGTGAAAAATGAAGCTCTTCCTACGGTTTGCTACATCTCTTGCTTTTTCTCTTTTGGCCAAAATACATCTCATACTTTGTTAAAGGTCATGATGTGTTGATTGGGTAATCGTCCAAAAACTATATACCCTAGTCAAGGGCAATTTTCCTCCTTGGTCTTAACTGCATAGCCAGAACAAAAACGATCTTTTAGGTACTTGCACATACATTCATAGCAATAAGTAACAATTATCATCTCATCTCGGGAATTGAAGATAATTCCAGACTCGGGAACATGATAAAATACAATCTTAGGGAAACAACATCTTTATATTAAATAATCTTAGGCAAGTGAATGAAATTCATAACTAACCGGATTCTGAGCCTCAATAGTCTGCCTGCCACATCTTGAATCTTCACGCCGTGATTTTTTTGTTGGGTTCAGTAATCTTTGGTTAAAGTCTTGTATGTGATTATAAATGCTGTAATCATCACAGTAAATAACCATCAGCAGGGCAGGCATCTCAACACAATCTTACAAAGATCAAAAACATTAAAGGCGACTTATTTGCCATTGCAGATAGGAGGAAATGGATTATTATGTTTCATCATGCTAAGTGCAATGGGAACGCCATGTTTTAATTGCTGCTTGTTACAGAGCAAGAAAAAGTCGATAAAATTTGCTCACAACTCTAATTTGTTTTATCTAAAAATACTCATAAAACATACAGGGGGAGATATGCTTCAGTTCTTAATTACTTTAAAGCCAAATATCAACTACAAGTAATAGTAAAAGCAACAAGACTAGTGATAAACCACTAGTAAACTTAATTCTTGCTAGTCAAGGATTTCAATGCCAACTATCTCACACCCAAAGACCAGCTCCAGAAAGGATCCTCAATAGGGAAAGCCTTATGGTACCAAGGGGAAGACTACTTGCAATATTGAAGGATAGAGGAAAAAGTAATGCATATGAAACAGAAGACACACACAGATCAGCAAGTTTCCCCACAATTATTGTACAACACTGCAAGTTGAAAGTGCTTGAAACTTGCATTTGAAATCCAAGGTAATAACATAGAAAGCATAATTTTTGGTGTCACATATATTGGCCAAGGATCCTAGGCAGAAATATACCTTCACTTAGCTTATTAGCTGTTGCCGCTGTTCTGAGTTATGGAATATCCAAATTCCAAACCTATAAACCCAACTATGTAATGTTTGGTTTTATGAGGTTTTTTTTTCTGGAGTTTATTTATCTTATAAACAACTTCTAACTTGAAGTTGAGGAAGGTCCAAAAAAACCGCACAGTTAAACGATGCACTAACATATCACATTCAGTCCTAGCCAGCAAATAAGGTATAGTGATGGCCTAAGCAACCAATGGAAAATGAGTACGGAACAAATCTAGAGAGCAGAAAAATGCAGATCAATAAGATGTGAGCCGTGACAAAAGTGAAAAGAACTAGAAGCACACCTTAGCCGATGCCTGTTACAAGCTGTGAAGAAAGCAACAAAACCGTTTAATATACTCCTGAGAGCGCGGAAAATCTGAAACCCAAAAAGGAAAGAGTGGTGATCAATAAAACCATCTACCTTATAGCGTCATACATCACAAAGTACAATTATAAACTTATATTACAACCTGTGAAAAGAGGTCATTCCAAAGTGAACGCCACGTAGAAACTTCAACAGTCCTCACTGTTGCCTGAGAGGCTGAAGCAAACTGGAAAATGCTGCTAATAAACTTCCACGTATCTCGCAACGTATCATATATACAAGCAAAGAGAAAGCCTATGAAATTGGCTAGTGCAAGAAACATGCGAACTGGAGCATAGAATATTGCCCAGAGCATCCTAAATATAGGATATAAAACGGAAGTGGCTGCAATACAATGGAAACAAGATTATATATCTGGTTTAATAAATATGAGAAAATAAGAAATCAAAAACATCTGATGACCTACCAATGCTCCAGATGGACGACAGGACAAACCATATTGGAAGCAGTAAAACCTCTACCAGGTTCTCCACTAGATTGCAAGAAGACCCAATCAGAAACCAAATCATTGAACAGATGCTCCCCAATACCTCAATAAACACATTCCAAACTGGAAACAGGAATCCAAAGCACTCTACAAAAGGTTCCACCATCGGCTGGGCAAAAACTGAAAGAAAGGATCGAGTGGTACTTCTGATCGTCAAGAACCACTGAACAACCTTCTGAGAGTGATGCAGAAATAGCATTGTTCCCAAGTATTTGATCCTTGTTACCATTGACCAGGTCTCTATCCAATCAAATAGAGGCCCACAAATACGAAACGCAGTTACCTTGAGAACTGGAACATTTTTGTACAGGTCATAAAATCCTATTAGGACAGTGACAACTGAGATCACCACATATAAAGCTCTTGCAAGAGGACACATCCATGGTCGATAAATTTTGCAAAACCCTGGGTAAGATTGAAGGAAGATCGCCCAAGATGGAAGCCCAGCCTCTAGCAAAGTCAGTAACCGGAGATCAGACATTATTATTTCTCTGAGTTTAAATGGGAGATCATGGTCATTGAACCTGAACAAAATCAAGACATCCCTGTACTGGGTAGCTTCAACAGCATCTTCACAGTCACTGTTATATGTCTCTACAAAAACAGGTATAGCATCTTCCCTGTACTGAGTAGCTTCAACAGCCTCTTCACAGTCCGTATAGGTCTTCACATTCACTGGAATATCATCTTCCATGTCCTGGGTAGCTTCAACAGCATCTTTGTAGTCACTGGTATAGGTCTCACAGTTTTGCATTTCCTCAGAGCATATATCAACTCCATCTCCAGTACTAATGGAATTTGCTATTTTCCTTCTCTTATAAGGTCCGGTAGGTGGAGGAGGTGAATGAGGAACGCTAGTGCTACCGTCACTGGTTGGAGAGCATACACTATAGTTGCTGCTGAGGCTGTGTAGAGAATTCTCCTCGATAGAAAGACAATTAAAAGAAAATTCCTCTTCAACATCAACCGGCATAGTTACTTCGGCATCGTAGAACACCTCCCCTAGAAAATTCCACCAAAAAAAAACAATCAATTCTCATTTCATTTGGTATTAGAGAAATACAGTAGTTCCAGCAGCCATCATGTAGCACCTGACAAAATCTAACACAATGGAGATATATTAATAAATATTGTCCAAGTATATATTTAATTATTTATCCAAACTTTCTAATTAACCAGAAAAGGAAAGACGATCCACACCAAATTGTCCTTGTGCTTTATGATATCTAAGAATGCAAATCTTCAGGTTACATGTCACATACAGCAGGGACATAGAGGCAGCTGGTGATTATCTATCATTTTTTGCCTAACTTTATGCTGCACATTAATATATGAGACACTGATGACACACCTTGAGAGTCATATGCAATAGCTACATATTTGCACATATCAAACATCATGTTATTGGACCTACAGCTGTTTACTCAACCTAATCAAAATTGCTTTCGTGTACTCTATTTTTAACAGCAATTTATTTTATACGTAGCAGCCAATGCTGAGTGGGACTACAACAAAAAAGTATACCAGGAGAAAGATTTGACACTATATATAAGGTGGAATCATTTTATAGCCCATTCAGACATTCAGCCCATGCAGTAATAGGAGTAGCCACATAACTGTTAAACAATGTCTCAGATGATCTCACATTCTAAGGGACTGCAATTCCTGCTTGAGTTATATTTCTCTGAACTTTACATCATCATGCATATCACAGAATTTTGACACATGAAACAATGATGAAGGTCCAATAAACAGATGTGCTGTTTGCTTGATTGGATTAAGCAGTAGAAGCAAAAACAAATATGGCTTCAAGTAAAGATGTATACCTCAGACATGGAGGCTCAATGCATGGTAAAAAATGAAATAATAAAATAATAAAAAATGAAAACCCTGTGTTGTGAAACTAAAAATATCAAATTATAGAGAGTAAATACCATAATCTCCCTCCCCCTGGGATGTGGGTAAAATCATCAGAAATGTTCTTTTCCTATTCAGATCAGGAATCATGAGGGGAAAGAATAGTACCTAGAGAATCCAGGTACTCTCTCAACTGTCGCTTCTCAGAGAGTGTTCCTGAGAACCATGAAGATATACAGTTTGCAGCTTGAGCAATACTGTCAAATTCCCATCTTTGCATAAATTTAGCCTCTGTAGCCAGCGATGTATCAGTCTGAAAGTGACCAAAAAAAGATACATTGAACCCAACACCACTTACAAGCAACTAGAAACAACAGTTGAAGGATAAGGGGTGATACCTGAAGCTCATTCAAGTAATTAATACCTCGAACATTGCTCCATGCAACTTCAAACACAATGAAACCATACAAGGTCCGGTGCAACTCACTGCTTTCAAGCAAAGAATTCCGCAGTTTCTTTACAGGTAGCAAAACCCTCTTCCGAGACAATGCTTCTGCTTTGATGAATGAGATCCACCTAGTATACTTTTTTGGTTTAACAGTGTTGGAGCAAGCATCTTTTCCTTGTTTTCTCTCCTTCCGTGCTTTAGTGTTTGCAAAAGGAGACAACCTTGACTGAAAATTCAACCAACATCAAACTTTAATCTGCCATCAATTGAACTTAAAAGAAAAATAACCTAACAACATTATGGAGATGTAGTGGGCGACCTTGGTAACCATCAATTGCCAGAAGTGCGCTGGCCGAGAACCTCTCAGCCATGGCCGGTTGTCCACCAAGATATAGAATTTCCTACTTTGAGAAGCCAGCACAAGGCTAAGATCCGAAAGGTAAGACTGCAAGTCTCTGCAATCATCATAGCACAAAACACCTCACTTCACTGCTTATACAAAAAAGCATATAAAGAAAAACACTGCATCACATGTGTTCAGCAGATGAACAAGCACAATGTTATCTCTGCATATAGAATTACTATCATAACACACACACACACACACACAACTAATAGCAGGAAATTTAAGAATCGAAATCGACCACGTTTAGGAATTGAGCTGATCTAATTAGAATAATATGAATTGAAAGATTGTTTACCCAATTTGCAAACCAGTAAGGGGGAAAATGCACCTGCCGGCGTCACTTTTCCCCATCAAAGCCATGCTGTAATTGTATGCCCCAATTACCACCAACTACTGATTCACAAAATCAACAATTCAATTACTCACAATCCAACATATATATATATATGATTATATATGTAACAGGGAGATAGATATGAGAGAGAGAGAGAGACCTTGTTGTTGATGATGAACAGAATTCCATAAAAATAAATAAGAGCAGTCTCCGGCGAACTTCATAAGAAAGAGAGAGAGAGGCAGCGCGCCGGGATAGAATGGGAGTCCTCGCTGGACAAATCAACGGCGAGGATTCCGCCGCAAGCCGGTTCAGATTTCCAGAGCAACGCCTTGGTCCCTCTTTTGATTCAGTATAATTCCAAGGCGCACCGGAATGAATTTATGAGGATGAAGGATTGTCAGGCAGGGGAAGGGAGGGTAATTTGGTAAATCTAAGGCGTGGAGGATTCTCTCTCACACTTCCCGCCATATCCTCATTGCTGTCCAAACCGGTTACGGATAAAACAGTCACAGAAATTTCTAGAGAGAGAGGGAGAGACTTGCCGGAATGGATTTGGAAACCACCTGGGAAATAACCGCGACATATTCGTTTCCCGGGAGATATTCTACCGTGTGCTCGCTTACATGCGAGTTAACGTATCAGCGTTTTTTATTTTTTAAAATAATGATTAAAAGAAAATATTAAGAGCAATTAATTATATAGATTAGAGATGGGTAAAAACCCAATATAATACCCAAATTATTGCGAAAAACCATTTTTGGTACCTACAAATTTTTTTTACCCAAAATGGTACCTGAACTATTGTACATTTATCTAAAATTGTACCTCTGTAACCCAAATGGTACCTAAACTATTGATAATTACCCAAAATGGTACCTGAACTATTGAGTCATTACCCAATATTACCCAAAATGGTACCTGACTTAACTACGGAGGTACCATTTTGGGTAATTGTACAATAGTTCAGGTACCATTTTGGGTAAAAAAAAATTGTAGGTACCAAAAAATACATTTCTTCATAATTTAGGTACTATATTGAATTTTTACCAGATAAAGTCATAGCCGGGCTAGGGAAGTAAATGCGCCGTGTTGTTTTAGGTAAAGATAATTATGACTATCATAGATCATGATTTGGTTCTTGCATGCTTTACTTTTTCATTAATGGCCGTCCACTTACCCAAGAACATTTAAAATTTTATATGGCGGTCCATTCACAAAAATCAAGCTTTTAATGCATATATGGATAGGGTCTCGTATTTATGTGAAATGTCAATATTTAATCTTCTCGGAAAGGAAAAAATAGTTCTTATGTGTCAATTTCAGTAGTACGTCACGTTCGTAGACCGATGGAGCATTGTAATGCTTAATCTTTAAGTTAGCAAACTATACCATATTTTGTGTAGTATTTTCTTGGATATTTCGTCCGTAGATGAATACATTTTCAAGAATTAGCATTATGATTTAAATGCCAACAAAAGTTGATTTAGTTGGTAAGGGTATATTCATTGTTGGTTGAGCCTCAATTTCAGTTCGATCCCCCATGTGAACGATATCTTGTTTGGCCTATATAAATTTTATACAAAATGTTTGAGATATGTTTTGATTATGAGTGTGGGGTAGTCTTTTTCTCTTTTAAATTTTTGACTAAGAAAAACATTATGATTTTATAGATAAACAAATTAAATGTTAACAAACAGCGATTTTGATCATTGAATTACATCGTAATAGAAGCCTCATTGAGGCTGAGACAATGTCAAGTGAATCACGGTTGGGAAGGGATAAGATCCTGATTCCAAAAAAAAAAAAGGGAAGAGGATAAGAAGAAGGAATAAGCTAACATGCCCTGCAAGCTCACCCACATTGATAGAGAGCTCAATGATCCCACCATGCACGATAGGGGAATTCCAATGATTAGCAGTGGGACCCTCACGCAAAACTGGATCCTTGGCATCATCTGAGCCGGACATCTGGTGGTAGGGCCCAGAAGGCAGTTGGAATGATGCACGGTACATGTGAATAGTTGATATACAATTATACATATGACCTAGAGGGCGCGCAGGTGGCTGTGTTTCTGAAAAGAAAGACAAGCTCGATCATGCGCATATACAATGCATTTGTTGGAGCTGGCATGGATAATTGGATATGCATAATTCTCAACAACAAAAAATAAAAAGATCTGGTTATTCAGTTGCTGACTCCAAAGCCTCCAAGATAGAGAATGCTCTAACTTGCACTAGTTACCCACCTACGCTCATCCCCTTTCACACACATACAACGCTTCAAAGTTCAAAGCAACGACTTTATTGTCCAAAAAAGAGAAGATTTATCTTCCTTGAGTTGAACTCATAACTCATAAATCAAATAGTCGTGGGAAATCAGTTAATCATTTGACTAATATTTGTTTAAATTTAGTATGTAATAGTGGTTTTGATGATCAAATGACTATAGTTACATGATTAAATTATGTTTGATTTCGATGATCTTTTTTGAAGGAATAATCGTTTAATTTAACAATGCCAAAATTAATGGTTTTAATCACGAAATTATCGTGCAAAATGATAAAGAGAATAAAGAAAATTGATGGAAAAATGTAGCAGCCTCTGGGAGTCATGCCACTGCACACTAATGACTAATCATAGATTCATCGATCCACATCAAACAAATCTAAAGGCTATTGATGGGAAATCAAACTTATCTTACGTTCAAAAATTCTCATTGGTTAATTTACTTTTTTTATTTTAAATGTGATTAATAACATGACATATGATGTGAACAAAAGTAATGACATGAGATCTTATGTTACAGATATCACGTTATTTTGTATTTAAATTTGATAAAATTATTTGAAATCCCTAACACTACTCTATAAATTTGAAATGTCAGTAGATCTATTTGTGTAATTTGTTTTCGATTTCTTATCTGGCCTTGTGCCGCCCTTATAACCGAAAAAATAAAAAATTTGGGATGTCAATAATTTTCTATTGATAAATTTACAATTGACAAGTTGAAGGCTTCTATTGATAAATCCCTTCTATCACATAACCTTCCCCATTTATTAGCTTTACTTTAAAGTTTTTTTCGGTCGTGTTATACTTAAAAGTGACTCTTGCTAATGGAATTATACTTGATATGATTAAGCACTGCATTATTTGAGCATTGTATTCCACATGAATATTTCTCTTACTAACATAGGAAGCAAAGTTATAATAATGCCTAAAAGTGAAAGTGCCAAATTTTGGTTGTCGGAGAATCCACTGCCGGTGACTTCATGAAGTTTTGAGAGCATAATCACATCTTATTTACACTTTTTCTTGTGAAACAATTAAACAAAGCTATCAAATCCACTTGCTTTACTTTGGCATAATTCCCAATAGATTATAATCAATTGTATTACTGATTTACTGCACAAAGGGAAGTTTGTTTTTCAAGTTCAGAACTTCAAGGTGTATAATCATATAGAAAGTGTATGCAGAGGGTGCTGCGTTATATTACAATGCATGACGTAATATTTCACACAAAAATATATAGTGGCCCATAACAAGATTTATTTGTACAAATTTAAATTAAAAAATATTTATTTTAAACAACTTTTAGTGACGAATTTTTCGTCGCTAAAAGTGTTCCAATTTTTTATTTCTTAAATTTAATTTAACGAAGTAAAAAATAAACATTTTCTGGACTTGTAAGGTCTTGTGTTGGATTTTATTGAAACTCTAAAATACTTTTGAACACTATCACAAACTACCCTCGAGAATTTCAAAGATTCAAATTTTTAAGGAAATCACATAAAACTATGGATTATAGCACATATGTGTTTAGCTAAAATCGAATTATCTTATTTTCTTACCAAAATTTTTTCACCCTCAAATCATGAATTTTAAGCACTTCTCGCATTGATGGAATACAAAAATCTCAACCCAATTTATTTTTTATGATTTTTCAAAGTACAAGAAAATTCATGAAAAAGATTTTATTATTCTGTCAATTGGAACACCTTCTGAAAATCAAGTTTTACTTATAGTGATATCATGGCACAAGAAAATTTCTAGTAAAAATGGATTTGACAAAGTTTATTTGTTCAAATTAAAATGTATATTTTTAACATCTTGTAGTGACGAACCGTTCGTCTCTAAAAGTGTTCCTAATTTTTTTTCTTAATTTTAATTTGACCAAATAAAAAAGAAGCACCTCCGGTATTGAAGGAAATCATCCAAAATTGTGGACATAGCAACATGTATTATTGCCATCCCTATAAATGACTCACTTGGAGTTTCAGCATATCAAAGGCAATATTAAAACCCCAATCTTCTCTTCACCAAACCCCTAACAGGTTGTTAATTTGCGACTGTGCGCGCGCTTCTTCTGTGCCATAAACGTATTATTGATTTTGATCTTCAATCTGGTGTGATCGGGTATCCAGTTTTCTTTGTCAATCTATTCTATCCTATGTAGGTAGCTAGGTTCCTGTTATGTTTGGGAAAAATTTGACTTGTGCAGTGAACATGTAACAAGGCCATTATAAATGAATTCGATCATTTGTTACGCATGGCTTTTGAGCATTCATGGTGGGAGGCCCTGATTAATTATTGTGATTGTTAATCTCTTATATGTACCTAGCTAGCTTCATGTTTTCAAACGGGTCTGATCATATTGCATTGTGTACTTGTTTATTTGCGCTGTGAAGATTATCTTTTTTTGGCTTTTCATGTTGGGTTTCTCATTAATACTATACGCATGCTCATATGTATTTGTAAAACTTGTTCATGACTAGAATGGGGACGATGGCCGGGAACGCTCAATAGCGATCAAGCAGCACGAAATTAAAGAGTGAAATTGAAAGAAGTTTACCAAATGGACTTGGGGACTATGCATGAAAAGTACGTACTTTCACTTTTAACTAGTACATGCATCTTCAAAATGATTTAAGATAGCCAGGTCCCATATATTATTTTCTTCTTTCAACGCACTTCTTTCTCTCTTTTACTGCAACAGCATGTAAATAATACTGAAAGCTAGAAAAGCTCATGTTCAATTATTTACGCGTAAAACTGCAGGGAACTCTCTCTCTCTCTCTCTCTCTCTCTCTCTCTCTCTCTCCCCAATTTTAGCTATGTTTATAAAATTTGAGTGCTGAACCTTTCTGATGATTGCAGGCATTACAAGTACTGTCGGGTTAATTGGAATGTGAAATCATCATGATTGAGAAACCTAATAGGATGAGTTTGGTGGGCATTATATAATTTTTTTTACCATTGTCTCTCTGTAATTTTAACAAAGCAAGTCAAATTTATTAAACTCGTTTAATTATGTTATCTGAAGTTTTCTCCATGTTGAGACAGTTTGATTTTAGAATTGTAGTGTGGCGTTGTTAGAAAAGTAGTTCACTCTCTTCACCCTCTGCTAATTTTATCCGTTGTGTACGTGCAGGAAGAATTTATGGAATCGTAGTACAAACTTTTCATGAACAATCTTGACAAGCATGTGAGTAAAGGTCTCTCTGCCCAGAAGATAGACAAGGTTTTTGCAGTTTCTCATCCTTAATATATTAATGAGGCAGTTCTTTAGTTGCAGTCTCATCTAAACCAATCTTTGAAAGCTTCGTCTCTGACTGGGGAGAGAAGAGCTCAAATCTAAAATGGTTCACGTTTTTTAAGTTTGGATTTCTCATCATTTTATTTTCTGAAAGTGCATTTTTTTTTTCAAATACAAAGTTTCCATCTCATCAAATTTTTAGAATAGAAGAGACGATACAAAGTTTCCACTGCAGGTGTCTTCATGAGGTTTTGAGATAACCACATCTTGGTGCTTTTTCTTGTGAAACAAAGCTATCAAATCCACTTGATTTACTTTGGCATAATTCCCATTTCCCAATACAATAGAATCAAATGTATTACTGCACAAACTAATGTTTTTCAAGTTCAGAACTTCAAGGTTAATCATATAGTAAGCGTATGCATGACTATTTCACACAAAAACATATATTGGCACACAACAAAACTCAGCTTAATTTATTGGTTAAGTACCAGCTTTTTTAACTGACGGAGGCCATGACAATCTCCTATCCCTAGAGCCATCCAGCTCACTATTTACATCCCCAGCTTCTTGATGCTTGATATCCGGCCTTGAGTTTCTGATAGCTAAGTCATCAAAGCTCGGTTCGGTTTTCCAGGGAGGTGGTGTTACACAATCGGAAACCCCTGGTACTCTTCTGGAATCCTTGGCTGGTGTCATAGGCGAAGGCGTATCAGAATGACCTACTCTGAGATGTTGAAGTGTTGCAAACGATTCCCTCATAGCAGACATTGCTTCAAAAAATCGGGTGCATGATGCTAAGGCAACAGGAATTGGACGAAGCATTTCCTGCATCAGTTGAATAAAATGGATATCTTTGATGAAATGCTTAAAGACTTCGTCGGCCGGGGCCTGGAGGAAGGAAATGTAAAGGACACACTCGCCTGTGGTCTGAACTCAAACAACATTATAGAAATATGCTCAAAGCTTATAAATACTGACCAAAAAAGTTATGTTTTATGCCTTCTGGATGAATAGAAACAAATGAAATGTATGTACAAACATACCCCCCATACTGAAGGAGGTTCCTTAAATGTCTGGCTCCACTGGAAATCCGCAACTGATGCTGTTAATGCTCCATAATCACTAGCAGCCTTCATGAGTAATTCAGAGAATTGTTTCTGCATAAACCAAGCAAATATGCCACAAGAAGCATTAAGAAAAGTCTTGTTCAACATAATGAAATTTCCAACAAAATCTTCTTCTTCATTGTCAGGAATTATCCTTTAACTGTCTTCTAAGATTAATATTTCCCAAAATCTAAATAAATATCGTTCATATTTTACACGACTAGAGTTATGACATATAATTGACTTGTCACAACAGTTGTTTTGATGAATATACCCTATAGACATATACAGTACTCATAAAATTCAACAAGATGACTTGGATTTAGTGACAAAGGCTGTTTAGACTGAACCAAATAAGATTGCTTCTATATAATTGTAGTGAAGAATGTATAATACAAGTAAACCTATACAAATTCGCAGTTCGAATAATGATAAAAAAAAAATTTACTCCAACATAAGAGATGTGAGCAACCAACCTGATACTCTGCTTCCACTGGAATGCAATCAAGTGAATATGGTTGTTGGAGACGAGCAATGATACGATCCTGTCAGAATATAGAAACAAAATAAGGTATAACTGAGAGACAAACAGATGAAGTCAACTACTAATGTCAGAAAAAAAACAGCATATGCTGGTGGTATGAAAGAGGAAGCCGAGGAAGGATAGACAATGTAAATTTGCTATTCTATGTCCATCTTCACTTAATTTCCAAACAACAAGTTAACCAAACATAAGTTTGCAATATCACCATCCCAGACATATCTTTGAGAGCATAATCTTGAAGGGACAGGCATCAATTGCTTCAGAAGAGATGTTATCGTCCGTTCAGATTTCAGACGTTTCTCAAGGGAAAACATTTGAAATGCTGACATTTCAAAATTTCGGTTTAGTATAAATACCATAACTATGCTGATATCAGCCATCTGGCTGAGAAGGTTATCTTTTAGTAAGATAGCTCTGAGGATGCACGCACCAATGAAGTTTACCTTTCTTAAGGCTTCATTGTATGACCTTTCTATCAATAAAAGTGAAGGCACATTGACACACATATAAAGCTGATATCAATTCAGCATAAGTGTCTTCAGCATATTACTAAGACCTTGAAATAGTTTGTCCTGTAAGTTTTCCCATGAACTATACAGATATTAAAGAAACCCCAATGCATTAGAATATGCAAACAGTACGTAATGTTAAACCACAATATGATTGGACAAAGACATGTCAATTCAAGACCTCAGATGGACTAGAGAAATTTGTGGCGCATATTAATCCACAGAGAATTTATCCAACTTTGTTCTTAGCAGCATTGGAATGCACTAGTGCTTGTAATAGATTTCGTATCAAAATCAGAAATATGGAACATCGGGCATCAGTATTTTCAGGGACACATGGAAATCCAACATACAGCATAAGAGTCTTCAACATATGCATTTCAAAAACTAACAATGTACAACCACAAAATGCAAAAACTTTACCTTGTTCTGAATGACATCTTTTAATATCGTGGTAATCCTTGATAAAGTTTCACACTTCTTTTCCATTTCACTCACATGTGTCAAATGTGATACATTCTTATCATCCTAAAGAAAATTAAACATTTATCAAAAAAAAAAAATTAAACACAATGTCAGTTCCACCGATTGAAAAATAAAACACTGATCAGAACCCCTTTTGTTACATGAGTAACCCTATATATAGCAAACTATTAAGAAATAAGAGACTCCAATAGCTCACTTTTCTCCCTTGAAGTTCAACTTGCAGATCTGCTATTTTTCTTTGTACACTGGTAAGTTCCCTCAGAACCCTTATCAAGTCATCACCTTTTTCACCAGTACTACTTGACCAGTTCTGAAGCTCTTCCTGCATCAGAAATTAATTGAGCCTCATTGACTTTCCAGGCACTAATCATCCACATTACAACTAACCAAATGATCACCTTTGCTCTGGCACAAACATATAACATTACACGAAAATAATTTACCAATACCACCCTACTCTCTTCATCATCAAAGCACTGTTCTTTTCCAATCGGGCGCCCAAAATTAAGTATAAAATGTGAAAATGTAGGGGGTAGCCAAGCAAATTGAGTTCATGATAATGAGAAGCAAATTGGGTGGAGCTAATTCTGACCCTAAGTGAGCAAAGAAGTAAAATTGGACATGGTAGACAGAAAAGAAGACGAGGGTTCACCTGAGTCGGAGCAGCGGCGACTGAGAAACCAAGATCCGAAGCGATGGAGAGTGCATCGGACATGCCTCCGATGCGCCTCAGAGGCTTCTTCCCCACCCAGGTACTGTCAGTCCCCATCGACATTCCACCACCAACAACCACAATTCCGTTGCCCTCCACTTTCTTCTAAGCTTTGCTTTGCTTTCAGAGACCGCAAATCAAATGCGTAGAAAATTTTCAAAATCAGAGAGTTTTGAAATTGCGAAGGAGGACTCATTGCCGGCCCGGCCGGGTCAACCCAACTCAATGACCCATATAGTTACGGGCCCAATTTAATTGACCCGCCAAATTGGGCTGACCAAACCGCCAAAATAGAGCCCATACGCGCAATTAGGGTTTACGAGAACTGTGCTTCCCTATATAAATCCCCTCTCATCTCGCCTATATTCTCACTCACTCACAGTTGGTTTCTTAGATGATTTACGTTTCTCTTCTCAAATTGGTATTTTTGGGTTCTGGGATTTTAGGGTTTTAGTAGTATTAGGGTTTATTCGATCCAGTGAGGAAGCATACCCAAATTGATAGGAAGTGCCGTATGACACTTTAAACAGCGGCGGCTACACAGAACGAGCCACCCTTCGTTCCCATCCACCGGTGAGTATTAGTTATTCATTGGTCGGGAACTGGGTTGCTCCGGTGTGCCGCCGTGTGTGTGATTTGGAACGGGACTCTGAGGGTCTTCTTGTTCTTGTTTAGTCTGTGTTTTGAAATATTTATGTTTACGGTTCGATGCCACGTCGACGGTAGCCAAAGTGCCTTGACCGACGATGCTACGATTGAACCAAGATTGAATTTTTTCGCATTCTGATAGGAACCTGTGGATCCTATTTACACTCTGGTCCACGGAGCCGATTTACTGCGATTACATCTCATACTTGTTATTACTGATTTCTTTTCTTTTCTGGGTATTGTTTTGATTGGAGCCTATGATGATTGTATTTTTAGTTGGAATTACCGACTGATATCAATTGATGAAAAATTACTGGCTTTCTGAGGCTTCAGTAACTATTATTTTGTTTTTGAAAAGTAAAAAGCTTGCATTTTGATCCTTGTTTTGACGTGTTGAGGTTTTGTTGAACAAGTCTTGGTTTTTGCTAGTGGGTAGTTTAGTATCTGGATCAGTATGCGACTTGCTATATATGTAAGCCTGATGTAAAAAAGCAGGGGCCTGTTGCCAGTATATGTGAATTGGTCTCTCGTAAACGTTAGGGAAATTAAATAGTTTGCAACATTATTGGGTGAACCTCTGTTTGTTCTTTGTGAATGGTGGCTTAAGGTTCAGTAAATGATGCAACATTTTCAATTGCAACACAAAAATATAAAATTATTTCTATTGTTATACCAGTACACTGAACCAAAAAGGGACAAGTAGTCTAGTAGGTAGGCATCTGAGAAATTGAAAGAGTGGGATCTGAGAAATTGAAAGAGTGGGATGCTATAAAATTTGATCGAGATAGGGTTAGGAACCATATATGGATGATAGTTTTGGACAATAATGTCATGGATTGTTGTTGAAGAGTTAGCAAATGTTGAGTAATCCCAGAAGAGCGGCGTCTGAAATGTTCACTCGGACTCTAAGCTGAATTTCCAATTGTAAAATTCCAAATCCAAAAACATGGAATTGCATTTTCTATCTGGTGCGATGATATTATCCTGATAAGTAATAGGTGTTTTAAGATCTGCATGCCAAAAAGCAATCTTGTGTCAGTTCACCACCTACATTTATAGCATATAATCTGTGTATCGATTCATGGCTGTGACCCATATAAACACGCTTGTTTTGTTTTGGCAACTATTGCATACTATTGCATTCACTCTATCTAGAAACAATGCTTGAAAGCTCTCTACGGAATCAAATTCTCATGGCGAATGTTTGCAGCAATATTTTTTGCGGTTCATAATTAGCGGAGATGCCAATTTTTTAGCAACTACATTGGGTCATTCCAATTGGTATTTTACTTTTTTTTATTACCAAAATGGACACGACGGATTATAATTCTTAATTTTAAACTTTATTTTGACATAAAAAAAATCATACCTAATTGACTAATTTCGTTCTTTGTTCTTCTTGGGGCAATTACATTAGCATTTTTTTTCGTTGCAGTAACATTTGTTGTTGCATTGGTTCTTCATGTTTCATGAATATGGGTTGATTAATTAATGTAATAATTAGATGAAATTGTTTCGATT
The DNA here is from genome assembly GCA_030142095.1 of Rubus idaeus. NCBI lineage: Eukaryota > Viridiplantae > Streptophyta > Magnoliopsida > Rosales > Rosaceae > Rubus > Rubus idaeus. The sequence goes on from CM057970.1 coordinate 37,029,982, forward strand.
ATTTGATGAATCTGGGTACTTAGCAAATCTAGTCATCTCGGTAATGAAAATTCAATCCCAGTACCAAATTTCTCTCAGAATTTGGTAAACAAGATGACAGCTGTTGGAAAGTGATGGGAGAAAATATTTTAGGCTTCCTAAGAATTTCAATCACGAGATTTTCAAATTGATTCGGTTTAGGTAGGCAAATTGGGTAATTTAAGACTTTCTCCTGAACCCAGAACTTAAATTGATCTGCATACCCCTGAATCCATGATAATTAAACTCAAACCCAGAAATCTCGCTCTTTTTTCTTTTCTTTTGTTCAATGGAAACTCCCTTTCCCTCTCTCACTCTCTCATCTTCTCCCTCAGGCCAGACGACCCGCCCTCTTCCTCGGCTCCGCCAACCTCGGCTTCGGCTCATCGAATCGGTGGCTGACGAGAGAAAATCAAAGATAAATAGATAGGCAATTCAGAGGAGATTTTCTGAACCAGTTTTGATAACCAGCGAAGGTTCGCTGAAGGCACGAGTTGATAACCAGTTTTGGTTAACAGTCAGAATTGGGAAGCTTGCTGTGAAGATTAGATAGGTTGGAGGAAGAAGGAGACGAGGACAAAGAGTTGTAAATTTCAGAAAAGCAAGAGGACAGATTGGCTAATTTCATTTAAACCTCCGTGGTTTTGTTTTGGTTTCCGCAGAAGCAGATTGATCATTTCCACTGTGGGGAGAATCGATTTTGGGCAAAAGCAGGTTTCAAACACACTACCAAACAGACCTTTTAATATATTTTCTAAAAATGGATTGCGGTCCAAAAAATCACTTTTGGGGGCTCCAAAATCAAACCGGGCCAATTTCAAGAGAGCAACTGGAATTCCTTTATTTCAAATTGGTAACATGTGGATCCAAATCATCCAATATACATCATTATCTTTTATCTGTGGTTAGCCCAAGTCTCATTTTTTTATTATCATCAAATAACAAAAACCTTGGTTCTTCTTAATCCCAAAACATTTCATTTATGATTTAGCTAGTCATATCCTTCGGCAAATTAATTTTGTGGTAAAGAATGAGTATCAATCCGGTGGAGATTTTTGGAGGGGTTGTTCAAGGAACAGCTTTCAGTGCACTCTATGCTGGTGTTGATGATCTGATCGCCAAGAATCACATATTCAGGCCTCTCTTCAAAGACGTCAAATCCAGGCTAGACACTCTGAAGCCATTGATCAAGGAGATTGCAGGATCTAACCAGCAACTGTCTTATACAAACAAGGATGAGCTTAAAGGTTTAGATAAAGTACTCAAGGTTGGCGAGGAGCTTGTTCTAAAGTGCTCCAAGGTTAGTCGGTGGGACCTTTATAGAAAGTACAAATACGCCACAAACCTTCTTGCATGGGAGGAACATCTTCAGAAAGAGTTGGAGGTCCTGCAGGTGCAGGGAATAAGGGATGGGAAGAAGACTGCGGTTTCAGTAGACCAAATCTCTTCTACTCTCGGAGAGGTAAACCAAATGATTAAAGCAAAGCTTGTGATACAAGATCATCATTCTACTGCAGAAAGTAAAGCTTGGTGTGCAGTACCTGAACTTCCACAGCTAACAATTGGATTGGAGGCTCCTCTGGAAGAACTGAAGAGAAAGATTTTCGATGATGGTGGAGTGTCGATGATTGTGGTGACTGCTCCTGGAGGATGTGGGAAAACTACTTTGGCAACAAAGTTTTGTCAAGATCAACAAGTGAAAGGTATAGTATTTATATATAGATCAAGTATATATGGTCTTCATTTATATTATTATATATATTGTCCAAAAAAAAAGTATATATGGTCTTCATTTATATTATTATATATATTGTCCAAAAAAAAAAGTATATATGGTCTTCATTTATATTATTATATATATTGTCCAAAAAAAAAAAGTATATATGGTCTTCATTTATATTATTATATATATTGTATAGTTTTAAGACAATAAAAATTAATACAGAAACATATTTGATCAATAACAACTTCCTTTTTTTTTTTCTTTTTTTTTCTGATAGATAAATTCAAGGACAATATTTTCTTTGTCACTGTCTCGAAAAAGCCAAGCTTAGACCTTATTATACAACAATTGTATCGACATAAGGGTTCTCAGCAGGTTCCTACATATTTCCACAACGAAGTGCATGCAGTTCAGTGGCTGCAAACATTTTTGAAGGAAGAAGGAAAGAAACCTTTACTGTTGGTCCTGGATGATGTTTGGTCTGGATCAGAATCTCTTCTTGACAAGTTTCAATGCAGAATGACAATGTACAAGATTTTAGTGACATCAAGATCTGAATTTCCGGCGTTCAATTCTCCTTATCATTTACCATTGTTGGGTTATGAGGATGCACTGAAACTTTTTCATCATATAGCATCTTTGGGAGATAAGAGCTCTCATATTCCACCAAATCTTTCAAAAAAGGTATGAATTTCTTAATTAGTTGCATTTAAGCACAATTGCCTATATATCTACAACCAAAACGAATTAAATCATCTATAGTTATTTGCTGATCTTCATGAAATTGGCCAGATATTGAGATAATGATTCGGAAATCCACATGCTTGCAGATTGTGGAGCGTTGTAAGGGATTTCCACTTGCCATTACAGTGGTGGGAAGATCACTATGTGGAAAACCTGTTGAGATATGGCAAAAAAGAGTCATTGAATGGTCTAAAGGTTCTTTATTTCTGGATTCTGAAACTGATTTGCTTATTTCCCTCCAAAGCAGCTTGGATGCCTTGGATAAAGAAAACGCTATCATCAAGGAATGTTTCCTAGACCTTGGTTCATTTCGTGAAGACGCAAGAACCTCGGTTAATGCCCTCATTGATATGTGGGCAGAGTTATATGATCTAGAGGAAACTGTGTGCATTGCAAACTTGTATGAACTCAACAGTCGGAGTCTGGCTAATCTTGTTGATCGTAGGTATGCAGTACAAGCTTCTATATATGTTTCTCTTGTATGATCTTTTGACTCTAGTTTTCCTTCATTTTTGTTTAAGAATTATGACTTGCTCCGCATTATTCATTGCCCAGGCGGGTGAAGGGGAACGGGGATGGAGGATACTACAATGAACACTGGATTAGCCAGCATGATTTGCTTAGAGAGCTGGCTATCTACCACTCGAAATTAGAGCCAGCAGAGCAAAGAAAAAGACTGATCATAGAAATATGTGGAGACCGTCTTCCCAAGTGGTGGAGGGAACACAAGTATCAACTCATCAAAGCTCGCCTGTTATCTATCACAATTGGTTGTTCCATATCTCCATCTCTGTTTATGTATGCTTTTACTGTAGTATTTTATCCACATTTTAATTTACTTCTCCCCGCACTTATATCTAACAGCATGCATGTTGTTTGTAGATGGAGAGTTGTCAACTACGAAATGGCCCAACATGCAACTGCCAGAAACAGAGGTTCTAGTCTTGAATTTGCGGAAGCCAAAAACGTATGCTTTACCCGAATTTGTTGAGAAAATGGATAAATTGAAGGTATTGGTAGTCACAAATGATGTTTACTCGAATACTAAATTAAGTAATTTTCAACTATTGAGTTCGTTAACAAATCTGAAGAGAATCCGATTGGAGAGCATCTCAATTCGTTCCATAACCGAGAACCCATTACAGTTGAAGAGCCTACAGAAGATATCTTTTTTTAATTGTGCAATCAGTGAGCCTTTCACCGACTGTTCGTTCAAACTTTCACATGCATTTCCAAATCTAGAGGAAGTGAACTTTCACGCGAGCCCTGCTTTTTGGAAATTTCCTGCCGACTTCTGTGATCTAATTTATGTAAAGAAGCTCCTTTTCATCAAGGAAATTTTGCTATCGGCTTTGCCTGAAGAGATTGGAAATTTGGTCAATTTAGAAGTAGTGAAGGTAAGGGCATCTGTTAGGTTGTCAAAGTTGCCAGACTCTATCAGGAACCTAAAAAAGTTAAACTTCCTTGGCATTGTTTATTGCAACTGCATTACGGAGTTGCCTAAATACATTGGGGAAGTGACGAGTTTAAGAAAGCTGGATGTGAGAGGCTGCGATCGTTTGTGGAAGCTGCCTGAATCACTTTTGGATCTTGATCAGTTAGAGGAAGTGATATGTGATGAGCATTCCCAGAAACAATGGGAACCCTTGTTATCCAGTCTCAAAAACAAAAACGACAAACTCAACATAGTGGCTTATAGGAGCCGCCGCCCATCATATAAGTTAAAAAATCTGGAAGAGGCCAGAGATGTGTGAAGTTATGTATAGTTCATAAAATCTAGATGTTTTATATAATCTAATGAATATAAGAATTGCCACATCAGATAATACAATTTTTAGAGAATTTTTGTTTTCCAAACTGACGTTAATGTAGGTTTTATTTTTTTTCCCAAGATTTCTTGCTTCTCTTCTTCTCTGGAAAAGTATTAGGGAGGAATAAACCATGAACAATATATCTTTTGAATCCTAGATGCGAAACCATTAACCAATTTATGTAACTGTAGCAGAAAATGAAAAGCTGATCGAATGACCTACATCTACTGATTATTACTTATTTCTTTCTTTTTTCTGGGCATTGTTTTCATTGAAGCCTATGATGATAGTATTTTTTTTGTTGGAATTACCGACTGATATAAATTGATGAAAAATTACTGGCTTTCTGAGGCTTCAGAATCAATAATTTTTTTTTTTTTAACTTTGTGTTTTGAGGTTTTGTTGAACAATTTTTGGTTTTGCAAGTGGATTGTTGTTTTGGTTGGACAATAATACATTAATACCAAATGGATTGTTATTGAAGTGCTCTTCAAATGTTGAGTAATCCCAGAATAGCCTCTGACTCTTCAGATCAATTAATTGAATGACTAGATAATCTGCTCAGTTATTGCAAGTTACAACTTACAAGACTTGTGGACGGAATTTGTTACCACAATTAGCCAAGAAGCGAATTTCTTAGCAAATGTTATTACTACATTGGGTCATTCCAATTTGGATTATACTTTTTCTGCTAAAAGATGACCCAGTAGTTTGGCATTTTTATACTTTGGGTGAATATCAACTAAATTGCAAAGCACATAGATGTTATTGAAATAAAAAATCAAAGGGGAAGGGGTTTTGAACTTAGAATCCTGTTCAGATTCATTGAAGAGAAAATGTGAAGCATGAGATACTCCAATGTATGATATAAATTTTGCGGGAAGAAATTTTAAATTTCATATCATCATGTACGACATAATAATACTTATACCATCATATACGACATTAATAATACTTATAACATCATATATAAGTTTGGATGATTAAGGGAGCTTCATTTGGATGATATAAGAATTTATCAATAAAATTAGAATAAGAATTTATCTCTTTGTCCTCTATTACAAATAAAATAACAATTTATATCTTGAATAAATATCTAGTTTGGAGCTCCTTGTTTTTTTATTAATTAAATATTTATTTTAAAAAATATATATATATATAATGGTGACTTCAATATCTTATTAAAAGGATGAATAATTGATGACTTATGTATAAAATCATAAAAGAATTAGCCTCATTTATGCAACGTTTCTTGAAGATATTATTGAAAAGGTACAACATAAAACAGTTACTGTTGAAGGATACCCGCTTTGTGTGTGCTTGTCAACCTAGGAGAATCTAGTTAGGATTGCATAAGGAATGTATTGAGTAGGAATCCTTTTCCATTATGGATTGTATCTTATATTCCTCTATATAAAGAGGCACCTATTCATCAATAAAGATATCTCTATTCCTGTGCTATTTACTCTCTCGCTTTACTTTTCAATATTCTACAACACGTTATCAGCACGAGCCTCTAGCCCTGAGAAGAAAAAGAAAACCCGAAAATCAGAAAATCGATTTCCAGCCGACTACCATCGACCGTTCGATCCTCCCCCGACGACCGGTCGACGATCGTTGCCGAAGCTTACTGCTCTTGCTGCTGTTCTCCTTTTTATCAATCGCAATTCAACAAAGTTTATTCCAAGTAAGTATTTACTTTAAAACTATTGTTTTCCTCTGCTGTTGCGGTTGTGTTTTTCATCGGGGACTTGCAACCTCCCTTTCTTCTACCTCCCACTTTCTTATTCATGTGGGATAACCTTTCGAGACTCACCAAACTATGAGAAGTATTAGTGGGTGATCGAGCTTTATATCGCTTGCGATATATGTAAGTCATGAGCCTCCTAATATCATCATGCTATTGGTGATGTTCTCAAGAGCCGAATTGTGGGGATTCGAGCTATACCTCCGGATAAGGAATCCGTAGAGAAGAAGAGACCTTGAACATGGTGTTCATTGTAAACCTCCGGACAAGTTATCCGTAGAGAAGAAACGACCATATTACACCAAACGTCTCATCTAAATCTAATACTTGGAAACAGTTTTCTTGGGAGCATAGCTCAGAAACTATATTGTGTTTTCGTGGGAAGATTCTATTCCGAAAACTAACCTCAATTCTCTTGTGTTTTTCAGGAATGAGCAACCTGAACAAGTTGGACTTTAATCCTCTTGATACCACCGGTATCGGATACCACAAGTGGGTTCGCGACGTCCGCAACCACTTAAAGGCAAAGGGAATCATCTCGGCCATCCGAGAACCATCAGCCGCCGCCACCACTTCTGCTGCCGCCGCTACCCCTGTTGCCGCAGCCTCTGGCGCTGCAACCGATGCCGCACCTGCTCAAGGAGCAACGAGTGCCGCCGCTGCAGCAGCCATAGCCCGCGCCGCCGCTGAGGATTTAGAGGCTAAGAATGCCAAAGCTATCATCCTCATGATTCGCCACATGGACGAATCTCTTCAATCCGAGTACCTCAATGAAGAGGATCCCCGTAGACTATGGGTTGCACTCGAAGAGCGGTTCGGCAATGTCCGTGAATCCCTGCTTCCTGACCTCGAGGTGAAGTGGCAAAATCTGCGCTTCTGTGATTACTCCTCGGTCCTAGATTTCAATTCGGAAGCACTCCGCATCAAATCCCTGATGGAATTCTGTCAGAGGACCATAACTGATGCGATGTTGATTGAGAAGACCCTCTCTACCTTCCCCGTCTCAGATTTAGTAGTTGCAAAGAACTACCGCATTGAAGTGCTTAATTGACAGATCACGAGATTTCATGAGCTTATCTCAGCTCTCTCTGTTGCTGAAAAGCACGAGAAGATTCTTGTAAAGAACTATAATGCGAGGCCCGTGGGAACGAAAGCAATTCCGGAGACCCATTATAGTGGCGCCCCAAGAGGAGGTCGCCGCGAGCGAAACCCTAAACTTAGGGACAATTCTGGACGTCCTGGTCCATACAATCGCTCTGCTCAAGAAGGTAGTCGCCGTACAAGGCGAGGGGGAGGCCGTGGGGGCCGTGGAGGCCGCCATAGAGGCCATGGCGCCGCCGGCCCTGTGAATCCCACAGGAGCCAACGCCGTGCCCCTTCATAGGGTTGCACCGCATGCGAAAGCTGCCTCTCAATCAAAGGACTCTGGAAATCCCCCTACATGTTTTAGGTGTGGGCAAAACGGACACTGGGCAAAGACTTGTAGGGCACCCGTGAGTGTTGCCAATGCATACAAGCTATATCGTGAGGCAACTGAAGTTCACAACTTGGAGCAAGAGTTTGACGAAGAAAATGTCAAGTTGAGGGTTGAAGATTTTAAAGCTGGGAAGAATGATGAAACACCTGACTTCGCTTAAATCTAGTTATTTCCATTGTATTTTGATTTAGCTTTTGGTCAAGAACCATATTGAGACTTTGGATGTAATCCATTTTGGCTATATCTTTAATAAAATTTCGAGTTTGATTATCTTCCTCAATTTTATTTTAATTATGAGCTTTTATTTAGGAATGAATTCCGGAGAACTTGAATGTCTCGCCGATAGTGGAACCACGCATACCATTTTGCGACATAGGCAATTGTTTCTGAACTTTACGCCTTCATCTTCCACCGTGACTACGATGTCTGGGACATCAAATATTGTGCGAGGAAGGGGATCCGCTCAATTCCTCTTACCTAATGGCACCATTATTGAAGTCACAAATGCTCTATATGCCCCAAGGGGTAACCGAACTTTGCTGAGTTTTAAAGATATACGGGCCAATGGATACCATGCTGAAACGCATGATGAGAACGGGAAAGAATTCCTTTGCATTACCTCTAATGACTGCGGTAGAAAGCGCATCTTAGAGAAGTTCATGTGTATCTCTAGTGGGTTATATTCTACCACTATTCGAGCTATTGAATCAAACCATGTCATTCGGGATGACCTCCTTGATTCAGACACATATTGGCTTTGGCACGATAGACTGGGACACCCAGGTCGTGATTTGATGATCCGTATACTGAAAACTTCACACGGATATCCATTCTTTCGAGCTAATCAAAGCATGAATCGAAAGGCGATTCAAGAGGATGCGACAGCCATGAAAAAGGAAAATTTTCCTGCTGTCCGACGCCTGTCGACCGGTCGAGGCAACCTCGCCGACCGGTCGACCCAATCCAGGGAGCATTGTCGACCGCTCGATGTTTCTGTCGACCGGTCGACCCCGTCCAGAGAGGATCGCCGACCGTTCGACCCCCCTGTCGACCGGTCGACACCCCATGACCTTCGATCCCTCTCTCCAATGCTCACATCCTCTTATGCTTCAGACGCCTCTAGGGCCTCTCGCTCGTTTTGCAAAGCCTGTTCCTTAGGGAAATGGGGACCGAGACCGTCCTATGCAAAGGATTCTAAGATACTTCTCCCATTCTTACAGAGAATCCAAGGGGATATCTGTGGACCAATTCAACCAACAAGCGGACCATTTAAGTATTTTATGGTATTGGTTGATGCGTCGACACGCTGGTCACATGTCGCGCTCTTGTCCACTCGAAATGCTGCTTTTGCTAAACTCCTGGCACAGATTATTCGCCTGCGAGCTCACTACCCGGATCATCCCATTAAATCTATCAGGCTTGATAATGCTGGTGAGTTTACGTCGAAAACTTTCGATGACTACTGCATGGCTATTGGGATAGATGTCGAGCATCCCGTCCCACATGTCCATACCCAGAATGGTCTCGCAGAGGCTGCCATTAAGAGAATTCAAATGGTAACGAGAACATTGGTAATGCGCACCAACCTTCCTCTCTCGCTCGGGGACATGCAGACTTGCATGCAGCTATGCTTATTCGTCCGAGACCCACCGCCACCCAAACATTCTCTCGCGCAACAGCTAGTGACCGGGTACGAGCCAAACATCTCGCACTTACGCATTTTTGGGTGTCTTTGTTTATGTGCCTATTACGCCGCCACGGCGTACAAAGATGGGTCCTCGGAGACGAATGAGTATTTATGTTGGGTATGAGTCCCCATCCATAATCCGCTATGTAGAACCCTTGACGGGTGATCTTTTTACCGCTAGATTTGCGGATTGTCACTTCGATGAGACAGTCTTCCCGTCGTTAGGGGGAGATAAGAATGATAACATTCAACGAGAACGACGAGAATTGTCGTGGCCTGTCCCCACTTTGTCTCATCATGATCCCCCTACCGCACAAAGAGAACTTGAGGTGCGTAGAATTATCGATCTGCGAAAGTCGCCGACTCTCTTCCGGACGCTTTCTCGATCTTGCTAAAGTGACTAGATCTCATATACCTGCTGCAAATGTACCCGCAAGGATGGAAGTACCTGAAAAGGGCTTCGGACTCAAAGACGTCGCAAGTGCTACCCGAAGGTTGGGCGAGCACCGTTGGCGCCACTCCTATTGAAGGAAGTGATGTGGCACAGGCCGCGGCTCCTCCAAAGAAGCGTGGGAGGCCGCATGGTTCGAGGGATTCGCGCCCAAGGAAGCGGGCTGCAAAGGCACACGACCCTCTCATCATTGATACTCAAAATCCGACCCATGAAAACATTCCGGATTATGGTTATGTCGAAGAGACATCTATGGAGGACGCTCCACCGCAAGAACCTATCCGCGAGAATGTAGAGATCTCAATTAATTACACTAGTGTACATGGGACGTGGGATAGAAACTCCGTCGTAGTTGACGATGTTTTCGCATATGCTTGTGCACGAGAGTTAATAGAGTCAGATGAGATTGAACCCCGCTCCGTTGAGGAATGCCAACGTAGAGCAGATTGGCCTGAATGGAAAAATGCGATCCAGGGCTGAGTTGGACTCACTAACAAAGAGAACGGTATTTGGGCCTGTTGTGCCAATTCCTTCCGGAATAAAACCTGTTGGATTTAAATGGGTCTTTGTTAGAAAGCGTAATGAGAAGAATGAGATTGTACGATACAAAGCTCGCCTTGTGGCGCAAGGTTTCTCTCAACGCCCTTGGAATCGACTACGAGGAGACTTACTCTCCCGTAATGGACGTCATCACGTTCCGCTACCTTATCAGTTTGGTAGTTTCCGAAAAACTGAACATGCAGCTTATGGATGTGGTCACTGCGTATCTCTATGGGGATCTAGATACGGAAATATACATGAAAGTTCCTGATGGACTTTCATTACCCAAGTCAAGTGGCTCCCGACCACGGAGCGCGTTTGCAATAAGGTTGAAACGCTCACTATACGGATTAAAGCAATCCGGGCGGATGTGGTATACCCGTCTAAGTGACTACTTGATTGGAAGAGGGTATGTGAACAATGAATTGTGCCCATGCGTGTTTATCAAAACTACAAGTTCCGGATTTGCAATTGTCGCGGTTTATGTTGATGATATGAACATTATTGGTACTCTTGAAGAACTAAGAGACACCGCTGAATGCTTGAAATCCGAGTTTGAGATGAAAGATCTTGGGAAAACACGGTTTTGTCTCGGTTTAGAACTTGAGCACCGTGATAGTGGGATACTGATTCATCAATCAGCTTATACCCATAAGATGCTCAGGCGCTTTAATATGGATAAGGTCCATCCTGTTAGCACTCCCATGATTGGTCGCAGCTTAGATCCAAAGAAAGATCCGTTTCGTCCAAGGGATGATGACGAAGACGTTTTAGAAGCTGAGGTGCCATATCTAAGTGCAATAGGCGCATTATTGTACTTAGCACAATGCACAAGGCCCGATATCTCATTCGCCGTGAACTTGTTAGCTAGACATAGTTCTGCGCCCACGCAACGCCATTGGACTGGCATAAAGACAATCGTTCGATACCTCAAGGGTACGATTGATATAGGCTTGTTCTATCCCTACAGAGAGACAAGAAAGTATGAAAAAATGGGTGAGAAACCCGTGCCTTTCGTAGATACTGTCGGACACGGCGATCGACCGGTCGACAGGCTGCTATCGACCGGTCGACGGACGGACAGAACCGTTAATTCATGTGTCCAGAGTCCGAATGTTTTCCTTCCGTCCGGACATATTACTGGCAGTATATCTATTACCCCATATTCTCAAACACCTAGTGATGTTTTGGTGGGTTTTGCTGATGCTGGGTATCTCTCTGACCCGCACAAAGGTCGTTCCCAATCTGGTTATGTTTTTACCATGGGTAACACTGCTATTTCTTGGAGGTCTACTAAGCAGACTCTTGTCGCTACTTCTTCCAACCATGCTGAGATTATAGCACTTCATGAAGCTGTTCGTGAATGTATTTGGTTGAGGTCCATAATTGGGCACATAAGAAGTACGTGTGGTTTAAGGTCTACCACAGATGAATGATAGGAGCACAAAGTGTGACGTTTTTAATGTGTTTTACCTACTATTTGGCTATGATTTAATTGTAACTTTGCTATTTTAGCTTAGTTTCCATATTTGAGTCCTAAATGACGTATTAATGTGAACATGTGCAGAAACGAAGCTTAATGGGCTTTTTTCGAGGCCCATTAAGAGGTGGTCTGCCATGAGGCCCAAGAAGGGGGCCCAAGCCCATGAAGGAAAGGCCCAAACCCAAGAAGAAGGCCCAAATCCATGAAGGAAGGCCCAGGTTCACAAAGCATGAGGAAAGGCCCAAGCCCAGATTTTCGGACATTCTGCATGTGCAGATTAGTCAAATTGCGAAGCCCATATCTCCCAATTGCACCGTCAGATCTAGCTGTAATTTTGATACACGCTGCATGTGGATGTTAAGTGTTCGGCATTCAAATTTCAGAATCATCCAACCGTCCATACGTCCAGAATTCCACTCCAAGTGCGCACTGCTCAGTGCTGTCTGCTTTTTATTTCTTTCCTTTTCCTTTATTCTCAATGCTCCACTCACCCCCATATTTCCACCCATCTCACCTAACTATCTTTGTTTCTTTCTCTCCATACCATTAGTGTTTGATTTCTTTTACCTAAATAATTGGTTAATTGCCATATGACTACATTTCCACAACCACTTACCATTTCTTTATCTCCCATTCACATTCCACTTCTATTCCCTTTCTTTCTTTATTTCTTTCATTGTCTTCTTATTCCTCTCCATTCTCCTATAAATAGAGGGCTTCACAACACTATTTCTCACCAATTCACCAATACACACCCCAATGGGGAGGGACAAACCCTCCTCTTTCTCTTCTCCATCATATTTTCCATTCTCTAGTATTTAGGGTTCTCAAGGCTTCAAGGAGGAGGAAAGGCGGCTGCACCATCACCATCATCACCATCAATTTCGTCCATCATCATCACCACCTTGCTGCACACGGTTTGGATTACTTGCTTTCAAGGATTCAAGGTTTCGTGGTCTTCAAGTCTTCATGCTATTCCATATGGTGTAATCTGACTTTTCCTTTAATTATTCTTATGAATTCCTCTTTGTTGCTTGATTATTCTTTGTATTAGTTAACATGACATGATTTATATAATTTCCAGCCTATTTATATGAGTTTATTTAGTTATTGGATCCTAATTAATTAGTTCTTCTAGTAGCTTATGTGACTCCGTTTACTTGATTCTGTTTTATAGAAAACTTTTATGTGTTTATGTTATAGGGTTCGAAACTTATAATATTTGCATATAATTGGAGCTAGAGTTAGGGATTACAATTCACCTAATAGTTTTGGAAACCTAATTCACGAGTAGTAAAGGCTTTGGACAAAGGTCGGTGTCAAATAAAAAGGATTGCGGACATATGGACTTTTCTATAATGGGTCGTGCATTTTGATTAACAACTCTTCTTCTATGCGTTAAACATGGTTTGACTAGCTAGCTTTCTAGACTAAGATGACATGTTTAATTGGTTAATCTAGGTGCTTTCACTTAGGTTAATATTTCGTAGAGAGGTTTTATTTGGGGAATGATAACCCGTGTGGGCATTCCACATATGTTAGTTTCGGTTTCATGGCTAGGGAACTTGGTTAATTTTCGGTCTAATGGTTGGTAAACTTGTGTATATGTGGCTGAACTTTATATACTTTGTGTTTCATCATCATATTTAATTTATTCTTTGTAGATTTAATTTATTTATTTCATTCAATTTATAACTCAATTCCCCCCCTTTACTTTGTACATGTGTATATATTCTTTATATTTGTTAATAATAATTCTTTATTTTATTTAATTCTTTGTGACATTTTTTGTTAGGTACACCCTTTGATCTCCGTTGTGAACGATACCCTACTATACACTATACTACTACCGATAGGGATTTTTTTAAATTGATGCTCCTTTTGGGCGTGTCAATGAACCTACATGTATCTATGAGGATAATGTTGCTTGCATTGAGCAAATGAAGCAAGGTTTCATCAAGGGCGACAATACCAAGCATATAGCACCAAAGTTTTTCTATAATCAGCAACAACAAGAATTTCTCAAGATTCAAGTGAATCAAGTCCGTTCTGAGGACAATGTAGCAGACTTATTTACTAAGTCATTGCCTAAATCCACATTTGAGAAGCATGTCAAAAGCATTGGTTTGCGTAAATTATCTGACCTCCCATGATTGCAGAATTAGGGGGAGACGCAGACTTGAGGGGGAGTCTGTTGTCTTGCTATGCCAAATGTGAAGTGGTGTGTTGCACTCTTTTTCCCTTCGACCAAGGTTATTTTTGTCCCACTGGGTTTTTGTTACTTGGCAAGGTTTTTAACGAGGCAACGCGAGGAGCACCACCTAGTGTTGACCGCACAAGGGGGAGTGTTGAAGGATACCCGTTTTGTGTGTGCTTGTCAACCTAGGAGAATCTAGTTAGGATTGCATAAGGAATGTATTGAGTAGGAATCCTTTTCCATTATGGATTGTATCTTGTATTCCTCTATATAAAGAGGCACATATTCATCAATAAAGATATCTCTATTCCTGTGCTATTTACTCTCTCGCTTTACTTTTCAATATTCTACAACAGTTACTTTGTTATTTATATCTCAACAAAACGTGATGGTGAAAATTTGGCATTAAAAACTCTAAAAAATAATGATATTTAGAATACACTATTATTTTTTTCATCTATAACATTATGAAAATTACATATGACCACAATGTTATAAACTTATAATATTTTAATTCTTAAAAAAACTTATAATATTTTCATATCATTTATAATGGTATAAGTATTATTCATGTAGAATATACATGTAGCACAAGGCATAGCACAATGGTAGAGTAGAAAGCATGCATGCATGTGGTCGCGCCTTCAATCCCCCCCCCCCCCCCCCCCCCATAATGCCCATATGTGCAATTTTGTTTTAGTTTCTATCACTATTAGATGAATGGAAGAAAATGCCTTGGGGAGAAACTGAAAATTAACACAGTTAGTCATGGAGGTATGAAATTGCTAACGGAATCAAAAGTGAGGTATGAAAACGCTAAAATTTGATACTTAGGTATGAAATTAAAAATGACCATATAGTTCGATCGGGGAAGTCTTTTGTAATTAATCCTAAAAATTAAAACAGAATGAATTAAATCATCTATAGTTATTTGCTGATCTTCATGAAATCGGCCAGATATTGAGATAATGATTCGGAAATCCACATGCTTGCAGATTGTGGAGCGTTGTAAGGGATTTCCACTTGCCATTACAGTGGTGGGAAGATCACTATGTGGAAAACCTGTTGAGATATGGCAAAAAAGAGAAATTGAATGGTCTAAAGGTTCTTTAATTCTGGATTCTGAAATTGATTTGCTTCTTTCGCTCCAAAGCAGCTTGGATTCCTTGGATAAAGAAAACGCTATCATCAAGGAATGTTTCCTAGACCTTGGTTCATTTCGTGAAGACGCAAGAACCTCGGTTAATGCCGTCATTGATATGTGGGCAGAGTTATATGATCTAGAGGAAACTGTGTGCATTGCAAACTTGTATGAACTCCTCAGTCGGAGTCTGGCTAATCTCGTAGACAATAGGTATGCAGTACAAGCTTCTATGTTTCTTTTGTGTGATTTTTTCACTCTAGTTTTCCTTCATTTTTGTTTACGAGTTATGAATTGCTACTAATAATTGAATCATATTCATTGTCCAGGCGGGTGAAGGCGGACGGGGATGAAGGATACTACGATGAACACTGGATTAGCCAGCATGATTTTCTTAGAGAGCTGGCTATCTACCACTCGAAATTAGAGCCAGTAGAGCAAAGACAAAGACTGATCATAGAAATATGTGGAGACCGTCTTCCCAAGTGGTGGAGGGAACACAACTATCAACTCATCAAAGCTCGCCTGTTATCTATCACAATTGGTTGTTCCATATCTCCATCTCTGTTTATGTGTACTTAATTTAGCTCTCCCCACACTTATATCTAACAGCATGCATGGTGTTTGTAGATGGAGAGTTGTCAACTACGAAATGGCCCAACATGCAACTGCCAGAAACAGAGGTACTAGTCTTGAAGTTGCAGGGGAAAAACAAGTGTGCTTCTTTGCCTGAATTTGTGGAGAAAATGGATAAATTGAAGATATTGATAGTCACAAATGATCATTTCTCATATACTGAATTAAGTAATTTTTAACTATTGAGTTCGTTAACAAATCTGAAGAGAATCTGATTGGAGAGCGTCTCGATTTCTTCCATAATCAAGAACCCATTACGGTTAAAGAGCGTACAGAAGTTATCTTTGTTTCATTGTGAATTCGATGAGGTTGTCGTCCGTAATTCGTTCAAACTTTCGATCAGGAACCTCAAAAAGTTAAACTTTCTTGGCCTGAATCATTGCTGCGCCATTAAGGAGTTGCCTAAATACGTTGGTGAAGTGAAGAGTTTAAGAAAGCTGGACGTGAGAGGCTGCGGTAATCTGAGGAAGCTGCCTGAGTCAGTTTTGGATCTTGAGCAGTTAGAGGAAGTGATATGTGATGAGCATTCCCAGAAACGATGGGAACCCTTGTTATCCACTCTCAAAAACAAAAACAACAAACTCAACATCATAGTGGCTTATTCGGATCCGTTATTCATGGTGGAAACATAATGGCTTTATAGCTCCTCGAAATGTATTGTGTATGTTTTGGTGTTGGACATGGTGGGCTTTATATCCAAGGTTTGGACATACGATGTATGTACATATGTTCATGACTGGCTTGTTTATTATTTTTTTTCTTTTTGGTTAAAAAGTTGTGTGGGCATTCATCTTCAAATTCTGTGCTCACAAAGTTACAGTAACCAAATCCTCTCCATCTAGTGCAACCTAACGAGTCACTTAAGTTGTCCAGAGAAAGCAGCAAACATTAACTAGAAGGCTAATTAAAACAGCAGACACAGGCTCCTGGCTTCTTCCATGTTTACAATCGATCACCAGAGCTCCGGCGGAATAGGAGTGCGAGGAACGTAATTCGGGACCCACGGCGTATATTTCTTGCTTCTGTCAACTTCTCTGATCCATCTACATTCGGCAGCTTTATCCTTGTCGTGTGGGCAATCTGCACTCTCATGCTGATAGTTGCTCTTACAAATAATACAATGCTTGATAATAACCTTTCCTGCTCTTATTTTTCCGCCGCCACAGTTGTTGCAAATCCAAGAAGGCATGCTAATGTAATGACAACATCTGTGACAAATTACTGAATAGCCTGGGCCAACAGTTGCACCCGGTGGAACATAGTCAAAGTATGTGCAAAGAGGACCGTGCTCCTTAAAACATATGCCACAAGTCTTAAAGGTCAACGGAGCAGAAGTTGGCTTTGGTAATATTGTCGGAGGCTTATCATCCTCAACCATCATTACGCTGAATTTGGTAATACTTTTGGAGGAGCTGCCCAGAGGAGGGCCGAGATCACCCCGCGAAAATACCAGATCTGTATGGCCTTTCCACTCCCAGATCGAGTCCGACGGGGCTTGTTTCTGAGGGCCGAGATCGTCTCGCGGAATGACCAGATCTGGCTTTTCTTCCCGCTCCAAGGACACCAGTCTGGCTGCCCATATCTTTGGTCTAGACATAACTAGGGTTCGGCGTTGGGGAATGAATGAGAGCCTATGAATAACCACGGTTTCTGTTGAGTTTGGTGTCAAAGGTTTCACCAAATTATGAAGCGTCTATAATATAAGGGCGTCTATATATAGAGTAATACAAGATACAATCTGTATTGATGTAGAAAATATTTATAATAAATACAATCCATATTCTAGAAGGATTTACCTTCCATAAACCTATTCTAGGAAGTCATAGTTTGACAAGACACACAATAATGATATCCTGAAACAAAAAGGTTATTATGGTAAAAATATAAATATGAAAATAAAAATAAAAACTTGAAAATATAGGTAACGAGAAAACTTATGCGTTCTTCATCTCTTCACCAATAACATATGCATCACACGAGTGTAAGACTAATCTGTATAACCGGCTTGTTTATTGTTAAGTACTTAAGTCCATCAATTGTCTCTTCCCTTGCGTCTCTCTTATTAAGTCCTTAATATTTGAATTACTTCTTATTTACGCCAAATTCAGTATTATTTTTGGTGCCTGAAACATCAATCTAATTATGTTACGCTAACTAAGGGATTATTGGTTAAAGTAATAACCATGGATAGGGTGGGAGAAGAGGGACATTGCATTCCTTGTTTATTATTTGTGTCGTCTACAAAAAGCACGGATCATCAAATGCTCTACAATCCTAATCTGGACCTGTACGTGTTACAAGGCCCACAAAAAAAATTAAAATTCCCATTTGCTAAGAGTTGTTGATTCTTGAATATACTACTACGTACTCTAAGCAAGCTGTCTGTCTAATCATGTTAGAATTAGGATGACGCAAAAGATGTAGCTAGCTTTCCTGAAATCTGCTGCTCGCGTGCTACGTAGGTGGGAAGAACCTGTTGAGATTAAACGGCAATGTGTAGAACTCTTCGTTTCTGTTGTCTCCTCGAAATGTTCTGAACTTAACCCACCATGGCATCCCTCTGTCTTTCTTTGCTTTTTCTACCTCTATTGTGTTGTCAAGAAACACTGCCACTATCAACCCCACAGTTGCAGGAGACGAGAATATCGTGTTCAAAAATGCATTGAACTGCAAACAATCACAGTTACAAAATATTATAACCAAACAGAATACTACACAGCATCCAGAATACTAGAGTTCGTTAGCAATATGACTCACCCATCCGGCGTTGGTATGGACGAGACCATGGTGTACGGGATTCCAATATTCGTTGAAGAAGTGGGGGATTGATATCCCAAGGAAGAGCGAAAGTCCAGTAATTACAAGGTTTCTCATAGAATTCATATTTGTGAATTGAAGAAACGATAATCCCACTGAAGCTGCAAATGGACAAGGAATATTTGTGATGAGAGTAAAGAAGAAAATAATGGATAACCTTAATTAAGCTCATAAGATGCATACCAACGAGGCCGAAGAGAATGCAGTATAGTGCAGCATATATAGGCGCAGGTATAGATGCAAATACAGCTCCAAATTTACCTGGTAAAGTATTAGAGAGGAATAAACCATGAACAATATCTTTTGAATCCTAGATGCGAAACCATGAACTAATTTATGTAACTGTAGCAGAAATGAAACGCTGATTGGACCATTTTTTTTAACTGATCAATTTAGTTTCTGAAGGAAAAAGTTTGCTCGAATTTTCTTTGCAAACCTAGCCATTATATGTTTCCACAAGGAGATCAGTTAAGCAGTTAGTTCCTACCCATCGCCATGAATTTATTGTCTCATTAAGTTAAATACTAACCCAAGGTTGAGAAGAATATCATAAATCCAGCAGAAATTTGAACAACTCTACGACTTCCAACTCGTGTCAGTCCAAGAAGTCCGACGTTTTCCCTGGAATACATGACCAATATCTCGATCAAACTAATGTTAAATGTAAAGGATGACCACAGAACAAGCTTTGTAGGAATCTGATGTGGTGTCTTACACAGAAACAGTTGAACCAGTGCCTGTTCCATAAAGTCCATCAAGCAGAACACCAATTCCCTGCCATCATTGTGAAAAACTAATCAGGTCTGTGTTACCAGAAAAAAATTGTGTTCTTAAGAGTGTTCAATCAAAATATTCTATGTACAATATTTACCTTCTAATGAGTATTAACTACGTTCTGGAACTACTTATAAAACACTACTCAGCTCTTTGTTACCAGGAAAAAAAAATCCGTTCTAATGAGAGTTGAGTGAAATATATTCTATATACCAAATTACCCTTTCATATTAACTACATTCTGGACTAATAAATTGATTGAGAAACAACTCCAACATATATTTAGTAGCTGGAGATTAGTTATACTTTCCCATAGATTATCTATAAAAAATACAATTGTACTTTCCATTTTCACTGCAGTGACGGATGATAGTTACAAAAATGTACGAGAAGTAATTTTCAACATTAAGCAAGCAAATATCTTTTGGCAAAATACTTTCTAATGCTCATAACTTTTGGGCAATCTTTTTATACCTCCATATCCATAGAGATGAGGAAGAAAGGTTGGAGCATTTGATAGAACAAATTAGTTCTCTTCTGTCTTCATTTTAAAATTTACAATTAAACTCAAGATGCTAGTATGATACAAGCCATAGTTACATAAACTATTCCGTAAAGAACTGTCACAAGGTTTCTAACGAGTTCACCTGCCAGCCAATACCCCGGCTCAAAACATAAGCAGGAGGAGGAGTGGCAATTGCCAATCTTGATGCAGCCTTGTATGCGCCAGTTGACTGCAATATACAAGTAATTGTCAGACTCAAGAAGTTCTTTTGATGAGACATTTGGTCCTAGATACATGTTAAAGGAGGAAACTAACATCGATCATAGACCAAAGCTGTTATAGTTCAGTGATGCTATACATCACATAATCAATAAAAGACACAATATTGTAGTACTTCCAAAACTTGATACATACCTCAACCATTGAAACAAGAACTGCAGACATCATTGCAAATGAGTGACCAGCTGAAAATGTAGGTGGACCCCACTGCAGAGGATATGGAAATTTGAACCTGACATGGCATAAAAAAAGATCTCAAAAACAGAACAAAAACCAAAAGGGAAAAAAAAAATCAGAAGACACATTATGAGATGGAAAATTCTTCTTGGTCATACCATGGGGCAGTAGATATGAGATTTGCTCTATCTGTACGACAGCTGATTTGGGTTTTATTGGGTTTACCTCGGTAAGCCCCACTGGCAGTTAAGATAAGGGAATAGATCCAAATGATTGCGACACAAATCAATACAGGAAACCGTTCAAAGATAGGGACATCTCTAAGTGGTCTCACATGCTTCAGATACTGATAAGAAAGTAATGAATAATTTCATCAAGAAAAGAAATGATTAATGGAGGTGTCAAACCCTTGGTAATTCTAAATCACTTACTTGAGAAAACCCAATGACCAACAACAGCATTGGAATTCCAATTTCCACACAATTTCCCAACTGAAAAACAAAAATAAACTTTTTACTAAAAGGAATAGTTTCTAAAGAGAATGAATAGAAACATTGCAAAAGTGGAATATCAGGTAGCCATCATCGATATGGTAAAAAGAATGAGTGCAATGAAGTATGCTTATTTACAGAGTCCATATGGTTCAGTTCTCAGTTCTCACCAGGTTCTCATGTTTCATGGTTAAAAAAAAAACATTACACACAGATTTAGATAGAAGTTAAATATTCATTGATGGAATGGAATAAATTCTGCAGGAAAAGATGAAATATTCAAAATTGAAATTATGGAATAAATGCCAGAACTCTATAACATTATGGAGTAAATGGACGAAAGATTTGAGATTTTCTAGAAGATAAAAAATGTTGTTCTTAAAGGCCACATGGCAGGGAACTCCTTTAGGTTCAACCCAATGGAAACGATAAATTTCTTTATATAGAAAAACTCACCGCTGGAAATCCTCGTTCAAACAATCCTAAGCCAACTAATCCAACTACAGGTGCCATGCCAAGTGGACTGAAAAACCTGCAGAATAACCCATTTGATGCTGAATCAATCAATCGTAAGTAAAAGCATAAAACTTCCATTATTGGTTTTCTACTATCAACATACCGTGAGAAGAGACCCCAAACTTGGCTGTAACCCAGAATGATTTGTATGCTTGAAGCTACAATTAGAGCTCCTTGGATAGCACGCATTGTTTGTATAAATTTCTGCAAACCAATGACACGGGAAGATCTCTTTCAATACCCTACCAAATAAGAAAGGTGCTTAAGTACAATTGCTGAATAGGAAAAAAAAATGCAAATATATCTAATGGGATTGAGGTTTACACTGACATGAATGTATATCAAGGTCACAAAAAATATGAACCCCATGCACTCATTCCGTCATTGGACCACCTATTAAGTCTTAAAATGACTCTTATGTGCATACATTTAAAGACTAATTTTGTTTATGCAAAGATTTCTTAAATTATGTTGAGCTTTTAGACATCATGCATTTAACTACTTTTACTGTTTCTGGCAGCGACCATTTTGCAGCATACAGAGAAGTGAATCCCTATCAACTATCAATCTTTTAGGAAAGTTGGCCTATCCTAAGAAGACATCGCTACAAAGGTACTATCCAATCCAAAACCGGCCCCTACTAAATCAGTACACTGAAATTCTATGGAATATTTTATGCATATATTTAATTCCACAAGATTTCCAGATACACTGCCCATGTAGTGAGGTGAGAGTACGAGGAAAGTTACTTACTTCGTGAGGATCAGTAATCCGTTGCAATTTGGAGTCGCTTATAATATAGGCTATTGGAACGACATAAGCAAAGGAGCCTCCAACTACAGCAGGTAGCCTGGTTCCAAAAAGTGCTTGGAGAAGTGTCTTAATTCCAGCAACAAAGAGAAGTGTCTGTATTACTCGTGCTTTGTCACCCTGGTTGTAAACAAGAAGGTTTTCTTTAATCAAATAATTAACAGAAAGAAGAAAAGATTGATCATAGTGACCAAACATGACGAAAAGTATAAAGTTATCACTTTGCAAGAAAACCAGCTTACATCACTTCCACCCATCGCGGGGACAAGTAAGGTAGGGATCATTACACTTGTACCCAACATCACAATGTAGTTTTGAAATGCCAGAACTATGGTTTCAGCTGCAAGACAAAAGCTTGAATCATAAATAGAAATGAGAGATAAAAGCAATCAACGAGTAAACTTTCTTGCTCCCCTTAATTAGTCTGTCCTGCAGAACATTATTTTTTTCTCTCTTTTTAAGCCGTGACCAAACCATGGTTATTAATTAACATGTGTCTGCCAGAGTCACAATCGTAATGGTACATAAGAAAGAAAGTATTTGATCAGCTGCAATTCAACAAACAATGTAGAAGATTTCCCCTGATGGCTAAAATGGGAATTGCAATCACACATTGCTAAAGTCTTCTAGAGTGTAACCTTTATCCCTACCAAACCTCTGTTTTATAGTCAAGAAATTAATGTCTCACACCCAAAAAAAAGAAACGAGAAGAGGCACTCATCATACCATCTGTAGCAGTAGCACTTATAGCTACAGCTCGAACTTTCATTTCTGTGGGGTAAGTACGATACCACATTAACTTACACCAACCAATTACTTATATAATATTTTTGTTTCTTTCATATAATCTCTCAGGAACAAAACAAAGCTTATAATTTAATTTCTCCCAAGTCCTAAATAACAAAACGTCAAAACCTCATACCCCACCAGTCTCCATATGATCAATGTAATTTCTTATTACTTACAGAACAACTAAGACACTCAAAAATAACCCTTTTCTTAATATAATGCTTTTCATTTTACAGTGTCAAGCTTGTAATGCTACATTGCTTCAATTTAATGAATTTATACTAGCTGAAGAAATACCAGTGACTATAGTCTCAGAAAACATCAAATCTACCAAGCGACCACAATCCCATTTCTCTTCCACAGTGATCAATAGCGGTAAAAACCCACACCCAGATTAAAAATTCGGAGACGGAGAATAAAATAGCTACTTGAGCCTAGTTGAAAAGCCACAGGACCATTTCATATTCAAAGATATAGTTCACAGATAATGAAAACAAAAACCATAGATAGTTAAAGAGCACATACCCCAAGGAGGGTTGGAGTCTATGCAGTACTCAAGGTCTTGGAGCTGGTCCATTGGAGGGTGTGTAATGTCAGCCATTGATGAAGCTCTGAAAGGCAAAGTGCTTCACAAAAATAAAACCCAGAAACCCAAAAGAAGAATGGAGAGGAAGAATAAACAGCAAAGTAAGAAGAAAAAAAAGAGTCCAGATATAAAGTGAGAGCACACTACTAAATAAAAAGCAACTGAGATCACAAAACAAAAAAATTTAAATAAAGAGAAAAAACAACATGCAAAGCAGAGAACAAAGCCTCTCTCTCACACTCTCTCTCTCATGTCGTCCGCTAGCCTGCTCCTTTAAACAGTCTTCAAGATTACACATTTGCCCTCCATGTTTCCTTGTAACTTGAGGCAAATCACTATCCCATCCCCCCCCATCTTTTCTGGTGGAATATGATTTAAAAGACCCTTTTATCCCCACCTTTTGTTGTACGGCAAAATCTTTTGATAAGGTTTTTTGGGGCCCAAGGATAAATCTCCATGACTGATTGGACTGTTTATCAGTACCTTATAACGTCATCACCATTCAGTGACTGATTGAGCCATGACCAATTGGTTAGCTACAGTGAAAACCCAACAGAGCTTTAGCATGAATTCAGAATTCTTGGTTAAAGGGCAAGGTTATTATTGGTAACTAAATTATGGTTGCTGGCTTAGTGCAGTAAGTTGTTGAGGTTTTACGGTTCATTTCAGGTGCAAATTTATTACAGAAGTTAATGCCTTTGTATTGTGGTTTCCTAAAGCTCGAGTCTTTGGGTAGTGGTAGGGTGAGTAAATAAGCGGTGAAAAAAGGGTCAAAGTGGTAAACATGGGGAAAGTCAAAGGAGGTGGCGTGGCACGTGCGAGTGTTTATTTGAGCTTTCGGCTGAGACTTCCTTCTGTGAAAAATATTCCCAGTTTCCCACCACGAGCACGACATTCCCTTTTCCAAGTTTCCATTCCCCACAAAATCCGATTCCCGTGGAAATTTGAAAATAATGGAAAAAACAAACCCAATTTTGTAACCAAAACCATATCTCTGTGTGTGTGTACTCATGTTTCGTTTTCAAATCATACAAGATAAGAATCTTTTTCTTCTAGCTTTTTTTTCTCTATTATTATGGACTTGGCTTGGCTTGGATGCTTTCCTCAGCCTAAAAATGTGGGAGCCTTTGAAACTTTTTGAAATGGAAGAAATAGATAGGGCTCAATTTTGGGTCCTTTGTAGGTCGTTTTGTTGTCAAAAGGAATCCCTTTTTTTCAGGCCAGTTTTTTTAGAAAAAGTGATGGACCTGCGTTTTTCACTCCTTCTAGTCATATTTCATGACTGCATCATCCTGAATTTTACAGTTCTACTTCAGTAAAAAAAAAAGGTTAAAATTACTTTGGTCATGATAAAATTGTCATTAAAACTCACACGTGACATGCGCACACTGTTTCTCTGGTTATCCTAGAGACTTGACTAAATTCCTACCTGGAGTGATTGTGATTTACCTGCGATTTTTAATAGCAATTTGACGAAATTTAGTATGAACGACCAACATAGAAGATATTTATGTAAGTCTAGCTTGGCCTTGTCAATGTACTTATGGCAAAAAAATTCATGAATTATTTACCTGAAGAAAAAAAGGCTAACGGAATAATGTCAGAACACTGATAACTTTGGCTACAAATATTGCTTTGTGCAACCGAGTTGTCACTCTCTAGTAGTCTCTGTATTAATTATTTAACAAGGACGTATCTGCATTGAGCAATAAGTTCGTCACTTGTCACTTGCTCTCCAAAATGAATGTAAGCTTTAAGATTTGTTGCACCAACAAATTTGTAATGTTTTTCTCTACAAGATTAACTGCTTTCTATCGAATAACTTTTCTGTTTCTTATACAGAAACACATTGTAGTGCTTCAAGAAGAGAATATTCGAGTTCGTAACTGAGAGACCCAAGTGCTTTATTTTCGGGGCAATCAGAAAGCCGATTGTATTTTTAAAACCGGGATTTTTCTTGTTTTGAAGCTATAGATAAGCTTGTCATTACAATCAGTTGCTGTCTTGCCAGGTTGGAGAATTGGTAGAAAAAAATCGTGTTGGAGCAAAAATTGAATTATATATAACATTTTCTTTTTTCTATGAATGAACAGGTTGATTACAATCAAGAATGGGGACATCAAAATGAGGAGCATACCTTTTAACAAATCAGAAGAGTTTTGTATCTCTCAGTCCTCTTTATCGGGTCCAAAATACATGGTGCAACAAACAGAAATTAGAATAAGCAGGCAACCGAAAATGCGACCAAAAGTTGGTGCTATCCTTGCAGAACCAATGACCCAGAGTTGTGACAGGGCAGCCTGAAACAGAGAACCAAAAAACAGGGAATCAAATGGGTATGAGGTTAAAAGTTATGACATAAAATTCAAAGTAACTGATGTCTTCGCATAGTAGCTGAACATTGGATCGAAATGTCTTTAGCATGTTGGTGCAGCATTTTCTTATGTTAATTTATCTGATTTAACATAGTAACTGATACTGCTTTCCCAATTGTTTCCTGTTGGATCAAACTATATCCAATACTCTGCAATCCCCCATATATCCCATACTCTTGTTGGATCAAACTACGCGTTTTAGGGTCCATACCTCCATGTAGAGAACATTTGCAACTTTGCTGGTTTTCTCAAGCTGCAGCCCACGCGCTAAAAATACCTGAAATCGAGGGCACAAGTTCAGAACTCCATAACTGCTGGAGTATTATCAGAAAAAGAAGTCTATAGAATTCAGCGCATGCTTTATTGTATCATAGTCCTGCCAGTGAAAGAAAAAGAAGAAGGAAAATAGTTCAGCACATTACCTCCGCAAAAAAGGCTAGAACACCAAGTACGAGCATGAGTGAAAATGAATAAAAACTTGGCAATACAAACTCCTGAAAAACGGAAGCATAAATACATAAGAAACCCGGAAACAGAATAATCAGAAAGCATTGAAGCTAGATATATGACTCTAAGCCATTATAACACTGGAAATATAATAAAATTTAGATGACTGCACCAAAAACAACCCCTCTCCATCCAGCTCACTTTTTTGTAAAAAAAAAAAAAAATATATATATATATATATCATAATGAATACCAACTCAGAAACATAATTTGAATGAGAAATTTATAACTGCAAGCTATTATAGTTAACAGAAGTTTCATAACACCATATTAATTAAGATTGTCATATAGACAAATTCCATCAAAAATACTATAATCAGCCAGATCTCCTGGATGGGTAAAAGTAAAACAATGTAGTTCTCAATAAATTATAATGGCAAGAGTTCGAGTCTCACCCCTCCCTTGATCAAATATATAAAAGGTAAAAGAGGTTTTCACTCACTAGGAAATCATAATACAATGAGCATGGAGTGTGGACTTTGAAACATATAACAATACTGTGAAGCACAGCATTGTGACCATGACATCAACTTACCTCAAAGGCAAAAAGACAAATTCCTGCAGCAGGACTAGCCAGCACACTAAATGAAAAGACTGTCAACCTGAAAATTGAAAAGACAATTTATCTATGTATTTTATTACATAAGACATTTATTACATAAGACTCCATTTTCTAAGATAGTACTGGGAGTGAGATGCATACAATAATACAATATTGTGTTCTCTAGTCTCCTCCCGGGTGATGTACATTTTAGAAATGCCAACATACAATTCCTTAGATGCTTTAATCTTTCCTAGCCTTGATGACCAAGGAGCCAAAACAGTTCAAGACATCTTATATACAGATTATGCTTTTTGTATAAAGCCCATCTCACTGCATTATGAATTAAAGCTACTTCAAGGGTCTCAAACATAATGGGCAAGTACAACTATGTTCCACCCTCATAGTTTGGTGGAGTAAAAGAAAAAATTACATTATTATCCATTTTCATGCAGGACTTATATTCACACAAAGAGTACTCAGTAATCTTACAGTGGCTGCTCAGATGCGTTTGCTCCAGCCCTTATAAGGCAGTAGCTGATTCCACCAGTAATTGATGAAAATGAACCGGCTAAGATTGCATATATATGGCCGCTTCCCCTGACACTTTTTCCTTCACCATGTTGATCTAATCCTCATGCAATAAGTCCATAGTTAGTATTGCAGAATTCTAGGAAGAGTGATAGGAACACCCAAATTTTTCATTATTTCAAGCAGAAGGCTCATTGGATTAGATTTGCGATTCTAAAGCTATAACAAGGGATGAGAAGGAGGCATAAGAAAATAAATGAAAATAAAGCTGATAGGTCTCTACTAGTTTACCCATTTTTCTTAAAAGCATTAATCTGCTCACTGTTGATAGGTAATAACACACTAGCTTCACAATATTTACTGAACTATGATATATCCAGATGCATTTATATTTCTTTCACTCATTCATATAAGTTCAAACCTTCATGAAAAATGATATGCACATTGTTCTCACCAAACTTGTATATGCTGTGTTCACACATGCATATAAGTGCATGAAGATGGAAATACATATGCACTAAAATCTGGTAGGTTTTACTCATGCAAGGAGCAGCAAGACACAAAACTTATGAACATTTTTTCCCTCATTCATGAGAAAGCACATATGCACTTGGTGGACTACTATCTCAGAATAGCTTCCTTGCAGAAAGCGGAAATGTGGGATAAGCCTTGCAACAGCATAGACATGCATGTGACTGACCTAACATTACTTGTTTATTTTTAGATATAGACCATAGGAGTTATATCAATCTCTTGCTACATATTAAGAACATCCACATCCAGCGTCTAATATAGATTGTGTTAACTCACTTACGTACCTTGTGTAGTAAGCAATTGTCGAAAAATGAAAAGCACACCAAAGAAACTGCACGCAAGCCCTGGAAAATGAATGACAGTTAGTGAAGCAATTACTCCCTGCCTAACACAACCTAATCTAAGAAACTCCTCAGAAGCTAATAACTTCATAAAGGACCTAACACATATTAGATATCATGCAACATTACTCTGTAAAGAGAATAAGCAACAGTTATAAATATTACATATTACATACCTCCAACGTCTGCAATTTTATAATTTTCATGTAGAACAAATCTTGCCACAACTGAAGCTATAATTGGAGTTGTTAAGCACAATACAGTAGCCTGAGACAAAGGTAACCTTTGAATGCTGAAATGAAAAATGAGCCAACTTCTGGTTATTTTTGTGTTGTTTACACTATACAGAATCAAGATTGAAAGGAAAGAGCTCACAAGCCATCTAGAAAACATTTCAAACATACTGCACTTGGAACGCTCTAACAACAACAATGGATATACAACTGAGTAATTAGTATATCGGGCAAAAGGATCCTATCCTATCCCAACCATGTGCTCTTCATTAGAAGATAACATACAATTTTCTGAACATAACCTCATCCTGATCAGTACATTCAAAGTTCAGAAAACTACATGTATATGCATATGGGTAAAGAAACTGTCATTTGTATATGTGGAATACAGAATTGAAAACTTCTACTGCACAGGAGGTTGGTATCATACCATGAATGCATTGCCACTAGAGAAAGAGTAAAATTAACTAACAAAAACAACAGGCAAAACGATACAATTGTTGCTTACCAATAAACGAAACTCATCAATGAGAGAAATCCTGTAAGGGCTCTTGAAATCAAAAGATTTTTTACATTTCCCAGCCCAGATAATGGCTGTCCGACCTTTCTCAACCATATATATGACAATACCAAGATAACTGTACACCTTGTAAATGCAGCCTCAAGCAAAGGAATGGGCTGAACTGCCATAACAAAACAGAAACATACATAAAAAGAAAGAAGAAAAGAGAGAGATACAGAGAGCATATGGCGGGAACAAGTCATGTGTGTCCTATGCCAGGAGACATACAATTGAGATAGAATGCAGAACTTATTAACCTGACAAAACATCAGTGACAACTTCCATGGTAAAGTAGATGGTAGATGAGATGGCCATACACATTAGACCAGAGTATCTAGATCCACTCCATACCCACGAAATAAACTGAGATACCGCGGATATCTCCGGTTCAAGTGATCTGATTACCTCCTCCTATAAACAGATAACAAATTTCAATTAAACAACGAAAAACCACCACTCCATAAGTTAACCATTATTTTACTTTATCTTTTATAGCGATCAGTTAATTGAGATGAAATCAAACTGAACGACCCGCTCGAGCTAAGTCCTTCAACCTTTTAATTTTTGCTGAAGCTTTTTTTCACCTTAATAATTCTATAAGCATTTAAAGTACTAAAAGGCTGACATTGCATAATTCAAACAAATTGTTTGTAATTTTCACAACCACCAGAACCACACTATAAAGAGCTACACAAACAAAACCCTAGCAACATAATAATCTACACACAATTCAAACTGCAAATAGTATTGAAATTTGAGACTGAAATGAAATTAAAATGGCGAGGTCTTACCCCAGGTTTTCTCCGGGGATAGGAGAGAGTAAAAATGTTGATTTTGGGCTTCTCGGCCTGCGTTAAGAGAGGAGACTTCTCCTCGGTGACGGCGCCACCACCATCAGCTTCCGATGATGATATTGACTCGCGCACGATCACGTTCAGCTCGACGTCGTGGTCTCCGTCACTGCTCTCCGTGGACGACGCCATTCGCGCGCCTCCGGATTCCCTGAAAACCCTAAGCTTAGCTCCGTACGGCAGCCGGGAATTCGCAATCTCCCGAAGGGGAACGAAAAATGCTATGTAATGTGGTTGTTTTGCAGTGTGGCGTCCGTTCGTTGGAAAGCGACGCATAAACGGTCAAGTTGGGTTGGCTCGCTGTACACGTGGCACTGACCCAGGTGGGACCCCGTGGGAGCTGAAGTCTCAACACTTGTAAATTTCCCGGCAAATATCAAGTGTTACCCGCCTATCAGCTTGGCACTTTTATATGTTCTTTATTTTATTTTATTTTAATCTGAATTTGAGAAGAAAAAAAAAACAAAGTTATTAATCTGAAACATAAATCAGAAAATTCTATCCTACATTTATGTGTATTAGATACTCCTAGATTTTGTTATTCTAAGTGTGTGTTATTTGCTGATGCACTATCTGTATATCTAATTAGATGAAAAAATGGATCATAATTCTTTTGCTTTTATAATGTAATTATATATTTTCTCCAATTCGATTTAGAAGGAAATATATGCTCTCAGCCTGCTGAGGTTGACACTACAGTATAACACCCTCAAATTCACGACAAGATAATTGGGGAGGTTGACCCAAAATTTCTTTTAACTCCACCATTAATATCTGATTTAACGACTAAAAGATCGTATTCTTCTTTGGAAGGCAATTTCCAACTGTAACATTTGACAGGATGTTGGTGCAAAACGTGAAATGAGGCATTGAACTTGTGAACCTCCACCGTGGAAACTTCAATCTGATCTATGATGTATCGTGACGGTTTCGATCTTCAATAATCTTCAGGTGTCGATATAAGGTCACTTCTTGTCTCTGGCGATGAAATCAGAGCTTAGTGACATTTCTATTTCCTCAAGAGAGCGCCCTTTAGTTTCAACTATGAAGTATGTAGAAAATATTAATGCCAACAAGGAGACTCCTCCAAAGGTACCATAAACTGGAGCAACTCCAAATTTCTCCACCAAGTCGAGGAAAAATAAACCCACCAAGAAGTTGCAAACCTGAATTACAATGACATGAGCAAGTACCATTACAGATTTAATATGAAATTGAAATTGTACAGATTATTCTTCAAGGAATAAAAATTGAGTGCTCACCCAATGAGCAGAAAAACTGAACCCCATGATCTTCCCACGCGACCTGTTGCTGCTGAGTTCTGGTATGATAAGTCCAGTGACTGGGCCAGCTCCTACTGCAAAGGTGAATATGTACCTACGAATATGTGTTTTTGCAAAGAGAAATAATATAAATAGAGTTTTCTTTGAAGCACATTATGTGCCTGATTAACTGAAAGCATCAACAGAGAGACCAAATGTTTACATGACTGTTCCCAGTATTGACAAGTTGTGACCGAGTTGCTCATCTAGTGGAAAACTGATAGCATAGACCACAAGAAACATCGAAAGTGCCTACACAGAGATAGAATTTCTTAGTTAGTGATGCTGTTGCTATGAAAATTACACACACGCATAGTAAGTTTATCATCATCATCTCCCAAGATTATTCAAGTACAACTCACCATTCCTAAGTAACTTCCAATCAAGAGCTTCTGCCTCCCCTGCTTATCGATCAAGTACAACGCACTAAGAGCTCCTGTAATGACCAACAATGATGCAAATGAGGGTTTGTTCAAGAGGCATATTTCACTCAACAAATACACATATACATTGTATTTCATACCTGCAAAGTTGGTAACTCCAATAAGCAAGCTTGCTAAAGCGCTACTCGTAATTCCAACATCTTGAAAAGTCAATGATGAAAAGTAAAGAACCCCATTTATACCCGCAAACTGTTGAAGTACAAAAAGGGCACCTCCAATGAGTGCAACTGCAACCACACAAAAAATATCTGAGGCCTTTCATAAGTGAGGATTTGTATAGTTGGTGAATTAAATGCCTGCATATAATTGGGAGAAGCACGTTACATGTATCGAATCAAAGGATTTTTCCAACATAAAATTATTTTACTTGACAAATCGCTGTATTATTAAGATATGGCAAAAAATTTAAAGTTCCTAGTTCAGATGCAGTCCAGGTCCTGGTGATTTTTCATGGTGCACAAAAGGTGGGGCAAAACGGCAAGTCTTCAATGATATCCGACATAAAGATTCCATTTAATGACAAACATCTGAAATCCACCTTGAAACAACCTCTAGAGTTTGGCTCCTCCAATAGCTCCAACCAACTGCTGTCCAAATCACTGCCATCATTCTTGATCACTGACTGAAATTCTTCAATTGCCTTTTCAACTTCAGATGCTCCCCAAACATTTTTGATGACTTCTTTAGCATTGCTCAATCTCCCAACCTGCACAAACAACATTAGCAAACATTCCAACAAAACTAAACTCACTACTTTTATAGTGAAAGATAATAGACTTACTTTGCATAGCCAACGGGGGCTATCTACAGCAAACTGCATTCCAACTGCAAGGATAAACCCAGGGACACTTGCAATATAAAGCATCGTCCTCCACCTAAGCAGCAAGAAATGTCAAATCATAAGATGACAGTTTCAAAAAGAAAAAAATTATACTTCATAGCATTTAATGGTAAATTGACTCAATTCCAACCATGGGGAATATAAAGAAATTATGCTTCGAAGATGCACACATAACCAATGTCATCTGGTGTCATCTGTATCACTCTATTCATAAAGAAGATCCTACATTTGTAAGTTCCGCCATAAATAAAAGTCCATTTAAAGAGCAGTCAAAACAAAAGAAGAGTTCAGTTGTATAAATTCTCATGAAAGCCAACCACAATGTTTAAAAGGCCATTCTTATCAATATATAACTAAGGAGGAATACATGATCACAAGTGTAAGTAGGGTATCAGATATGGGAGAGAGAAAGAGAGATAGTCCTCTGGCAATTGTCATTCAAATGCCGGGCGCAAACAAAACATTATGGAAACAGAACCTCACCAATGAGGATCAGTCTCTGCAGGAATTCCAAGAAACAGTGACGAAATGATCCCAAGACATGTGCCAATTTGACACAAGGTTCCTAGGGAACCCCTATATTTTGTTGGAGCAATCTGCAAGGTGTACAGTAGGAATAGATCAGTAAACATCTCTTTACATCTGTAAGATATGTAATGTAATGTAGAAGAGAAGACACAGTATAAATTAAGTCTCTCAAACCGAAATGAAGGACATGCAGTGTCATGTTTTATGAGCCACAGCCCCCATGTTTTGTACCAAAAAATTAATTTTAACAAGCAACCACACCCCTCCTCTCTAATATTCTTTTTTAAGCCAAATTTGCATAAACAAAACATGCAAGCACAAATAACTCAATATGAAGTATCACCTCTGAGATATAGATAGGAACAAGAACAGTGTTAACACCTATGCCAAGGCCAACAAGAAACCTTCCCAAAAGTACTTCATCCAAGGAATGCGCTTGTGCACTATCACAAAACGAAATGAATCAATCAACACAAAAGTTTCGAATTGCATAAGCAAATACAACAGAGTCAAACAGAAACTCTAATTACCTTATCAATGCACCAAGAATCAAAGGAATAGTGTCAATTTGAAAGGTCCTCCTACAACCAAGTTTATCTACTATCGAACCACAGCATATGCTTCCAAGAAAAGCACCAACTATAAATATGCTCACCACAAGTCCCTCAAGAATTGAGTTACCCTCAAAACCGAGTTCTCGAGCAATCGAAATAATCGGACCATTCATCACTCTGGAAAAAATAAAATAAAATACACACCAACCTAAAAATTAATCACAAAGCTGAAAACCTTTGCTTATTGCTGGCTAGCTACAGAGACTGAGACTATGAGAGAATGACTAACCCAATGTGATAACCAAATAGAAAATTGGACATGGAAGCTATAAACACGTGAGGAAAAGCTGGTAACCATCCCAAATCCAAACCTTCATCATTCTTTTCCTCTAACAGAAATTTCTCACTATCTGCAATATTTACAGTATTCCTCAGAAGAATTTCAAAAAAATTACACTGATTACATCAATTATCGTGTGTAATAGGAGAGAGTAGATGACCTGATTTTCGAGTCCCTAAATCGGAGAGCTGCTTCTTTCCCGCCGAAACTATGTGCCTGTTAAGGCGGAGGCGAATACCGAAACGAAACGGTTTCGGTTTCGGGAAATAGGCATACAAAAGTTTCGGATTCGGGAGAGCGGTGAAGATAGTTGGAACCGGAGCAAGGGAATGGTGAGGTACGGTAGCCACCCACATCGGATCACTGTTAAGCAACTTTTGGCTGAGAGAGAGAAAGAGATGAAGTTCACATTTCGAGGAGCGCGATCATGATTTGAGAACAAATATTTGTTAATGACACGTGTACACTCTTGGGACCCACGAGAGAAATATGACTCAGCTGGCTAACTATATCTCTAATAGTCTAATACGACGTGTCACTCGAGCTTCGGATGGATAAGAGAGGAGGACTAAGGAAGATTTAAATTTGGATCTCTTTTCTGTACCCAACAAAAAAAATTTGATCTTTTCATACAAAGACATGATCAACAGACGTGAAAAATTATCCTTGTGTTCGTGGCTGAAAAGGAGGTTCGAAAAAAATAGTGCTTGATGCATTCTTTTCTGAATGAAACATTCAATTATATTTACATAATTTTCAGGTTTGGTCTGATGAGCGAATTCTTCAAATGTTATGTTTTTAACACTATTTATATATTTTTTTACTTTTTAAATAACAAAATTTTCTCACTAGACTAATCTTATGTTTCTCACTATAAACTTTTATCATAATACTACTTACTTTTTTTATTTCTTTTTTAATTTTTCTTTTATCTAATTTTGTTTATTTACTATAATAACCTTTTAAACCTTTTTTTATTTCAGTTAATTTATTTTTTTCAATGTACTCTTATGGAAATTATATTTTGATGAAACCTTTGACACCAAAACCTTTTGCTTCCATTTATAGTAGTAGAGATAGATATAAAATACTTTATAACCATTCAAAGAGAATAAGATTGGTAAAAAATAAGAATAGTTCAATCATGAGTATTAGGGTATATTTGTGATTGTTTTTATGAAACTCAAAAGAGTTTTTGAATTAATTAAAAATAATAATTATAAATAGAAAAAAAAATAAAACATGTAATGGGTGAGTTTTAAAAGCACTCGAAAAGTTGAAAATGGTTTTCAGAAGTGCTTCCTCATAAAAAAATTATTTTTATCAAATTAAAAAAACACTTTTAAGTTTTTCAGAAACAATCACAAACATATCCTTTTTTTTTAGAGATAACTCTCACGGTATCCCAAAGGTTTCCTACGCCAAAAGACTAATCCGCAGTCGGGGATTTTGTCAAAACGTTTCCTCTCCCTTACCACCACATAATGAATTGGGATTTAACTCCAATTCGCAGTGGGCAGGATTCGAACCTGTGTAGGGGGTACCACACCTAGAGGCTCTTACCAACTCGACCACCGGTGGTGGTTACAAACAAATCCTTAGTCTTGTGGATCCACGGGGCATAATTGAAAATGGGCCTTTGGGCTCATTCACTAGGTTCAATTAATCAAAAAATTTGAACCAATCACTAGGCATCACCCTCAATCATATCGATTTAGCTAAGCCCAACCCAATCAATTTTGTTTTATTTAGTAGTCAAACTTATTT
Source organism: Rubus idaeus (assembly GCA_030142095.1). Classification (NCBI taxonomy): domain Eukaryota; kingdom Viridiplantae; phylum Streptophyta; class Magnoliopsida; order Rosales; family Rosaceae; genus Rubus; species Rubus idaeus. The sequence continues at coordinate 37,065,650 of CM057970.1, forward strand.
TTGCAGGAGTTTAGGCGCGAAGGAAGGGGTAGTCAATTCCGGTCAAGAGACTCTGAGGACCTCCACGGACATTTCCCGGAAAGAAAAACATGCGTAAATTCCGTTGTGATGGGAAAACCTCGGTTTTCGTGCCCCAAGACTCGAAGTTGAAAAATCAAAATCTAGTTAGAGTCACTCACGCACCAACTGTTTACGTAATTTTCCCGCGCTGTCGGCGAGGGAACAAGCCCAGGTCCACCGCGAGTCAGTCGGTGCTCCCCATTCCACCGGTTCACCCGGTCTCGCTTTCCAACGACCAGTCACCGCAAATAGAGGAGCCGTGGCGGTACCGATTTGGTCGCTTCCACGTGGAGGTTGATGCACCGACAACTGATTTTTCGAGACGAGAGGAGTCAAAGCGAGGTTGATGGCTACGTCAACGGGAGTCCAGCAGCAGCAGCTCGCTTTAAGGATTAGGACATAATTGGCTACCTTTATGTCGAGTCATTAATCATGATTAGCAATAAGCACTATCCTAGTTACGGTTTTATTTTCAAATCTTTGATGGATTTGTCACTAATAAGTTGTCTGGTTCCCTAAATTAATTAATTATGTTCTTATATTCCAGCATGTTAGATTTCTGATAGCTACATGATTATGACATGATAGGAATCAAGAACAGTGCATGTACAAGACCTACAGTTTCATTCTCGATTCATTGTGATCAATGGTGATGGCCACTGCTTTATGAGTCTTTGAATGTACCTTTTCACTTGTCCCTGTTTAAGTACTCATACTATGCAACTACAAATATGAAGTTATGAACCATGGATCAAGTTTGTTAAATGGTAAAGTCTAAAGCGATAATTTATCCAGGAATTTAAACTTAAACTGCAATTTCCTTCGTGTTAATAAACGCCGTCCGAATAGTTTCCTTTATTTTAATTCTAATTAAATTTTTTTGGACAATTAATTATAATTAATTAAACGTGGAACATAAACGTGTTATAAAAATGTGATGTATTGAAGTGAGTTTCAACGTTGATGTGATGAAGTAAACTGAAAGATGCTGACTTTGATGGTGTAACTGTAAGTACTACTTACATGACTATACTTGACTCAAAGCTACAATAAACGCATATGTGCATATCATATAATTATTTCCAAGACCATACCCTAAACACTGCATGCCCCAAGGCATTTATGATGACAACTCTGCACACCTCCTTCTCCAAGACCCAGAATTATATATATGGTTTGCAGAAGAAACTTCTAAGCTATACCCTGGCCTATACCCCATGGCTGGCTCTGCACCCACCACTATTTTACTGTATTGCACCAACAAATTATGTACATGATCGACTCTCTCTTTACATGTCTAATCCTCTGATCCAAGCAATCTTTAGAAAATCAAAACTCATGGGCATTTGAGCCAATCTCCATACATGAAGCTTCCATTAGCCTTGAATCATGTGTCGGACTTAATAACCCAAAATTACCCAACAATATAAACCTAGCCTAGCCGTTCCTTTCGGCCATGCCACATGTATATAGCTAGCTAAGCCCTTCCTCGTCTATATGGCACAATCGAAAAGTGCTTAAAACCGTTGCAAGCATCACGCTTTGTAAAAAGTCACTCTCACAGTCTCATGTGACGAAAGCCTAGTCAGTCACATGCATAGGACACCTAGCTCTCTCCCTCCCACACCTTAAAAACACAATTCACACGTCGCAAAACCAAAAATTTCAAAGCTTCCTCTCTTCACTTTCCCCAAATTCCCATTCCCTTTACTCCTTTTGAAGCTGGACGGACAATGGAGAAGAGGAATCCACACAACTTTGCACAATGGTGCCTCATTTCTCTCATCTTCGCTATTTTCACCGCCGCAAAAGCTTCAAATTACGCCGACGCCCTCGCCAAGAGTCTCCTCTATTTCGAGTCCCAACGCTCCGGCCGCCTGCCGTACAACCAGAGAGTCACCTGGCGGGACCATTCCGGCCTCACCGACGGCCTAGAACAAGGGGTAGTGTACTAATGTTTGTTTTTTTTGGTCTGAAAAATGTCGTTTTCGAGATTTCATTGCTTTGTACTAAATATTAAGTGTGTTTTATGAACTGGGTTAATTAGGTGGACTTGGTAGGAGGCTATTATGACGCCGGTGACCACGTCAAGTTCGGACTGCCAATGGCATTTACGGTGACAATGCTCTCCTGGAGTGTCATCGAATACCGGCAGCAAATCGCCGACGCCGGCGAGCTCGAGCACGCAATGGAGGCCATCAAATGGGGCACTGATTACTTCATCAAAGCTCACACGAGTCCAAACGTGTTATGGGCCGAGGTAATCAAGTCAAAATCAACCAAACTAATTTACTGCATTCCCCAAATTAGCCCCAAAGTGTTTGATGTATTTGCGATATTGCCACAGGTGGGTGATGGAGACACTGACCATTACTGCTGGCAGCGCCCGGAGGACATGACGACGTCCCGGCAGGCATACAAGATCGACCAGAACAATCCCGGGTCGGATCTCGCCGGAGAGACCGCGGCCGCCATGGCAGCCGCGGCCTTGGTGTTCAAGAAAACGAACCCGCATTACGCCCACCTACTTCTACACCACGCCCAACAGGTAGCAGCAGCACTAGCACTCGTGCTAATTCAATTTGATTAATGAAGGGCGGGGTTAATTGTGTAATTTTGCAGTTGTTCGAGTTTGGGGACAAGTATAGGGGGAAGTATGATGAGGAGGGGAGGTTGGGGGTGGTGAAGAGCTACTATGCGTCGGTGAGTGGGTTTAAGGACGAGCTGTTGTGGGCAGGTTTGTGGCTATACAAAGCCACCGACAATGAGGGTTATTTGAGGTATGTAATTAACGAGGCTGAGAGCTTTGGCGGTATTGGTTGGGCAATAACAGAGTTCAGTTGGGACGTTAAGTACGCTGGTATTCAACTTATGGCTTCAAAGGTAATAATTTATACTACTCAACTCTTTCCCTTTTTGTAGTTTGAGTGCCTAATTCCAACCCGTCATTAACTTTGTCAAATTATTGGGTGTATAATTACTCAATATGCTTGCTTAAAACTAATTATGACCGCATTTACACATCGTGCAATAATTTGTTTATACAATCGAGTGACGTCTCTTTAAAATATTAAAAAAAATACACTTTTTAGTGATGTAATGCTTCAAATGTACGTGGCGGACTCGTAATATTTTTTTTGTCATGAGATCTTAAAAAAACTTTGTAAAATGATTCTTTGAAGTATTTCGCCAAACACGTGTTCTTTTAAAACTGTTACCGGAGTTTTTTTTTTATCGAAAGGATGTTCGTCTTTACTAAAGTTCAGCAAGCAGTACAATAATGACCCGCCCCTAAGGGGCCGTAAGAAAGAGCCATTACATAGAGAAAACCACTAGGATCTACCCCGAGTACACCCACCTTTTTGGATGAAGCCCATATTACAAAGGAAAACCCAATAGACCCCGGGAAAATCAAACTACGGAGCCAGGGAATCCTTTGCGACATCTTCTCAATCAGAAGAGGCCGAAACCCTGTCATCCATCAAGACAGACAGATAACCAAAACAAAAATAAAAAGAAAAAATAAAACTTAGATCAAGCCCCAAGACTAAAGACCAACAGGCCCAAAATAAGAACCCTAGGTCCAAGGTTAGTAGAGGAAAAACCCTAGCCGCCATGACTTCCTTCCACAGCCAACCATCAACAACAGCAACCAGAGGCAAACCCAAATCGGAGTATCCCATAGCCGCCACCTCTAGAAGAGCCGGCCAACGAACAAGGACGTCAGCAATAAATCCAGTAGAAGGAAAACGAAAACCAACAGCATCGTCGTCATCCAAATAAGAGTCAGAAAAGGGGAGAAAACCACCCTTGTCGATGGTAGGTACAACATCGCCATCAAAAAGAGCAAAAGAACCAGAGAATGACCCACACGGGATGGTCATTCCATCGCAAGTATCCTGAACAAAATCAGAACCACCGCCACCATGAAAAGAAGCAGAGGGAAGAGCAGATCCACTCGATGCAAGGGCCACAACCAAAGCAAAGAGAGAGACAAAACGCAGGGAGATTGAACTCAAGGTAGCCATCGGAAAGGATGACAAAAGTATAGGGAGGTCGACGACCAAACTATGAAACCCTAGCAGAGCTAGGTCAGAGGTTAAATACAAATATAACTAGTAATTCTAGCAGAGCTAGGTCAGAGGTAAAACTGTTACCGGAGTTAAATAAACTCCATTAATTCTAGTTCTTACATTAGGAAGATATCAAATCTTTGGTGGCAAATGTGATTCGTAATGTAATCTTTACTTTATTTCCTTGTTTTCTTGGTCAGTCTTATTGCTGCCAAGCTAGGTCATAGACAGCTCAAATTTTACTATCTAGCTCAAATCCTTTTTGGATTTTGCTTTTTCCAAAATTCAAACTTGAAATAATAGTAGTAGAACTTTGAACACCACCTTTTTACTTTATAAAGTCGGTACATGGAGCAAGCCCCAATTAAGGCATATAACTAGGGTTAACAGAGAAATTATCTTCTGGGCTTCTGGTACAAAACCATGTGCAAAATGATTCTTGTGCATGGTAGTTCCTTTATGTGTCTAAGCAAAAGCATGCCACTTGTCATATGCTAAGCGATTGAGCATAATAGAGCTTTGATATGCTGCGTTGAGGACAGAATATGTGATCATGGATGGTAGTTAGTTAGGTCGCTGATATAATCAATCTAGCTTGTCTTGAAATCTTCAAGTAGGGACCGAGTCTTGATATTGCATGTGTGGGTGGCCCTTTAGTTGAAACTGAGTGAGTGGATGCAATGGTTTCATTTAAGGCTACGAAGAGTCTGTTAGATGATGAGGCACAAAAATCTCCAGCTTTGTTTTATCAAAAGACCCACACAGCTCTGAATTTTCACTCCTATATAAGAAGTGTTTGATCTGTATTTTCATGCAGTGTATACTCACGGGTATTGATCTGTTTGAGACTTTGAGTCGAGTCATATTTAGAATGTCAAAATCAATCATCTCTATAAGAAGAGAGAAAATGTCGACCAAATGCTTCAAATTTCTTTTTTATATACCTATATGTAACAAAAGTTACGTAACACTTAAAAGAGTGTTGAAACAATCTAGTTACGACGGAAACTAGACACATTAACACATGGGTCACATGCAGTGGTCTACAAGTACAATTCGTATGGGTTACATCATAGATCATCGATCTGTGCATCTGAATCTTCTCTTCGTAGTAATGACATACGTGCATATGGAGCCCATTGATATCAACTAATCCTAACTACTCATATTCTCTTCTGCAGTTGCTGAGTGAAGAAAAACACAAGGAGCACAGTGACATACTGGAAAAATATAGATCAAAAGCCGAGTACTATATCTGTTCATGCCTGAACAAAAACATTGACACCAAAAATGTGGAAAGAACACCAGCAGGCCTATTGTACATAAGGCAATGGAACAACATGCAGTATGTTTCAACAGCTTCATTCCTTTTAACAGTGTACTCAGACTTCCTCAAAAGCTCAGACCAGAAGCTGAGCTGCCATGGAGGAACAGTGGGTCACCAAGAAATCCTCAGCTTTGCAAAATCACAGGTTGATTACATTTTGGGGTCTAACCCAATGAACATGAGCTACTTGGTCGGGTATGGTCCAAACTACCCTCAAAGGGTGCACCACAGGGGTGCCTCTGTGGCGTCCTACAGAGAGAACAAAGGGTTTATTGGGTGCACACAGGGGTATGATAATTGGTATGGCCGTGTTGAGCCAAACCCTAATGTTCTGGTTGGGGCTTTGGTTGGAGGGCCTGATTGTGAAGATCATTTTTTGGACCAAAGGGACAATTATATGCAGACTGAGGCCTGTACATATAATACAGCACCATTGGTTGGGGTTTTTGCTAAGTTTTCAGAGTTAGAGGTCCAAAAAGAGTTGGATCATAGCCAAGATTTGGGTTTGGTTGCTTCTTATTAGATATAGTGTGGAACAGAAAAACAGAGTGCTTGGGTTTTATATGTATAAGCCCTTTGTTTTGTTTTGGTTTTGTAATGGTGGCTGAACTCAAAGGTGTTCTAGCCCATTTTGTACCCTTCATTGTTTTAAGTGTCTATAATACATGAGCATAATATAAAGCTCCATATCGTCACTGCACCTTGTCAATAAGACTTAAAAGAAGATAGTCAATTCCAAACGACCTAAAACTCTAAAAGGGTATATTTATTTGAAATTTTGTTTTTGGAACTTCTGTACAAGCTTCTCATTTCTGGTGGTCACCAATTAATATTGTACTCCCTTTTTATGCAAAGGGTTGATTACTTGTTCTCTCAACCATTTGACATATAAACTGCACATAAGTTTCCAATCACAACATTCGACGTGGGGAATTAGCAGAGACAGATTATTAGCCCAAAAAAAAAACAGAGACAGATTAGACAGGGAATATATTGATACTTAATTTGCTGCTAATACCACTCCAGAAAAGAAAAAGAAAAAAAAGATGGGCATTGCAATTTTCCCTACCGGCCTACCCTATTAAAATTTGTCCTTGTTAGCCTCAAAAACAATTTTTTTTTTCCGAAAACTTGGCATTATTGATATAAAGTTTAGCATGTTTGAGAGGTTACTTAAACAATGTCATTTTCTAAATGAAAGAAAACGTAGGAATTCGTTTTCCATCGTTGTTGTTGTTATTATTATTATTTATTATCTAACTTTTACATTGAATATGAAACTGAAAGCTAGGGACCAAAATCTCCATTGGGACAATCCAAGATCACAAAGAACAACTCTTGGTTCCACATCTTTGGACCTATATAAGTTATAACAAATTACCCAAAAGGCCATTTTGGGTAGCCTTATGCTTCAAAAAGCCACCATATATTTTTTACCCAAATAAGGCCATCAATATTTACAAAAATACCACCGCATCAATATTTACAAAAATGCCACCGCATTTTTTTTTGCTATTATTTACAAAAATGCCACTACATACGAAAACAACAATAAAGCTACTGTAAAAGCGCACTAAAACTACTGTCCAACGACAATAAAGCTACTGTCCAACGACAATAAAGCTACTGTCAAAGCACACTAAAGCTATTGTCTAATGACAATAAAGCTACTGTCTAACGACAATAAAGCTACTGTCCAACGACAATAAAGCTACTGTCCAACGACAATAAAGCTACTGTCAAAGCATACTAAAACTAATGTTAAAGAACACTAAAACTACTATCCAAAAAAAATAAAGCTACTGTGCAACGACAATAAAGCTACTGTCCAAAAACAATAAAACGTCAGTGGCATGAATCGTAATTTTGAAAAAAATTAATGTCAGATAGAAAGAGTTAAAGCTACTTAGTGACCTTATTTGGAAAACAAAGCTATTGTGGCCTTTTGAAGAATATAGTCACCCAAATTGGCCTTATGGGTAATTGGCTCTATAAGTTATTGACAACCTCTCGATTTTTCGCTTTCTTATATTAATTAGAGAAGCAATAGTGTAATGAATTTTATGCTTATCAGCAATGCATAGACACCACACGCATCACAAGTAGTTTTAAGTATGATGAACTCTACCATCCATCTCTTAATTTCCTTTCCCAAAGTCCTAGCTAGTCAATTAAAACCTAAAATTCCCAATTATAATTATAATTAGTTGCCAACTTTAGCCTGCACTCCACCTAATAACGTCCTAAATAAGCCACCCAATTTTCATGCCGATAATACCTAACATTATTAGGATATATAGCTAATTTAGCAAAATGTACGTTATTGAGTATTGACCCTATGAAAATGTCTTTAAACATTGCACCAATTTTGTTTCGTACTTTACCGTCTATTTCAAAGTCCAATCTCAGTATGTAGAACAATCATCCGATATGGGACAGTCGTATTTCACTTTGACGCAAACATTCTTGGCGATAATCCCCTTTCAAGGCTCTAAACACCCCAGAAAGAGTTCATCATATATATATGCAGCGCTGGAGGTCTATTTCAGTGACTATTAACTTTTTAATGGAAGTATATATATATGACACTACTACTGTACGTGTACTTAATTAGCTAGTGATAATAATTAGCAAATTGGCCGGCGCCGGTCCCCCATACATGAATAATTCAGTGAATGATAGCCATAAACAGTGAGCCCACAATTGATTTTTTCCCACCTGGTCATGATCAAGAAGATGTTCCATCTGCCCACGATTCAGGTCGGTTGCAGCAAACTTAAACTTGTTATATATATATTGGTACGCGTACATGGAACAGTTGAATCCTATTATTGGAGTGCTAGCTTTTGTTTTATTGCATAATGTTATGACAGATCATGAAGAAGATTCAATCTATTTCAAACAGTTGCGCAATGGTATATACTCGATCTCTACGTACTTGTCAAAAGGCAGAAGGTATTACGTTCAGAAGTTGTCAATCCCAATGCCAAGGTGTGTTGGGTCTACTGGACCAGACCACTAGTGTCTGCTTGTGATTCAAGTTTACTTGATAATATGAGATCAGCAGAAAAATTGATCTTGTACTCAATGAAGACGAATTTTCCTCCAACTTTCAATACCAAAGGCAGTGAAGATTTTTCTTAGAAACTTGAAAGTTCGATGCACCCAAATAGGAAACTAGCTTGGAGGTTTGCTATAAGATCTTGAGTTTGAGAATGATTTCACGTACCCAGCAGTTACTGAACGAGTAAAAGCTAGTGAGTGGGTTGTGAGGTTTTGATTGATTAGTGATCAATCATCTTATCTCCCTTCTTCTTTATCTTCCTTTTCCTTCTTGTTTTATCCCTCTTCCATTCTCCTCCGTCCTTTGCAGCAAGAGAAGATTAATTATCTTCGAATTCTCGATCTTATATATTACTTTTATTATACTTGGCTGCACCTCCTCATCCCCCTATAAACAGCAGCCATCACTTCTTCATTCAAAACACCCCGGAAGGGGGAAACGCCCTCATTCTCTATAGCTTCTCCCTTTAATTTCATTAGTTTATTTTCATGTTGTAGCTGTAAATTTAAATATATGTTTGTAATACTACCGGGGGAGGGGGGGGGGGGGGGGGGGGGGGGGGGCGTTGTTCTAAACCCTAGCTGAATTTGTAATGAATTGGTGTTTTGAGGTTTAGTATTTGTAATTTCTTTAACAAGCTTATATGCTAGTTCAAGAGTTAAATACATATATTTAGACTTTATCATTCTAAGTATGTGTATTTAACATGTCATGATATAATATTTAGAGATTGACAACCTCTAAATATTAAAGCATGAAAACACAATATGTACGTATGCATGTAGGGTTATGAGTTAAAATCAACTAGAACTATGATTGGTTTGCTTGCATAATTACCTCGACTCAAAATCATATGCATCTCGAATAGGCATTGGATGTCTGGACAAAGAACTAATGTCTATTATAGATAGTTAATTTTTTACTTAACCCGTTTAAGAATTGATATTATAAAAGGAGTTTGTTCATTGTACTTTTGAATGAAGGTAATTGGTTAATTGAAATAATCATTATTTGTATCTTGTAATACCATTTCTTACAAGGGAGGCTGAGGTTGAACACCTCATAATCTATTTTTACTTACATGTTATTTACATTTGTGCACCAAAAATATTAAAATACCGAAAACCAATTATACATATTATTCATAACTGTAAATAGTCGTTGTAGTAAATATTTATTTTATGACAAGATTAACAATTAGACATAATCTTCTGCGAGAATAACACTTGCTTCCTATTATACTACCATCGACACATTTATAGGATGCAAGGATAAATAAAAAAAATGTATTTTGATACTCATAAATCATTGTGACGAATTTTCTTAAGAACTCGAGAGTTGAACGAATGTAATCACTGAATATATAGAGATTTACTTTTAAGATCTTAAAAATCTCTGGATAATCATCGGTAATATCGAGATTAACAATAGTATCGTTTGACTTAAACAGGAAAGTTATGTCAGTAATAAACGTGAAAACTGAAAGATGCAAGCACCAAATAGGAAAGATTCTGAGACCATACCATAAAATGACAAATGTGGGAGGCCATAGCATGGCGTCATACAGCGTTGATGTTCTTTTACTTTCCATTTCTCTGGTAATGATGGTAGAATATATGGGCTCCAAAACTGAGAATGAAGAGTCACTTTCCATTCTCTGATTGCAAGCTCCAAAACCACAAGACACATTTTTTGTGGTTTTCCGAAAGTTTTCACATGCCAGTCTGATTTATTTATTTTTATTGGCAAATCACATGCCACATAGTTTAAATGTGCAGTAGTAGGCTAGTTGCTAGCACCACGGCTACTCTTGACCACTAGAAATTGTGGAGACCATTTGAAGCAAGCAATTCCCATCCCTCACAGCACTATATAAATATATCCAACCCCCAATCATTTATGCATTGTCACGATACTGCTCTCTGCAAATCCTAAACAAGAAGAAGAAGAAGAAAGCATATAGTGATCTCTCTGTGCTGCTAAAAAATGGTAGCTAGCTAGCTACTACTAAAGCTTGAAATATCAACGAGTTTCCTCTATTTTTCTTACAATTTTTTTCCTAAACTTCAACAGGTTTTGGTGTCAGAGAACGGTGAGAAAGAAGGTGCAGCAAATGATGGAAGTGTGGTGGATTTTCGAGGAAACCCCGTAGACAAGTCCAGAAGTGGTGGTTGGCTTGCTGCAGGGCTCATCCTAGGTACTTTGATATTGTGGAAAATGTCCAAACTCTCTTTTTCTAAGACCATGGTCTGTATATTAACCAGTTCCAAATTTCTTGATTCACTGTGCTGCAGTAACCGAGCTCTCTGAGAGGATATGTGTAATGGGCATATCTATGAATTTAGTGACTTACTTGGTTGGGAATTTGCATTTAACTTCAGCAAAATCTGCAACCATAGTCACCAATTTCATGGGCACTTTGAATCTCCTTGGCCTTCTTGGTGGTTTCGTTGCAGATGCTAAACTCGGTCGCTACTTGACTGTTCTACTCTCTGCAACGATAACTGCTATGGTAAGTTTCTCCGATTACAAGTCCAAAATAATGATCTCTTGTCAGATATCTATATGTTACTAAGCTGTGATTCAGGATCGTACATGCTCACATGATTCCACAGAATCAACAACGGTTTTGATTCACAGTCTGACAAGAGAAAATTTTCATCGAGTCCATTAGTACTGATTTTTCTTGCTTTTAGGGGATAACTTTGTTAACATTGGCCACGTCCATTCCGAGCATGAGACCCCCTGCATGTGAGGGCAACCAAGAATGCATCGAGGCCACAGGCAGCCAATTAGCCCTGCTCTATGCTGCTCTATACCTTACAGCACTAGGTGGTGGTGGAATAAAATCCAATGTCTCAGGTTTTGGTTCTGACCAATTTGATTCCTCAGACCCCAAGGAAGAGAAGGCCATGATCTTTTTCTTCAACAGGTTCTACTTTGGAATCAGCATAGGGTCTCTGTTTTCTGTGATTGTGCTGGTGTATATACAAGACAATGTTGGCCGAGGTCTTGGTTATGGAATATCAGCAGGGGCAGTGGTGATTGCACTTGTGGTATTGCTCTCAGGGACTCCGTTGTATCGATTCAAGAAGCCTCGAGGCAGCCCTTTAACTATGATATGGAGGGTGCTATTTTTGGCATGGAGGAAGAGGGTTCATCATTATCCTTCTCATCCAAGCCTTTTGAATCAATACCAAGAAGCCAAGATTCCATACACAGACAGATTCAAGTAAGTTTACAAATAAAGCCATTGCTTAAAGGAAGAGGGTTTATCCTTTATCCTTCTCACTAATATTCTTCCTATTTTAGGTGTCTCGACAAAGCTGCAATCATAGATGAATATGCTGCTAGTGAAGAAAACAGAAGCAACCCTTGGATAGTATCCACAGTGACTCAAGTTGAAGAGGTGAAACTGGTTCTCAAGCTCATGCCAATCTGGTCAACATGTATTCTCTTTTGGACGGTCTACTCTCAGATGACTACCTTCACCATTGAGCAAGCCACCTTCATGAACCGGAAAGTAGGTTCCTTTAAAATCCCTTCTGGCTCCTTCTCGGCCATTCTCTTCATCACCATTCTCCTCTTCACTTCCCTAAATGAGAAACTCTTTGTGCCCCTTGCTCGAAAAATCACCAAGAGTCCCCAAGGACTCACAAGCCTTCAGAGGGTGGGAATTGGACTCATTTTTTCGATGGCAGCTATGATCGCTTCTGCAATAGTAGAGAAACAGAGAAGGGAAATTGCTGTTCATCACAATACCAACATAAGTGCCTTTTGGCTTGTTCCACAATACTTCCTCGTGGGTGCTGGGGAAGCTTTTGTCTATGTTGGACAACTTGAATTTTTCATCAGAGAGGCGCCTGAGAGGATGAAGTCCATGAGCACAGGGCTTTTCTTAAGCACCATCTCAATGGGGTTTTATGTAAGCAGTCTGTTGGTGACCCTGGTGGATAAAGTGACTAATAAGAGCTGGCTGAGAAGTGATTTGAACAATGGAATGCTAGATTACTTCTATTTGCTGCTTGCAGTTCTAGGAACTTTAAATTTCTTAGTTTTTCTTGCCTTTGCAATGAGACACCAGTACAAAGGTCAGAAGTACAACGACCCTGATGACAGTGAAAAAGAGCTGAAGAGCTCTAATGACATGATTCTTGAGGATATGGAAGAGAAGATAAGAATTGAGGCTAAAGAAGGACCCTAGTTGGTATGTTTGTGAAAGGACTATTGTGTATTATTGTGTATTATTAGGAAGAAAAAAAACACGAATAGAAAAGAGTGTCTGTCATGCTTATCAAATAGTTAGATATTAAATCATTTTTTTTGTCAGCAGCCTGTGCTAAGAAAAAATATATACTGTGTTGCAATGGAATAACAGAGTTTGATTTATCCGAAAAGAAATTTACAAGACAACAGATGCATGAATTGCTCATTTGCTTGTCCGAAGATCAGGCATTCATCAAATCAAACCTTCTAACATATTGCATATGCATATAGAAGGCCTATTTAATTGCAAGATTACTAGTTTCAATTTTTATCTACCTAGTTCACAACCAGTGCAAAATTTCAGACAAAAGACCAAACATGAATATTGATAAACAACTGGATCCAGATTTGGTAGCTTATAACGAATTACAGTACTGAAGAATTGGTCTCCACACTCAAGAGACCCCCATTTAAGAAACTGAGAGCTGACCTCTAAACAATTATATAGGCTATGGAGAAGAAGCATTTGCAGAAGCAGGGAGGTGATTTATAATCAAAGGGGGACGGGGAGCTCGGTGGTCTGCATCCTTTTGTTTGCGAGCCTTATACATCTCTTCTGTCTCAACCACAACCAATCTCTTTACCTACATAGAAAAATGACATGCTCAAATCATCAACTATAGACAGACCAGATGTCTTTATCTAGGAATGCCTGCACTGAGAGCTTGTATCAAACCTGTTGGATCATTCCCCTAACTGTAGGAGTGTTCCATCGCATGACAGTTCGGTTGCATTTGCGGAGACGTAATGCCTCTAATGTACGCCTGTGAAGCCTCCTGGTTCCTGGGATTCCCCTCACCAAAGTTATATATAGGTTAGGGCTCCATGCAATTGGAACATTGGTTTTAAAAGCCTTGAAAGCATTCATGTCTTCTCCTTCAAACCTACATCAGACCGAATATGATGCCTAAGCAATAGCTTTCATATATGTAAACTTAATAAATATATGACTACATCAGATCGAAGATAACCACAGAAGAGGGTAATCATAAGAAATTCGGTATACATAAAGTATATGTAAAAAGCATCGTATATTTATGACTCTTAGACAATACATCCTTGGAAAGACTAGTACTGTGCTGCATTTCCACTCTGAAATTTTTTTAGGACCAAAACACTCTCAAGTTCAAGCATATTATCACAAATCATTGGACATAAAAAAGCTTCAAAAAATAAGTAAATAACCCATTCGCAAACCAAGTTCAGTGTTCTTGAAACACTAATTTCTCTTAATTTCCACAAAAGCTCACTTCACCATTGCAGCAAAGACACCATATCCAGACAGTAATCAATCAGGAAAAAAAGAAAAAGAGACCACTGAGCTGAATTTCCCAACAATTGGCTTCATACTCAGTTCGAAAACTCAATTCTTTCCCCCAAATCAATAAAATTGATCCTAAACTTTATCCTTCACCTATTTGAACAAACACTGAATCATCTAAAAACCAATTCTTTCCCACGAAAATAAGCTCAATCATCTAAAGAACCAATCTTTTTAGTTTCATCAACACCGAAAATCATTCTTTCAAACTGAAAAGTTCTACTACATAGACGAAATGGATGAACGATAACTAAATCCAGTCAAAAACGAAATACAGAGAAAAAAAATAATGGAGTCGATTAACTAACACAACGAGAAAGGGAGAGAGAGAGAGAGAGTGAGATGACCTCAATTATGATTAGCGACGGAGCTGTTACCTGTGATAACGGCGGCGAGGGCTTGGTGTAGAAAGAGACCGAGTGGTGCAGCTGGTGCAGTGCTTCTAAGTTCTAAGCTCCCCCTCTGCGGTGGCATACCTACATACAGGCCGTTAGTTTGGGCTCACAAGCACCAAGCCCAACACATTGTGTATAAAAAGGTTATATATGTTATACTAAGGAATGTTAATAACTGGTGGCTGTAGTTTAGTGGTGAGAATTCCACGTTGTGGCCGTGGAGACCTGGGCTCGAATCCCAGCAGCCACACCTACTTTTTTGTTCTTGCAAGTAATTTTATGCATTAATGCATTTATGCATTATATGACATTCGTTTAATGCTAGCTTTACTATACTTTTTTTTAAAAATTATCCATAAGGCCATTTTGGCTTCAAAAAGCCACCAAATATTTTTTACCCAAGTAAGGCCACTAATATTTACAAAAATGTCATCACATTTTCTTTGCTATTATTTACAAAAATGTCACTGCATACGAAAACAACAATAAAGCTACTGTCAAACCACACTAAAACTAATGTCCAACGACAATAAAGATATTGTCAAAGCACACTAAAGCTAATGTCAAATAACACTAAAGCTATTGTCCAACGACAATAAAGCTACTGTCCAACGACAATAAAGCTACTGTCAGTGACATGAATCGTAATTTTGAAAAACTTTAATGTCAGATAGAAAGGGTTAAAGCTACTGAGTGGTCTTATTTGGGAAACAAAGCTACTGTGACATTTTGAAGAATAAGGTCACCTTATGAGTCATTGGCCCTACTTTTTTTTTAGAATACAGTAATACTTGATGAGATATGAGTGTTCCAACTGCCAATATATTATACATAATTTCAATTTTATTTTTAAAATGACTAAATATTGACTCTTTTTAGTTTGTCATCCAATTTTATCGAGTATGTTGATTGCAAAAACTTTTGGTTTTGCCTAGCAATAATTCCACCGCCCCTTATGAAACACGTGAAAGGGTAAATTGAACCTTTCGATATCATATTAAGGGACGAAATTGCACAATTGAATTGCATTTTGAGAAGAAGAAAAAAAAATTAGTAGACTACGGATAGCAAATTTATAATTTAATCTCCTATTTTAATTTATTATTAAAGCTAGATGTTTTATTCGTCCCACTATATTATAGAGTAATTTTGCATATGATAAATGAAGAAAATAAAACATGTGGAGCCACATGCATCGCGCATGTGTTTACGTTAGCTTTGACTGCTTGACTATGTGAGTGAGATGTGCCCATTTGGGTAAGTGAAGAATTAAAAAAAATGAAATTAAAAGAAAAATGACAGCGTTTTAAGTTTTTAACCCAAATGGTAACTAATCAAGGACCTGACCCTGAGTTGGCGGATCCCGCACTTATTTCATAACGAACTCTCCGCTTCAAAAGCCACAACCACCAC
Source organism: Rubus idaeus (assembly GCA_030142095.1). NCBI lineage: Eukaryota > Viridiplantae > Streptophyta > Magnoliopsida > Rosales > Rosaceae > Rubus > Rubus idaeus. The sequence continues at coordinate 37,081,569 of CM057970.1, forward strand.
TTCACTCACACACACACACACACACACACACACTCTCTCTCTCAAAATCACTCCTACAACTTTGACGGCGATCATGTCCTCGTCCACCGTCAATGGCAAGGCAGTGCCTGGCCGCTCGGCCTCCGTCTACAGCGAGGTCCAGACCAGCCGTCTCGACGTTTTGCTTCCCCTCCCTTCCGTCCTCGAAGGCCCATTCAGCGTCGTCGATGGTCCTAAAAGCTCCGCCGCCGGAAATCCAGGTCACCGTTTCATCTCATAACCAGTTAATTCATCAATTATGTGTATTTTGGTTCATGATTGTTTTTTTTTTCTTCTGAAATATGGCTTGGTCTATTAGTGTGCTAATTGAATTGATGAAATCTGTGATACAATGTAATTGCAGATGAGATTGCCAAGCTGTTCCCTAACCTATTTGGGCAGCCCTCGGCATCGCTAAAGGCCGGTGATGCTTCATCAGCACTGTCAAAGGACAAGAGTTTGAAGATTGGAGTTGTTCTTTCTGGAGGACAAGCACCTGGTGGACACAATGTGATTTCTGGAATTTTCGGTGAGGATCTTATCTCTGCATGCTTTGAATAATTACGGTTTAAAGCTTTGGCATTCAAGAATTTAGTTAAAATTTTCCCAATTTTGTGTATACGTGTGTTAGATTACTTGCAGCAGCGCACTACTGGAAGCACAATGTATGGATTTAGAGGCGGTCCGGCCGGAGTAATGAAGGGAAAGTATGTCGAATTGTCATCGGAATATGTTTATCCTTACAGAAATCAGGTATTTTTTTATTTATTTATTTCGGTCTTATGTTCTATCAATCAATGCTATGCTTCCTTTGTTTCTTGTGTGGCAAGAAATGTTTGCCCATGTAGATTGTTCTTGTATACTTCTTCAACATGTTCATATTATAGAACATGTTGATATAGTATTGCTCTCAGTCAATTTTGTAGCATGCTTGACTACACCAGTTTCTGAAATATGTATCTAAGATAGTCTCTTTTGGCAGGGCGGCTTTGACATGATTGCTAGTGGCAGAGACAAAATCGAAACTCCAGAACAGGTTACTTAATTTCACCTGCAATTTTTTTTTACAAATGTTTAGCAAATTCATGTCTTTATAGATTTTCTTGTTTGAGGTCACACTATAGTTATATGGCCACTAAATTTTGAGCATCTGCATTCCAGTTTAAGCAAGCTGAAGAAACAGCAAATAAGCTTGATTTGGATGGGCTTGTGGTCATTGGCGGGGATGACTCAAATACTAATGCTTGCCTTCTTGCTGAGAACTTCAGGTATGAATTATGCTTCTGCCACAATAAAAATAGCTGCTGTCTATGAATTTGTACAATTCTTTATTTTTCAAGAGATTATGCTCCTATGCTTAAGATTATATAATCATGTAGAGATCTTTTTTATACTATTAATATTATAGGGGTAAAAATATGAAGACACGGGTTATTGGATGTCCAAAAACCATTGATGGTGATTTGAAATCCAAAGAGGTGCCCACAAGTTTTGGATTTGACACAGCATGCAGGGTAACTCTTTTGATCTCTTTAGTCATATTTTCACTAGTTTTAACAAGGTTCTGACATTGTGCATTGTTGTATTCTTTCATTGTCGCAATGCCATGTTATCCACACTTATCTTTGTGGAACCTGTGTCTTTCTAACCATTGTAGTGATTGCAGTCATGTTCAAGACATTGGCATTGCATTTTGGTGGTCGTTACCAGAAACTACAAACATTTTCAATAGTCCTTGAGTCCTTCCTCAATTTTTTTTTTCCAATGTTTAGCAGATTCATGCGGTCATGCCTTTACTCAGATGTCCTTAATAGTCACATCTTGTATCCTCTGAGTTTACTTTTGGTTGTCCTGTAATTTTTTTTTTCTTTTTCTCAATTTGTTCTTACTCCAAAGCAGAGTATAGTTTATTCTTGTACTTTGATCACATGTTTCTTCTAGTTTTTAATAGTATCCAAATACAGCCAAGGCGGTGTGGATTGATCCATAATTTCCTAATTAACTAGCATGAGCTTATAAAAGTGAAACATTATGAGAAGAACTGTACTTTATTTACTTATGAATTTGGATTATCCATTGATGATCTTACCTTCCCTAAACGTGCAGTTATATTCAGAAATGATCGGTAATCTAATGACAGATGCCCGTTCAACTGGGAAGTACTACCATTGTAAGTGCATTGGGTGTAAAAAGATTAAATCAGGTTATTTCATATATGTTTGTGGATGAAATGAGGCATGTTTACAAAATTATCACGGGTTTTCACGCTACATGTATATTTTTATAGATTAAGGATATGTATTAGCAAAAAGTACTTGATATTCAACATTTAAGTGACCCTGTTTTAAGTTCATTGCATCAAAATTTCAAGCAGGTTCTCCCTTCTCCAAGCCAATCCTGAAAGCTATGATTTTCAAGTCCTACGTTCATTAGTTAACCATTGGTTACAACGGAGAAAATTAACCCTAAAATGTATAATTCCTTACTTAAAATATCTACACATTGCTCTATAAAATCTTGTTTTCTTGTAGAAGCATGAACTCTGTTTCACTACCCGATTTCTGTAACTTCAAGTGCCCTCTGCTATGAACTTTGACCATGAGTGTCTATTCTTGATTGTCCTCCTACTTGTATATTTCCACAGTTGTAAGGCTTATGGGGCGTGCAGCTTCTCATATAACATTGGAGTGTGCTCTGGAGACTCGCCCAAACATTACGATTATTGGGGAGGAGGTATTTTCATTTTTCTTTTCTTCCATTATAGGATCCCATTTTTTGTTCACTTTGAGGGATTGCATGTATGAACCTCTTACTGGAAGAGCTCTCTAAACACACACACACACACACACATATTGAATTTTGTTGCTTGACTGTGTTTGGGTTTTCTGCAGGTTGCTGCCAAGAAGCAGACTCTCAAGAATGTCACAGACTATATAACAGATATAATCTGCAAACGTTCAGAAAAGGGTTATAATTATGGTATTATACTTATACCGGAAGGCCTGATTGATTTTATTCCCGAGGTATGATTTTGAAAAACAGCTATCCAACTTGCTCTATTCTCATGATTTTTTGACTGCTCTGCATTGCTTATAGTTTTCTTTTATTTGTTTAACCATAAAATGTGCAGGTACAGCAACTAATTGCAGAGCTTAATGAAATATTAGCTCATGGTGCTGTTGATGAAGCAGGGGAATGGAAGAAGAAACTCCAGCCTCAATCACATGAACTTTTTGAGTTTCTACCTCAAGCAATTCAGGAGCAACTATTGCTCGAAAGAGACCCGCATGGCAATGTGCAGGTCAGTTTTATTTTTTTGTCATGTAACTATTCAAATTTTTTGGATAGTATTTGTTAGGTCTTACACCAAGTTAAACATTCAGGTTGCCAAAATAGAGACAGAAAAAATGCTCCTTCAAATGGTAGACACTGAACTGACCAAATTGAAGCAGGAGGATAAATATAAGCGGGAGTTCTCAGGACAGTGCCACTTCTTTGGGTACCATCTTCTTTGTTCATCTGGTTCATGAGATTTATGTTTGATCATTTTTAATAAAAGAGACAAAGTGTCCTATTGTTGTATGTTTCATTCCTGGCATCAGACATATATGATACTTGATTTTCACTTTGCAGTTATGAAGGTAGATGCGGTTTGCCTACGAACTTTGATGCAAACTACTGCTATGCATTGGGTTATGGTGCTGGAGCTCTCCTTCATTCCGGAAAGACCGGGTTGATTTCCTCTGTAAGATGTCATATTAATACAATTCTTGTACTAAATCCTCATTCATTATTTCTCTTCTTTCCTCAAATTTCTTTCTTTATTTGACCTTGTAGGTGTTTTACTAACGTGAGTTGTCTATCCAGGTGGGAAATTTGGGTTCTCCAGTTGAAGAATGGACAGTTGGTGGAACAGCATTGACTTCTTTAATGGATGTGGAGCGTAGACATGGTAACACTGCCACTCCTCTTCACCATGTTACTTAGGCTAGCTACTTTACTGGGAACCTGTTATGTTTTTTATTATTGTTATCACAAGAATCTCCACCCCAACAAATTGATCAGGACCCGAATTGCTGATAATTTTATATTTGCATTATACTTTTCATTGGAACCCATTTATCTCTTCCTAAATTTTGGAAGTTTGAACTTTGCAGGGAAGTTCAAGCCTGTGATTAAGAAAGCAATGGTGGAACTTGAAGGTAACACTTAACTTTTCAGTATCTTATTACTCTACAATAAATTGAAGAGGTCTCCTACCAGAGTTGTCTGCAGTATCACTTTACGTGCTGCACTAGTAACATGGTGCAGTGCTTGACACTTCTTTCTTTCCTGGTGGAATATCAGGTGCACCATTCAAAAAATTTGCATCTTTGCGGGACGAGTGGGCTCTTAAGAATCATTATGTTAACTCAGGTTTGTCATAAGCTTTATTTCCTTGCATCGGAGGTTGATGGAATATAGATGTTGGGTTTTTGAATTCCTCCACTTTGCACTTTTGATCAGGTCCTGTTCAATTTATTGGACCAAGATCAAATATCATCAACAATACTCTGCAGCTGGAACTTGGAACATAAGCGTAGGAAGAAAAAGCATCAATGAGTCATCTCAATATTCTGTTTTGTTATATCCCAATAACAACTTCAGTCAACATTTGGCGATGCTCATCCGGCAGATTTGGAAGACTCCATTGATACAAATATGCAATTTTCCTTGGCTATGAATCGAAAAATAAGGATCCATATGACTCATAGATATTGAATAGGTTTCTTTTCCTTCTTGCATTGTAGTTATAGCTGTTTCTGTTGCCTTATTTTTTTTCCTTCCTCATTGTACCTGGCTATTTTCGAGCCCTCCTCATTAGTAGGAAGAATAATAAAATTCTGTTCATGCTGTTTTCAGCCTTTTAGGTGACATAACAAGCCTGCAACAGTTTTAAGTAAACCATAATATAAATTCAGCATATGACATGCAAAGTTTTGATCTTTAGTATAAATTGTGACCATAATAGCAACATAAACTCAGAAAGTACACTCTGAAAATGACTAAATGCTTAAGCTGTGCTAGAGAAATATGTGCGAAACAAAATTTATGCGGTTTAGGTTTAAGTTAAACAAGTAAAAATGGGTGACAAAAAAAAACGTGGGTTTAAGCTTTTTCTTTGGTCAAAACCTTGGGTTTAACTTCAACGTATCACATTTTAAAGAAAGAAAAAGAAGTCACGGTGAGCAATGCAGAACAACACTTTGTTAACGTTCCTTGCTAGAAGAGCATCGACATCAGCAATTCAAAACCCAAGGTTATTTCGGCGATGCTACTGTTCACCACCTTCTTCTTCCTCTCCTCCGCCGCCAAGCAATAAACTCTTCGTTGGAGGTCCGCCTCAAATTTCATACGAGTTGAAACATGGAACTTCTTTTTTCTAATTAGCCCCCCAAGCTTTTTCTTATGGTTCCGTCACTGCCCAAAACTCATGAACGGTCGAGATTCCAAGTGCCCAATCAAATATCCTTTTAGATCGCCATGGTCCCTCAAATGCAATATCTCCAACCTTATCCTTCTCTCATTCTCTGCAGCCCACTGTGTTCTCTTCCTTCTACATGGTCGTTCAACTAATTGACTCCCAGAAACGAAAGCCAATGGCAGCTGCAATTGCTGGTTCATGGTCTTCCAAGCCCTCTCCGATCTCTTCGCAACACCCACCATTACCTTCTAAGGGATCACCGATCACTCTCTCTTTCCTCTGATTTCTCTCTTCTTCTTCTTCTCCTTCCTTCCTTTTTCTTCTTCCCTTCCCTTTCTTTTCCTCCTCTTCATTAGCTCTGCAAGTAAACTATATATAGGTAATTTTTTTCCGGCCAAAATCTTGGGGGGCTTCAGCCCCCTAAGTACATAGTTCCGCCACTGGTTTTGGGTCAGGCTTGTCATGGTCAGACGAGAAGTCCTTGAAAGACGCTTTCTCTTCCTTCGGGAGGTCACTTAAGGTAAAGTCTCAAACTTTATCGAACCATTGTCCATTGGTGTGTTGGCCACCCATTTTACATGTTATTCATTTTGCCATCTACGTGTTCGACAAAATGCCTGACTGAACTTGCTTGCTTCACATTCTTATATTAACGTCTATATAATCTAAATGTCGTGTGCGCGTTTGTATTGTAGTGAACATAGTGTATGACAAGGACTCAGGGTTAGCATTCCCAAAAAGAAATCCGGCCAGAATTTGCTGAATCTCTCGCTTGGTCAGATCGGAAAATCTCACAGTCAAAATCTGCACCACAGACATCAATCTTTCGGACTCAAATTCGCCAACTCGCGTCACAACCAGTGAAAGGTAATTCAGTTGACGGCGATTTCTGTCTTTCTGTCTAATTAATCAGAGTAATAAATATAGAACTTCATTAATCCTTAATCAAAATGCTATTTTTATTTTCAATCGAAGAACAACTACACCAGGAAAAAATGAAATTAAAGTAAATAACTATTACATCAAATAAACTCGAACGTCACGTACTGAACGAAGTGGACAATGATTTCAGCATCGGTGTAGAAGGCCTCTGGAAATCAAATGTTGAGCATCTTTTTAAGAAACCCGGCCAGAATTTCCTGAATCTCTCGCTTGGTCAGACCGGAAAATCCCACGATCAAAATCTGCACCACAGACATCAATCTTTCTGAGTCCGAAAATTCTTCAATCTTGACGGTGTCGCCCCGAGCTAGATGCACTGCAATATAAACTTTGTGACCGTAAACTTCGGCCACACGTCGGAAGTGCAAATTGAAAAAGAATTCGCTCAAACGACCTTCGTCGAAAAAGTTACGCATGGATTCCTACTTTTCTCATAGCCTCAGCGTTGAAGAGCGCCTCCGTAACTTTTACTCCTTGGGCGATGAAGGTCCTTTGAGCGAAACTTTTTCGATTTACACTTCCAATGTGTGGCCAAAGTCCACGGTCACTAAGTTTATATTGCAGTGTATCTGGCTCGGGACGGCACCGTCAGGATTGAAGGATTTTCGGACTCAGAAAGATTGATGTCTGTGGTGCAGATTTTGACTGTGAGATTTTCCGGTCTGACCAAGCGAGAGATTCAGGAAATTCTGGCCGGGTTTCTTAAAAAGATGCTCAACATTGGATTTCCAGAGGCCTTCTACACCGATGCTGAAATCATCGTCCACTTTGTTCAGTACGTGACGTTCGAGTTTATTTGATATAATGGTTATTTACTTTAATTTCATTTTTTCCTGGTGTAGTTGTTCTTCGATTGAAAATAAAAATAACATTTTAATTAAGAATTAATGAAGTTCTATATTTATTACTCTGATTAATTAGACAGAAAGACGGAAATCGCCGTCAACTGAATTACTTTTCACTGGTTGTGAGGCCAGTTGGCGAATTTGAGCCGAGTCACGAGCAAATGGTTTACGAGTGAGCAATCGCTCCGCTACATTTGATGCTTTCTGCCAATCCCTACAATTCGTTATTACGAATGTGATGTGCGGTTATGATGTGAAATAGGCAATCAAATCACAATCATAGGGCTGATGATCCCCTTGGATCACCCAAACAAAAGCAGGATATTAGTCCCCTAGAAAAGAATTTCGCCACACGGTTTTGGAAAAAGTCAGAAGGATTTCTAATTTCCAATAGCACTTCTGTGATAGCACGATGGTCCTTAGCAAATAAGGACTCATCATTGTTGAATGACTTGCTGATTTAGTAGGAAATTTGTGGTATGTGTAACTGCACGAATCATGGCCGTTTAACAAGCTCAGTATATGCAGAAGTCCTACCAATTCTATATGATTTACATGAAGATGAGAATCGCTGCATTCTGAACTAAATTATCTTCAATTTTCTTTGGTTAATGCCTTGCAGATCATATTGTTTAGTAAACGACGGTGGATGTAGCTGGTGCTGGGAATGCAGGTGGGGACCTAAATTTGATTCCACCACCTCCTCCACCCATTCCACCCAATGTGAAGCCAGAAGTAGTGGCTCCTCCCAAGTATTGTATTATGAGTAGACGTGGTACTGGAACATGTGGAAGACGCATACCATTGCTTGCAAACCACTTCAAAGTTTCTGTGAAAGCTCCAGATGCTGTATTCTACCAGTATTATGGATGTCTACCTCATGTGACTCTTTTGCTGTGGAATTTGTTGTGTTCAGTACCAATTTCCTAATGGCATGCTATTTGCAGGTTCATATTACTTCAGAAGACAAGAGAGCTGTTGAAGGCAACGGAATTGGGAGAAAACTGGTTGGTAGGCTCTATCAAATATATTCTTCTGAACTTGCTCGTAAAAAGTTTGCATATGATGGGGAGAAAGCTTTGTATACAGTTGGTCCTCTGCCACAGAACAAGAACAAGATTGAGTTCACAGTTGCGCTGGAGGAGACATTTGCAAAGAAGTATATCCTACTATTGTTCTCTTTCCTGGTCTTTCTTTAAAGATTACTCTTTATTGTCTCTTATACAAGAATTCATATATTTTTCCAACTGGCATTGTTCTCTTCTTGTGTGTTAGTGAAAATGGGAGTCCCAGTGGAGTGACTGAAAAACGGTCATGACGATCTCTTCAGTCAAAAACTTTCACAGTAGAGTTAAGTTATGCAGCCAAAATACCTCTGAAGTCAATTGCTCTTGCCCTCAAAGGAGCTGATGTCGACAATACTCAGGATGCATTGAGAGTGCTTGATATTATTCTACGGCAGCAAGCAGCTAACATGTACTCCCCCCCCCCCCTCTCTCTCTCTCTCTATATATATATATCATGTGTATTGACTGCATTATGGTTTTCAGCTATACTCGTATTACTGTCAGCTCTAACTTTCTTTAACTATGACCATAATCATGCACAGGGGATGCCTTCTAGTACGACAGTCATTCTTTCGTGATGACTCCAGGAACTTTACTGATGTTGGAGCAGGTGTAATTGGTGTTCGGGGCTTTCATTCAAGTTTCCGTCCAACTCTGGCTTGTCCTTGAATATGGGTACAAGATTTCGTTGCTTCTATAATCTTTAAAACTGACTACTACTTTTGTCACTCGATTTGTTACTAGTTTTGTTTCCCTTTATTGTGTAGATGTATCGACAACAATGATCATGACTCCTGGACCGGTAATAGATTTTCTGATAGCCTACCAGGGTGTGCGAGAACCATGCAACATTGACTGGGTCAAGGTAAAAACAAAAAATGCTTAGTCTTTTCCTTAAGGTTCAGATCTCAGCAAACTTTAATCTCTAGAAGTTTAATTTCCCAGTAACATACAGGCCAAGAGAATGCTGAAAAACATGAGGATTAAGACTAGACACCGTAACATGGAATTTAAAATAATAGGCATTAGTGAGAAGAAGCCCTGCAATCTGCAATTGTAAGTGCTAAATTCCTAAAAATAGCCCTCTTGATTGATTTCCTTGTTTTACCACCTCAAAATTTCTAATATTGTCTTGCTTTGCTCAAGTTTTCCCGTGAAATTAAAAACTGGTGATGGCACAAGTGAGGGGAAGACTACGGACATTACTGTGTTTGAGTATTTCACCAAACACTGTGGCATTGAACTCACTTACTCTGCATACCTGCCATGCCCAAAAGGCCCAACTATCTGCCACTGGAGGTCTGCAATTTCCTTATGCTTATTATATGGTCTTTTTATTTCCAGATTGTCTTTGAGATTTTGATTTGTTGTCCCCCCCCCATCTTGCGGTTTTAAGCTCTGTGCACTTGTTTCGTTACAACGGTATACAAAAGCATTATCTTCACAGCAGAGGGCATACTTAGTTGAAAAATCACTCAGGATAAAATTCGAACTTTGACTGATGTAAGTTAGACTTGCCACCGAAATGCTTCTGTTTTTTTTTTTTTCAGTTTCATGCAATCTTATGTTTTATTTAATATTCCAGGTTTGTCATAAGCTTTATTTCCTTGCATTGGAGGTTGATGGAATATAGATGTTGGGTTTTTGAATTCCTCCACTTTGCACTTTTGATCAGGTCCTGTTCAATTTGTTGGACCAAGATCAAATATCATCAACAATACTCTGCAGCTGGAACTTGGAACATAAGCGTAGGAAGAAAAAGCATCAATGAGTCATCTCAATATTCTGTTTTGTTATATCCCAATAACAACTTCAGTCAACATTTGGCAATGCTCATCCGGCAGATTTGGAAGACTCCATTGATACAAATATGCAATTTTCCTTGGCTATGAATCGAAAAATAAGGATCCATATGACTCATAGATATTGAATAGGTTTCTTCTCCTTCTTGCATTGTAGTTATAGCTGTTTCTGTTGCCTTATTTTTTTCCTTCCTCATTGTACCTGGCTATTTTCGAGCCCTCCTCATTAGTAGGAAGAGTAATAAAATTCTGTTCATGCTGTTTTTAGCCTTTTAGGTGACATAACAAACCTGCAACAGTTTTAAGTAAACCATAATAGAAATTCAGCATATGATTTGCAAAGTTTTGATCTTTGGTATAAATTGTGACCATAATAGCAACATAAACTCAGAAAGTACACTCTGAAAATGACAAAATGTTTAAGCTGTTCTAGAGAAATATGTGCGAGCCAAAATTTATGCGGTTTAGGTTTAAGTTAAACAAGTAAAAATGGGTGACCAAAAAAAAAACTTGGGTTTAAGCTGTTTCTATGGTCAAAACCTTGGGTTTAACTTCAACGTATTACGTATCACATTTTAAAGAAAGAAAAAGAAGTCACAGTGTGCAATGCAGAACAACAGTTTGTTAAAGTTCCTGGCTAGAAGAGCATCGACAGCAGCAATTCAAAACCCAAGTTTGGTTCGGCGATGCTACTGTTCACCACCGTCTTCTTCCTCTCCTCCGCCGCCAAACAATAAACTCTTCGTTGGAGGTCTGCCTGAAATTTCTTACGAGTAGAAACATGGAACTTTTTCTTTTTTCTAATGTGCTTTCTGGTGTGTTTCTATGGTGACATGGGTTTTGGGTCTTGCAGGCTTGTCATGGTCATTGGACGAGAAGTCCTTGAAAGACGCTTTCTCTTCCTTCGGGGAGGTCACTGAAGGTAAAGTCTCAAACTTTATCGAACCATTGGTGTGTTGGTCACCCATTTTACATGTTATTCATTTTGCCATCTATGTGTTCGACAAAATGCCTGACTGAACTTACTTGCTGCACATTCTAATATTAACCTCTATATAATCTAAATGTCGTGTGCGCGTTTGTATTGTAGTGAACATAGTGTATGACAAGGACTCAGGCAGGTCTAGAGGCTTTGGATTTGTTCATTTCTCCAAGGAAGATGATGCCAAGTGTGCAAAAGATGCTATGGATGGAAAGGTGACGCTGGACTTTAAATTTTTCACATACCAAAGTTTTCTATTTGAAAGCGTCTTCTGATTGAGGTAGCTCTGCTCGCAGGCGTTGTTGGGTCGGCCATTGAGGATTAGTTTTGCTCTCGAGAGAGTTCGGGGCGGATCTGTTGTTGTTCCTCGCCTTCCAGGCATTAGAGATGCTGCTAATCGCTCATAAGTGAGTTTATTTGGTAATGCGTTACCGGTTAACAGAGAACAGGGAAAAATAGTGATGTTTTAGTTGTGAAAGCTACAAACTGTTTCACAACAGATTTTTTGAAGAGGAAGTCGGTCTTCTTATAGAGTCTTAACGCCACTATGAGTTGAAGTTGCAATGTTTCTTTTAGCTCAGAAGTTTGCTTTCTTCATTATATTGTATCACTTTTACATCCCATTGTTGAAAACTTGTACCTTAGGAGTTAGGCCCCATGGAGTCCGCAAGATTGGATTCGATTGGATATGCAACTCATTAGGTTAAAGGAAGAAAATGGATTATTTCATTAATTCAAGGCAACTTATCCTTTCCAATCCCCACAAAATGGTGGAATTTCAACTCCTTATATCTAGCTACTTCCTTCTGCTTGGACAAAAGTTGGAAGTTGGCTTCCATACATTCCTTCGACACAACTTGAATCTAATGAGTTTACATCTCCATTCCAGCCATGGACATCCAATGGGGCCTTAATGTGTATCCATGCACCCACAAGCACTCCTGCTGAGACAATCTGTGCACTCTGTAAACTTATTTAGGCCCCAACATTATTTTCTTTTTCATGAAATCATGATTATAGTTACTTCATTTACAAGCTTTTTCACATAAAGAAGTATATCCTTATTCTGAGTTTTCTGATATGCAGGTGGAATGAATTCTTTTGGTTCAGTGCTTGAAGTTTGTCAAGGTGACTCCTTACCAAGTTGGGCGAGGTAATCCACGCAGAGAATTGAACCAACTAAGCCCAATGTTTTCAGACTGTTAAGTGCTCTCTCTTTTATTATAAGAATATATGTGGATTTATCTCCTGGTTTCTATGTCTGAATCTGTGAAGTTATTCATTTGTACGGAACAGGGCATAACCTCTCATATAATTAACACTTACAAGCATAAACACATCTCATACACATATTGACTAGAAGCTAGTCCATATAATAGGACATTGTGTTCGTTATTTATCCCGCTAATTTCATAACTCAGAAGAAAAACCATCATCTTAATTGTAGACTTGTAATTGTCTAGTTGTGTTGAACAGTAACATTGCATCGTATAACAGAGTATGCATTTGGTGAGTCCACGAAATAAGTTTCAAACGTAGCATATCCCCTAGCAAACCGAAACTTCCCGGTGCCTGATACCACCGAGACCTCTCTGACCGGCTCGAATTGCCTACTGGTTCCTTGTATCTCTAGAGTGCTGCCGTTGTACTTCTTGTTTGTGAATGCAATCGATAACAGAACATGGGCATTACGTCCGTCTAGTGCCGATGTCACAATCAGGCCCTGAGCTCTGCCCACCGTTGGCATTTCTGAGATATTTGGACCGGCAGAGAAATCCTGGAAGAACAAGGACATGTGGGTTTCTTTGAACTCATGAGTAGTGGCCATGGCAAACTTATACATATGTTGTGCAACTAGAGCAAAGTCTGTAATTTATGGTTTTTGATTTAGATGAATTTTTGCATAAATAATCCTCATGAAGGACCTAAAAGGAATGTACAATATTTGCAGTTTGGTGCAATATGCGTTTCCACCCTAATGGGACAAATGGACGACGTCGTTTGTATGGAGAAAGATACGGTGCCGTATCGTGTTGTAAAGCTGAGCGAGGAATATAAGATAGAGCGTAGAAGCGTTTTGATTTAGCTCCCAGACTGCCGTGAAGTCTTGGAAAGCAATTAAAGAATCCGATCAATAGAATAGAATAGAGTGCACTAGGTAGGTGCCTCCGATTTAATCACTCACCATGGAAACCGAAGCTCAGGAATCGAATCCCCAAAACGCCGCCGTAATCAACTCCTTCTGCGAGATCACCTCCGCCTCCAAACAAGAAGCCCTCTTCTTCCTCGAGAGTCACAATTGGGACCTCGACGCCGCCGTTTCGACTTTCCTGGACAGCGACAACGCCGCCACCGCCGCCGCCCCCATCGTCACGCACCCAGCCCCCGCCTCCCACTCGCTTTCACCGTCTCCCTCACACTCGCCAGAGTACTCTCCCCTCCCAGTCTCCGACGCGCTCTCGCTCCCCGTCCCCTGCTCCGTCTCGCCCTGCCTACCAGCTCCGATCGAAACGCGCCGCCTCTGGGACCAGCAAGGAGGATAACAAGCCGCCTGCCGCTCGTACACGTGGCATTCGCACGCTTTCCGATCTGAATCGTCGTCCGGCCAAGGATAGTTCCGACAGTGACTCGGATGAGCCCAACGAGTACTACACTGGTGGCGAGAAAAGGTAATCTTTTTACGAGGGTTCTTGTTTGATTCTCCAGAATTAGGAAGAAAATCATTGGTTTTTTAAGTAAGGATAGTTTTCTACTCAATAACCCTAAGTTTGGGAACATAAACGAACAATGTGTATGTAGAATCCAATGCTTATTGTTGGTCTCGCTGCATTAAGCTGCAAACATGTTTGCTTGGCGATTGATAGTCTCTATTCTGCTTCTGTATAAGTTTGGTCACTGAGAAAAATGAAGGGTTTGCAAAAGAAATCATCTGAACTCGGCTGAATATGTTATCTACTTTGGTTTAGACCAACTCTTCTATCCCGTGGAAATCCAATTCTACATTGACCCTCTAGTATCTATGTTTAATGAGCAGTCATGCCCTTCTTGCAAAAATTGTTGTATTGGAAAATCGGAGAATAAATTAGCCGACCCAATTGTAGGTAGCCTTAACAAGAATCAACCTTTTGTGTTTGAGTATTCTATTACTGGTGTACTCATCCTATAATCTATTCCATTCATTTCCAAGTTTATTCAACATTCTTGCATTTGTCAACCTGTTTCTGTGAGATTTCATTTTGTCCAGATGTAGACCCTGTACCACGTTTTATAATTTGCAATTGTTAATGCTGTTTGTCTTAAATTGCCCTATTTGATTGTTCCAGTGGTATGCTTGTCCAAGACCCTACCAGAGGCGGTGGTGATGTGGATTCAATTTTCACTCAAGCCAGACAGTTTGCGGCTGCACAAGGACCTCTGGAACCTTCTTCGAGCTCAAAAAGTTTTATCGGAACAGCTAGAACCCTTACAGGTGAGACTGTTCCAACTGCTGCACCTCAGCCACCTGAGTCTATAAATCACACCATTACTTTCTGGAGGAATGGCTTTTCCATAGATGACGGTCCGTTGCGGAGGCTAGATGATCCTGCAAATGCTGCCTTCTTGGAAGTAAGTTTTCATGAAGCTTCTCCACGATAGTTTTAATCATTCTCAGAGCTCTATCCTTTTTTCTGTTCGAGCATACCAGCTTCTGTTTTAAGTGAAGTTTACTGCTTGGGATCCAGCTTCTGTTTACTGTTTTAATTATTCTCCACAATAGTTTACTGCTTTCTGGAGCATACCAGCTTCTGTTTGAAGTGAAGTTTACTGTTCGAGTATACCAGCTTCTGTTTCACAATTAGTTGCTCTTCTTTTGCCTTTTGTTGCACTGCTAGGTTTTATTTTACTTTGTTTTTCTCTCTTTTCTTTGGTTTTACTTCTGATAGATATGTTGTGTTATTATAAATGCAGAGCATCAAGAAGTCTGAGTGCCCAAAAGAGCTTGAACCAGCTAGTAGGAGGACTACTGTTCATGTTAGTCTTATGAGGCGGGAGGAAGACTACCCTGTATGTGCCAGTTCTCTCCTATTCTCTCGTATGTAGGTTGTTAATTTGCATCCTATTCATTCTTTCTGATGTCTTCTTGCATAAATTTTTTGCAGGAACCAGTGAAGCAGCGGGGTCCGGCTGCTTTTCAGGGTGTTGGAAGAACTTTGGGTGGCAGCACCTCGGAGTCAGCTGCCTCTGAGTCAACTGCTGCTGCTGTTCCTCCCCCTACAACTGCTCCATTGCCATCAATGGGCTTAACTGTAGATCAGTCATTGCCATCAACCTCTATTCAGCTACGGTTGGCAGATGGTACCCGGATGGTATCTCGCTTCAACAACCACCATACAATCAGAGATATCCATGCTTTTATTGATGCATCAAGACCTGGTGGGGTAAGAAATTACCAATTGCAGACAATGGGTTTTCCTCCAAAACAGCTCACTGATCTGGACCAGACAATTGAGCAGGCTGGTGTAGCCAATTCTGTTATTATCCAAAAACTCTAGGGAGGTTGCAGACAAGCTTTTGAGTCTCGGAGCCAGATTTAAGTACATCTATCCTAGTTTTTATGATGAATTCTTATTGGACCCAAGGAAGTTGGAATTTCCATGGAGGCGTTCAACAACCAGTTTATGGACGTTTTCTTATGCAAGATATTATATGTTATTAAAGCATAGGAAGCTAGTTTGTTAAGTACATTGTTGTTGAATGAAGAACCTCTTTCAGGAAAAATGGTTTTCGATTCCCTAGTCTTTTCTCAGTCTGGTTTTATCCCCTTCTACACAACTTTAAATGAATGCTTCATTTTTCCCACTTTTCAGGTAAAAAGGAGTGAATATAGTTATGATATTTACGCATATTTCTGATCGGAAATTTGCCAGGCATATTTAGTTTAGGATCTAGGCTTCTGAATCCTATCTGAGTAGGCCTAATCTTGCTTTTCAAGTGGCATAGTGATTGGAAAGTAGCATACGCGAAATGTGAGATAAAATCAGTAATTTTCAAGTAGGTTAAAATCAGTTCATCATATAGTATCCAGCTCAAGCATCAAGGTGTGTAGCATGCATTGGAGTAAAAACACCAAGTATCAATCTGCCTGGCCGTAAAGTTTTCCCTATTTCTTTGTTCTTTCTAACATTTCAGAAACCATGCATATATAGCTGTTTGCTCTCATTGGTACAGAATGTGAATTAACCAATTTAACACCAACTAACAATTTTTAGCCAATATCAGCTAAAAAAAAAGAATTAACAAAAGCATTATTTTAACCAATATCAATACACTACCGAATATCAATACATGTAGTCAATTTTTTAGTTCTCAATATCAACTAAAAAAATGTATTGATATTATTTTTAAGCTGGTATGCTCCAATCAAATGAGCTGTTTTGATATTGATATTGATTAGCGTAACAAAATAGCAATTGATATATGTACAATAATACATGTAGTCATGCATTTCTAGATGAGGATTCGAATAAACCTCTTTTTTTTTTAACAATAATAGACCTCATCCATCACTGTGGATAAAGAATATAATTGGCAGCATCTTCGAATAGATGAGATTAGACATTTTTGTGTTAGAAATTGGAGAAGATTATACTATTTTAGTTCTCTATATGTGTGGCTCCAAAAGGCAAAAGCATGAAGGAAGGTAGGTAGTGTAAAACTTAACTTGCCGGGAAAATAAAAAATAATAATAATTCTAGCTTGCATAAAATGGGAGAGCTCTAGTGAGGAACAAGCAATGAGGACTTGTTGAGGACTTTCAAACTCAACCAATAGATGAGTATTTTAAATGTTAGTTGATATTTAAAAAACTCATTAAAAGCTCATCCAACGATTGAGTTTGAAAGTCCTCAACAAGTCTTCATTGTTTGATCCTCACTAGAGAATTTCCCTGCATGAATTACGTATCAAAACTTCGAAAGGGATGAGCAGAGAAGACCGGAGGCAACAAAAATGGAAGGGACGTCTGGACAGCTTTTCTCTTTTCCCTTCCCCACTTTTTCTAAACTCCCACATTTTGTATTCCTGAATTATTATGAAGTAGTCCTCAACCTCCATGGTTGATGTGGGTCTGCAATTCAGCCAATTCTGCAACATCAATATCATTTTTAAAAAATGAGAAACCCTAATTCACTAGCTTCTTCCATATAGCTTTGTACGTCCACTATACTAAAGGAAAAACTGAATAACAGCGCCTTATGATTTGCACTTATTCAGATGAGTGCAATGAACTTAATATTTGTAGGCTAATTTTGTAGATGATGCCTTCGTGTTTAATTGTTGGTTAAATTCGTCATGGTAGTTAAAATTGGTAGCATGGTCTATCTACTCCCCTCTCTCAGCCTTCAAATTTTGTTTCGATATTGTTGTCTCTACTGTGGGACAACACTTCAAATTCTCATAAGTCACCGCATGTGTGGCGAATTTTCAAGTCATACACGTGGACAATTTATATTGGGTAACGTGGAGCACATGTGGTCACTTGGCTTCACACGTGGACGAACCTGCAACTAGTCACGTGACTTCACATGTGGGCAAATCATGCTTTGATACCATGACAAAGATAAAAAAAAAAGCATAGAGAAAAATGAAACCGAAGCCACATCTATTTATAGTAATGGAAGATTAGCATAAATGTGCCACGCACGTGTCCTAATGTAAACGTGATTTATATACACAAAATGTCTTTAATATAACTACTTGAATTAGGTTTCTCTAAAAGTTTATTAGTATTATTAATGTTTATATATTTTTGTAGGTTAAATAAGTGGAAATGAAAAAACAATATTTCGAAGTTTTATTTCTGACAAAATAAAAAAAAATCAACCGTGACTTTTTGAAACAAAGATCATACGATTCAAGCATTGGAAACGAAAATTCCAAAGATTTCGAAGATTCCAGAAAATGAACTGAGAAGTTGAAAAGTCAACTTTCGATGCCGATCCGCCATATGCGATCATGAATCAGCAGACAATCTCGATCGTCGAAATCACCGGACAACCTGAACCGTCCATTTATTTTATATTTAGATATTTTATTATTTATATTATGCTCTTTTACCCTTAAGTCCTTAACAAACATTCTTGTAGATCAATCGATCAAAACAAATTTATAATTATCTTACTGTTAAAACTTAAAAAGAACAATTTTACAATTAGATCAACTCAATTACTCATGTAGGTGGTATATTTAGCGAACAATTTTATTAAGCATTAGAGCATTTTAGTAATGCTAGTTATTTTTGACTAAATTTTAGTTAAAGTAATTAAAAATTTATTTTGGCTAAACTAGTTTGAAAATACATATGCACTCTCTACTTTAGTAACTATTGTTTTTAAATTTAATGAATAAAAATAGGTTAAGTATATTTAATAATTATACAAAATAATTAAAAATAAATATTTTAAATTAACAAAAATAATAGAGAGTCTCATATTGCTATTGATATTTAAAAGACTAATATAGCTACTAAAATAGTTAAAAAATTAAATATGCTATTTAATATAACTAAAAAACTAAAATATAAAGTCGGTTAATTTTTTTTTTTTTTTTGAGGGAATCATAAACTTTATTAATAATAAAGGATTACAATCCTTAACAGGGGCATCCTAAAAAGGAGCATTACAGACCACAAAAGTGACCTAATCGATGAGTCTAAAACTCTAATCGATGATTTAAATCCTAGAACAATACATACACCGTGCATCACTGCAAACAACCAGCAGAAAAATTCCGGCAAATATTGCCATTGAGACCAATAAAACCAATCTAGCTCAAGGAGACCCCATGAAAAAAGAAAGTAAAACCACAATCTAAAACTGCATATTTGATCATGCTTATTCTTAAACAAGAATTTAAATTGACCTAAATCAAGTAAACACAAAAATCTTGGGTTAAGTTTTGGCAGCGCCCTAAACATATTAGGGTTACCAACTTGGACCTCCAAGGCTGCTGTGCCACCAAAGCCAAGAACCCAAAAAACTCCCGGATCCCAAACCTTGAAGCCTTGAAATTGACATCCTGGAGCGCAAGATTCGAAACAAGGTGAAATCACGACAAGCTTTTGGCGGCCCGGATCCCAGAGATCTCGTCGCACAGTCAAAACCAAGGGGTTCAATCTCCATAGACCAGCATGAAGAAGCAAACCCAGCAAAAGAAAGATCCACAAAAAACCAAGTGCAATTGCCGAAGATCGACGAAACCAAATATGAGCAAAGGAGGCGCAAAAACTCCTCCGATGCAAGCAAGATCGCTTGAAACGATCAAGAATAGAGGAGCGACGGGCATGGCCACGCTCATAGGGATCGGTACCCGACTGGGCGCCGCTAGGGTTTGGAGTGAGAGAGAGAGCTCTCATCCGCTAGGGTTTTCAAAGTTGGAAAAAAAGCTTCATACTATTTCGTCGGTTAAAAATATTCTTAACGCATCAATAAATTAATATAATGATAAATTAGTTCTATATTAACACGTTGAGAGACCAATCTAAATAATGGTAAGCTAGTGATAGGCTTCACATAACGGTACGCTAATTCCATATACAGTATATATATAGTTGCAGTCTAGTGTATTATTGCATGTATTAATTAAAACGCCGATGCATTTCTTTAACCTCGATCGGATCTCAGGGAGATGGTTAAATTCATGGATAAAGGGCAATGGACATGGGACAAATTGGACAAAACTCCAATCAAATGACCACGGTATATTAACTAGGGTTTAATGGATTGAAGAAAGGAATAAGACAGACTACCATCAAACTCGATCAGTAAAATAGACGGTTGACGTTTGATCATTTCCCATCAATCCATCACCACCAAGCCAACTGGCTGGCCAAGAAAGAAGAAAGAGGAAAGAGAAAGAAAGAAGAAAGAGAGAGACAGAGTATATAGGTGATAGGTCAGGTGCTTGTGTCATCCAGCGAGATCATTAATCTCCACCTATAAACCCTAATAATTAGACTCAAGACCCTGCAAATCAAATACAGAGACGTCACTCACTGAAGTTACAATAATCGAGGAGAGTAGAGCTTTTTGTATCGGGAAGGAAATGAAGCTTTTCTCACTTCTCCAACTACACGTTAACTCCGCGTGCACACCTCGTTCGCTGTGTATCTCTATCTCTATCTACGACTTCTGTCTCTCTTCCTAATCTAGGTTACTGTTTATAAACAGCAGCAAGCCTTCGAGCCAATATATATTTCCGAGGGAAATGAAAAAGAAACCCTCATGTTTCTGACTGACTGCGACATATCACTGTTACACACCCTTGGTCTTTCTGCGCTCTCTCTCTCTCTCTCCCTCTCTCCCCCAGTTTTAGCTTAAAAACCGGGAGGCAATCCCTCTAAAGTGGAGAATAGATGGAGAGTGAGAGATGGTTTAGGGTTTCTAAAGTGAGAGATATAGAGAAGATGGAGGGAGGGAGTAATTGTAATAGTAACTATTACAATCATGATGTGATGAGATCTGGGCCTTCTTTGATGCCTCCTCCTCTAATGAATTCTTTTACTGCTGCAGCAGATCAAACTAGTAGTTCTAGTAACCAGCAGCACTATTTTGTTTCTCTGCCTTTTACCAACATTAGTCCAAACCAAAATGATGGTCAGGGCTATGAAATGATAAGCATGAAAGCTAAGGTCATGGGTCATCCTCTCTTCCCTCGCCTCTTGGCCTCTTATGTCAATTGTCAAAAGGTATATATAGCTTTTAGCTTCTCTGATTTAGTTGCATTCCCTTGTTATGGTTCTGAAATTAACTATCTATTAAAATAATCATGATTATTTTAATTTTAAGGTTGGGGCACCTGCTGAAGTGGTGGCTAGGTTAGAGCATGCGGCAGCGGCTTCAATATCGTATGCTGCGGCTAATTCTGAGGCCTATGAAGAATCAGAACCAGACCCAGAGCTGGATCAGTTCATGGAGGCTTATTGTGAGATGCTTACCAAGTACCATGAAGAGCTCACAAAACCCTTCCATGAAGCCATGCTTTGCCTCTCTAAAATCGACTCCCACCTCAAGGCTCTATCTGTTTCACCATCGTATTCTGGTAGTGACCACCATTACTCATTCATTTTGTTTCTCTAATATATCTAATACGTACTACAATATGAACTCGATCTAGATCGAGGTCCTTCTTTGTCATGGATGTGTAACTTTTTACGGAAGAAGAAAATTAAAGGACTTTGTAATTAATCAGGACAGAGCTTTTTGTTTGGTGGGTAGACTACATGCATGTGTAGCTTGTTTTGATTCTCTTTTCTTTGTCTGGGTGTAGAATGGGGCATCTACTTAATTATTAGCTTGATTAATTATTGATGTCGTTCCATTTTCTAGTCCGTTGTGTTTAATCCCTTTTTAATTATCCCTACCTTCTTTGTGGCTTGCTTTATTTAAAGAAATTGGCATTCCATCAACAAGCGTTCTAGAGCCAAGAACAGTTTTCAAACGAAAGACATAAAGAAAAGGAAGTGTTTTTGTTTGAATAATTGAAATGATAATTCCAAATTTTAGTTTAGCAAGGTTAGGTGGAGCAAAACAAAATGGTTGTAATTAGCGTACAAACTAATAAATATTTCTCACTTGCATAGTTGTAGGTGTATAGAACTAGTTACCCTTAGATATACACTCAATTAATGCACATGCATGTGTCTTGATATCATGAAAAGGCTATCCTCAAGTGTACTCGAAGAATCTAAAAACAATTTTTATTTTGGCAAATAAAAGGAGAATCTAAAAACATTTCTTAACAACCTTTCACATGCATTTGGGAGAGAGATAGAAAG
Source organism: Rubus idaeus (assembly GCA_030142095.1). Classification (NCBI taxonomy): domain Eukaryota; kingdom Viridiplantae; phylum Streptophyta; class Magnoliopsida; order Rosales; family Rosaceae; genus Rubus; species Rubus idaeus. The sequence continues at coordinate 37,103,502 of CM057970.1, forward strand.
GCCATGTCTTCAAGTGAAAAAGGGAGTCTTTAGTTGTGAAAATTTATCCAGAATTATCTTGACTGAAAAAATCCCTGTTCTAGCTAGCATTGTAAAAATGGTGAAATCATGAGGATATGTTATATATAAATTTTGTTTTACAATATGAGTTTCAATATAAGTTATATATTAGTTTCAATTAATTTTCTAACAATCAAGTAATATATATGCACACGTACTAGGCTTTTCCACTTGTGGTATTGGATCATGGATTTCTTTTAGTTTCCAATGAAGTGACTGCTGTGTTAATACTTTTTTGTACTACCATTTCCTTATATCAAGTTATATATACACTCGACTTTCTCCATGTTGAGATGGATTGGTTCATCCGAAATCATTGATCGATCGATCTGTTCATGTGTACATGAGCTAGGGTGTTTCTCAATCAGTTCGCATTGATCAGACTGGCCTATTCACTAGTTTAATATAATGTTCATGGAGATGTCCAATATTATAGCTAGGGTTTTGTGTATTTTAAAAGCTTAGCTGTGCGTTTTTGCAACCAAATGACCTTTAGTTGTCAACCTTATACAATTACTCAAATCTTAATTGTTTATGGATAAAATAAAATTCTCTGCCATATATGGATTGATAATGTGAGGAAAATCCCAAAAATATTGATTACTCAAGTGACTCTAGGCTCCTACCAAAAGATTTTGACCACCGTGTTGATTCTATATATACTATTTGTTTTTCTACAGTATCATTTGGTCATAGGTAAATTTGTCCGAAGCATATGGTCAAGTGCTTTTCATATGCATCTGATATATGTTTCTTTTTTTGTTGATTTGTGGCATGATCAGCTAGTACCAGTGATCTTGTTGGACGACGTGGGTCTTCAGAAGAGGCTGATGTGAATGAGAGTTGCATAGATCCAAGAGCCGAAGATTGGGATATTAAAGCTAAGCTTCTGCATAAATATGGTGGATGTTTTAGCAGTCTCAGCCAGGAATTAAAGAAGAAGAAAAAGAGCGGAAAGTTGCCCAAGGAAGCCCGGGTTCAGTTGCAAGAATGGTGGAGCAGAAATTACACATGGCCCTATCCTTCGGTATGCTATTCACTACCATATATACACTGCATATATGTTCTTGAACACGTGCAAATTCAGATTATCCATCTTTACTCCATTGCTTTCTACGTACATTTACTCTCTTGCACCCCTCATTGATCGCTTTTGATAGTGAATCTTAATTTGTAGCAGTATCTGTGTTTAGTTATTCAGTCTTGACTCTATTATATACATGGTAACCTTATTGTTGTGGTACATAGCACAATATGAATGATACTACTATATATGTACATCTGTATATATGCAGGAGCCTCAAAAGCTAGCACTAGCAGCATCTACAGGTCTGAGTGTGAAGCAGATAAACAACTGGTTCATAAACCAAAGGAAACGCCATTGGAAGCCGTCTTCTACGGAGGGTATGCAGTTTGCTATGGTGGATCCCCAATTCTACTATAATTATATGGACCATCTCATCTGCAATCCTTTGCCTATGGATTGCGCATCTACTACTCCTTTGGTTTGATCGATCCTACGTATTGAATATATCCTAGCTAGCTAGTTAATTATCATAGTGTGTTTAATTAATTATGTACCTGAACTTAATTACTTTGATGTTTACAGCTAACTGATTAGCATTTTGAGGCCACAGTTAACCTATCAAGGTGGGGAGTAGTGGTTGGTCGGTTCTGAGTTCTGACTTTGTTACCTTTATTTCTGTTGAAAACTCAGTTTGATGTTTATCTAACTTATTGCCCAGTCATGCACTCATGCATGATTAAAAGGGGTCCTCAAAAATTAAATTTTATTGTTAGGCAGTTTACCACAGTTGTATGGTACTGCAATATGAAATTAATTTTTATACGCATGATAGACACTATAATATATTGAGAACATGAATTTTATTTATTAAAACTATAAAAATGCATCCCAAATTATAAGTACACATTAAATTTTTACTGATTAGAGAAAAATGAACCGGCCTAGGATTAGGTTGAACTTGAGCTTGAAATTAAGGCTGAAGCTCTCGACCTAATTCACTTACAAGTTTAAATTAATTTTTTTTTTGGCCAAGAAGTTTAAATTAATTTAGACACCATGATGACTGTCAGTTATTTATGATAAATATGCCAATTCGGTGCATCGGCTGCATATCAACACATCATTTAGTGCAAAAATTTCATGAATTTAGGATTTCAATTTCCTGATTAGGGTTTAAAGATTTTGTGGGGCATAAATGATGTTCATATACTCAACGAACCAAATGATGCTATAGATTTAAAGTTTTCCGATTAGGTCTTGCAATGACAATTACAATGATAAATAATCTAGTAATCAATAAACAACGCTGTCCCAATTAAATAACAAATTAAAAAAAAACAATTGTGATAGAGCGGGAATTTGTGTAAATTCGTTTTTGTCTCTTTGACTATGTAAACGAAAAATACGTGTGAATTTGTGATATAAATTTTTTAGTTTGTATCTAATTTGAAAATAAAATGATGTGGTTTTTGTCATATTTTCACTTCTAACCCAATAATTTTCGTTATGATAATAAGACATCTATCACTTCAAATACTACGTCATGTTGTCATTTGATATTCGAATTTGAAGGGAAAAATGAAATATATAGCACTTAATCCCAATAATGTGGCTTTACGTACATAGTAAAAAATAGCAAGTTTAACAGTTTTTGTCCAAAAAAAAAATTTAATACTAGTATATTTTTTGTTTGGGCTTTTGTTATAAACAGTACCTGACCTTTGGACTGTACATCACTTTGGTACCTAACATTTAAAAACTATCACATTAGTACCTGACCTTTCAAACTCGCTATCATTTTGGTATCTACCGTCAATAATTCCGTTTAAAACGTGTCCACGAGGCTTTTTTGTTTTTGAAGATTTTTTTTTTCACGGAGTTATTAACGGTGGGTACTAAAATGATAGTGAGTTTGAAATGTCAGGTACTAATGTGATAGTTTTTAAATGTTGGGTACCAAAGTGATGTACAGTCCAAAGGTCAGGTACTGTTTATGATAATTCCCTTTTTTGTTTTGGTGAAAATTAGTGCTAAAAAGTCCGAAAAGAAAAAGAATTTTTTTTTTGGCTAATAAGAAAAAGAATTAAACAACAGTAAGTTGTAGCAGGTCATTCTTGTCTTCCTTGAATCTTTTTGAAATACGATAAGGAGGGAGCTCAAAGAGGTGATAGAATGTCCCATGTGCAGTTTGAGAGTTGTCCTTTGAGCTCATGAGACTACATTTTTTGCGGATTTTACATAAAAGAAGGGAAAACGTGGCATTCAACCAAGGAAGAGCATTGCTACGGGAGGTACAAGACTCCAAGAGTAGGTCTTCGAAACAAGTGAAATTATTAGCTATCAAGGAGGCTACAAAGTTTTCACAACAATTAGCCATATCCCATGTGACCATTGAGACACATTGTTTACACGTTGTTTGTCAATACAATGAATTTTTTTATATTATAGAAAACGTTAATTCATTGATAGCGAGAGACAATAATATACACTGCGACCGCTCATATATAAGCACGAAAGAAGTAATCACCGCTTAAATAAAACCATCTTGGATAGCGCTATAACTCAAGTAACACAGTAACTTGACACACTTAGGGCTAGTTTAGGATTGCTGTGACTTTAAAAAAAGCCGTTTTTAGAAAAATCAACTGTGAATTAAAACAGCTTTTAGAAGTAACATTTGGGTTGCTTCTATAATCTGTTTTTATTGACCCGTAATTTTTAATTAAAGTTGCTTTTTACTAATTTACCAAATATTTTAAAACCTTAAATTTTACGAAAAAACTGATTTTTATAAAAACGAAGCAATACCAAACTGGCCCTTAGGACTTAAAAATAATAAACTTTAACTCGAGTCCTAAGTTATTAACCTGTAACTCCACCCTATCCTAAAAAGATGTCGCACTCTAACTTATTAACTAGTAACTCCACTCTAACTTTAAGATGTCGCACTCTAACTTATTAACTAGTAACTCCACTCTAACTTTTAATAATAGAGAGTGATCTTTGAGCATGCTGGTTGCTGATATTAGCTTAGCTCTGATTATAAAAGGTCTGATCTTTTTGTTGATAATAATATTATTATTATTTTAATAAAATGGGTGAATGTATGGAAAAATGGATGATGATGAATGCCGATGTCTCATTTCCCATTCTGTTCATCCTCGCAAGTCGCAAGCAAGTCATTATCTCTCTGCGCCGAGCACACTCGTCTCTCCTCCCCCTCTTTCCCAGTCTTGTTCAAACAATCTAATCTAGGGTTTCCTTTTACTCCCCAACACTTTACCATCCAAACCCCTTCGTCAAATCCACCAAACCCTGCTTTAAAGCTCCTCTCTTTTCACATCAATCTCAGCTCATTTCGCTCACATTTTCCCTAAAATCATTTCTCTCTGTCTCTCACTGCAATCCCAGAAGTCTAAGCTCCACAACTTTCATGGCCAAGACCAAACCTGGCAAAAAGGACCTTGACTCTTACAACATCAAGGGCACCAACAAAGCCGTTCGAGGTACTTACTATCTTCATCCCTCTCAGATACCCAGATTTTTGTTTTGCAATTTTAGCTTCTGAAAACACTGAATTGTCTTCTTTGTCTATTAAATCTTGCTTTAAGAAACCCTAAATTTCAGTTTTTTAATATAGCTGAACTTGTTTGGCAAATCCCAGTAGCACTCAGATTCAAAGTTTCAGTCTTTTTTTCTGTTAGAAACCCAAATTTATAAAAAAATTATTTCTCTGCTATAGTTGGCGATTGTGTGTTAATGAGACCATCGGACACCGATAAGCCTCCATACGTGGCACGGGTGGAGAAGCTCGAAGCTGACCACCGGAACAATGTGAAGGTTCGGGTTCGGTGGTATTACCGGCCGGAGGAGTCAATAGGAGGGCGGAGACAGTTCCATGGGGCTAAGGAGCTGTTTTTGTCAGACCACTTTGATGTGCAGAGTGCACACACTATAGAAGGGAAGTGTACAGTCCACTCCTTCAAGAACTACACTAAGCTTGAGAATGTGGGAGCTGAAGACTATTTTTGTAGGTTTGAGTATAAGGCTGCCACCGGAGGGTTCACACCGGACCGTGTGGCTGTGTAAGTAATGTATTAATTTTTCGCTCCTGGGTGGTGTCTATCGGTGTTTGATTGGTAATTTGTGGTTTTTGAAGTTATGCTATTTGGTTTTGGGTTGTAGGTATTGTAAATGTGAGATGCCATATAACCCGGACGACCTCATGGTGCAGTGTGAGGGATGCAAGGACTGGTAAATTTAGTTGCACTCCATTCCTTGTTTCATTGTTCAATCCATTTCAAAGTTGCATGCATTTTCGTCGATCAATCAGTGAATGCGTGCTTATATTAATATGAATATTTATCTGGAAGCTTAATTAAGTGGTTGTGTTGAATAGGAAATGGAAGTCTTGACTTCTAGTGCCATATGATTCCATTTGTAGAAGGTTTTGATGCTTAAATTCAGTTGCTATTTACGTATTGCACAATGGTTAAGACGTTCGTCCAACTTTCAGATTTGGTTGATGGCAAAACCGTTGAGTTTCACATTTATGTTATAGGAGTTGGTGAATCATCAAGCATGTGGAATGTTGCATGATGAGTTTTAATTTAAAGCAACTCTTCAGGTCTTATTAATCATGTTTCTGTTTCAGAACATATGCTTTGGTTCAAATTCAGCAGCCCTCAACACTTGAAGTTATTTCTCTTGTTTCCGATATAAACAGTGAGATTTTAATGTGAGTGGGGGTTTATCTGATTTCCATTTTTAGCCCCTTTCAATAATCAGACTGGCCCCTCTCCCCTTCCAGTTTGCTGACAAATCAAGGTTATAAATGTTTCCTTATGCTTAACAAGTCCGAATCTTTTGCACGGTCTACTTTTGCTTCATTAAGTTCGATGATTGCTAGGTAGGTGTTTGAGAACTTGATACACAGGGAAGGTATTCGATATCATCAGTAACGGGAATTTGTAAAGTTTGAAAGTACATAATTATAAGTGGAAGTATTGACGAAATATCAACATTGAGAAATAGTTTGCTAGTTTGAACAAAATGTAATTCAGAAAAGTATTATATCTATTGAAACTCTGAAGAAAGTAATACATCAGAGATATGTTGAGGATGTTTTTAGTATTTAATACTTTAGTCCAAGCTATATTTGTTAAATATGACGTGTTCACATAGTTAAAAAAGAAAGAAAGAGAGTAATTAACTTTGATTGGGAACCTATGGTACATGGTACCTGGTCTAGCAAGATATTTTTGAAGTTGAGCATCAAAGAATTTCCCTTGATCTTTTTTGGAAGTTTGAACACATCATGAGGCATTGAACTTGCATGTTAAGTGTGATGTTACCAATGTAAATTCTAAAATATGCCTGTCAGAAAATGCAATTAAGTGCACTGGGCTAGATTTTATGTTTCTAATTTTTCTGTGAAGCCTTAATTATGTTGCATTTGTTGAATTCCATCGTATTACTTGAGCAATATAGAATCAAAATTTTGGTTGGTTGTTTTTAATCAAATCTTCAAACACAATGGTAAGTTTGCCTTTTAACATGCACATTAGGATCATCAATCCATCCATTGTACCTTTTTACTGCATTGTCCATGGAAACATGACTTTTCAATACTTGGGTCAAGCTACATGTGTGTAGAATTTTAAGTGCTAATACAGTGTAGTTTGTTTTACTTCCTGAGATGTCATTTATTTCATGATATAAATGTGGGTGCGGTTGATTGAAATAACAGTTATGGGATCGTATTAATGGTAATAACGGACATGTTTGCTGGATTACATCTTTTGCAGGTTTCATCCCTCTTGTATGGGTATGTCTATTGAAGATGCCAAAAAGTTGGAACACTTTCTCTGTTCTGACTGTTCATCTGATGATGATGCCAAAAGATCCTTGAATGCATTCCCAATGTCACCATCTGTTGAGACTAAGGTGAGAATTCTATGTGTTTTTTGTATGTATGACTCCAAAAGGACTTGAATGCAACCGCAGTATTGCCATTATTGAACTTAATGGGGGTTTGTTTGTGCATCCAGTGTAACCCTTACCCAATTGTTGGATTATTGGAATGAGTTATTTGGGCAATACTGTTAAACATTATTGTTTATGAAGCCTTAACCAAAGAATTAGTAACTGTCATAAGCTATTTTTGTTTGAATATGATTCCGACTGTTTCGGATATAATTTCGTGTTGCATACATCAGTATCTTGCTATTCCTTTCCTTTCTTAACTTGGTATGAATAATTGTATTCTGTTTTAAATTTATTTTAGGTGGAGCCAAAGCGCCGGAAGAGATGACCCTGTGATTGGGATGCTTCGTGAGGAGGTATCCAACTTCTTTGGTATTACCTCCAGTGTTGTGTGTTGTGGAAATGTGTAGTGCAGAGAAGATACTGTGCTTGCACAATCCAGAGGCTTTTTTTAGATTACCGATGTTTGTATGTGTGTTAGACCTAGGAGATGACTTAGTGATCTGTGTTGTCCTTGCAAGAAATTGAAATCATATTCAATCACAGAACAAGTGAGAACACATGAAACCAAACATTTAGGAAGAACCTTGTATTTGTTATGATGAGTTTATTGCTGGCATTACTAGTATGCATGCGATGATAACTGTTCTAGTTTATTTTTTGGTCCCCCTTGCTTCATTCTCTTTTCCCTTTGGGGATCAAATAAAATAGGGGAGGGGAGGGCCGGAGGGTGTTCTTCTGGCAGATAGTGCTGCATCAGTGGATTAAGTTCCAGAGATGCAGGTTTTGTAGCTGCAGGAGTAACTGGAAAATCCCATTTGGCTTAACTGGTGGTTTTGCTTCTATGTCGTTGTAATCATATCAGTTGCCACTGGGTTGTTTATCTTAAGGATCGGTTGAACTGGGTTCTGTTCTATCAGCCTGCTTTTATCCCAATCATTTTTTCGTGCCATGTTTTTCGAAGATCTACGATCAACAGACTTGTGAATGTGCTTCCACTGTACCACTTGTTGAAGATCACGTTGCATTGTCAAGCATTTAGGCTATTTGTGCATGCATGACTGAGATTTTGAAGTAACTTCTTGGTACACAAAGCAATATAAAGTGTACTCATTCATTTTACATCTTAATTAAATCTATGAATACATCTTTACCTCATTTTTAGCTTCTTTTTGTTTTGTATTTGAGAATCTAATTTTTGTACTGTGGCTTTATATGCTGAGAACCCCAAGTGTCTTTAACCAATATTCTTATTTCAAGAACCCGAGATCTAATAACCAAATAGAGGACAGATGATATGTTAAAGAGGGCATCTTATGCAATTGATGGTTTCTGTCCAAGTTTGACCGAATCCACTACATGTTCTTTGTAATTTTCAGAAAAGAAATTACTAAATAAATGTATATTATTGCCAACGTTAGCCTAAAGGGCATTAGTGACGGTTTGAAACACAGAAAAAGAAATAAAAAGTAGTGAAGGATAGAAGTAATTGCATTTCATGCACCACAAAGTTGACGAGTGGTTTTACAAGCTGTGGCATGTAATCTTCCATTCGTGCAGTCTTGTGCACTTTTACATGTGACAAATCCAATCCCATTATTGGCCTAATCGTAGGTTTCTATTTCTCCATAATCCTAGTCTCAGAATTCAATTCCATTATTGGCTCTATAGGCGAAACCCACCCTTACAAAAGTGGTCACTTGGTGACCACAAATTTATAGTCACTTGGCATTAGATTAACTATCAAGGATTGAGATTATTTATGTGTTAATTTTCAATTCCTGATATTAGGTCTAATGGTAGATGACTATTAATTTCTTGTTACCAAGTGATCGTTAGAAGCTACTCATTACAACAATGTTCAATTAACGGGAAAGCAAAATCCATGTTGGTACTTGATCTTGACCTTCCCAGGTAATAAAAACATTACAACAAACTTTATAAATGTTCTCCTAGTCATTCGGTGAGAAAGAAAATGTGGTCGATCCTTTGGGTTTAGTATCAAGGCTCGACATTCAATTTAGTGTTTTAATCTCAATCGAAATTGTTACTCCAACACTTGGTAATTGAATGAGCTACCCCCTTTGCAAGTACAGGAATATTAGTACAAGAAGCTAAACATGAATTGTTGTGGAGTGTCTTTACATCTTTAATTTAGTACATACTTAATAACGACATTCTTTTCTTGCTTATTCGAGTGCTTATTTGAAGAAAAAACATTCTCTTACTGAATAACTTGTGTTCACCGGTTCAAATTTTAGAATAACTTACATGCATTACTAATCAAACAAACCCTTTGATATATATTTTTTAACTAATTCTTTTTCCTATTTCTTGTTTTCGAAAATAGACTTTAAAATATAAAATAGACAATTTACAGTTTAGACAGCAATAAAATGAGTCACTTCTTCCTAATTTTCCCTGTTTTCCTTGCTGTATTGTATAACAGACATTTCCCGTTTTATCCAATTGATTTAAAATTTCGTTCTTTCTGTTTTAGGCTTTTCTCTCTTCTCTGTCTCTCTGTTTCTCTTCAAATTAAGTGAGCAAACAGATTTAATTAGGGTTTTAAACTTTATCTTTATCCATTGAAGGACCCAAGTTCCAGACTTCCAGCTCCGAATTATAGGTCTTTTCCTATAATTTTTCCCTCGTTTTCTCGGATCCCTTTTTCCTGTGTAGTCAATGTAAGTCAATTTCGCTTCTCCATCTCTTGAAATTCTTCACAATCTGCTATTTTGTTGTTGTTCAATTCAAGTCGTCAGTTAAGAATTAAGAAATTTTTGCACAGAGGAATCGTCTAGGGCAAGTTCCTCTGATTGGGTTTTTACTTATCTGCATAATTTTTTTTTTCACCTCGTAGGGATTGTATTGCTGAATTATGAGAATGCCAATGGTTTGAACTAGTTTTCAGAGCTAGGAAGCTTGATTAGTGCTTTCAGAAGTTTAGGGTCGAGGTTTTTATAGATATGATCAAACAAATACTGGGTAGAATACCTCGAAAACCCTCGAAATCATCGCAAAACGATGCATACAATGATGGAGGTGTCAATGGTAACGGACCCAATTCCATTAACAGCTCAAAATCTACTTCTTCTGCATCAAAGTCATCAAATTCGGGTTCGGGGGCTTCGCGCTCCAATGGGACTCTTGCCCCACAGTCAACTAAATCCAATCAACCCAAGAAATCGGCTCAAGGGGGTCCTTCGTTGTTTCCAGGAGCGTACGAGGCTCTGCCGAGTTTCAGGGATGTTCCCAGTTCAGAGAAGCAGAGTCTTTTCATCAAGAAATTGAATATGTGTTGTGTTGTGTTTGATTTCAACGATCCCTCGAAGAATCTCAAGGAGAAGGACATAAAGCGGCAGACTTTACTTGAGCTTGTTGATTACATTTCGTCAGTAACTTCGAAATTCAATGAGGTGGCAATGCAGGAGATTACAAAGATGGTGGCAACCAATTTGTTTCGTACTTTCCCATCGAATCATGAGAACAAGGCTCTTGAAACCTATGACCAAGACGAGGAGGACCAAATGATGGAACCTGCTTGGTCTCATCTTCAGGTTGTGTATGAATTTCTATTAAGATTTGTGGCTTCTCCAGAGACAGATGCCAAGCTAGCTAAAAGATATATTGACCAATCGTTTGTTTTGAGATTGCTTGATTTGTTTGACTCTGAGGATCAGAGAGAGAGGGAATACTTAAAAACAATCCTCCACCGGATTTATGGGAAGTTTATGGTGCATCGACCATTCATTAGGAAAGCCATTAACAATATCTTCTTTTGGTTCATATTTGAGACTCAGAAGCACAATGGCATTGCGGAAATGCTTGAAATCTTAGGTAGCATAATCAATGGTTTTGCTTTGCCTTTGAAGGAAGAGCACAAGCTGTTCCTTGTCCGCGCCTTGATTCCTCTTCACAAGCCCAAGGGTGTATCTATGTACCATCAGCAACTTTCGTATTGCATTACTCAGTTTGTGGAGAAAGATGCCAAGCTGTCTGATACCGTGATTAGAGGACTGCTCAAGTATTGGCCCATAACTAATAGTTCAAAGGAAGTTATGTTCCTCGGTGAATTGGAAGAAGTTCTGGAAGCTACCCAGCCATCAGAATTTCAGCGGTGCATGGTCCCTCTTTTCCGTCAAATCGGTAACTGCCTCAGCAGCTCACATTTTCAGGTACTCTCCTAATTATTATCTTTATCTTTTACTCACTTTGTTGTTTCTACCCTGCTTTAACTGTGTATGCACATGGACACAATGTTTGCTTCATTTATCCATTTTCCATAAATATTCTTCCAGTGGAGTGTTCTTCATCATGCTATGAGTTTTAGATTCTCATCTGGATTGTTGCCTTTTCAACTTGACATAGAGTAAGATGTTTCAGAGCTCGAGGCATTTGATGTTGTGTTGGGATTTTTATCTTCTACAAACCTGTAAATATTCATTTCTTTCTTGTGCAATCAAGTTGACCTGCACTCATTCTCAAGATGCTCGCTGGCATTGGCTTGATACACAGCTATACGCCTATACCAAGTCTTTGGAATCAATAATTGAGTTTCTGGATGGATGGGAAAGAAATTTTCATTGCACAATCCAATTACTGACGTAAATGTCCATTACATTTATTTGGTGCTTACAAAGCTCTCTGTCTCATCCACCATTTCATATTGTGAGAGTGGTTGTTTTGTGTGATAAATTCATTGATACAGCAAGCACTTGCCTTCTAAAGCTTGAGAAGGTTGAGTATTATGCTAGGAGCCTAGTAGTTCTCTCCGTAAGCTCGATTCCACATCTTGAATAGGTAATTCAAGGGTCCCAGCTACACTAACCGGCACAGTTGGCGCTTCGTTGCAGATTCATCTGCGCTACATAGTTGACTGAGAATTATAATGGTTTCCCTTGTTCGGAACTCGGAACTGTTGGTTTAAATTATTAATTGTGTATGGAACCTGGGTTTGTCAACATTCAACTTGTCAAAATTGGTTGAGACAAGTTGTCCAAGTTGTTCCTTAATATTTTGGATGCCAACATGAAAAACTTAATATTTGCTTTAACAAGTTGTGTAATTCTTGAATTTGATGTCATTTGGAGAGAGAAATGGAATTTAAGTGATAGTAGAATTTTAGAAATAGTTTGAAGTTGGAAAGTTTGGGTGTCATTAGTTGCTAAGCTTGCTGGTGCACAATCTATGAGGCAGATGGTGACGAGTATTTTTTCTCTTCACAGGTAATGGGAATTTGTAGATTCAATGTTACTCGGATGGTATTTTACTTGATGGTTTAGTAAACTGGAAACTAAATGGTTTTACCGTGCATAATTGAGTGAGTGTGCATTATTTTATTACTAAGACTGAATTCTACATCATCACTTTAGTTCTACTTAATGAGATATTGTCTCAACTTCTTTTCTGCTGGCAGGTAGCTGAACGTGCATTGTTTTTGTGGAATAACGATCACATAAGAACTTTGATCACACAGAACCGCCAAGTGATTCTGCCAATAATCTTCCCTGCTATGGAGGAAAACACACGGAATCACTGGAATCAAGCTGTTCGGAGTTTGACATTGAATGTGAGAAAGATATTCTCAGATGTTGATCAAGAACTCTTTGATGAGTGCTTGGCCACATTCCAAGAAGATGAAACTAAAGAGAAGGAAACACAGATGAAACGTGAATCAACCTGGAAGCGCTTGGAAGATGTGGCTGCCTCTAAGGCTTTGAACAATGAGGCCGGGCTTATCTCAAGGTTTGCCTCTTCTATTGCCATTCCTACTAGCCAAAAACCCGGGGCCACCTCTGGTCGCTGATATCGTCGCTTGCGAAGTGTGAGTCTTACCCGAAGATAAGTGGGTGGGACTCAGCCTCACTTCTCTTGGGCTTGTTTTCATTCTGATAAGTGATAAACGGGAAAGTGGGGGCTCGTGCTGATATTGCAATAGCCCCTTCATTTATCCTTCACTCGATTCCTTTTGTACTCTTCAGCCATGGAGGTGTGTGTATCATAAGGCATTCGTTGTTATAGAGATAAGTGGTGGTTTGAATTCCACCAGATAGTATTTACTGTATAATGGCGCAAAATTTTCATTTTCTGGTTCTGTTTCCATTCAAGCGGTATATCGTCTTTGAAATTCATTGTAATCCCAAGTTCAGTGTTTGACTGTATTACAAAAGCATCCATCTATCTCTATCATGTATCATGCCACCGTTTTAAACAGTATGAAGAAATTTTTCTAAATCAGATTTTTGTGTTCTGGAAAAGAAAGGTCTGTCAAAACCATTAAAAGCAGACGATAGTACACATATATCATGTCACAATATGTGATACAAGTCTATTAATCATCTCCATATGCTCTGAAACTGTAACGCTCTTGGTATGGACCATTGAACCATAGGTCAGCTTCGAACCACTTAGGGTAACGAACAAGATCTCCGGCCACAAATCTCATGTATTGCTTGCTTCCTTCCGGCACAACTCTCACCTCTCCTTCCTCAATGTAAACTAGCTGGTCCACCTGCCAGTCCCACGGCAGCTTGCACTTGCCGGTCTTCCACATTGACCACCTCGAAACCCCAAGCTCTGCTACTCGCTCCGGCGATACTTTGCGCTCCACTCTCACTTCATACAATTCCTCCAGACTTTTCTCCACCCGCATTGCCTTCAATGTTAGACCGCAGCGTTTCCCATTAGTAGTACTCCATTTGCTGGAATCTCTACTGCTTCTGTTTACTGAGACTGAGCTGAAGCCTGGGGCCATGATCACACCTGCCATGTTTCGTTGCCTAGGAGTCGAAAACAACCGAGACATTGCATAATTGATCAATACCATCATCAGCTCTATGAACTTTTAACATGTCCAAAATGCAAAGAAGGTACAAATAAACAAAAATGCCTTCTTCCTTATAATGCAAAATGGTCCACTGTGTATTGCTTGCAGCGGTAAAAATTTAACATTTATCCAGAATTCTAGCATCTCAAGTAGCAGAAAAACTTTAACAGAAGAAAATTGGATATCTGCACTAATCCCCTAAAACCCTAATCCCAAATTTTAAACCAGATTATATCTTTCATTCTTTGAATGATTCTTCTTTTCCTCCCAATTATGTGAAACCCACCTCCAGCCAAGTGAGACTAGAAAGACTATCTGGGATTTATAGGATCAAAAATGTTAAAATTTCCCGGAATTCAATACAAGGAGGTATCTTTAAATGTTTCGATTCCAAGATTTTTCATTTGCTTTCCCAAAAATTAATGAAGTTAAAGAAAACCCAGAAACCAAAAGCCAAAGACGGACCAAAAAACATAACTTTGATAGTAAAATTAGAGAAGAAAGTTGTGGGTGTTTTAGTGTTTTACCTGCTGAATAAAGCGTTCGCCTTCAGATTCAAAGAAGAAGAGTGGGACTGAGCAGCAGTAGCTTCAGCTCTTAAACCCCAAAAAGTAAGGTTTATCCAGAGACTTGAAAACTTACAGGGAGATTAAGTCACCCAACTGTGACCTTTCTTTCCTCACCCACGGGCCTCAGATTAACTTTGGACCGGGAACCGGCTCTTTCAGTCACCTTTTCTTTTCTATTCTTGGCCAAGGGAAAACAGAGTCAGTTTTGGTCGTTATTCGTTAACGTGTCTAGTTTAGGGACGGATAGATTTTGGGTTTGAATGAGAAGCTGAGAAACATGGTAAGATTATTAAGACGAGTAGATGAGTGAGTAAAGGAATCACTTTTACACATAATTTCAGAAGTGATGGTGTTGTTGCTTCAGGTTCAACCCATTAATGGGTTGTTGTTTCAGTGCCCAAAGAAGAACCCAGTAACTCAGAGAAGAGCACGAGCTCACAAATGTCTCTGCTTGCAAACACAGACCCTTCCCTCCAGAACCCAGGTACCCTTTTCTTCAATTCCCAGATTGCATTCTTTTTCACACATATATTATTCTTGCTGTTGTTGTATTTGAAAGCTTGAATTGCATTATTGCATGCCAACTATTCGAGTAAATGACTGTTTGAGCTACTGATTTTTTGGTAGAGGATAATGGAGGGTTTGCCGGTGAGTAGTGAAGTCGGTGGTGCTGGTGGAGCATACTCGTATAGTGCCTTGAAGAGGTTGGATCAAGTTTGGTCTAGAATTTGCTCTGCAGAAACAGGTGGACTGCTCCTCATTTCAGTAATTTTCTTGGAGGTTGCGTGATCAATGTATCAAAACTAATTGAAATGTTGGGTGATTTTGACATATTATCTTGCAGTTGTGGAAGAACCAAAGCAAGTAGTCTCAAATTTTCCTGGTTTGCTTAGGAATTCTGATCTGGCTGACAAAGCGGTAGATACATTCGATGTGTTAATATGTGGTGGAACTTTGGGAATCTTCATAGCAACAGCACTGTGTGCCAAAGGTCTTCAAGTAGGCGTTGTTGAAAGAAATGTGCTAAAGGGGGTAATATCCTGTTCTATTAAGTTCATTTGTTAGATCTAAATCAAGACATAGGAATGGCTTATTGGATTTTCTAGTAAGTGATAACAGGTATGTTTTGGTAATCAATGATCAGAGGGAACAAGAATGGAATATCTCGAGGAAAGAGCTTTTAGAATTTGTAGAAATCGGAATTCTTGCAGAAGATGAGATTGAACAAGCTACTGCGATGAAATTCAATCCTGTAAGTTGTTTCTTTGCTAGTTGTAGTCATGCAAGCTACATACTTCAACCTCTTTTTTTTTTGTATTTTGTGAATTGCACAGAACAGATGCGGATTCGAGGGGAAGGGCGATATCTGGGTTGAAGACATTCTTAATCTTGGTGTTTCGTGAGTTATCTTTTCTTCTTGTAAATTGTATATGTTTATTTATATTTTGTCAGAGAAAAACACATTTCATCTATCTTTTCCTCTTCCCGTTTAGTAGAGAAACTGATAACGTGCTAGGACTATGAGTAATGACAGAAAATGTATGGTGGTTCTGCAACTCATTTTCTGTATCACTCTTTGTATTGTTGCAGACCAGTAAAGCTTATAGAGATTGTGAAGAATCGTTTTGTTTCTCTAGGTGGAATAATACTTGAAGGCTACAGTATGTCCAGCATTTGCATTTTTGAAGATGCAGCTGTGAGTTTTTACAATCTTCAAATAGTTATTCTAGTGCCTTAAATTTTATGAGTTTCTCTGAGACCATAATCTATCTATGCTTTCTAAAGATGTTGTGTTTCTATAGAAACACAATCATGCTCCTAAAAAGACTTTGTAAGTTATGCTTGTTAAAACACAAAGGATTAGAATTGATACAAAATCTTATACCAACTACCCAAAAACAATCTTACATTATTATTGTTTCCTCTTTAGAGATGAACTATGGAATAACATGGTTTCCTCTTACTTTTCTCATAGGTCTTACAACTCACTGAGGGAAAGATTTTGTCATCTCGCCTCATCATTGATGCAATGGGGAATTTCTCTCCGGTTGTAAAACAGGCAGGCCTTTTATATTATGAATAATTTGTGAATGAGTGCACAATTGCACATTTGCGTGTATATTCATTTTTCAAATAAGCAACTGATCCTTATAATTTGAAGGTTTGTCAAAGTATCCTTAGATATTTTACCCACAAGCTGCCTAAAATTGACTCTCAGTGATGACTTAATTGGCAGATAAGATCTGGAAGGAAGCCAGATGGTGTTTGCCTTGTTGTTGGATCTTGTGCTCGTGGTTTCAAGAATAACTCTGACAGTGATGTTATATATAGCAGTTCGTCGGTAAAGAAGGTCGGGACCTCAGCAGCCCAATTCTTTTGGGAGGTAACTTGATTTGCAGTTTGTCAGTCATGTTGAAAGGAGACTTTTAGCTTTTCAGAATCAAGCTTTTCTAAACATTTCACAGGCATTTCCAGCTGGTTCAGGTCCTACAGATCGTACCACTTATATGTTCACTTATGTTGATCCTCAACCCCAGTCGCCAAAATTGGAAGAATTATTAGAAGAATATTGGAAACTGATGCCCAAATATCAGGTTAGTTTGGATAGTGTTCCAGACAATTGGATGCTACTTGCATATTAGCTTATAGCTAAGTTTTAATCATTCAGAAATTTATATTTTGTAGGGAGTTTCTCTTGATGAGTTGGAGATACTGAGGGTTCTGTATGGTATATTCCCTACATATCGTGACAGGTACCAATGCAAATATTGCTTGAACAGCAATGAGATATTTTTTCATGATGTTAGAAGTATTTTAGGGTATCAAACTAATTACTGATGCTTTAATCTGATAAGAAACTGGGTAATCTGTAAACTTGGAAATACGATCCAAAACTTGATTGCAGAAGAGACCCTAAACAACTCTGAAATAAATGCAAATATTCTCATAAGTCTGGTATGTTACATACACTGGAGACTTATTTTCTGTGTATCTGACACCTTTTCAACTTTTAAATGGGGATGATGAACTTGACAGCCCACTGCCAGCAGCTTTTAATCGTGTTTTACAGGTGGTGAAAATTATACATTACAAAGCATCCTATAGATTATGGTAAAATACCAAAAAGGAAAGACATGATAAAATCTTCACTGCAGTTTGGTGATGCGAGTGGAATACAATCACCTGTTTCATTTGGTGGCTTTGGAAGCTTGACTAGGCACCTCAAGAGACTATCTACAGGTACATATTATTCTATATGCAATTGATAACCTTTGCAAAGGATATTATGACATGATGAAATTTACCAGAGATCCATTTTTTTTTTCCTGGTAAAAAGGAATATATGAAGCAATCAACGGCGATTTTCTTGACTCACACAACTTGTCCCTGCTGAATCCTTACATGGTTGGTGTCTCTCTGATCTGGCTAAGTGATAACCTGGCTTTAAATTCTAATTTCTTTCAAGATTATCTGAATTTCAGTCGAATCTATGTAGTGCAGCCCAACTTAAGTTCTTCATGGTTGTTTCAAAGAGCAATGTCAGCAAAGGAACCCTCTAATGTGTCACCAGATTTTATAAATGAGCTTCTTTATGCCAATTTTCAGAGTATGCAGGTAGGTTTGTCTTCGTCTAGGTTGAAAAGTGGAGCAAAGTTTTGTTTTTCTTTTTCGTTTAAGTTGCTTCCCATATGACGTGCACGTCTTCATTTTCTCGTTTCCTAATGAGTTAATGTGCTTCTGCTTCTTCAGAAGCTTGGGGATCCAGTACTCAGACCATTTCTACAGGTATTTTTCTTATTTATCGTATTTGAGTGGATATCAATTAGCTGAACTTGATGTCAGCAGTAATGGTAAGCTTTGTTTCAAATTATAACCAATAGAACATTTAATTTGACAGGATGTTGTACAGTTTGGCCCTCTTACCAAGACATTAGGCCTAGTCATGTTAAATAAACCTCAAATTATCCCATCAATATTCAAGCAGGTAATCAATGAGTTTTCTGATTTCTAATAACTTTTATTAGGTACTATGAATCTATAATTTAGCCATTTAGCCTATTCAGTTGCTAGACCAAACGGTGTTAAGTTTCTTGTGCTTCAGGTTGGGATTCCTGTACTTCTTGACTGGTCTGGACATTTTTTCATGCTTGGATACTATACGTTTCTTTCAACTTTTGCCGACCCTGTAGTAAGGTAAATACTTTTCCATGGTCATGGTAAATAACTAAATACACTACATTGAAATAAGCATAATGTGAATCTCTCTCTTCGTGCAATTTCACAAGGCCTTTATTAAGTGCACTACCACCGGAGATGAAGTATGGGTGGAAGCGACGTCTCGAGGCTTGGAAATATGGCGCTGGTTTAGATTACAAGCCATGAGGATCAGATGACCAACAGACAATAATGGAGGTCTGGAACTCTGGAAGGCTACCTGGTTTGCCTGTTTAAAATTCACTTTAGAGGTGGCTCCCCCACCAATTCTATCAAAGTACTCAGCCGGCGAGGACTAATGGCCGTGTAACTCAAAAGATAGTAGTAGAGATATTAGATAAAAAGTAAATGAACTTCAGGGGCCGGGATTGACAGTGTTCAGATTTCAGACCGATTTACTGTAGGCAAGCATGTCTGAGATACTGTCTATTCAGATCAAACCAGTTTCTTTGAATCACCATTCATATTCGTGTGGATTAGGAAAGCATAACTTTTTTTTTTCTTCCTTCTTTTGGTCCAAGAACTGAAGAAAGTATGATTTATATTACAACTAAATGGATTATCAAATCCCCGGCCAAAGAAAAAAAGGGTTTGCCCACAAAAGTCTAAAGGCATTCTAATCTTATTATAACAAGGAAACTATGACTTATACAACAACCTCAAGCCCCTCATCTATTCATCGAGCATTATTTCTATCATTTTTACTTATGCAACACCACCACTATCAACTATTTACACAGATCAAAACCAAAAAAAAAAAATAACAACCATAATTATAACATTACTATCAATTCGATGTCTTTGCACCTAACATTTTAGAAAGGGCCTTTATAAGAGGCTTCTCCTTCACATCTTCCCCCTTCTCCAAGTGCCATCGCCTTGACATATTTTCCGCCTGCATTTAGAAGCTCTGAATTAATTCATGAGCAGTTAAAGTTCATGCAGGAAAAATAAAAGGAAATCCCATTCAATACTTCAGTGTTGACATACCCAAACCTTTAAGGGAACCAGTAGCTCGCGAAAACCCTCTAGTTTTGGCTCGATGAGGTCTCTTCCTTTTGTTCGGATGTCATCACTCTGTTAATATAAATTAACCTCAACGTAAATTGTCACCAAATAAAATATTTTGATACACAGATTTCAACTCACAGACTGTAATTAATTGTAATGGTGGGAATATAGCTGAACTCACAAGGTAGAACTTATTACCCCAAAATGGCTTTACCCTGGAGCAACAACCTATTGAATACAAGTAGTACACTTGAGACCGGCTCAGACATTATGAGCTTCCCTCCCTCACAAAAACATATGTGATGGAAGGAACCGTTTCAAAAGTCATGAATCCACTAGACAAATTCCACCAGTTATGCTATGATTTTGTGCATGTCAAAATACTCTCTTTTCTGGAGTTTTGACAGGTGTTGAATCCACTAGACAAATTCAACCAGTCATTTATACTCTCCGTATCAATGTTTCACTTTGTACTACATTCCAGAATTCGAACATTCTATTACATAATTCTACATTAGGCTTCACTAAGTGACTAAACTTTTGTCTTTTTAGATGCCAACTGCTCAGTGCCTACCAATTAGTTTTTATAAGAAAAATAGAACTAATATACCCTAACATATTCACCATGATTTTCTCTTTCTAGACATAAGCACATTTGAACAAGTTCATATACGCACAGAACACAAGCAATAGGAATTGTACATTTATACGTTCATCATCTATGGTAAAAATGCAATTAGAAAAGGAAAATTGAGGAATCAACACATAGCATACTTGTTCTTACATTCTGCACCTGTAGCCTTGAAACAGCAAGTCCAAATACCAAGGTGGAACCACCAAATACTATTGCAGTTGCAACAGCGAATGCCTTTCCAACTACAGAAAAGCAGAATACAACTTTAGAAACAGAAAACAAGCATAGCTTGTGACTTTGAACAAAATTATGAGAATTGAGTTTAGAAATATCTTTCAGAGTACTGAGACAAGAGCTGAAGTGCCGGAATACAAACACAATACCAAAAATCGACATTTACAATAGGTTTCCCAGATATTATCTAATAAGAGTGTTGCACCACATAAATGGCACTCTAGATTCTATAATAGACTGTTATTAGTAAGAACAATTTATATGACATATCTGGTTAACTGTAATCATGATTTATAACAAATGTCTAGTTTTTCAGCACGAAACCTTCCCATCTTGCTTATACCATCTTCATTGATATATATTATGTCAAAAACAAACATGGCCTTATATCAGGTAACATGGAGATATTCAGCTCCAGCTTTAGCAAATATATAGAAGCAAAATCACTGGTATGCTTCAACACAAGTATGTTTTATAATCACCAACGAGCTTTCTGAACCATATCAAATAAATTGAAAGAATGGAGAGATTCGTTGGACCTACTATGTGTTAGCCCTTCAGCTGCAGCCTTCAACTTTTCAGGATTAATTGGAATAGTATGCCTGTCTTGACGCAATTCATTAGCTGTTGAGGCTGACACCGAGTTTTCTGACTCAGGGAGTTGCCACCTGCGCTCAGTAATGTGATATATACTAATTAGCTCACTAGACCAATACACCAAAGCAAACTCATCTTAATCTCAACTCACAACATACTGATTAGCTCACTATTATATATTCATCCCATACAGTACTTGGTATTCAATTTCCACACTAAATCATCACAAAGCTTCAATCTTTGTAAAATTACACAAAACCAATCAAATTTCCAGCATTCCCTACATTCACCATTTACTGATTAGCTCACTAGAACAATGCACAAAAGCCAATTCATCACAATTTCAACTCACACTGATTAGCTCATTCATATACTGATATACATTCCTCCCAAACATATTCAATTTCCACAACTGTGCATCATAAAGCTTCAAACTTTTGCAAAATTACAAAATATCACACAATTTTCAGCTTTCCTTACATACCCACCAAGCCATATCCACCCAAAAGAGTTCTAGAATCTTCAATTTTTACCAAACACATGCAAAATTGAACAAGTATAGAAGTAAAGAACATACCTTTTGGGGCCAAAAGTGACCTGGGGCAGGGATAGATAATCCCTAAGAGGATTATGAGCCTGAGCAGAGATGGAATTCCCATTCTTGGAATCAGATTTAAGAACCCATTTGGAAGCTGTGTCCAGAGACGACGCCGTCTCGGCCTGTTGATGGAAAATTCTAAAAGGCAAAGAGTGCCTCAGCACCTCGGGAAGCACGTCGGCTTGGGATTCGTGCTCAGTCGCAGACGGAGGCGATGACGGGAGCTTCTTCTGGGCCAGGTTTTTCTGGGATACGAGACGGCCCACGGCCTGTTTGGATTCCTGGAAGAAGTAGGCCCCCTCTTTCCCCGCTAATCTTCCCGCGAGAAAACTCATTTCTTTACCTTGTGTAATACTTGAAGTGTGAGCTTAACAATATGTGAAGCTAAAAGTGACCAGGTTTATTGAGTTATGTCAGTGTATGTGACTATATACAACAGAGTTCAAATTTTGCCTTGTCACTCAAGTATCAAGCTTTTTATTATATCCAATTCAAAGTTTCTAAGGTCGCACTTTTTTTCCAGTCATTTTCATCACATCATATACATTAGCTTTTTCCAAAAGGAAAAGGCAAGACTTTCTAGTTTTTACCACATGTAATGACTGTTATTTCCAACAACACTATACCTAAAATGGTTTTGTGGTCTGTTTGGGGCGGTGGTGGCTTGCCTCTGCGTCAAATGGTTGATGATGATACCATGAGCTTCAAGGTTTTTTTTTTGGCCTGGGTTGAGCTCCGCAAATCATGATTGGGTCTTGGCTCTTTTTGGGCTAGGGTTTGGTCATGTGTTTGTTAGTTTTAACTTTTGACTTATGAGAATGGATGATGTCTTGTCAGCCTCATTGTGCATTTAGTTTTCTACTTACCGAGGGTCAGAGGTTGCTATTTTGTGTTTCTTTTATGCGCCGCCTACAAGCTGTGGTGACATTCTGCATAATCAGTTGGATAAGGATCTTCTTTGTGTACCACAATTGAGTTCTCATGTGGATTGAAAATCGTTTTTAGTTTGTTTAGGTGATAAAGAGTTTTGTCTTCGTTTATAGGTTTGATTTTATCGAACTCTATTGTTTCTAATGAGTGCGGTTTATCTTGCTTCTAGAGCCTTAGAAGGAGTTTGTACATGTCTAGATGTCTTGTGATGTACGTATTCTTCATTCTAGTTTTAGTGGAATATGACTCTATTTTCTTCTAATTAAAACCCTCGTAAATTAATTATTAATTAAATAGTATATGATCGATCAATATGTCATATCTACATGAAAACAAGAACAGTCAAGTGTAGCGGCTGCTTTTGAACAAATTAGAATGTCATAATTTCTATCCATATATTGACCGGATCGATTAATTAGAGCATTCTTCTTGCACAGCAAGCTAGCAGATCATGTTGGTGGCTTCTCTTTCTTGGGGATGAAGTTTTTCTTTCATTTAATTTGTTCTATAATTACAAGTAACAACAGAGCAAATTACAAGTTTTCTCCCGATTTTTTGGGAAAATAATTATCTAACAATCTTTTCCCTTCTTCTTTGACATCTCAACGTATAGTCTTATAATTAGAATTACTTAACCACTGTAAGTGGCCTAGCATATAGGTTGGGAATCCTCCAACCCGCGTTCAAATCACGAAGCTATCAAAATAGTCAGACACTGTGTTGTAATACATAGTTGGAACATGTCAAATGCGTTGCAGGGATTAATTTTTGGACCTCAAAAATCTTTACACATATATAATATCATGACTCAGATAAAATAAAATAAAATTAAAATCACTTAATTTTACGTTCACCCTTTAAAGATTACCGCATACCATCTATTAATTAAAAGAAAAATATTATTGCTAGCTAGCATTAATTCCTCTTAGTGTATTACAATCGCTCACCAATCACATGCATATGTAGTTGTACTACGTAAAGAATCAAACCTATAACATCCAACTTTAGGTTTCCCATATACGAGCTTAATTGAGAATCGAGATCATATCTTTTGAACACGTACACATCCGTTATACTTGTCCATCGGCCACCAAACCCTAATTGGCCAAAATTAGGGTTGTCTATCACGTACGTTGCTCCCTAATCTATCCCATGATCGATCATCTACGTACTCTGCCAATTTACACCATTGATGAACGAACTCCAATATGGTCTAAAGGCCACTGTGAGCCGCGCTCATTTCTACCTAGCTGGCATGGATTGGTTGGTGCGTGGGGGGTGGGGCAAAGCAATTATAAACATATATATTTGCTATTTGACTAGAAATCATTTTAGTCAAATTTTCAACTGCGTAATAATTTGTTCAACTAATATATCAAGTGCAAAATTTACACGCGCATCCACAGAGACACATTATACAGTAGTAAAGTAGCTAGTCCATTTCTAAAGGCTGGTTACTGGTGGGGAGGTGCGTAGTGTAGGCCAGTTCCTGCACTCACACACAGACACACAGTGGACCTCACCCACCTTATTCAGCTTAATTTCATAGCAATTTAACCCAGAAAAAAACATTCACATCAATGTGCAACAAGTAGACAAGGGATGTAGGTAAATATCCATCTCTGCATTTTCATGCTGTTGAGTTATGGAGATGGATTGTGGACCAGTTGCATGTATATTTATATATATGATAGGAGGTGTATTGATTCTTCTGGTCTGAGTAAATGTGGTATCTGGTTTCTTAATTAATTAATTAATTAATTGTTTGGTAGTTGTAGGAAGTAATGGGTATTTACACACTGCATTCAAATTTTGGGGGGTCTAATAAAGCTCAGCTGCAGCTAGCAGGCACTCAATTGCTATATGGCAGGCCCAGTAGTTTATTAATATGTACCTTAATTAATGGTATCACCATCTCTCACTTAATGCTTTGCCTTTGTTACAGAGTGAGTGATATGATAACCAGCTCAGCCTTTACCTTCATTCATAAAACTCAGCAAACAAACTAGTACTTCTGGAGATAAAGATTGTCAATGCCTTTGACAAAAAAAAAGACAAAAACAAAAAGAAGAATTTTAATGCATGCTGCTACTGTTTGATCTTGTATTTTGTGCAGCTGCAGCAGCAGCAGTTTTATGCTCAATTTCCAATGGGGATCACATATATAATGTCAAAGTGTCAAGCATCATGTATATTATACCGAGGCTTATATTTTTATTCTGGTGCAGATATCAAGAAAAACCATGATCAGATTAAAATAAAAGGGGAAATTTGGTTCTTACATGCAGTTTCAGAGATGAAAGAACTATGAAACCAAATGCTTCGCATGCATATCCAATTTGAGTTCCAAAAACTGCAAATATATATAAAAATAATGTACATATGTAGACAGAGCCACTATACATGTAGCTAGAAAATAATCTATAATTCATTACTAATTAGTGTGTGTGTGTGTGTATATATATATACAAACCCAACAATAAATAGCTGTACTATTATAGTCAAACATGGGTTTTTCTTGAAAGCTCTTGATGATCGATTATCTCTGTGCAACATAATCTCCAGAGAAATGGAGCTAATGGGTAATTCAAGGTCATATATATCGATCATGATGATCGACCTTCATCGATCATGTACGTAGTATAGATGTTCTTCAACTATATATATATTCTACGACATAACTAGCTAGCAAAAATTAACATATTGTGAATTAATTAGCATATATTTGTAAAACTCTATATATGAAACAAGAGCTAGCAGCTAGGTAGAAGATATATATATATATATATATATATATATATGTGAATAATTAATTATCTGAAATGGGTAGTCTTCAAAATTAATCTTCATCGCTTGTTGTGTAAGGGGTTGGATCCTGTGGGAACCTTTCGCTTCTCGGATTCGTAGTAGTTCTCTTTGGGCTTAGAAGGACCACTGGTAACTGATGGCCGGAAATGAAAAACTTGCTGCTGCGTTCTTCTTCTTTTTGCTGATGAAGGGCTGGGAAAGCCTGTGATCCGAATGCCATGGATGCTCCTCGGAGAAAACAACAGAAGAAGAAGAGTAAACAGGAGGCAAAACTCTTGAAAACGATTCATAATATCTAGGTGAGGAAGAAGAAGAAGAAGAATGAAAATGTGAGAGTGATATATGAAAAAGGCACACGGTGAAATGCCTTATATATATGGTTTGACATACATAGATTGGTGTTTTTTCAATTTTGGCATAAGGATTTCAGCACCAAAATGCATTATATAATTGGATCAATTAACCACTACCGTCCATTACAGTGATCCCAGTGGTGATCGATCAGTCGGCTACAATGACGGTTGGGGGACGGTGGTGGGGTCACAATTCAATTGGGATGGTGACATATATACCAAAAACCCTACTACAAACAAGCTCATCATATGTGAAATGAAATGTTTGGAGGAGGGGTTTGAAAAACTGTAGGTTGGAAAGAACCAAAATGCCTACGGTGTTCATTTCACATTGACATGATTAACAAGTTTTGCCAATTTAATTAATACTTCAAACATGTACATCAGCAAATCCTATTGCCGGTGAGGGGCATTACGGTCATACGAAAAGCCAAAGGTCTAATGTCGGCTGCTTTGATCTTTGATTAGTCTAAGTGATTACTATTTGTTGCTAGACCTATACTCATATTGGTTTGGTGTACGGACGCACATCCCTTTTAACCTTCAAAATTAGGGTGTGTTAATTATTACCTAACTTACCTTCTTTCTTAAAATGATCACGTTAGGGCAGCCCATGCCAAGTGATTACCTAGGTTTAGCTAGCCTCTATCTTAAAAAGATCACTTTGATGCGCTACCTAGTCACAAGCTCGTACCACAAAGGCTTCTCAAGTAAATACTATGATATATGGGGGAAGTTCTTTATCAAAATTTGTTTCTATTAAGATTATAATTAAGTTATATGTTTTCGCACGCTACATTGTTTGAATAGTGATCTATATTTTTTTATTGTGTTCATTTTAAACTTTTACCGACTCTATCGTTCATTCATATTTAATTTCTCAACATAATTCACTACTAGCAAAACGGGCAATCCACACTGATTTTAATCGCACTGATTTTCAATTACAGACGGATATCTGTGTGAATTCTCAATTTACACAGATATATGTGTATAATAATCTTGAGTGGGGCCATATTAAAAATTGTCTTAATAATAACTATAGAAGTCTGTGTGACTTAGCACTAAACACAAATTTATGTGTGCATAAGACATTAACTTATTATAATATGTTATTAAATGATTTGTAGTCCCACCAACTTTCATGACAATTACTATTTCACACTGTTATATGTTTGTAATGCATTATATACACATATCTATGTGAACTGTTGCTACATACATATGTGGTTGAAATAAAATACATACAGTAAATCTGTGTGAGAGTTTGAATGAAAATTAATCACCATTACTGAGATTGACTTTCTTTTTAGCTCACACAGATATCCGTATGTATTGTGTCTATATTACACACAGATACCAATATTTCAGAAATAAACATCAATTTTTGTGTATATTTTATTATTGTACGTGTTTTTCAAGTTGGTCTTGTATTGTATCGCCTACTTTCTTTTCACTTTCACACAGATATCAGTGTCATACAGACATCTATATTAATTAGATACGAGTTTATTTTAAAATTGTGTATATTTATGAGCTAAAAGATATATAGAGACACAGTTTGCTGTGACTATAATTATTTCAAACTGATATTCGTATGAATTGAGATAAATAGGCAGAGATATCTGTGTGACTTGTCTAAAGTTAATCCATACGGATATCAGTGGTTATACTTGAAACTAGGTAACAACACCAAAGGCGGGCCAACAAATTTATTCCCGCTCAATATTTCGGTACTCACACAGATATTTGTATATGCATCGTTTTGAAAAATAACAAACCACATGATTCTTCTTGCTCTTCCCAATATAAGCCAACTTAACCGCACCCACACTAACCCTAGTACATTTCTCTCTCTCTCTCTCTCTCTCTCTCTCTCTCTCTCTCTCTCTCTCTCTCTCTCTCTCTCTCTCTCTCTCTCTCTCTCTCTCTCTCTCTCTCTCTCTCTCTCTCTCTCTCTCTCTCTCTCTCTCTCTCTCTCTCTCTCTCTCTCTCTCTCTCTCTCTCTCTCTCTCTCTCTCTCTCTCTCTCTCTCTCTCTCTCTCTCTCACCTCGGGCCCGCAATCGTTCAAGAGAGAGAATCGTTGAGATTTCTTATTAGAACGATCGATCGGAGGTAAGGTTCTTTCTTCTAGGCTTCAATCTAAGCTTTTATCTTGTTTTGGGTGAAGATCTAGTAATATGCAGCCATTATCTTGCAGTTTAGCCAAAACTACTTGACGAGGTCGTGGGTTAGCATCGGCGAGAGGAGAACCAATGTGTTATCTCTAGGTAAGGGTATAATCCGTAGACTTGAATTTCTGGTTTTGGTGATGGAATAATGGACTGTTAATTATGTGTTGAAGCAGTGGGTTTGCCGAGAAGAGCTGAGGTTGTGGTCGAGTGGATCTAGTCGAGATCAAAGGGTACGGTTTGTGGGCTTGAGAACTTACCTTCAAATGTAATCTAATTATTTTGTGGAACAATATTGGAATGGCAAACACCATATTTGTAAGGTTGAATCCTTACAATTGTATAAAGTTGGTTTATTAAGATAAATAAGGCTACATGTAAGTTTGATGTTGTGAATTTAGATATATGCTTTTGTGTAAATTTGCAGGGTTTGTTAGTTTACTATGCAGAAGAAAAAAAAAATTAATTGTATAGGCAAAATAAATTTGCAGGTATTTGTTAATTTATTATGCAGTTTTTTTTTAATAAAAAAAACTTGTATACACTGAAAACAATCAGTGTGTTCTACTCATCAAAAAAAAAAATCAGTGTGTTCTAGTAAAAATGAGACAATCCGTTTGTATTGTTTTGGCAACTCACACAGATCCTAATTACTTTGATTCACACAGATATATCAATCATGCAATTGGAAACGCAATGGGGCCCATCAAATCAATTTACACAGACTTTAAAAACCGTGTGTGTTGAGCATCAGAGCCCCTTCCGAAGCACACAGAAAAGCAATCCGTGCTTGCACTGTGGCCGATGCCTTTTCCATACTCATATCCGTGTGAATAAGACTTATTACACACTGATTAATGTCAGTGTGGAATAGTTGTTTTTCTAGTAGTGATTGATCGGTCTACATAAACTTTTTAAAACACGAATATTAAGATCTAAAATCTGTCGCAACTTGTACCTTACATGCTAAGCCATGCATGAATCAGCTCTTCAAAAATAACCAACTATCGAAATTATCTAGTTCGTAAAAACAAATATTCAAATTATTAATATGAAAGCATGTACACTAAGGCTAGCTAGGAGAAAGGAGTAAGTACCTTGGATCTAATTAATGATGCCTTAAATACTATTTACATGTGTATTATATGCGCGTATTATATATATATATATATTACAATCAACGAAAGATCGTTACTTTTTATCTAGGGCTGTATATGTAAGTTGAAATCTTAGTCCCCTTTTGAATAGAGAGCCTACACGTGGTCTCTAGCATTGAGCAAATTTTCAATAAGCAGGTGCACCCAAAAACGTACACAATGCTTCTCGAATAAGCTTGTTTTTTTTTTCCTGCTGCTGAGTGCTGATCAAGCCAATGAGATCAACCTTTTTTATCTATGTTTGTTTAATTTATGTTTATACTTTAAATAAGCACAAAAATCAGCCAAGTCATAAGTGGTCTATTGAAATTATTCATGTCCCAAATGATGCAACTTTGAATGCTACATATTACATTAATTTATGTAATATAGAATTGAAAAGGAGGCATGACAACTTTCTTAACTTTTTCACATTAAGTTTCTTTTTTCTCGAAAGTTTATAATGCTCTTAAATATTGAAACTTCAAAGATGTGAATCGGTAGATTACGCACTATTTGTGGTCTGTTTTACATATTAAAATTATTCTAACTAAAGACAAAGTTAATTAGTTAGGAATGTATGTTAGGAAGGGCTAAATTTTTGTTTGGCGATCTATTAAAAAGATAGAGGAACTTTAAAAAAAAAGTGAGCTAGTTTTTTTTTTTCCCATATATACATTCCAAATATTATTTTTTTTGGGGGGGGGGGGAGCTATAGCCTAGGGTAGCCACCTCCTGGATCCGCCATTGCATTTAACGGCTTACGTCTCCGGTTTATTGATCCCAGATTTCTTATATATTACAAGTCCAGCGATCTTACAAATTTCAGCCAATTTTTCATTACAAATATATTCTATAGATTGTTGCTCTTATCTAAGAGACTAAGACCAACAATTCTGCATTTGGTTAATTACTTATGGTTTGAATTAGCAGGTTCAAGTCAATAATATAACAAAGCGAGGTTTGACGTACCCTAGAGGCCTAGACAAGAATGATGGATGATTATTAATCTAAGACAATAGTTGAAGAAATCTTTGACGAAATAAATACAATGAGAACGATCAACAGTTCAACACCTAACAAAGAGGCTGGCAAATCGATCAGTTCATCATAACCAGCCATGAATGAAACTTTATTCTATACTAGATCAGCTTTCCGATTTCTAGCCATATTCATCATAGAGCTAGTCAAGGGATCACTTTTCCTGTTTGTACGGCATTGAGGTGTTTATGTTTATTTATTTCTTCATCCCTTTCAAACCTAACCATATAATTATACTATACAATATTAATGCATGGGAGGTAGCACAGATTTTCTGCAGTCCGCCCACATAGATATCCTCTGTCAAAGTTGTGTTCATTAGGTTATTAAAGATATATACACCGACTCCTTCTTTATGTTATACGGTTTAGGATATAACTCAAACATATACGGTCCTTATTATACATAGTTTAATTAAGGGTTTACATGGTGTATTAATTTTCATATCCATAACTCATACGTGAATTGATGTGTTAATTAGTGTGAAGCTCACATGAATTGATGATGCCTAATTAACTAGCTTTTACTAAGCAATCTTGGCCGTTTAAATTTGCATGATGTGCCACCAGCTGCTAATTACGGAGAAAAATTTGTTTAATTAATTTCAAGATAATAATCACTTGTCATTAGTCATAATCATCACCCGGTTAGAAACTTTATTTATAACTAATCACCATCAAATGGATCGATCATTGAATCTTACTGTGACAACTAAAGCAAAACTCACAAGTCATAATCTAGGGTTCTGCCGTCGAAGAATTTTCTTCAGGTGCAATTAATATATATGATTTTTACCCTAAAGGTCCCATAATGAAGTTTGGTTATATGGATATATAGTTATATATTTTCCATTACCGTGAAAATGAATCGATACTGATTACTGAATCATAATTTTGATGAACCTCCTAGCTGGCTATAGTAACAAAACTTCATAAAACATAAACAAATAGTAACTTGCCATCACTAAAGTTGGTCTCTCACCAACAGCAAACCCGGTAATGCATGCACCTTAATTAATTAATTAGAAATAACTTAATTTGAGTCCCTTTTAACTACGGCACATGTAACTATTTTGGAGTTGGTTCTCAAGTCCCCCTCTCTCATCCGTTGTATGATTTTTGATTGATTAAATAAAAAATTTCTCTTTCTCTAAAAAAAAAAAATTGGATCGATGAGTAAATTCATATACATCTAAAAACGAAGAACAATATATATATATATATATATTGTCCAAAAAAAATTGTCCAAATATATATATATATATAGAGAGAGAGAGAGAGAAGTTGAGCAAATTTAATGAGTAGTACGTGGAAGTAAGAAGAGGAACAATGAATTGAAGGATCGATGAAATTATATTATTAAAACAGTGTATATTAATCCCAGTTGGCCTCGATGATTTCTAATGCTATGAGATTTAATTAGCTAGCTCATTGACTTCCAATATTTATCAAACTTTGACCTTCTTTATTTTCACATTTAATTATGTAACCCACCAAACTAACAAAGCATTGATCCCTGCATTTTTCTACTACTTATGTAGGAGTCTCCTCATGTAGACATTTGTCTTCGTAACCTTTATTTTCGATCAGTACGTGTTGAAATATATGCACTAAATAATATTATTGGAGCCTATTCTAAGTTGCCTAAAGTGGCGGCCACTCGCCGCCGGCCGGGCCTTGTCAACTGTATATGTATATATGATATATACGTGTTCCACGTAATTAAATCGTCTCCCACCATTCATTCAATTTCGATCCCCATCGAGTGCCATCGTAATGGGTTGTTAATTTCTAAACTGTTCATGGCTTACTTTGAAATGTCAACACTCGACTCATGAAGCAGATATAGAGTCTCAGCTGGGATCCCCATGCATGTATATATGAGCGCGTGCACGAAAAGAAACACGAGGTGGTGTTTGTAACCCTAGCTAAACCCTAGACCATCTCATATTAATTCATTTCATATATAGGAGAACCGAGAACAAAATTTAGGAATTTACGATAAGAGATGTACATCAGTACATGCATCGATCATTGTTCGTTTTGATTCTTCAACAAGTTAAGTTAAGAGTGGACATTTTGTTAATTAAGTCACCAACAATAATTATTTTGTAGCAAATGAATACAGTACGTCATTCGATCATTATGGTTTCTAAAAAAAGTTTAATGTTAATGAGACTTGAGAATAATCGAGATTTTTGTTTGTTTGTGGGGAATGCAAAACTGTATGCATTACGATCAAGTTCCTTTTTTAATTACTTGTGTAAGAAAACATTAAAAAAAAAACGAATTCACACTTCGAATGTAAAACTAAATCGTATATCTTGTGAGTTTTGAGTAGTGTCATGCAACTCTTAAATGCAGTTACCAAATATGACATATCCATTCTACCATTCTCTAGTGCCAGAAGAGAATGTGTAATAACTAATGAGAGAGAGAGACCAGAGATTTGTGGGGATAAAGTAAGAAAATAGTCTTACTTTATTGATTAAACTAGAGGTTGGGTGTGGGTGGTGTGCCATCAAATGATTCAAATACATAACCAAGATAGATTAAAACTGTGGGATGTTTCTGTAATAAGGTTGGATGGCATCAAATCAAAGCCAAGAGACCACAAAGGCATCTTTTTACTTATTGTCTCAATTTCACTTGAGTGAGTTACTTGTCCCCTCCCATATAAAGCTAATCCTTAATAATATATTCCTTCCAATATGAAAGTCATGGAGACCTCGATCATTTGGTCAACGTCCCACTTCCACCACCATCTTCTTCATTTCTCTTTTAAGCTTTTCCTTAGCTTCAAGTCGAGGGCCTGTTAGTTTTATCAGTCAACCATTTTATATTGAGTTGGGTGCAGGATGTTCCTTTTTAATATGACCTTTTTTTTTTCTTTTCTTCTTCCAAATTTCTTAAAAAATAATGTCAACCTTATATTTGCTAGAGTCCACCAAATGTACTCCCCAATTCCCCTTGTCTCTCACTCTCTCCTGAGCTTAATATATAGAAGACCAATAAAAGTCCTTAAGTACAATTTGAGCATCAAAGGCCTCCAAATATAATTTGAGACTAATAGAAAACGAATATAAGATTTTAAGTTTATTTTTAGCCTAATAAAAATTTAATACAAATTATTAATTGAAATTTCCTTTGAATTTGTTACTAGAAACTTTATATATATATATCTATATTATTATTTAAGAGAACATATCTTATCAACGAAAACAAAAAAAATTGATACAAATATCTTTCAAAACCAATTTTATCATCAAGGCTAATTAGAACATTTACAAAATAATTTTTAATTAAATAACTAAACACAATATATTTCACAACCTACTTTCTTCCACTTTGTACTTTCTACAATTACTGTTTTTATCATATGCATAGCAAAAAAAATGTTGTATATATTAAAAAGAAGAAAGAAGAAAAGCCACTTACCAACAACAAGTGCATCTCACTCATGACAGGAGGAAAGAAAAACATATGACCAGGCCCAGCAGATAATAGGACTAGTGGGCTTAAAATTGAAGAGATTGGATGGGCCATGAGCACAATATTTGGCCCAATATAAACACATTATCCAAAATATCGAAAATATTTTTGTTGTATGACAATTCAAGAAATTTATTTCCTCGTAGCACATTAGCACTTTTGCAGGCGGAGTAGATACTAGATAGGTAGACTGGACAATTTTTGTTCTATCTAGCTGACTTTGTTGCGGGTCTGTTACTCTAGTTTGTCCATAAATTATTGTAAAGTCAAGGACTCATAGTCATACCAATGAGTCTCATGTATAAGGATTTTTTTAGCATCTTAGAATTTTGTGTTTAGGCGAGCAATGTTATATCTGACTTTTCAGAGCTGCAGACAATCTTATGACTTTTTTATTCCCTTCTAGAAAAGAGAGTTTGAAATTTTAACAATGGACGATATTTGTTAGGACTTTTCAATTGAGGCTAAGAGAATCATTTATAAATTAAAATTAGTAAATGCATTTTTGTTGCATTATGTTTTGATTCGTTTAATGAATGACTTTTCCCTCAAAGAAAATAACTTTCAAGAGAATCTTTTACAACGTGGGGAGAGGGAAAGTTTGAAATGCATTTTTGTTACATTATATTTACACATCCATGAGGCATGAGCCATGTATAAGGGAAAATTATTCAGTACACGCTGCAATCTGAGCAGTCCAAATTAAGCAATCTCAAATTGTAGCGTGTACTGAATACTCTCCGATGTATATGTCCCATGTTTGTTTTAACATTCATGTCATCATGTACAGGAAGACATCTCCAGCTTCTGCATTCTATACGACAACGATATTGAGAATGCTTTCATAGACGACAAGCCCCGAGATGTCGTAGTGGGATCTGATTGGACAGCCGTCGCTACTCGGTCTTACTTGTGCACCAGAAAAAATCAACTCAAAACCGCGGGAAGGCTTACCTTCACTGTTGGGCAGCCTCAGACGCCAAGTAGGACAAACAAGCCTTCACTAATTTATTTTAAAAATCTCATTTTGCTGCCTAATCAGTTTTCACCTGCTAATTAATCCATCAATAATTGCAACTATATTCCAGCCCGGAAAGAGGAAAAAAATAGTCAGAGTATAAGTCCGCGGTCCAAACCCCCCAAGCGTTCATCTTTCTCTCTGAAACCAGAAACCCATTTTTTGAATCCACTTTTCTGATTCGGGGATTCGAGTTTTAGATCTACCCAGATGAAATTTCGAATTGGGTTAGTGCTGTTGGTGGTGTTGTCGCTTAGTTTCGGAGCAAAATCGCAGTGCAGCAAAGGCTGCGAGGCTTTGGCTTCTTACTACGTATGGCAGGGCACCGATCTCACATTCATGGGCAAGGTAAT
Source organism: Rubus idaeus (assembly GCA_030142095.1). Taxonomy (NCBI): domain Eukaryota; kingdom Viridiplantae; phylum Streptophyta; class Magnoliopsida; order Rosales; family Rosaceae; genus Rubus; species Rubus idaeus. The sequence continues at coordinate 37,138,563 of CM057970.1, forward strand.
GGACACCAACGACGTCACCATCGTCAGCTACAACAAAGATACGGTGCCGAACAAAGACAGTGTTCTATTCGGCACAAGGGTCAATATTCCTTTCACCTGTGACTGCGTAAACGGTACGTTTCTGCGCCATACGTTTGCGTACAACGTCGTCTCCGGCGACACATACACAGAGGTAGCGACTAAGTACTATTCCAACTTGACGACGGTGGAAGACATGGAGTGGTTCAATGACTACCCTGCGAATAACATACCCAATACGAATGCCACGCTGAAAGTGGTGGTGAATTGTTCGTGTGGGAGTAGCTCAGTTTCGGAGGATTATGGTTTGTTTATCACATACCCACTTCGGCCGGGTGAGACTTTGTCTTCGATTGCTGGGAACCGGTCTGAGGCGCTGGATCAGACTTTGCTGCAGAATTACAATCCGGGTGTGAACTTTAGCAGAGGGAGTGGTATCGTGTTTATCCCGGGCAAAGGTGTGAGCTCTTTTTTCTTGAGGCCAAATTTCTTATCATTCGAGTTTTTTTGAGTTTTGATGCATGCATTTCAAAGTATCTATATGAATCTGCATTCCTAGTTTGAGTTGAGTAGTAGTTTGATCATGGCGTGGAGACATTCTATTAGTAAATTTAGATGCCTGAATCCACGTTGCAATAGTAATGACTACAATTGAGTGACATGCACGAGTTTGTGGGGTACACTATCATTGCAGGCTAGATAATCATCCTTTGTAATTTCAAGGAGACATCTTAATTCTAATTTATAAGTTTGCTACTCTCTGTCCTCACTAAGAGGGATATCTAATGAAGTGCGGTGGTGGTGTAATGCTTTTCTGCGGCTCTGGATCCAGTGGGCATCTTGGAATTTATGTGCTGAACTCGCAAAGCAAACATTTAAACACTAACTGTCTGGTTTTAAGATATTGATTAACGATAAGTTTTCTTGCTTAATTTTCATTTGGTTTCTTTTTCCCGATTCATTTTTCTTTGAACAATGTTTCTAAATGCTACTGCAAATGTTGAGTTGTTTCTGTTATATGTTTCCTAAGTGGCTGACATGGTAATAGATCCTGTTTCATGAAGAGTTAATTTGATATCAATTTGTTGTGTGTATTATGAAGCATTACTCTAAATTCAACGAAGTTTTAGAGAGGGCTAACTTAAGTTCTTGTTTCCTTTTTCTTTTTATCTTGTAGATCAAAATGGAAACTATGTGCCTTGGAAGACAAGGTATCTTCTACTAACTCCTCAACTGTCATATTCACTGAACTAATTATACATCTTCTTTCCAATTGAGAGCCCTTTAAATTTGCGTTATGACTTTTCTTTTCCTCCTTTTTGCAGTTCAGCTGGTAGGCCTTCTCCAAAAGTTGGTTTGATGTCCGGATGCCAATGTGTAAGGGTTGACTTGAAAATTAACAGTATTTTGAGCTCATATTTTGTGTCTGTATAAGCAGGACTGGCAGGTGGAGCCATTGCTGGCATAACTGTTGGAGTAATTGCTGGAATACTGTTATTGGCTGGTTGTGTATATTTTGTATTTTACCAAAAGAAGAAGGAGGACACAACGTTGCTCTTACCATCATCTGAAGATCAACCTTCTCAAAATGGGCGCTGTATGTTACTTACTCCCTCTCCTTGTTTATTCTTCTAGATTTTGTGAATGAAAGAGTTCTTCATAGATTCTTTTGATTCATCAAGTATCTTTTAACATTGGTTCTGTGCAGAAGCACCAGTCAGAGTAGCTGACTATGGCCCTTTCATTCAATTACTTTATACTGTTATCCTTCTCATTTTCATTCCATTCTTTTTTCACTTCCCCCTTTCTTGCAAATAACAGTGAGTATTATATTTACATTAATATGACTTCTTCTTCTTCTTCCCCATATTTTCCTTTTAGAAGTGTACTTGAAAAAGACGGCTGCTTTTCTAAATGTGAGGGGCTCATTTTTGTCAAATTGATGACTTTTCTTTTGTAGTTTCAGTGCCACTCATCTGTGCTTTTTATACAAGGTTGTGTAAATTTTCTCTTGAATATCCCATTGAATCAGCTCTGTAGAATTCTTTTGTGTGTTTTATTTATAAGAACTGTTATTCAAAAGATTTCATCTAACTGCTCCATATGTTCACCCTTAATTACACTTACTGGAACAAATTCATTTTATGTTACTGGTTCTATCTCTCACACTCTTCATGAGAGTGGTATCAAATTGATATTTGACATGACGTCATTGATGTTCCTTGGTCTAGCCCTCGGGATTATCCCAGATAAATCTACTGAATCCAACAGTGCTGGTAGAGGCCCAACAGGCATTACTGTGGACAAATCAGTGGAGTTCTCTTTCGAAGAACTTTCCAGGGCTACTGATAACTTCAGTCTGGCTAATAAGATTGGACAAGGTGGTTTTGGGGCTGTTTACTATGCCGAGCTGAGAGGCGAGGTTTGTTTCCTTTACTGTTTTTTATTCTACTTGCTCCGAGTTTTCTAATGCTATTTAGGAACTAATGTTCTTAGTATTCCCAGGCCAGGTTTCTTTTATTTCTCTGTAATTGTTTATTTCTACTCCTAGAAGTCCCACCTATATAACTCTCTCTATGCAGAAAGCTGCAATCAAGAAGATGGATATGCAAGCATCGAAAGAATTTCTTGCCGAGTTAAATGTTTTGACACGTGTGCATCACTTGAATCTGGTAATGAACTTCTCTTTTCAAATGATTACATGTATATGAAGCTTGCATTGCGTAGTAATTGATGTTTTCTTTTTGTTGATAACTATAATAGAAACATTCTGTTTTAGAATACTTTTCAAAGAATTGCCGGAATCAACTAGAAGAGCTTTTTTCATGTCATTTTTGGAAATATTTTTAATGAAATATCCTATATGTTAGCATAGTGCTGCATCGCCTAGGTACCTTTGTCATCCCAACTTTATCTTTGTGGTAGATTAAAGACCCCGAGTTAGAATGTAATCATGCGATTTCCTAATATAGGTTTCCACACGTGCGTTGATCTCACATTGTCCCAACTTAAGCTTTTGGAGCAATGAGAAACCAACATAGTTTATAGGATTGCGAGTAAGGCCTAGTTGGCTCACATACTTATAGCTTAAGTTTTCTTCAACTATGCCAGTCCAATAAACTTTATCATAGTATTAGAAGAAGAGAGCCTGTATTAAAATCTCCGCACTTGCAATCTCCCAATATAAGTTGAATCCCACATGTTGAGCTCACATTCTAACAACTTAAGTTTTTGGAGCAATGAGAAACCAACAAACTTTATCAGAATGCATGTAAGGCCTGGGGCTCTGGAATCAAAGGTTAATATGAGATGAATAAATTTGTTTTATATAGCTTCTAGAATGGTAGTTAAGGTGTTTACTATATAAAAGATGGATGGAATATGGTTTGTATTTTACCAAACTTATAGAGATACCCATGTTTGGCCAATTTGGAATATTACAATTATGACTAAATCTAATGTTCCCTGTGAAGTATTTATTTACTGTACTAGTTGTTCACTTGTTTGTAATCATTGCATAACTGATCTCTAAGTCGTGCGATTATTTTTAATCTTCTAGACATTCAATACAGGTGCGCTTAATTGGTTATTGTGTTGAGGGCTCCCTTTTTCTCGTATATGAATACATTGAGAATGGCAATTTAAGCCAACATCTGCGCGGTTCAGGTTAGATTCCGGATTATGAGGAGATAAGTCTGGTGTATGCAGGAGAATGGGTACTAATACTGTTTTAACTTTATCCAGAGAGAGACCCAATACCATGGTCTAATAGAGTGCAGATTGCCCTAGATTCAGCAAGAGGTCTTGAATACATTCATGAACATACCGTTCCTGTTTATATCCACCGCGATATAAAGTCAGCAAATATATTGATAGACAAGAACTACCATGCGAAGGTTACCCTAGTGCCTCTATTGCCATTATGTTCCTTTCAAAGCTTATTCTCATTGTTGCACTGAAATCTCCTCTGTTTTCTCTGTTGCAGGTTGCAGATTTTGGATTGACTAAACTGACCGAAGTTGGAAGTACATCACTGCCCACACGTCTTGTGGGGACATTTGGATACATGCCACCAGAGTAAGATACATTTTTATATTAATTTTTTTTTCTATCACTTGATCTGTTACATGACTAGAAGATTTTTAGCAATAACAGATTGCCTTTGTTGCATTTTGGGGGTACTTTATATGTTGGAAGGACTAATTTTCTAGGTTTGTAGCCATCATAACTAATAAGCTGATGGCTACAGGGGCCTGGATATTGTTGCATGGTAGAAATTTCCAAATTAGATAAATATCTAGAGTTTTAGTCCAAAGAGAATATCAATTTCTATTTATTTTTTTTCAAATGTCATTAGAGATTGTTACCTTGACCCTGCTAGTTGCTGGGAAAATGGTGTATTGGTTCTTGGTTGCTGTGTTAGCTATTTATATCTGGATCTTGAATGTGGAATTGCTTATGGAATCCTTGAAATGCTTATGTTCTTCGAGCTTTTTTTTCTTCCCTTGAAAGTGGCTTTTCTGATGAGTTTACATTCAGTTCTAACGTATGTAATAAACTCTTTCACCGATGAGAGTTTAGTGGAAGGGTAAGGCCCATGGTTTGGGTTCGATTCTCCTCAAGGTTCCTACCTTGCTATTTAGTAGAGTTTCCTCGTTCTATTGCATCTTCTATAAGCAGTAATCTTCTTCTTTGAAACCCATTTTTCTATGCTCTAGTCGGTAACCTGCCAAAGATCGTAGGATTCAGAAGAAGACCTCAATATCGTGCCCGGGCCAAATAAAAAGAAGAAAACTTTTGTTATATTTTGTAATATGGATTAACTTCTACTATGCCTGCATGCAGGTATGCTCAATATGGCGAAGTTTCTCCCAAAGTAGATGTATATGCTTTTGGAGTCGTCCTTTTTGAACTGATCTCAGCCAAGGAAGCTGTTGTTAGGGCAAATGCTTCCGGAGCAGAATCAAGGGGCCTTGTTGGTTTGGTTGGTTTTCTCGTCATCTTTCACCGTAAAAAAAAATAAAAGCCAATTTAGCTTCTATCTTTCATTAGGAAATAGTCTCTGAGAAACCACATGTGCATAATATATTGTAATTTTACGTTCACAGTTTGAGGAAGTCCTTAATCAGCCCGATCCAAGAGAAGAGCTCCAAAAAGTGGTTGACCCTAGGCTTGGAGAAAACTATCCACTCGACTCAGTCCGCAAGGTGAAAAATTCTTAGAAAAAACACATTATAGCTTATCCTTAGATATCAGTTCTGAATAGCTATGGTGGTTTTCTGGTGCAGATGGCCCAACTTGCAAAAGCATGCGTGCATGAGAATAAAGAATTGCGCCCAAGTATGCGATCTATTGTTGTTGCGTTAATGACACTTTCATCATCAACTGAGGATTGGGATGTTGGATCCTTCTACGAAAATCAAGCTCTTGTCAATCTGATGTCAGGAAGGTAGAATCTGATGGTGCCAAATGTTGTTGTGTTTAGGGAGTTTCTTTTGAACATTACGAATCTAATATATCATAGACATTGTACAGACATATAATCGAGCATTGTGAGTCTTTTGTAAATTGTACATACATATATCATTAAAGGGTTTTCATTACTAATATGGTCTAAACTTTGATGCACCGGACATAAATGTACCTAACTTTCAAAAGTGATTAATAAAGTACCTACACTTTCAAAAACACATAACTGAGATATTTTTATCCATTTCCCGTTACTTGTTCGTTAATTATGAAAGCATAGCAATCATTTGATCTATCTCAACTTTTAAAAACATATCATCATAATACCTTAGTCTATTTTTCATCATATCTCAGTTAAATGAAATATGTTGAAGCACATGTCTTTTCCTTCATTTTACTTTATCTTTTCCTTCCAAAATTAACAATGTAATTAATTATTTTCTTTTTAGATTTTTCCTTCAAAGCTTCATCCTTATCCACTTCCAAATTTTCCTAATTCACTTACGATGAAATAGATCAACCTACCCATATCGATTGTGATTCCTAATCGAAACATGAGACTTAAGTGAGACTTATGATGCTTTCTCAATTACTTATTCCAACAGAAAAATGACTAGTTGTTATGTGACTAAAGATAACAATGACAAGTCCCAAATGAATCTTACACTTTTTTGGTAAGAAGAAAGTTATACTGATCTGTCATATATATATATGATATATCTCATGCCAAAACACCAATTATAAAGATTCTTTGCATAAATTCGAGTTCAGGTCAGCTGATCAGTAAAAGCCCTAGAATGTTCAGGCTAATATGTGAATAACGAGCAACAGGACTTAGCAAGAATCTCTTGAGTCGTCTCGTGCTCATCATCGTCAATGATGATACGTACCCTCCGCCTCCGTCCACAAAGGAGTTTTGGATCTCCTTCATAAATCATATCCATAGCAATAGATGATCGATCTACTATCACCCTCATATTCTCAAACGAGAGCAGTAAAATAATATGGAGCCCTAAACTAGCTAGTAGGCTAGAAGGAGACTAGGCCATGCACTAGGGTTTGGACTGCGCTTAACCGGCAATATGGAAAACCCTAGAGGGTCGCTCCTCCTGTCTCTAAGTTCGAAACACTCCAGAGAAATAGGAGCGACTCTGATCGATGAAGTTGGGAATTGGTTTCTTGTTGCTGCTCTCACTCTGTTCCACAACGAAATCACATTGCAACACTGGATGCGGTTTGGCCTTAGCCTCTTACTACTCAGATCCAGACCGGCATGTCCATCTCATATTCATCGCTCACATTTTTCAATCAAACAATGCCATCATCTACTGCTACAACAAAGAAACGCTTCCCAATGTGGACTACATTCCACTGGGAATAGAGGCTAGGGTCGATGTAACGGCGATTTTTTGGGCCATATGTTCCAATAGACGTTGTTCCCGGTGACACGTACCAGAAGATGCGACTACCTACTATACCAATTTGACGAAGGTCCAAGACATGGAGTATTTCAATATATAGCTACAATAATATTCTGCCGGAAAATGCCACAGTGAACATGACGGTGAACTGTTCTTGTGGGAGTAGCTCCGTTTCGGAGGATTATGGGCCTTATGGCTTGTTTATCACATAACCACTTCGGTCGGAGCACAGTTTGGCTTCGATTGCGGCCAGGGAGCAGCTGGATCCCACTTTTCTTCAGAGATATAATCCCGGTGTCAATTTTAGCCAACTGAGTAGTTTCGTGTTTATTCCGAGCAAAGGTCTGAGCTTAATCTCTTCTCAAGTTTCTTATGATTTTGATGCATATATGCATATATTTGAAGTATCTTAACTACTGAATTTGCAGATTTTAAGTTTTTGTTTCTTTTGCATCTCGCAGATCTAAATCCTAGCCTTTTGCCTTTGAAGCCAAGGTAGCTTTCCACTAGCTAAATCCTAGCCTCATGTCAACTGATCTCTTTTTTGCTTTAAAATTTTGAAGCCTTTTGGGTTGTAACTATTTATGAGCTCTATTTCTCGTCACTTTTGCAGCTACTCAGCTTGTATGATCTTCTCCAATAGTTGGTTTGGTGTTCAGATGCCAATGTGTAAGGGATGATTTGAAACTCAACTGCAATTTGAGCTCAAATTTTTCTTTTGCAATTCAAAAATAGGACTAGCGAGTGGAATCATTGCTGGCTTAACTGTGGGAGGAGTTGCTGGAGTGCTTCTATTGGCTGGTTGCACACATTTTCGATTTTAACGAAAGAGAAAGGCGGAGTCAAAAATTTCTCTGTCTGTATTAGTACTAAGCCTCAGATAATAAATGGGTCGATGTAGTTGAGAAATCTTGATTTACAAGAAGCCAACATCCACAGTTATGAGTTTGGCTTTCCAAGGTTGTGACTTGTGACGGTTACAAAAGTGTGTATACTTTGGCCTCAAGAAACAAGAATCATGATGGGTTGTGAGTTTCCAAAGTATTGTAGAATTTTCGCGAAATCTTGGACTTTCCAACATGAATCATGATGGTGGTTGCTGACTTGCTGTGAACTTTCATATCTTTAAATTGATTGAATGCTGCATAAAGCTTGCAGCCAAAAGAGCACGGCTTGCGTTTAGCATGCCATTATTGTCAGCTTTACCTAGCATTCTGTTTCTTGTGCCACAAGATTCCTGGCTACTTGTTGACTGGGTCATCAGGCCATGCTAGGCTACCTAGCTAGCTTCCTTTTGGTATTCATCAGTCCCCAGACTCCAAAATGAATGAATGATGAAGACATTAAATAATTTAATCTACAAAACTTTCCAGGGCCATTTTCATGGTTTTTTTTTTGAAGGAATTTTCATGGTTTTGTTAATTCGTTATAAGAAGGGCCATGTTTGTGCGCCTCAACCACAACTCTGTAGTCAAAGATTCTAGAGCTGAAAAGCCTAGACATAATCTAATCTAGATAATAATTTGTTAATCGATCCCTTAACTTAAGTCAGCGGAATTTTCGGGAATGGAAGGTTCTACAGTGCTCCCAAGGAGCAAAACTCCCTAGATCCAAGGGTTGAAATACAAAGGGAGGGTTTTTGGGATTGAATGCAGGGGGGCCTTTTGGGTATAGGAAAATTGATCCAATGGTTGAAAACTTGGGAGTATTGAAACTCCCAAGTATTGTAGAATTTTCGGGAATATTAGGGTTGTTCATATTAATTTAAACAACTTGGCTTTTTTTTTCTTTCGATGAATCCACTTGTAACTTCGTGATTTCTATATGTGACTCACCTACTCAAAAAACAGAGTCATACGCTGAAGGAGTTTTTTTTTTTTTTTAATTGGCTTGAATATGCTTAATTACCTTTACTTGTCTAGTAAGAGAAAAGTAAAATATAGTCAACAAAATGAAACTCATAATTGGTAATAATATGATAAAAAAGAAAAACGTACCTTGCCTAGAATAGATACAAATTTAGAACACCAGCTCGATCCCGCACAATAATATATTTTCCTTATGAAACTCTCGACTTAAGCCAAGAATAAAGTGATATGAGTACAAACATAATCCCTATGCTTCATAAATGAAACAATAGATATGTTCTCATCATTACCGATGATGCGTTTACTTAGCTGAAATGAATTCGAGAATAAATAAAACAATTATAATACACGACTTCTCTTACGTTTACTTTCACAAAGGAAATCAAAATTCATGTGGACGGAATAACACAAAAATAAGCAATTCCCCCTCTCTTTTTTTATGAGATTTGATTTAGAGTCGGGAGAGAGGGATTGGTAATCGAATCCCTATACATTGACGAGTTTATTCTGGTTCATCCCTCTCCAATATAGGTAGTAAACGTATAACCTACTGACTAAGGAATTTATAATGACCTACCGCTCAATCTAATATCCAAGATTGAGATTAAATGAACTCGACTTTAATGTCTAAACCGAATCCGTTGACAATTAATCCAAAAGCATTCATGAATCCTTCATCACCTAGTGACCGAGAGACCATGACTCTTCTAAGTAATGAAAGGACTTTTCATACATATTTGCTCACAAAGTGCTAATTTATTCAATATATCGTAAAAATTGGGCACGCCTCAAGTTTCTCTGTTTCGGCCTTAATCATCATTAATTAATTTTTGGCTATCCTATTTATACCCCGGCGGCCCGGCCCTGTGTATATAAACCATTCCTCAAGTCTTCTGCTTATTCATTCATCCATCCCTTGTCTCTGACTTGCACCAACCATGGGAGCACAGCCCCAAGAAACTCATGTTCATATGAACGAAGTGAAACAGAGCTTGTTAGAGACCGAGTCAACCTTGGCCGAGTCGTCGACTCTGCCGAGTCTTGAAGAAGTGGAGGACATCATAGACTACAAATTCAAGAACAAGAATTTGCTAGAAGAGGCCTTCACCCACTCTTCTTTCATGTGCAGCTTTTCCTATGAGCGTTTGGAGTATGTCGGAGACGCGGTGCTCAATCTGTTGTTTAGCCGGGAACATTACTTTTTGCACCCGGATTTGGCACCGGGAAAGCTGACCCGCCTCCGCGCCGCCAATGTTGACACCGAGAAGCTTGCGCGTGTGGCGCTCAGACACGGCTTCCACCGCTATCTTCGCCACAAGAAACGTTTGCTTCAAGATCAAGTAAGTGACGAGTTACGATTTGACATAAACTGTGAGTTGTTGGTTTTTTGATTCATATATGTTCTGGGGTTAGGTTGAGTGTTAATAGGATGGATTACATTTTCAGTATATTTTCTTAATGGATTTGATTACAGATTTAGTATGTTTTCAAGGATCAGAGTTGCTTTCATGGTCCTAATCTGAAAATTGGCTTATTGGGGCATGATAACTTTTTGGTTCACAGAAGTACTTACAATCTTTTTTTGGCCTGGTTTGAGTTGTTAGGACTATGACATTTTTTATGGTTGCTGCAACCTACCATTAAATATCATGACCACTGACAACCCAGCAAAGCTTTAAAGATTTAGGCTGACCACATCATAGATCCCTATCAAGCAATAACAGTGTGGTCCAATCTACTATTGCTTTCTTCTTTTAAATTTACTATTATTATTATCATTATCTACCTAGATTTATGTACTATATATATGCAGATTCAACTTTGCAAGGTGGTCCTTTTCAATATAAGACTATGAATCTGTTTGATCACTGATCGTTCGTTTGGTTTATGGGAAAAGTGATTTTTTGTTTTCTTCCAAAGAATAAAAACTGTTTGGATTTCTAGTGACGTTTTTGGTTGAATTTGTACAGATCCAAGAGTTTGCGCGAGCGGTTCTTGATTTTCCATTGCACTCCAATGGTCTTATTGATGCTCCAAAAGACCTTGCAGATCTTGTTGAATCCACAATCGGGGCGGTTTTCATGGACTGCAACTCGATAGACATTGTGTGGGAGGTATGCATTCTGTTGTCACATATATGCACTCATGGATCACCATCTTTGCTAGTAGCAGATTGATTTCTAATAAATGCAGTTTGTGTATATATATTTTTTTCGAAAGGTGTTTAAGGGCTTGCTGGAGCCTATAATAACTCCGGAGACGATACAAATACATCCAAACACACAGCTTCATGAGATATGTCAAAAGAACAATCTGAGTCTCAAATATGTAGACTCATGGGAGAAAAACAAAGCTGTTGATTGTTTCATTGACGGTCAGTTTGTTGGAAGAGGTACCTATAGTCTTCGGAAGGAGATTGCACAAAACCGAGCAGCGAAAAATGCCTTGGACAACAGGTGGAAGTGGATGGTATTAGGTGATCAAAAAGACAATGCTGAAGCGCAGCTGGAGGAAGAGGGTGGCAGTCAATCTGAGGAAGAATCTGAAACTAATGAATAACCTTGAGTGATGTGTGTTTAAGTGTCCCTTGTATATTAGGCATTTCATTCTACATAGATGAACTTAATGTCAAATTTGTCATTTTGTGAATTGTAGAGAACAATGAATTCTAGTGTGATGATCCCCTATGTAGTACCTAATTTATCTAAGCAATATGAGCTTGGAATGTCACTCCTTGTGAGATTTTCAATTTGTTAATAGTGATTAATATGGACCTTGAAGTTGGTTATACATGTTGTGTTGAAGGAACCTGAACAAAGTACTTTGATAGCCTTGTAATGTAGACATTCAAATGAACCATGCTAGTGTTAGTTGGCAGCTTCTGATTTCTTAGGTAATTTGCAGGTGTTGATCAGTACGGACCAAGTTCAATTGTGGCAGACCGTCTTCTAAATTCTTGTGACACTTTGCCTAAGAAGCTTGTAGATTTTCCCACCTACCAAATCTTGTGGAGTTTTTGATGGAAACATTTCCCACATCGGATATGGGAAATGAAAGAAACCTCACTGTATCTGTCAAGGAGACATGAATCAAAGTGTGGTGGATGAATCATGACGCTGTGATTAACAAGCCCTGTCCACGTGGCAGTAGATGATCGTACTCCGCCTCGGTCACACGGTTGTCTGACAGACTTCCAATTCCTTTATCATTTCTTATATTTGTTATGGGCCTGAGGGCCCATTAGGGAACGGCCCAGATCCTTCTGGAATTTGATAAATCCAATTGAATTTCCAGGAACCAAGGAAATCCGATTCCTAATAAGAAGAAAACAAGTTTTGTTTTCCTTTCTTCATTTCGGGTATTTCTTAACCAACACGAACTTTCAGACTCAGAATTCTGAAACCAAAAACCTTCCATTCCCAAATACTACGAGTAAAAACCACAGCACCCTTGGAGAAGGAGATGGATTACGAGCTGAGGCGAGCGAGAGAGAAGCTGAACAAGGAGCAGAATGAGAGGAAAGAGATAGCGAGGAAGAGATTGGAGAGGGAGAGAAAGGCCAAAGAAGAAGCTAGGAAGCAAAGAGAAGCCCTAGACGCCGAGCGATCCAGACGCTTCTTCGATGCCGAACAAGCCCAGATTAAGGTTCGATTCTGAAATCCCATTATTTTCTTCAATTGCTTTGACTGCAAAATTTTGTCTTTGCTTGATTTTAAGCTTGTTAAGGTTTGGATTGTCGTCAATGATCGGATATTTCTGTGAAAGCTTATGACTTTATGCCTTCACTGTTTAGTATTAGATATTTTGGGTAGCTGGTCTCAAACGTCAGCCTCATGTAGGATATTCTGTGATAACAATGGACCTGGGAAAGTCACAATTGATATAGATTTATACAAGATTCTGAGTATGGTCTAAAACTACCCAGATACCTATACCATAAGAAATTATATTATTCTCCATGTTGTTATTGATTTGCTCCCACAAGTTAGGGGATAGTCTTGCTTTATCTTGGTGACTTATAGGCATGCCCACCTTTGGGACTTAATGTGGAGGTGAACTAGTTTGTGAGAAAAGTTCAGTTTCTTTGAGCTGATCGGTAGCTTGTGTGTTAATGCCTTCTTTTTGTCCTTTCTAGGTTGATCAAGAAATGCAAGAAAGTTTACTTGTGGGACGAGGAATTGTGTTTTATCGTGTATTAGAAGCCGTAGCTTGTCAGGGCAGTGGAGATAAAATCAAGCTGCCACCTTCATGCTTCAATGAATTGTCGGAAGGCGGGGCTTTTGATAAGGGACCCTTGTACTTTAAGTTGTCAGTAGTTCATCAAGAGGGTTCTTCAGACATGATTGATGGTGATAAGGAGAAGAGTAAGAGCACCCATTCAGGTGTTTTGGAGTTCACAGCAGATGAAGGTTTTGTTGGGCTTCCTCCTCATGTATGGCAGAATTTATTTCCAACAGATACACCAACGGTTCCTTTGATTGAAGTTCGCTATGTCTGGCTGCCTAAGGGAACTTACGCCAAACTTCAACCTCTTAGGGTAGGTTTCTCAGACTTGCCTAACCACAAGGCCATCCTCGAAACTAGCCTTCGCCAGCATGCCACCCTTTCTGAAAATGATATATTTACAGTCAACTATGGGGAACTGGTATATAAGTTACAGGTTCTTGAATTGAAACCCTCTTCAAGTGTATCTGTTCTAGAAACAGATATTGAAGTTGACATAGTTGGTCCTGATGCTGCTCTGGAGAACACTAATGATAATGTCCTGAAACCACTTACATTTGGAACATCGGAATCTGGAATGGTTGATGAAGGACACTACACGTATTACAAGTTCTCAATAGATAATGCTAATTGGGAGATAATTGCTTCTGGAGATGCCAAAGTTGAGGTGAGGATAGAACCAGACACAAATTCTGGGGATACTGATATCTACATATCTAAGCATCCTCTGATATTCCCTACCCGTCACCAGCATGAATGGTCATCCCATGACATTGGTTCGAAGACTTTGATCCTTAGCTCAAAAGATAAAAGCTTGGAAGCAGGAACTTACACTGTTGGTGTTTATGGCTTTAAGGGAAAAGCTAAGTACCATGTGTCTGTGAATGTTCAAGATGTCAGGAATCAGAAGGTAGGCCAGAAGGTTGCGTCTTCCTCATCGTCGATGGATGTGGATACTGTAGAGTGTAAGAATTGTAAGCGATATATACCTAGTCGGAGTATTGCACTCCATGAAGCCTATTGTAGCAGAAACAATGTTGTTTGCCAGCATACTGGTTGCGGAGTTGTTCTTAGGGTTGAAGAGGCCAAGAATCATGTGCATTGTCAGAAATGTGGGCAACCTTTTCATCGGGAAGAGATGGAGAAGCACATGAAAGTGTTCCATGAGCCGCTTCACTGCCCCTGTGGTATTGTGCTCGAGAAGGAAGAGATGGTAAGCAATATTTGCCGCCTTTCCTTTTTGCATCATCGCAATTTTATCTTCATTTCATTGATGACTTTTTATAAAATTATTTCTCTATCAACTTCTAACAATGTTCTCTCCCCTGTTGGCAGGTGCAACATCAAGCCTCAGTTTGCCCCCTGCGCCTGGTTCCATGTCGATTCTGTGGGGACATGGTTCAAGCCGGAAGTTCTGCTTTAGATGTACGGGACAAATTAAGAGGATTGTCCGAGCATGAGAGTGTCTGCGGGTCAAGGACTGCCCCGTGTGATTCATGCGGGCGTTCTGTCATGTTGAAGGACATGGACATCCACCGGGTTGCAGTCCATCAAAAGAACTAATGGCACCAGCCAGATGTGAGTTCTCAGTTTCCCTGCATTGTCAAAATCTCGTGTGTTTGTGTTCTTGTAAAATTGAAATGCTGCTATGCACTGATCTTAGATAAGGGAATAAATGAGTAGGGAGAGCCAGATGTCTGAATGTAATTCTATGCATCAATTATTTGTATCCTTTGTGCATGTGAAACTGTACCTATGAGCCTTTTTTTTTTTTCAATCACTGGAAGTTACAAAGAATTAATAATACTTGTGTCCAATGGATATGGTGATATTTTCTGTTAGAAATTGGAATTCTTGAAATAATGGATGTTGTAATCCAAATAACAAACAGCCATGTGAGTTTGTTGGCTTTCCCTTTTTCTTTTGCTTAAATACCAATAAGGAAAATATAATCCCCACTGCCAACATTCTTCGGTGCAGGACTAAAAAAAGAACAGAAAGATTCTTCAATGGAGTGATCCACAATTTTATCCTCATTCTATTAGAGGTCTTCCTTTTTCTGTCGATTACCAAATGGACAAGTTGGACTGATTTTACGTTTGCAATGTGAAGTACTGGACGTCGCTGCCAAACGAAGTTTCTCTTCTATTGGATTAATGTGCATCTGCCAAATGGAGTCAAATCTCATGAAAATAGGAAACGCTATTCGTGCTTCTCATCCTGCACTGTCAGTAAATACTGACAATTAGTTACCGGAAAAAGTAATAATACGAATTAGCAAATTTGAGTTTACTTGTAAATATGAAAATCGAACATAGACTAATGAAATCGATCGATTACCGTTCAGTACTTGACTACGATTAACTAAGTCTTGGATACGAACACGAAATGATAAGGTAAATCAGTACTTACTAGTAGTCTATATGAGAGCATTTTTGCTCACCCCCCTTAGTTAAGGGGTGAGGCTCACCTCCCTCCTCAATGCTTAACACGTATTCAAATTCTACCTATACTAACTATGGTTATTTGTACTGAATAAAAAACTATAACTCTCTCTCTCTCTCCCACCCCTCATCGTCTTCTTTCCCAGTTTCTTGACTTTCCTCCATGCCTCCATGGCAAATCTGCATAGAATCCATAAGTCCATAACCCATCTCTCTATAAGGCATAAGCCTCCCCAGTCCTCTGACCATCGAGTTCTCCGCCGCCGCTGCCAGCCAGCCACCGGCTAGAGTCACGCCCTCGACCCTTCTACTCTCTTTATCCCCCCCTTTACTTTTCTCTCCAATCTTTCTCTATTACTAAAAATTTCTTTAAAAGATAAAATTGAACAGAATTATTACAAAATCCAATACTAAACTATTCTCCATGTCTAACCACAACTACCCGATATACCATCGTCGATGGTGGCGGCGCGGCTGCCACCAACTCTCTCTCGAGCTCTCTCTCTCATTTAACTTTTTCGCAAATGGCGATGAGCATTTGGTTTGTTTGGGTTGCCTAATTTTTGTGATTGTGAGGTGAGTTGAGGGAGACTGGGAGTGATGCGGATTTGCCCTGGAGGAAAATGGGAAAGGAGACGATGAGGAGAGAGAGAGAGAGAGAGAGTTATAGTTTTTTATTCAGTACAAATAACCATAGTTAGCATAGGTAGAATTTGAACACGTGTTAAGCATTGAGGAGGGAGGTGAGCCTCACCCCTTAACTAAGGGGGGTGAGCAAAAATGCTCTCTTACAGTTTACTATTCCATTACGGTTAAATTAGTATTAATGATAAAATAATCAACACACATGAGACTGGTGATTTCATTCTTTTTTTAGTCCTAATATAGTCTTAAAATTAACTAATTCAGACTAAAAAATATTGAGAAAAAAGAGGACGCAAAGAACGTGTCATCGAATTTCGGTAGTCCAAGAAGTCTACCACCTCCCACCGTCTTGTTTGTTTAGTCAGAGTCGGTAAAGTAAGTAGGCGAAAAGATGAACCCAACGTATGTGTTTTGGTCGTGTCAGATTGATAATAATGGATGCCCGGAATTACTCCACTGGTCAAAAAAGTAGCCGTTAGAAGTGAGAGGGACAACAGATAGATTCATCAGAGAGAGACACTTAACACAACGTCCCCGGATCCCGACAATCGAATCCGGTTGGTCCCAGCTAGTATAATAGTGTTGTTAACGCTAATTAATTACAATTTAGTATTTGATCACTATTTATTGAGCATTTAAAAGTTGGACAAGAAAACGGAAGCGACTGTTTATGAGTAAACCATCATCGTCCTCCTATCAGAGTCGCACCTTTTCGCTAAAATATAGATTTCGGTCGCTTTCTAAAAGCAAGGAAAGAAGGCGCATTTCAGCACCGGTTTGTCTTTTTC
This sequence comes from Rubus idaeus, assembly GCA_030142095.1. Taxonomy (NCBI): domain Eukaryota; kingdom Viridiplantae; phylum Streptophyta; class Magnoliopsida; order Rosales; family Rosaceae; genus Rubus; species Rubus idaeus. The sequence continues at coordinate 37,155,440 of CM057970.1, forward strand.
TTCAAGCCCTCGCTCGCTGTTTCTCATTGTTCATACTTTTTTTTCTTCCAGTTCAAGCTTTCTCATTGTTCATTCTGGGCGGAAACGCTGCGTTTCGGACTTGTGGGGGTAGCGAAATCAGTTCGTTATAGAGGTAAAGACTACTTTTTTGAAGGTTTGAATCTTTATTTGTTTTTATGCTTGGAAAGTAAAAACAGATTGATCCAATGTGTGATGCAATCACTGAAACAAATAGGAGATTCAAAAAGATCATGACTTGAATTGCCTGTTGAGTACTTGATTTGATGTTCTGTTAGTATAGAATCTTTGAATTTTGGCGTTTGTTTAGTTTCTGATTAAACGCCGGAAAAAGAACGGAAAAAGTGCTATCTTTACACTTCAGTTCATCGTTTTCTCACCGATATTATAGTTTCCGATCGTTGAGAAGTTCAATCAATTATGTGTATGGCTCTTCTGAATGTAAGAGGAATTTTTGGTGGTATTGAAGCTTTACCCATTTTCTTTTCCTTTGAATTTACAGGAGTCTATTCAAATATTCCCTTTGAAGCAAAGATATGGCTACACTCAGCGATATAGGAGTTGCAGCAGCAATCAATATTCTCACTGCATTTGCTTTCTTTGTGGCATTCGCCATACTCCGGCTTCAACCTGTGAATGATAGGGTCTACTTTCCCAAATGGTATCTTAAAGGATTAAGGGCCAGTCCGTTGGGTGGGGCGTTTGTAAGAAAGTTTGTGAATTTGGACTATAGATCATACGTGCGATTTCTGAATTGGATGCCTGCGGCATTACAAATGCCAGAACCCGAGCTAGTTGACCATGCAGGGTTGGACTCTGCTGTTTATTTGAGGATTTACTTGACAGGGTATGCATGTCTTTCATGTACATTGTCAATCCATATCCTCTACAACAACTTTTGTACTCGAATAAAGTTCTTATTTGCATTGCCTATTGGCTGAATAGTTTCTTCTTTCTGTCTGTTACTCATCATGGTTGTATTCTCTGACGGACTTATTTTCTGGTCCATTAAAGTGCAGGCTAAAGATTTTTGTTCCTATCGCGTTTCTGGCCTTTGGAGTCATGGTTCCGGTCAATTGGACCAATGGAACCCTAAAGAAATCAAATTTAGTTTACAGCAACCTGGATGAGCTCTCTATTTCAAATGTTCCTCTTGGATCTCATAGGTATTTCAAATGCTCTCTATTGTACCTGCTTTTTTCTTGTAGTTTTTTTTTTTTTTTCTGTTTGTTCCAAGTGTACTTGATGGTATATGTGCATGAATTTACATGTAATTTCATTGTTTTCAACTGACAATAATTTTCATTTTAAGCTAATATGCAAGAGTACATGCAAAGAATGCAATACTTATTTAAATTCAATTGTTCTTTGTGCTATGAATTTGGAAGGGGTTTATGAAACAATCTTAGCCAAATAAATCAGAATGTTAATCAGTGCGGTTTTACATGCACTATCAAAGGTGGACTGTTTGGTTAGTGGACTGGTTTGTATTGTCTAGGGAAGGATCCACCTTCTGATCATTATTTAACATTTGATGCAGATTTTGGACCCATTTAGTAATGGCTTATGCTTTTACATTCTGGACATGCTATGTATTGAAAAGGGAGTATGAGATCGTTGCAACAATGAGGTTGCATTTTCTTGCATCAGAACAGCGGCGCCCTGATCAATTCACAGTAAGATTCACTTTTCACTTGACACGTTATGTTTTAGCTGATGCGATAGGAAAGTTGCCATTGATGCACAGTAGTCAGACACAACATCTACTTGGGTGGACTGGGGTCAAGGGTTAATGACTTCCTTTCATGTTAGATTTAGAGGAGGGGAAAACTCACTGGTTGTCCATGTTAATCTACTTGAACTTAATTATTTGTGCTGGTGTAAAGAACATCAATCATGAGGAGATTTGGTAAGAAGTTGTTAAAATGTTCAATGTATTATTCTACTTGATTCAAACGTTGAGTTATTGATTAAATATACAAGCCTCTTTTATGAATTCTGCTTCTCAAATAAGAACCGTTGTGACATTTCATTTAGAAGCCTTTTTCATGGCACACAGTCTTTTCGTTTTCTTTTTTTTCCTTTTTACTCATCAATTTAGACCAATATTTTGGAATTCTATTTCTTCTTGATGTTACTATTCCTATCTCTTGTGAAATAATATATATAAATTTGCTATAGGTACTGGTTAGAAATGTGCCACCAGATCCTGATGAAACAGTCAGTCAGCTTGTGGAACATTTTTTTCTTGTTAACCACCCAGACCACTATCTCACTCATCAGGTTTAATCCTTTTTCTTTTACATTGATTCGTAAGCACTGATTCACATAGAGATGCATTCAAGTTTCATGCCAAAAAAAACATGCATTCAAGTTTGAAATTGAAATATCAACAGTTCTTGTCCTGTTTTCAACAACTATAGAATGGTGTAGATCAAGTAAGATATTATCCAGTTTTAAAACATATACACAATCAGTTCTTATTCCATGTTTTTTTCCCCTAATTTCTTGCTAAAGTATTTGCATGCAGGTTGTTTACAATGCAAATAAACTTTCTAAATTAGTCGATGAGAAGAAGAAAGTTCAGAATTGGCTTGACTACTATCAACTTAAGTTTTCAAGAAATCCCTCCAAACGACCATTGACAAAGGTGTCATATTCCTAATGATATAGTATTCATTTAATTCTTTTCTCCCTCCCACTTTCTCTTTTTCTTCTCTTTCCTCGCTTATGTGAACAATGTCTTGTGAGCAGACTGGATTTCTTGGTCTTTTGGGCAAGAGGGTGGATGGAATTGATTTTTATACATCTGAGATTGAAAGGCTATCAAAGGAAGTAAGTATCAATTACTCTGAACTATTGTGAAAATAATCCATCTCACTTGTTCTATGTTTCCTCTATCTGATACTAAAGAAATAAGTTAATAAGCCAAATGTGTTTGTAAACCATCATTCGCTGAAAACATTTGATTACTTATACATTTTCTTGTTCACGTGTAATATTGACAGATATCCTCAGAGAGAGAAAAGATTACAAATAACCCTAAATCTATTATGCCATCGGCGTTTGTGTCCTTCAAATCTCGATGGGGTGCTGCTGTTTGTGCACAAACCCAACAATCCAGAAATCCAACTATATGGTTGACTGAGTGGGCTCCAGAACCTCGTGATGTTTATTGGGATAACCTGGCAATTCCATATGTTTCACTGACAATTAGGAGGCTTATAGTTGCTGTTGCTTTCTTCTTCCTCACCTTCTTTTTCATGATACCCATTGCATTTGTTCAGTCCCTTGCAAACATTGAGGGTATTGAGAAAGCAGCCCCCTTCCTAAAGACCATTGTTGAAGTGTGAGTATTTTCTTCATAAATATCTTTATTTGCAATATCTTTTTTACTGTACACTTGGACATATATTTTGACTGTACTAACAGTATCCCATTTTTCATGCAGGAAATTCATAAAGTCATTTATCCAAGGTTTCCTCCCTGGAATTGCTTTGAAAATTTTTCTGATATTTCTTCCGTCTATATTGATGGTAATGTCCAAATTTGAAGGATTCACTAGTATCTCAGCTTTAGAGAGGAGGTCTGCTACTAGATATTACATTTTCCAATTTATTAACGTATTTCTTGGGAGCATAATCACTGGAACTGCGTTTCAACAATTGGATAAGTTCATCCACCAATCTGCTAATGAGTATGTCCTTATATTTGCACCTTTACATTTACTTGCAAGTCAATCGGTTGTCATGAATCATGTCTTGAACATCTTAATTTAGGAAGTCATTTCTTGTTTTCGATTGAGCGTTGCCTCACTGCGTAGTATTAAATTAATTGGCTGCTTGTGCAGTATCCCGATTACTATTGGTGTTTCAATTCCAATGAAGGCGACCTTTTTTATAACTTACATAATGGTTGATGGGTGGGCTGGAGTTGCTGGGGAGATTCTAAGGTTGAAGCCATTGATCATGTATCACTTAAAAAATACCTTCTTGGTGAAGACTGAAAAGGATAGGGAAGAGGCCATGGATCCAGGAACCCTTGGGTTCAACACTGGTGAACCTCAAATACAACTCTACTTCTTACTTGGCCTTGTTTATGCTGTGGTGTCCCCAATCCTACTTCCTTTCATAATAGTATTCTTTGGCCTGGCGTATGTTGTTTATCGTCATCAGGTAAATTTTGATAATTCCTAGAGATGGTTTTTTTTTTGTTTTCATTGGTTAAATGATATGTGCAATTCTTGACCGAGTATTTTTGCATCAATCCTAGATTATAAATGTCTATAATCAAGAGTATGAGAGTGCTGCAGCATTCTGGCCAGATGTCCATGGGCGAATCATAACAGCACTGATTGTTTCACAACTACTACTGATGGGATTACTAAGTACAAAAGAAGCTGCTCAGTCCACTCCATTGCTCATCACACTGCCAGTGTTAACCATATGGTTCCATCTATTTTGCAAAGGCCGTTATGAACCTGCTTTCAAGAAAAATCCGTTACAGGTTTGACTATTGGCAGACATTATTCTCTCTATTGGTCGAATCGATTGAATAGAATGAGCCAGATCTGATACTTCTAATGCTTAAACATGTGCATGAGCACTTTGTATTCTTCTTTAAATCTTTTTGTATGGTGAATTTCAGGAAGCAATGAGGAAAGATACATTAGAACGTGTGAGAGAGCCTAATCTGAACTTAAAAGGCTTCCTTCAAAGCGCATACATCCATCCAGTTTTCAAGGGTGCAGATGACAGCGATAGTGATGGAGCTCCTGAAGAATTGGAGCAGGAGCCAGTGGTGGTCCCAACGAAACGCCAATGTCGAAGGAACACACCGGTGCCCAGCAAATATAGTGGTTCTGTATCATCGTCCCAAGCCGAAGATGTCCTGATGATCCAGCCTTAGAGTGCATGTAAATCTTTGTTGGCTGTACATTTGAGGCTCAGGAGACCGTTCTGAAGTGTAAATGGCACAGGGGTTTAGCAGCGGTTGGCATTAGGGAGCTTTATAATATATCTCACTCTCTAGTAGGACTAGCAAAACAAAGGAATGTAGACTTTTTAGATATGAAAACAAAGGACTATAGCAACTGCAATTAATAGATATGAAAGGGTATTGATTTTGCTGCTATTACTGGAATTGTCTAATTATGTCTTCAGAGTAAGACAGTGTTACTTGGTCAATTAATCCCAGATTTTCCTACAAGGACCAGGAAACGATGACTCAAAAGAATGGGGTTGTAGCCCCGCATGACCAATTGGCTCAGTGGCATAAGGTCTCATTTTTAAGTGGGAGTTTATGAACTCAAAGAAAACCACCCGCAACTACATTAACAACTTGCGGAAAACCAAATAGCTAAACGATATTTGATTTTAATTTTTTACAAATAATTTTTAAATAAAAAATTTAAAATTTAGGCGGTTAAAAATCGAACAATGCGATAGGTAATCTAATTTTTCACTTGCAATACTGCACAAATGCTGTTCGCCTATTCCTTTTAGCTCTCATGGAGATGCATCCCTTCTAGAATTTCTTTGTATCTGCAAATGACTTTGCTTCTCACTTAGAGAACCTAAATTACAATTTTTGTTTTTTTTTCTTTTTCTGAAAGGATTACAAAAATTATTTATTCTTACTTGTTAATCAATCCACCATTTACTTTTGCATTTTCTAATGAATATAACGAAGAACAAAAGCCAACTCATCTCTGATTGGACCAAAAAATATCTCATCTCTGATTGGTGGGCTGAAATCAACTGTGGGCCCAGGCTCTCAGCCCGCCCTTTTAGACTCTCCTTCGGAACCACAACTTTCCTCTTCCAGTCGGGTGGAAATGGACGAGGTGATGACGGCTGCGGATGCGACGTCCGGCAGCTCGACGGCGTCGTCTTCGCCGTCAACGGCAGCGATCCCGGCGAACCTCGCTCTTATCTCCGCGTTCCTCGCCTGCGCCGTCGCTCAGTTCCTCAAGCTCTTCACATCCTGGTCAGTATAAACTCGTTCATTCATTTCATCTAATTGAAATTTCTGTACCTCAGTTGGTTTAAATTAGGAAATTTTAGGTCAAAATTTGTGTGAAATTGAGTGTGGTGCTCACTCACTCACTGCTCAGGTATAAAGATAGGAGATGGGATTCGAAAAGAATGCTGGATTCCGGCGGAATCCCGTCCTCGCATTCGGCGACGGTGACGGCTCTGACGGTGGCCATCGGCCTAGACCAGGGCACTGGAGGACCCGCTTTTGCTATTGCTCTGGTCTTATCGTTAATTGTATGCTCAAAGTTCTGCCCTTTTTTTCTTCATTTCGGGTTTTGCAGTGTGTTTGTTGTTATTTTCACTTGTATGCAATCTGGAAAAGTTTGCTTTGTATTCAATTATCTGAGCATTTTCAGGTAATGTATGATGCCACAGGAGTGAGACTTCATGCTGGTCGCCAAGCCGAAGTAATTTCTCCTTTACATAATTCATGCTTGAAATTTGGACTTTATGTACAATATGTATGGTAATCTTCTCTCCTCAGAGTTTGACATGTAATGTGGTTGAATTGGCGGTTTGAAATAGTGATTTGGTGGGTTTTGTTTCGATATGTAGTCCAGATTAACATTCTACCACATAACATATCGAACTGTTTGATAAGAGAATCTCACAGTGTATATGGGTGTGTGGTCTTTCGATGATTAATCACACTGGTGGTTGTTGCAGTTGCTGAACCAAATTGTGTGTGAGCTTCCTCCAGAACATCCTTTATCCACTGTTAGACCTCTACGTGATTCACTTGGACATACTCCAGTACAGGTTAGTTGCTCTACTCTTGCTGCACATCACATGAGTTGAGTGAATTAGTATGGCGGAAATTTTGTGGAAATGACTCCATGGAAGTAATCTTAGATTTTTTAGTTCATTGTGGTTTGCCTGAAGCAGACCAAGTAGTAATCCCATTCTGCATTTTGGCCTTAATTTGCATACAAAACTATGCAAATTCTGATTGAATGGGAAAGGAATCTTCGGCACACAGAATATGTATAAACAATTAAACATATACGCATACATGCTTGTTTAACTCATTTCCTGCCCCCAACGAGTAAATCACTTGAACATGCTCATCAAGCAATTGCATTTTATTGCCAAGTATCTGTCAATGGCCAATAATACTTTCAGTTTACCTGTATAGGTAGTGAATGCTTACTCTTTCTGTGTTAGAAAATAATATTACTAGAACATGTTGGTTCCTGCCAACAAGGCTGGATCTTACTTGACCTAAATGTGGAGTAATTACAAGGTCTAGCTTAAAAAAAATAAAGGTTTAAATATACAGACAATGTAGTTAATGATGTCGATGATAACCATAACTATAGCTTCGTCCAGAACATGTTAGTAAGATATTCATGATCTTAATATTCGAGTTTCAGTGATCATTTTTTTATTTGATTTGGTCTCAGGTTGTTGCTGGTGCTATTTTGGGATGCATAGTAGCATATCTGATGAGGGTGGCATAGGGGCATCTCGATCTTATGACTGATACTGATTCTTTGAGCTCCCACTCTTATGGGCTGTTGACTAGATGTTGTAGTTTTTAAAAAGGGCAGAGAAAGAGCTGATGTAAGATGAATTCCTCAATATTGAAAGCCTGTAAATTTGTTTAGGATTCGAATTATTGAAAATTTGAAAGCCTTCACCGAGATGCCAGGGGGACTAAATTCTTTTGTGGATTTGAATTTTGAACAGTGTTGTGCATACAGAGCATTCCTTAACTAAATAAATGAATCCGGTATTGCTCTAGATTTTCATTCTCTATGATCTCCCAAATGATAATGTTCTTGTTCTTGTATAATTTGTTTTTACTCGATTGATGGATTGATTACTATTTACTAAGTTATGATAAATATCAGAGAAAAAAAGAAAAAGGACGATATTGGATTTTTTTTATTAATATTTCCTATTATTACTATTATTATTTCTTAGGAATGAGGGAACGTGTTTCATTGTCACTGGGTTCTCAACAAGTAACAGAACTAGCGAAACAGACAATGAGGAAAATGCAGTTTCAGCTGTCCTAATTTACTCTTCACTCTTCATAACCACCTGCAACACTGAAAAACGTTTCCTCTAGTTCCCTCTCTCCCTTCACGCATTCATGATCCTCAAGTCACAACACACAATATGACACTTCCATAGAGTTTGCATGAGGAAACAGAACAAAAACAACCATGACAAAGTGGAGAGCTTCATCGCCCATGCGCCAACTTTCGAGGTGGAGGTCGAGACTCATCATCATTCTCAGTGTCCTGCTATGTGTTTTGGCTTTCCTTAGAGTATTCCATTCTCAGGCCAACCTCCAGTCCTCCTTCCCCACCTCTCGAAGAAGGTCTCGTGCTGTCATTGATAATCAATTTGATGGCCCTCCAAAGGTTGCTTTTCTCCTCCTCGTTCGTCGGGATCTCCCTCTTGATTTTCTCTGGGGCACCTTCTTCAAGGTTTGTTTCCTAGTATTTGTTCCTTTTATGGTTGTATGTTCAAAACTTAGTAAGAAAATTTTGATATGTTTTGTTCTGAGCTTTGCAGAATGGTGATGCAGCAAAATTCTCGATTTACATTCATTCCAAGCCTGGTTTTGTGTTTGATGAATCAACCACAAGGTCTGCATTGTTTTTTGGTCGACAGTTGAGCAACAGCATTCAGGTGGTCTTCTAGCTTCTTTGAACACTTCCACAAGTACAGCTTCAATTTTTTTCATACATTACTTGGTTCCAAGATGCGTTTGCTCGTCTAAGATTGATTGTCTATTTATGTTACAGGTAGTATGGGGAGAATCAAGTATGATCGAAGCAGAGCGCTTACTATTTGAAGAAGCTCTTTATGATCCAGCCAATCAAAGATTTGTCCTTCTCTCAGATAGGTAGGTCTTCCCCTCATTCGAAAAGACCTCTTTCAACTGTATACAAACAAACTATATCTGCTCAAATTTTGTGCAAACTACCAAGCACATTTTATTCCTTAATCAATGTCTTTAACTACTTGCGTCTGAGTCCTTATTTGACAATAGCATTTGTGTTAATTCAGTGTTTATCCTGAATCTGAATCTTATGGCTGCTTATTCTACAGCTGTGTACCTCTCTACAACTTCAGTTACATCTACAACTATGTAATGTCTTCTCCAAAAAGCTTCGTTGACAGGTAGTGGGATATCTGCATAACCAGAATGAATTTCTTTCGAAACATCTTCAGTTTAGCCTTTTGTTTGCTGCACATATGAAAGAAACAATGAATCTGAATGTTTTGTAGTCTTGTGTTAAAGCTTTATTGATGTTAAAGGACGTCGTTATGATCCAAAGATGTCACCTACTATACCTAAGGAGAGATGGCGAAAAGGATCCCAGGTTTTCTATCTTCTTACTATTTGTTAAATTGAGATCCAATTAATAGTTCAGGACATTGAGTCCTCCTATAATGTGATCATAATATCATGTTGATCACAGTGGATAACATTGGTTCGAAGACATGCAGAAATCGTTGTGAATGACGACACTGTTTTCCCCGTTTTTAGGGAATTCTGCAAGGTATACCTGAAATTCATTAGTGAAGTTACTAATTTTCACAACTTAAATATGATACCGTGCATAATTTCCAGCGATGGCCACCTACATCCTTAAGTTTTAGGAGGCGATTACTGGTAAGTGAATACAGTTTCACATTTTACATGAAAAAAGGGATTCATCTCTGGCCATCTAATGCTGTATTAACACACATGTGATCTTTATGTCAACAGGCATTCAATTGGACTTTCAAGTTTCCGTTGCTGACATTTCAGAATTTTCGCAATTGTATCCCCGATGAACATTATGTGCAGACACTACTGGCAGTAAGCAGAATGCTTTCTATGCTTTTCAGTCTTGAATGCCATATCTTTTCATCATGAAACTGAGCCATAATAATACATTGTTTTATATAATCATTAACATCGTACGTGCTTCTTTTGAAAAGGTTATAGATTTTGATTATCATTTGCAAATACTAGTTCAGAAATTTCATTATTCGGTTTTTCATTCAACTTCTTTATGTGTGTCTTGTGGCAAGATAAGCAGACTTGACAACGAACTTGAACGAAGAGCAGTGACCTATACATTATGGAATCAGTCAACCATAAAAGGGAAAAGAAGATCTTGGCACCCCTTAACGTTTGATTATGCAGATGCAGCTCCTCAAAAACTAAGAGAAATAAAGGTTGGTAATACAACATTGAAGACAAGCAACAATGCATCAAATAAAACAAATCATAACCTTGCTTGTTCTTTGCTGCAATTACCGTGCTCTTTATTCTCACAGGAAATCAACCGCGTCTACAATGAGTATGAACAACACACTGAGTTCTGCTATACCAATTCCAAAGTCGCTCCTTGTTTCTTGTTTGCACGAAAATTCACTCTCGGAGCTGCAATGCGCGTTTTGAGAGAAGGTTTGGTTGGTTCTTATGATGTGACAGCAATACTACGTACCAGATATATGATATATCTAGCCTCTGAAATCAAACTGAAAAGGAACGGACACAACGACTCCTACGGCATAAGCAATGATCATTGCAAACCAAAACATCAACAATTGCAGCACACCGGTTCATGACTCAAACAGAGAAACAGAAAATGTCAAAATGTAACGCCAAATAAGAGACGAAAATCATGGAACCATGTACTAGATGGAGAAACCAAATGATGCAAGAAAGTATGCTGCTTCCATATATATATATATACATACATATATATATATATATTTTTTTATACTTTGGAACATATATAAAAAATCTACTTCCGGTGCGTAGTACATTGTGCGATTCAATTTCATAGGATTACAATATTTTCCTCAATATTTAGAGCTTTCGGTGCTTTCTCATAGTTCGACACCCAGTATACAATCCCAACAAATTCTTTTCTTTCATGAAAATATAAACAATTGTTGGGGTTGTATCCTTTTCGGCTCCTAAAAATATAAACAAAACAACTCACCCGAGACCGGACAACCTATTTGGGCATGCGTCCCGCATCTCATTTGAGAGCCCAAGAGCCCAAGACGCCGGTCTACGAATAAAAGAATTTGTTTATAAGATTTCCAAAAAAAAAATATTGTTTATAAAAATAATCTACAAATTACAATAAAATTGGTGGAATGCCTTTACGGATGAAATATTCGTCAGAAAAAGTTATTTTCGTGATTATTTTTTAAAGTTGTTTATGAAAATAATTAAAAAATACATTAAGGAGGCTAATCGTGGCCAATTTTGGCGGTCCAACCACGAGGTTTTACTCAAAAATGATGTTATAACACCGTAGAATATATCCCCTATTTTTTTTTTTCCAAAATCATGGGTTTTCATCCAAAATTGTGGACTATAGCACACGATTTTTGCCAAAATTTGCATGTTCTTATTTTCGTACTAAAATTTTACCACCCTCAAATCATAATTTTTAAGGACTTCTCGAACCGACAGAACGCAAAAATTTGGACTCATTTATTTTTTACGATTTTTGAAATTCGAAAAACTAGAAAATTCAGAAAAACATGAGACCATAGAAGACCAACCAAGCGAGGCCAGAAGAGGCCACCTAAGCAAGGCTATAGAAGGCCAGCCAAACGATGCTAAAGGAGACTAGCCGAGCGAGGCCAAACGAGGTCAGCCAAGCAAGGCTATGCGAGGCAAGAGGAGGTCACCCAAGCAAGGCCAATGGACTTCACATATGCAAGGCCAAAGGAGGCCAGCCAAGCGAGGCTACAGGAAGCCAGCCATGCAAGGCCACAATTTTGGGTTGATTTTCTTAAAAAATTGCATCTTTGAAATTCTCGAGGCCGGTTTGCTTGACTGTCCAAAATTATTAGAGTGTCAATGAAGAATAACTTGAGATCTGACAAGTACCGAAAGTACTTCTTTTTGTTTGGTCAAATTAAAATAAAAGAAAGTTAAAAAAAATAAACATTTTTTAGATTAGAATTTGAACAAATAAACATTGTCAACACCCTTTTTTCTTAAAATTTGCCTATGTCATTATATCACCATTGGTATATCTTGATTTTTAGAAGGTGTTCCAATTGACGAAACTAAAAAATTTCGACATTTTTTTAAACGAATTTTCTTGTATTCTAACTTTTGAAAATTGTAAAAAAAAAATTAGTTGAAATTTTTGTATTCATTCAGTTTGATGCTTAGAAGGTGTTCCAATTGGCCAAATTCAAATTTTAAAAAAAAATTAGAATACTTGTAGCGGCGAACATTTCGTCGCTACAAGTTGTTCAAATTATTATTTTTAACTAGAATTTCAACAAATAAACCATGTCAATCATTTTTTTTCTTGAAATTTACATATGTCATTATCTCACAAATGGTAAAACTTGATTGTGAGAAAGTGTTTCAATTGACAAAATTAGAAATTCTCGACTTATTTATTTTTTATTTTTTATGATTTTTTGTTTGTATATTTGGTGAAGTTTGGTGTTCTCTTTTTATACTGCTTTATATTTAACTTTCTATGTATAAGAATTTTATTTTTAAAAAAAATAATAATAATTAACCAGTCACGTCGTCAACAACCCACACAAATTTCAAACACAAAATGGAGGGAAACCACTTCGACCCATCAGTTCCCGTCTTATCATCATAATTTCCCCAATTTCAAACCCTAATTCCCCAACTCTAAATTTCTCAGTTACAATGGCTGACGTCCTAAGCCCCGACCCAACAACGACCCAAAAGCAGAGGCTTTCGATGGCCGCTCGCCTCCAGTCTCCAACTAGTCCATTCTTCCTCGGATCCAATGACGACCACCTGGAGCGTGCTCAGGCACGCGCCGCGCGTGCCGCCGCGATTCGAAGAAAGTCAGTTGCGCTCAATCGTCCGCCACCGCGTGACGGTTCCGATTCCGATCCCGGCCTCGACAAGCAGCAGATCCTTGAGCTGTTCCAAAATTGCATAAAACTCGCAAGTGAAAATGTCAGTACATCCTCCCTCGCTCGCTCTCTCTCTCTAAAGCTCGATTTAGCATTAATACTCATTTATTTACTCAATTTCTTGCTTAGAAAAGTTGGGTACAGGAGTGTGAATTCTGATATCCCTTTTTACTGTATCATAGTGATGTTATTTTGGCACTCCTTTTGAAATTTTTTGGTTTTGATATGTTGGGTGCAGAAAATTAATCAGAAGAACACATGGGAGCTGAACTTGATAGACCATTTGGCAGAACTTGTTAAGGTTGAAGAGGAACAGGATGCGGAGACTAATTTTCAAAAGGTAAATTTCCCCTTTTTGATGCTCTGATAGATAGGCAGTTTCTTTTCAAGTAAAGTTGAGTGTTTGCTGATCTTTTGGGTTAGTTTTGGTGCTTAAAATCCATGAAGACCAAATTTGGTTAAAAAGATAAACATCTTTTGGACTGGCGGAGAGTTCACGCATTCCATTGAATGTGCTAAGTTCACTTTTCTATCTGTGCAGGCAAGCTGTACTCTTGAAGCTGGAGTTAAAATTTACTCAGCAAGAGTGGATTCAGTTCACTCCGAGGCATATAAGGTCCTTGGTGGGATGAATAGAGCAGGACAAGACAATGAACAAGGTTAGTTTTTCTCTCGGCTATAACTTTGCCCTTTTGTTTTTTAATTTTTATTAAAGAGTTTTTGTTTCCAGGCCAAAGCAAATATTTTGATTTTAGAAATAGTACTGTACTTGATTGGGAACCCGAGGAAAAGTAGATTTTATCAAAGTTGTAGGTCTGATCATATTAGTCAATCTACAGGTTGAGGGTAGAGAAAATCTCTATGGTACCTGTGCTAGCCATTATAGTTTTACAAAGTATACAAGGAATTAAAGGAAATAGTCAAATACGCTATATTGGCCTTCACTGGCAGAAACAGTTTAGGCTTAATCTCTATGTTGTATCTTTTCAGCAGCTAATATGTAGTTATGTACTACTTCACTTTTTCAATTTGTGCACCATGACCTTATTAGTCTCTTCATGCTTTCTTGTAATGTTAGATACCAGTATGGAGGATGCCAATGCTGACAATGAACAAGATATGGCTACTTCCAAGAAAGAGAGAAAGGTTTGTAGTTCTCTGACTCATTACAATGATTATAAACTCTGTATACTAGGTACTGACGTCTGACGTTAATCCATAAATGCAGATGTCACCTTTATCAACGCTGGAGTCATCTTTTGAGGCTCTAAATGTTAAAAAGTTCGATGGTGATTACACAACCTTCCTAATCTTATTACTAGTTTAGAAATGAGATGCAAGGTCAAATTTATAATGTACTTTTGTTTTTATTTTCAGTTGCATTTGCAGTTGATCCACTCTATCATCAGACATCTGCACAATTTGATGAAGGCGGGGCCAGGGGTCTTTTAATGAATAATCTTGGAGTATATGGTAGATGCAGAGTGCTTTTTGACTCATGGGAGGTACCGGGGAAGTGCATATCATGTGATAATGAACATGATAAATCAGATACCATTGATCTTTCTTTTGCTAGTGGTGAGTTTTTGGTCATATATTGTGTTCCTGGTAACACTCGTCTTCTCATTATCCAAATGAGACTGTTCAGTTTCAATAACCATCATATTTTCTTGCTCTTTTTATAGAATATGTTGAACAGATGGTATTGAACATGCGGATGAAAGATGAAATTTCACCTACTCTCAGGCATTTGGTTGATAGATTTGATGAAGATAACAGAAGGCCACCAGATACTTATTCATATGCTCAGGAATCGATAGAGCAAGTTGATGCTGCCTTTAATAATGACATTGAAATAGATGGTGATGCATCTCACAATGATGGGACCTGGGATTATGATCACGATGACCAAACAAGCATGGTGGAGGAGGAACATGACTATGAAAATACGACTTTCCCTAGTTATCAAGAGGTTTTATAACCGTATAACGTATAGTTATACTATTCATTTTAGTTTTTTTTTTGGCAATCACAGTTATACTATTCATAAAATTGGTATTTCAATCATATATATAATTATATATATATTTTTTAAATTGGTCTCTGTCAAATTTGTGATTAAGTGAAGAATGACTTTGTTCCCTTATAGTTTGTTAACTCTTGCAGGAAAATGAGCCATGTTCTTTCCATGAACCTGATTTTGATGACAGACTTGAGAAAGTTGATGGCTTTTTGTTCTTAAGTCTTGGATTCACTTCAAAACAAAATGCTTGGGCAGGTCCTGATCATTGGAAGTACCAAAAAACTAAAGGTCCGGGTCAGTAAGTTATATCACATACCCTATGTTTGTATGCATAAATGCAAGTTATCTGTAAATGTAAACATATTGCATGACCTGTTTTCCAGGTTCCGAGGTAAATCCTCCTGCAGAACCATCGTTAACAATTAAGCGACAAAGAAACAAACAACTGCCTGACATTGATTTTACAAAAGCCTTGGAAGAAGAAATGTCAGATCTATTTGCTCCTCCCAAAAATCCCAAGTCATTGCTGCTGCCTGCAAATAGAGCAATCTGTAGTACGAAACTTCCTGAGGATTGCCACTATCAACCAGAGGATCTTGTCAAGTTATTTCTTCTACCTAATGTAAAGGTGATACTTTTCGCCATCATTGGTATATATGTTTTTCCATCAAAGTGGAGTTTACTCTTTCTTTTTCCTGATATGCTCTGTTGGTTGCAGTGCCTTGGAAGGAGAGGCAGGAAGTCCTCAGGTAACAAATCTTTTTCTGGTTATAAAAATTATAGATGACCCAATTAATAAATTAGAATATCCATTTTTCTTCAGATCATTTGCCTTTTTTTGTGATGAATTGTGCAATTGATATATAGGAAATGTAATAGTGACATGTATTGTTAAGCCTTCCCTGTAATATCAGATCAATCAAGGCAACAGTATGATGATTATGGGCAATCTTCATTCTGTGATGATGATGGTGGCCAATACGATGATGGCCAATATGATGAGGGAAATGTCCATAGTGATGTAGAGGACTTTAGCACACTTGTTTCTCAACCTCGCCAGGTTGGTTCTTAATCTTTCAGCTTGTTGTATTTTGAATCTTCCCTTGCATTTGTGCATGAGTCTGATTCTTAATGTCATGTAGCCTATGAATGGGAGTTCATGTATTTCTCAGGTTGAGTGATTGGAAGTTGTTGAGTTTTATACATATTCATGATGGAGATGATAAGGCTTGCAAATTGCAATCTTAGGAATAGTTCGAGCATGTAATTGGAATTAAAACAACTATTTGCAGTTTTAGCTTACGCTTCCTACATCTAAACAATTCAGGTAAACAAAATTGAAGTCCAGTATGACAAGACGTCCAAGCAAGTTGATGTCCAGGCTTTGAAAGAAACCCTTTGGGGACATGTACAAGAATCTGTTAAAATGTCGACCCAGGTGTGTGAAAGTTTTGGTTGTTTTTTATTTTTTATTTTAATGTAGGTTTTCTGGTGTAATATAGCTTATAGGAATGCACCTTTATATTTAAATAAAATTAAAAGATATATAAAATAGGATTTATTCACAAATTGAAACGAGCCTGTTGAGCATGGATGCATGATTTTCAATTGGTTGGTGACTTTTATCTTCATGAGGTCAATCAGATTGTGTGTGCCTGTGTATAGTGATCATGTCAACCTAAGTAGAAAATAATGGGTTGAAATGGCCAATGGCCATTGATGTGATTGATCAATACCTTTGTCTTGAATTGGATATGCCAGACTTGATAAATTTCTATATTGGAAAAGCAAATTAACTGCGAACTTTGATTATTTCACCAATGATTTGCTCTCCTTAGTTTGTGTCACAATTTACATATAGAAAAGCAAAAGCTTTCTGCATCCAACTAGTACATATTTGGCATCACCATGATTAGTCTATGGCAGTTAATTCGGACATCATTTTGACTCTTGAGAAGGTAAATTTTGATTATTGATATATCTGCTTTACGATAAAGGGTGAAGAACAGGTGGTATCCTTCAAGCAAATCTTGGGTAGCTTTCCTAGTGACTGCAGAGCTGCTGCAACTATCAATGACATCTCCCCTCACCTGTGTTTCATATGCCTATTGCATTTAGCCAATGAGCATGGGTTGAGGATCCTTGGCAATACCAATCTGGATGATCTCAGTGTACACCTACCTTTCTTGTAATGAGGCACATTCTAGTGGAACAGTTGGAGCATTATTTGACTGTAATTTTGTATGCTCCATCATGGAGCTTATCTCATCCTGTTTATTATTTAAAGGAAGATGAAAAATGTGCCTCATGTGTACCTTTTCTTAACAATTATATTATCAATCTCATGGAGCTGATCTTTGGTGTGAATCTTAATAAGAATACTTTTTCAGCATTGGTTTCATTTGTTTGTCTTGATTTGATCTGGGTTTAATCCAAGCTATTATTATTAATTTCCATTGTTAATCTTCAAATAACAACTCCATTAATGAAGCTGGATTATCTAGATATTGATTGGGATTCAATTTTAAAATATACATGAAAATGTCAAACCCTAAAACAAGGGGAGCATCATATTCTTTTCATATCAAAACGTTTCCCTTCTTAAATAAAACGCAGGGCATGTGCACCGACAGGCGAAAGTGATCCTATCATAGTCAATTGATAAATTTGCCTTCACAGTCTAAGCATGGGTGCATCTTCAGTGTTTGGAGTACCATGTTTGGAGGAAAGGGGGAGGGTGAGGATGCATTTACTGAGGGGAGGGGTGGGGGCAGATGGGGATCCAAAGGCTACCATGCATGCCACGTGCCCAAGCATGAGAGAATATCAGAACGGCCTTTCTTCATTTTAATATAATTTTGCACATCATTTTTTACAACCATGATTATGAGGTACTCAGTAGTGTTCACATGCTCAGTAGAGTCAATGCTCAGTCACCGTTGGATTTAAATTCAATGGTGGAGAATGATGAAAAAATAAATATGTTTAAAAAATGCTATCATTCTCTACCGTTGGATTTAAATCTAACGGTAGCTGAGCATGACTGAGCATTGACTCTACTGAGCATGTGAACACTACTGATGATGTACCATTAGTATAACTAATTAACTATGCATTACATATTTTTTATATCCTAGTTAGTTATAATTACTCAAAACCTAAATTATCAAAGCCCTCCTTTACAAGAGCGTGGATCCAAACATTTTGCCGTCTCGAGCACGACTAATTTAGCATAAACAAGTGTCGCAAAATTAACATTTTGAATAATATGTTTCAAGAAAATGCTTGTGAAAGAAGATTATACAAATCTGATATCATTCAAATCTGTGCGTGACGTCGAGAAATTAAATATAACTGCATATAATTCTGTGATCAGTCAATTTAACCGATAGATCTTACTCAAACCTAAGAGATGAATAATTGATTATGATTACTACTACAATGTGAAAAATAATGAAATGGATATTTGTAATTCTTCACGTGATTCATGCACCAATTGAAAAACCTGTTTCTCTTTTGTCCTCTCTTGATAGGTATGTGTCATCAGTCATGAGTATCTGTCCCACAACTCATGAATAGACAAAATATTTTCCTACAGTGCTTAATATCACTACTGGAATACCAAAATAAAAAAACAAAAACATGCTCAGATGAATTTCATGGATAAAGTAACAGAAATCTCTTTGGATTTTCAGATTTTCTTGTCCACCGAAAACCGAGTCTTCATTTTCATTTTCATTTTATAATAGTCCCAGAATCTCTTACCTCACAAACTCACAACTAAATCAAAAAAAAAAACCTCCACCCTTTTTCTCACACAACGCCGCCCTTTAAATCCCAAAACCTCGAAGCCCAAAAGCCATGTCTGCTTTCATGATGAGCACAACTCCAGGCATACCATCTTCTTCGCCATCGCAGTCATCGCCGACAGTAACTTCACCGCCATCGTCACTGCCGGTCCGTACGATCCCGGGAGCGTACGGCTGGCCGTTGCTGGGCCCAATCTCGGACCGGCTCGACTACTTCTGGTTCCAGGGACCAGAGACGTTCTTCAAGAAACGGACCGACAAGTACAAGAGCACCGTGTTCCGTACCAATGTCCCTCCGAGTTTCCCCCTGTTCCTCGGCGTCAACCCCAACGTTGTGGCGGTGCTGGACTGCAAGTCGTTCTCGCACCTCTTCGACATGGACCTCGTTGAGAAGAAGAACTGTCTTGTCGGCGACTTCATGCCCAGTGTCAAGTTCACCGGCGACCTCAGGACCTGCGCTTACCTTGATACTTCTGAACCTCAACACGCCCAGGTACACGAATTTCTAGCCTCACCCAACAACTTAAATTTATATTTCTGTCAATCCATTTTTGATATCAACAATTTTGGGTACTTCCTATCGAAAAAGAAAAAAAAAACAATTTTGGGTACTTAGATCGACTCATTAATTTCTGAACTGAACTCAGATGATGAGAATGAGTCTGCAACAGTTAATTTCTCGATTTCTCCAAGTGTTTAGGACCGATAATGTTATC
This sequence comes from Rubus idaeus, assembly GCA_030142095.1. Taxonomy (NCBI): domain Eukaryota; kingdom Viridiplantae; phylum Streptophyta; class Magnoliopsida; order Rosales; family Rosaceae; genus Rubus; species Rubus idaeus. Next base: position 37,174,938 of record CM057970.1, read on the forward strand.
AAATCCTTGAGTTGGAAAATTGTAGGGTAGATTGAACTCTTCATTGAACCAAAACTCTTAATTGATTTGCTTCACACTTGTTAATTTGACATAAGTAGGGATGAATTAACCAAGGTTTTTGGAAGGAGCAACTAAACTAACAATAGACTGCCAAAGCTAACCATGCTAAATCTTCTTCTTCACAGATCAAGAACTTTGCCATGGACATATTGAAACGAAGCTCCAAGATATGGGTACCTGAGCTCACGGCCAACCTTTCCACAATGTGGGACACGATAGATGCAGAGATCTCTAAAAATGGCAGTGCCAGCTATTTGTTCCCACTCCAAAAGTTCATCTTCACGTTCTTCACAAAATGCTTGGTTGGTGCTGACGTTTCAAGCTCGCCCAAAATAGCCGAGTCTGGCTACACCATGCTCGACCGGTGGCTCGCCCTCCAGCTCCTCCCCACCGTTAAGATAGGAGTGCTTCAGCCTCTGGAGGAGATTTTCCTTCATTCCTTTGCATACCCATCTTTTCTTGTGAGTGGAGACTACAATAAACTTTACCAGTTTGTAGAAGAATATGGTAAGTTGAAGTTCAAACACACAATCCCTCATTCTCTTTTATATTGTTACGTCTATTAGAGATGTATTCTACTAAGTGATCAGTGAGGCAGTGATAGTCGAAAAGTTTATGCCATATATCTTTGTGGTATGTTTTGCAGGTAAAGAAGTAGTAAATAGAGGTCAAACCGAGTTCGGACTCAGTAAAGAAGAAGCAATTCACAACCTTCTGTTTGTGCTTGGCTTCAACGCATTTGGTGGGTTCTCGGTGTTTCTTCCAACCTTAATAAGCACAATAGCCAGCGACACCACTGGTTTACAACAAAGAATAGTCAAAGAAGTCAGGGAAAACGCCGGTTCAACTCTGAGTTTTGAATCGGTGAAAGACTTGCAACTCGTTCAGTCCGTGGTGTATGAAACACTCCGGCTCAACCCCCCAGTTCCTCTCCAATTTGCCCGTGCCAGAAAGGACTTCCAACTCAGTTCGCATGACTCAGTCTTTGACATCAAGAAGGGCGAGATGCTTTGTGGGTTTCAAGCACAGGTCATGAGGGATGGTAAGATTTTTGATGATCCGGAGACTTTTAAACCGGACCGGTTCCTGGAAAACAAAGAGTTACTGAACTACTTGTACTGGTCCAACGGACCACAAACCGGTTCACCGAGCGCGTCAAACAAACAGTGCCCTGGCAAGGACACGGTGACCCTCACAGCTTGTTTGTTTATTGCTCATGTATTTCAAAGATATGATTCAATAACCGGGACTTCTTCCTCGATCACAGCCGTTGAGAAGGCCAAGCAGAAAGTAGTGTGATCGCAGTCATTGAAAAAGCGAAAGTAAAGGTTATGGATGGTGTATGATTTGCTTGTAAATTTGGTCTTTTAGGGGGTTCTAGTTAATTAAAGAGGGAGAGACTTGAGGGAAAAGGCCAAGCTGGGGGTGCCCAGATTCCTTTAATAAAAGTGTTGTTATGAATAATCATGGCTCACCCACTCCACTTGTTTTGACTGTGTTTGGCAATAAACATGATTCTGCCGCTTTAATTGTTGTGCCTTTGTGCCTAATTTAACATGGAATTATTCCTACCACACGGGCCTGGTTTGCTAATTGAGTTTGAGCTAAAGACCAAGCAGAAATGAGTACCCAGTTTTTCCATATGTTCAAAAAATAACAATGGGCATAAGGAATTGCAGTGGGAACAGGGTTCATTGGACCTGGACCAAACTTGACAATTTTTATTTTGTTCCCCCAATTTTCAGCTTAATTGAAGTGTACAGATCCTATCAGGACGTGAAATGTTCTTCCCCAACACTAGCTGTTTTTTTTTTTAGCATATCTTCATACTCCAAATACCAAAAAAAAAAAACAAGAGCATCAACTAATCATGCAAGGGGATAGACGGCAATCCATACTAACATTTAATGAAGAATTTCTTCTCTGAGACTTGCAAGTGGAACAGTCAACCACAATTGGGTTGAGAAATTGATGATCAAGATTCTTGCCAACATTCTATTACAATTGGATAACAACTAAGTTTTCTATACTTTTAACTGTAAAGGGTAAAAAATAACTCAGTTTGGTGAATATAATTGATCAGATTCTTGCATATTATGCCCCACTTTTAAGGTGAAGAAGAAGAGCCTAGTGAAGTTTATCACTAACCAAGAGAGGAAGTACCATGTAGAAGAGGATCTGTTCCATTAATGCCACAGAGTGGTTTCTACACAGTCTGGACATTTCCTTGCGTCTGAGCATTAGACTTGGTCATCCCTTCTTTCCATCCTCTCTGACGAGCCCTAAGCTCCCATGTTGCTGTTATTTTCCTCTGAGCCTCTAATGTTGCTTCAGCTTTCTCCCTTGCTTCTTCACATGTTTCCATCCCTGAACTGCACTTGTCAGCTTCCTTTTGATACTGGGATGCAATCTTTTTAGCCTCCAGTAGAGTTACATCAGCTTTTTGCTGATTTTCCAAAGCTTGAGCTTCCCGAAGCTTCAACTCCTCAGTCAAAAGATCCACAAAGTTTTTCTCAGTGTCCTCACTCACCTCTGGATCGTGCTTTGCACAGTCTGCATATAAGGATTGAATGAACTCTTAAACTTCATGTAGCCCTACAATTACATCACTCATTTTGCATACAAACGCAACTCAATAATTCCCAAAACCACAGTTTTGACATACTGAAACTTTCACCTCCCATATTTGATAACACGTCTATGAATTAAGTCCATGTTGATTCAAACAAAATAAGGAAGAAACAAATAAGGACTAAAGACACAACCGATCCTTCCAAGTGAAACCAAGAACTTCAAAGGGAGTTAGAATCGACAAATAGAAAGGTGGGGAGGGAGTCATTCTCAACAATGGCAGGATACGAAAACATGAAAAAGAAGGCCAGAATCCATGGTAAATCCCATGAAAGAAAACTAGTAGTCTAAACATTACAGCGTGGAAAAACCACAAAAACTCTACACAATCATTTCACAGGATGTTGAGAGATGAATGGATTTGAGAAAAATCATAGTCACAGGAAAGTTTCTCATAGCAAGGCTTAACATTTATTCCCAAATTGTCTAATGGGAATATGATGCACCCAACCTCTTCTTAGTTTCCATAAACTAAAAGGGTGTAAATTTGCCAAATTACTTTACAATCCTAACTAAATAGCACCTCAGGGGAAATTAATGATCCCAATCAATCTAGAACATCACACATACATAGAGTTAATCTGCAATTAGAAACTAACCTGCAAATGAAATGTTGCTGAGTCCTGCAGAAATAAGAACAAACTAAGATCAGAAAGCTACACCAAATTGCCAAACAGCTAATAACACAGTTCATTAGCTGACCCAACTAGAACTAAAACTTAAAACTAAATTCAACACAAAAAACCTAAATTGGTGAAATTGACATCAACCCAGAAAATCTACCAATGTTTAGACACAGAAATTGGAATGAAATCAGTGAATGCAATAGTAAAAAAGGAAAGAGATCTAATCAGATCTAGCAAGATGAAGAGGAATTACCAATGGGGATGGAGAGGAGAGGCTGAGAAGAGCAATCACAGGTGCAAGGAGGGCAAGAATATGAAGAAGAAGAAGAGTGGGAGACGGCGGCCAAGCCCTCCTTGAAGTGCCAGTAGAGAGGTGGGCCCAGAATGTAACCGGCTATGCACAGACCCACTATCACCAGTCCCACCTTCAACACTGCCGGACTCATCGCCATGTCTTCTTCCTCCTCTAGGCTCTTGTGAAATCGGAACCGGAATTCGGAAAGTTTGGAGTCGGCAACGTCGATTTTGGAAAGGTTCCCAGTGAGCCGTGGTTGGGTGGGGAAGAAGATCAGAGATGTGGGGGGTGTCTGTGAGGCTGTGACGGTGGTTTTAGTTTTTGTAAATTAAAATGGTGAAGACTCGAGACTGCTAGTTGGTTAGGACCTTAGGATAACGCGTCGTCTTCACTAACACTACGGTTTAAACACCTTTATATAAACGACCCTATTATCTAATACACTTGATCCTTAGCGTTGTGTGGCTCGATACAAATTGAAGATGTGAAATGGAGAAATCTTTTATTAGAATACTTATCTTTGTCCCAAGTGATTAAATGTACCTAATGTCTTTGCCATTTATTAACACTAGTAGTGGGCTATGAGAATTTTGTTACCCTCAATCGATCAAGGTGACAATTTAGAGATGCAATAGGTAGAGTCGATGTGAAGATTGTTAGAGTTGTGCGACTTGATACTACTTAATGCGGTAGAGTCTAAGTGTTTTGAGGTCTTTGTCCAAACTAGTTAAATGAGAAAATACTCGAATACTATGATAATCGTTAATATTAGGACGTACGAATTGAATTCTATTTTATAACATTCATCTTCTAATGGTTAGTCAAAAGAATGAATGAGTTTTGTAAACGTTAAGTAATGAACGAGGTGGTGTGATATCTTCTCAAATGAACCAAATATAACTAAAGAATTAGGTTAAGTTAAGCCGATTTTAATCTTATTAAGCTATATGCAATAAAGAACTAAAATATCTGCAAATTCAAACGTGATGTAGAATTATGATAGTATCTAATTACCATTACTCAACTCAACTCAAGGAGAAACATAACACAAACATACTAATGATCGTCATTTTGAAAATGTTAACAAAAATAATTTTTAGTACCCAAAATCATGTAACACCTTCTTTTGGTGCAAAAGCACTAAATACTTGGAATGTTTGATCATTTTTTACATTTGTACTTCCATAAATTACAGAGTTCAACTAAACTAGGTGGGAATTCTGCGAAGCAGTGACTCTCTGTTCCCATCTCTGAAGTCTGAACCACCCCAATACAAAACACACCGAGAACCAGTGTCGAGCTCGAACCTGAAGCCCTGAAAATGGCGGTCGAAATCCCGATGGATGCGATAAGGCAGTTGCAGATCTCGCTTCGAAAGGAAGCGAAGATGTCGTCGTACGACCCAGACGACACGCCGTTGGCAAATCTCCCCTCTCCGGAAGAAACCATATCGGAGGTGGATCCATCGCCGCCGTACCTGAGGTGCAAGCATTGCAAAGGGAGACTGCTGAGAGGCGTAGCGTCACTGATTTGCGTCTTCTGCGGCCGAGAAACCTGCGAGGACCTGCCTCCTGACCCCATCAATTTCCGCAACACTTTTGGGTACCAATGGTTGCTCAAGTCCCTGGCCCTAAATGGATCGGTACGCTTCTTAATTTTGTATATTTCTGTTTGGTTGATGATGAAAATTCGAAAGAATGGGATTTTGGTTCAAGAGAAAATGAGCAAGAAACGGAATTTAAATTATCTGTTTGTGTTTCTTAAATTAAGCGATTGGACATAATAAAAAGCATGAACATTTGGGTTATATGCTCTTGTTGGTTTTGGGATTATGAGAAAGATTGAAGCTTTCTGGGCTTTAGCTTTTGAAGTTTTGTTGATAAAAGAGTTTGAAGCCAATTTTGGGATTATGCTGAATTTGGGAGTAGGAATACATGATTTAGCACCTATGAGTCCATTTTTGAAGCACCCATATGCCAGAAACTATAGTTTCGAATTCCTGTTGTTTTGTTTGCTAGAGAAGATTGTTGTCCTCTCAAGTTCATCAATGTAGACTAGACTGTAGTCATTGGGATTAATTTCTAGGGATTTCTTGAGTAGAGGATACTTGGTAAAGTTTGGAGCTTTGGTTTGCAGGAGATAGTGGACCTACCCACTGTAGCGAATGAATCCATTAGAGGCCAGACTGCGACGAAGGATGAGTTAACCTTGTCTGAGCTTTTAAATGTAGAAATAAGATGGACTTCTAAGTCAGAGAAATCCGGGACTGGCCTTTCAGATGAGAAGACTCCCACTCGGCCTAAAAGTTTTTTGGATTTGGCTGGAGTGAATCTTGACAACTTCTTCTCTGAAGGAGAGAAGGATGCTGCTTTGAGAGCATCTGAGGAGCCATTTGAGTCGAGCATGCAGATTGCCACTACAGAGAGTAGTGCTTTCCAAGGTCGTGAAAATCTGAGTTTGTTTGCATCTGAAGAGCCGTTTGAGTCGAGCAAACAGATTTCCACTACAGAGAGCAGTGCTTTCCAAGGTCGTGAAAATCTTAGTTTGTTTGCATCTGAAAAGCCGTTTGAGTCGAGCAAACAGATTGCCACTACAGAGAGTAGTGCTTTCCAAGTTCATGAAAATCTTAGTTTGTTTGCATCTGAAAAGCCGTTGGAGTCGAGCAAACAGATTGCCACTACAGAGAGTAACGCTTTCCAAGGTCATGAAAATCTTAGTTTGTTTGAGAATGTGCAGCCTTCTGAGAGAGCTGTGCAGTCTACTCAAGGCGAGATTGGTGATTCCATTTCTAGTTGGCCGGCAAGTTTTCAGTCTGCTGCTTCTGAAAATCTTTCTCAAGAATCAAAATCACTTGACCCTTTTGTGGGTTCTACGGTTGATCTTTCTACCCATATAGACACAGTATTTGGATCTGTTGGCGACTCTACGAATGAAAAATTAAACCAGAGTACTAATGACTGGTTTCCAGATGATCTATTGAGTATTTCCAACTCGGGGTTAGCTGTGCAGCCTGAACAGTTTGAAGCCCTTGCTACAGTGAAGGATGATAGAATAGCTGAAAATGCAAATAACTCGTATTCTACTGGTGTTGATTGGGTTCAGGACACTCAATGGCAGACCACTAGCAATGAGGCTCCTGATAATAATATTGCTGATAAGGATGATGATCCGTTTGGTACTTGGAATGATTTTACTAGCTGTAGTAGTGCACAGAATCCGTCTAGCTCATCAAAACAGACTGTTGATCAGATGACGCCTGCTGACGAGACTTCAGTAACAGATCTGTTCAGCACAACTAGCAACTCACAGGACTTGGATTTTGGTAGCTTTTTGCAGCCAGATCCCTCTGCAGGAGCATTTAGCCGTTCACATGGTTCTACAGTAGTGAATATGACGCAGCCAGAGGCTTCTGTTTTAGACAGGTGCGTGCACTTGGACTATCTATCTGGATCTTACTATCCATTCTTCTTTGAACAACCTATCTTAACCATATTCTCTATTTACATCTGTAGGATGGCTGATCTGGGCACAAAAGATGAAGATGTTGTGAAGGATGGAGGAGATGTTTCCAGTTCAAGAGCAGAATCGAAGTCCGAAGATGTGGAGAAAATAATGTCACAGATGCATGATCTCTCTTTTATGCTTGAGAGCAATCTTTCAATCCCTCCCAAACGAGATGGACTACATTCACATTCCCAAGATTATACATAATTTGTTGTGAGTTCTTGTATTTTAAATCTATTTGTTCCAATTTTTGAATTTGTTTCATGTTCTCGAGTGTTTGATTGAGAATAGTAGAATACTAACGGGTGTGGTGGGGTTTTAGACTCCCTCAAATCTATTGTTGCTTGCATATATACGACGGGTATCATTACATTAAGCACCCCACAGAATTTTTCATTGAAAAAAAAAAACAGAGTGTTGCAGAACTCTTTCTCCCCTTCTTTTTTTCCGCCGCAGCCTTCCTCTCCCTCTCCGCTAGGGTTTGGTCTTTCTGTGTCTTTGCACATCATTCACTTGAAACAAGTGCAAACAATTGTTTAATTAGATATTGCTTGTGAATTACAATTACATTCAATCCTTTCTAAATATGTTAGACTAATTGAGAAATTTGGGCTGAAGTACGTAGGCCATAATTACAAAGACTAATTACAACTTTGTTTTGTTGTCTGATCAATTACAAGTTTACAACAGTACAACTTATCATTAGGCTTCATCTTCACAACCTTAATTAATTTCCAGTTCACTCAATTTGCAGCTTGTCACGCAGTTCTTGAATGGTATTGGATGCATCTCGCAACTTTTTCTTCAAGTTGTTTTCTTCATTGTCTCGTCGTTCTCTCTCCTCAGCGAATATGTCAATCAGAGATTCGTACTCCTTGTTCAATTGCTCAATTTGTTCATTTGCCTTTTCGAGCTGAGTATCAAGCGACTTGCATCTATCACACGGCGAATCAGCACCTACATTCCCTTGGTTCTCCTTTCTTGGTTGCTCCATGCTTAAATCACCCTTCGAAAGCGAACACGGCAAATCAGCATCTACATTCCCTTGGTTCTCTTTTCTTGGTTGCTCCACAATGCTTAAATCACCCTTCGAAAGTGAACACCCACCATTGCAATCAGTCCCCTTGGACTTGGATCCTGTGGCAGGTGGACTATTGGTTCCTCCGCATCGTGTAGACTCTTGGTCAGATTGAGTATCTTCTTCCATATGTGAAGGATGTACCACTTCATCCTTGTTTCTCGCATTATTTTTCTTTGCCTTATCAGTACTACTGCCAACCACTTGCTTATCAGATGAAGTTTTGGCTGCTGCTGAAGATGGTTTGTGCACGTTAGCATGTGGTTTAGAAGAACTTAATCCTCCCACAGATTCTGGGCGGTGGATTGATGATTTTGTGTTTGTTTGCACTGTATTTTTCTTATGAACATTCACATTCCCATTCCCATTGGGAGATTTGTCTGAAGAAATTTTCTGACTTTTGTGTGGAGGGAATTTGTGTACGTTCAAATATGGTAGTGGTCTCTTGCATGAAGAGGACTTGTCTGGATTTGAATCCAAAACTGGTCTCTTGCGTGTAGAGGACTTGTCTGACTTTGAATCTGAAACTGGTCTTTGGCTGCCTGACTTAGCAACTTCAGCTTCCCTTTCTTCATTAATAGCCTTGACATTGCGCCGTGGAGCATAGCCAATATTGTGACAATTGGTACTCCAGTATGCCTTTTGCGTGTCTATCAATTTTTGCTTCAGTCTATCAAGAAGTATGGTGTGCTCAAACCCCTGCTTATCATGAGCTGGGTTGATAAAATCAGCTTCTACAACACCTATAACACCGCGGCCGTCGCTTCCTGCAGCATTCCACACCCTCCAAAATGGCGTGATCAGCCTATTCTTGTGATATACATTGAACCCTTGAACATCAAGATGGTTTTTTGCATCTTTCACAAACCCAATGGTGATCTCAGTAACCATATTTGTATCCTTCTTTTCCTTTTTGCTTTTCTTAGTTGTACATGTCTCCTCCTTTTCGATAGGCTTAGGCCTATACGTGACTTGCTCGGACCACATCAAATCATTCACAATGTTGTGATGCTCAACATCCTTGCCACGAAGAATGATTCGGAAGTAAGTGGGAAGCCGCAAGTAGAGAACTGCCGCATAACTCCTCAACGAGTGGCGGTAGGTTAAAAAATGACGAGAGTTTGGATACTGTTCAGCCATTTTTATGTTCTTCTCATCCCGGTTCACGCCTCGCATTTGAATATCATGACCTTCACTGTCCAAGTCAAGCTCCAAGTTTCCCTCATCGTCCTCCCAAAGGTTGTATATGATTATTCGGGTTCCTTGTTTCTTCATCATATAGAACTGATGATCCAAGTCTTGCTCCCTCTCAAACGGTGACCACTCAAGTATTGTCTCCAAGCTTTTGTTCCAATTCTCTCTTGAGGATCGTAACATCTTGTTCCAAGTTGCAGTCCCTCGTCTTCTCTCGTAGTCCAACATTGGAACTACAATATCTTCCTTTGCCGTGCTCCTCAAGAAAGTGTAAGATAACAACCCTATGCTCTGGGTTCTGTCACTACGAGAGAAGACGATGACGTCTGCTCCAAGCCTCATGGTACTCGTCTTGAAACCATTTCCATACTGTCCAATGGTATTTGCCATCTTGCTTTTCTCTGAATACCCCAACGACATGCACTTTCTCATCTTCTCCGGGTCCATCCCACCGCCGTTGTCTTCAACCAGGAGCATTTTGCTTCCGTCTTTTTTGTTGTCAAGCACGTCGACATTGACATAGGTAGCACCGCTGTGAACCTCGTCTAGAGCGTTGTCTAAGAGCTCCGCGAAAGCTCCGAGAGCCCACTTGTGACTCGTAGCGTTGGAGTGCAGAAACTTTGGGTGCATCCTCGCGTGATCGAATCCACCAGTGGAAGAAGAGTCCAAATTGCTGCGGTTGTTGCGAGGAGCTCCCTCGTATTCCCCAGCCTTCCAGAACTGCTTGCTGCAGCTTTGTCGATTGTTGCTGTTACCTTTCCCCATGGCTGATGATGGCCAGAGAAAACTCTAGTTTAATTACCTTAATTTTTCTTTGAGCTATCAGAGAGAACTTGAGAAGGAGATATAAATTCGAAGAGTTTGTGAAATGTGACTACAAGAGGACCTAGCTATTTATAGAGTTGTTAATTTCCCCAAGGGTTTGGAAAGTTTCCTTCCTCTTCGGTGTAGGAATCCTTTCTCGTCTATGAATTCCAAGATGAATAGGAAAATGAATCCGAAGCTTGTCAGAGAATAGGAAATAGTAATTGCGGAATTATCCCTCTATTTCCTTTTCTTGTTAGGAATAGGAAACAATATCATACATTCATACTTATGCGCGCTCGAAGTTTACAGGTTTTTTTTTGAAGAGAAATGTTTATAGGTTTTTCAATCCAAGTCCAATTTTCAATATAAAAATTAGATACAGTCCGCGTATATTTTTTGTTAATTGCGATCCATTCACTATTTTTATCAGTCTATTTTGCTCATAAAACTAAATAAGGGAAACAATTTAAAATTCATTAATTAAAGCATAATCAATTTTGAATTTTGAATTTTAAATTTCAAGTTTCAAATATCTCAAATCTACATTTTTTTTTTGACAAGAAACATAATTCATTGTTAGATAATTCTCTGCCATATAATTCTCTGCGATATTGCATAAAACCAAGATATCTAAGATGCAAGTCGAGAAACATCAAAAACTTTATCATATTAAACAACTTAATATACCTACATTTACAAGGTGGAAATGAAAAAAAAATACATTACTTCCATTGAATATATCTGTATAGTAGATATTAAAGATGTATAATAGGTAGTAAACATTTATTTCTTCACTAATAGCAAAAAAAATGAAGATCATATCACCAATCTAATCAGTAGGTACAAAATAAGGTTGAAAGAAGAAAGAAAGGAAGAGATATATAATGTGTTGGAAAAAAACGGTCATGGAAGAAGAAGGAAAGGAACAATGAGATGATTCAATATGAAGAAGGAAACATTGAGATATTAGGGTGTTCAAACCAATATATAAGAAAATTGTAAAAAATTAATGCACTAATAATTAACTTTGATTAAAAAGAAAATAAAATTTAGGAAACCATGTTTAGAAAATATAATAAATTCTTTATTTTATGAAATCTTGTTTGACCTTAATTAATTATGTTAATTAAGATGACAATCTAGTGAATCCACCACCATTTATTACAAAATGATATAATAGGAATGTAAAATAACAAAATTAGTTAGATAAAATTGAAAAGGAAAGAAATCTTATGTGATATTTGAGTCATTGAACTGCAATTAGAAAAAAATATTGGTCATCCAAAATAAGACATAATTTTTGAACTAAAAATTAATTTTGTCTAAACTGTATACAGAATTCAAACTAATAATTATAAATTACTTCTTATTAAATTTTGACAATTCAGTACTCCAGTAAGCAAACAAGGAGTGTGCCCTTATTCAATTGCCTCCATCAAAAATAGGTTACCTCTGTCACGTTTGAGCACCTCCAACAACTTAATCTTGATTATTACCTTGCCCGGCCTTCTTTTTGGGACTTTTAGATTCAAGTTCCTAACTTTTAAAAAATTTAGACATATATAAACTAGGGAACTTTATAAGTTTATAAGTTTTTTATTAAAGGAGAAAAATATGATTGATACAATAGAAGGAAAATAGTAAGTTGATTAGGATTAATTGTACCACCCATATATATACAAATAGGATTGTGAGTATTTGAAAATTGAAAATACTTTCAAGAATTTCCCACTGCACAATCATTTCAATTAGGATCTGCACCAGTAGCTCTCAGCTGCTACAATTGTCATTATAGCGCGCAATACACTATGATTCAGTTCATCAAGACTAATACAAATAGCATTGAACAACATGCGTGAAACTTAACATCACAAATAGCAGCCTACATTAATTGTAGTTTAGAACTAATAGGCCTTTTACATCTCTTGAACAACAAAGTGCAAACTAACATGAGACACATTAAAGACAATACTCACAACGAAAATAAAAGTACAGTACTGCTACAAAGCTTTCTTCATTCTGTGTGCATTGTATGGTAATTAACATGGTATGGTTGCGCGCTAGCTATTTAGTTCAGCCTTTGACCAAGCGTCCAACTAGCTCCGTAGATGGTGCCATATGAGCCCGGTGCCCATTCGAAACATTGTTCAAGAGCTGTTGCAGCCACCGCATGGCCTCTCCGTCACCCTGAAAATTAAGTGAAATAGTTTCATGATCAGTAAGAAAAATATATACATATATATATATCCAACGCGCGCAATTGTATGTGTCTAGCTCGAGGCTCCGATAGTTTAGACCAGTTCTCCAGTTGTCACTGTATTTTCAATTTGAGGACTTACAGAGATGAGGTTAATAACATTCGGATCTGTTAAGCTCTTAGGAATACAGAATCTTAAACCATCACTGTCCCTGCACAGACTTGAAACACAAATTTATTAATAGGTGAGATGCTCGTCATTTTGACTAAATCGGGGTGGCTTGGTAAACAAGTTAACGAATGTTAACCCTCGAGAATAATCAACGTACTTTTTACTAACTGCATACCTTGGACCTTTGGACAGTGCAAGAAAGCAGCGAATGATAAGTTTAAGCAGGCGGCGAGAAGGTTCTTGAACAAGCTTATCAGCCATCTTTCCAAGAATATGAGTTGCTACATAAAATCGATCCCCGAAATTGCAGCAGTAGTTGAGTCCCTCATCAGTCATCAGAATTCTTTCAACTATAAATGTAGCCACCTGCAGATCGAGCATGTGCGTGAGCATTTAAAGGAACATATATAAAACACATTAATTTTTATATTGCAAATTAATTGTGATTAGATAAACCTAATTTCGACGTATATACTCTTGTTACTCACAGTTCTTGACAATACACTGCCGACTTCCATGCAGCGGATGCAGAGGCAAAATATCTGGCTGTCAAGGAGGAAGTGTATAATTTCTGGATCCACTTCATCTTCATTTGGGTCAGTCGACTGAACAAGGGTAAAACCGTAAAAGGGGATCCAAATTTTGATTTCGTTTAACCGAATAATGAAAACTACACACAATTCATACAAACGTATATACCTTCTTCACTAGGGCCCCAATAGCACCTAAGCTAGATAGTCTGAGATATTCATGAGGCTTGTCCTTGTTCTCAGTGCCAATGAAAGGGTAGCGATACATTGGCATGTTAGCTGCGCACAAGATGAAGTTCAAAATTACATTATGCATCACATTAAAAAAAAAAAAAGGTCCTTTTCTGAGTTATCTTTGATACTACAAGTTCCGGCCCCATCATGCAAGTCAATTAATTTGGAATTAGTATTTTGATTACAGGGTAATTAAATTGAAGATAGTTCAGCAGATTATGGAATCACTAGACTTGAGTGAGATCTCTTAATGAAATTACCTTTGATAAATGGCTTTCGTGTCTCTAGATGAGAAGTTATGCACTGTTAAGAGAAAAAAAATCATAATAAATACCCTGCATTACTGCATATATATACGAATTAGCGAATTACGTTATGATTTGAATTGATATTTGTTTGCATATATATACAGGTAATAATTTCATTATAAGAAGGAACAACAATACACATCAATATCATCATTCAATTATAATGATGAGAGAGACGAGGTATGCTATGGTACGGTGATGTATGTCATACCCCTATTTACGACTTTTTTGAACAAAAAATTACATCAAATTGAACCAAAATTACAACTTTGACAACAAATTGTTCACAAACTTGTAACAAGATCGTAGATGAAGTAATTACCTCTAATAGAACTAAGACTACATAAAAAAAGACTCTCGTTACCATAATGACATCAAATTTTGTTGATTATCTGTAAGTGGAGGTATGACATATATAATCCCAGTATTGTAGAATTCTCCGAGACTGACATGAGGCTAGCTAGCTTAAAGAGAAAACAAGAAATAACAAAAGGAAAGTAACCTGAAACAGAGTGATAGTATTGCAAACTCGGTTTGATACTTCCCGTGTAAGATTTGGGGTTGAGATCAGGTGGTATACACAAGTTATTTCCTGATATAAATCAGAAAATAAATTAAACCGATTCATATGAACATCAATATATCTAGGCAACAAAGCCAAGAGTTAAATACTGCATATAGAGTACAAATAAAACTATAAACTTGTAGGGGTAGGCTATGGTACGGTGATGTATGTTATACCCCCATTTATGACTTTTTTGAACCAAAAATTACATCAAATTGAACCAAAATTACTACAATAACAACAAAGTCACCACATTCGTTTACACTAATTACATAAAATTGAACCAAAATTACAATTTTGATAACAAATTGTTCACAAACTTGTAACAAGATCGTAGATAAAGTAATTACCTCTAACAGAACTAAGATTATACAAAAAAACTCTCGTTAATTACCATAATGACATCAAATTTTGTTGATTATTTGTAAGTGGAGGTATGACATACATACCAGTATTGTAGAATTGTAGGTGAATATTAATCAAATAACTGTGAATGAAAATATATAAATTGACAAAAAAAAATATAAAAACAAAATCCAATGGGTTATTATCATGAATGGTACCTGAACTATACCTCAATCTTATCGATGGTACCTGAACTTTAATTTTTGTCACAAATAGTACCTGAACTTTTTGATTTCGTCTAATATGGTACCTGAACTTTTTGTCACAAACGGTACCTGAACTTTTCGATTTTGTCTAAAGTAGTACATTTGGTAATTTTTATTTACCGAATGTGGTCTTAGGTACCACTTTAGACGAAATCGAAAAGTTCAGGTACCATTTGTGACAAAAATTAAAGTTCATGTACCATCGATAAGATAGAGGTATAGTTCAGTTACCATTTTAGTTTTTTTCCCAAATCCAATTGAATTAAGTACCATACCCTTAAGAGCGTAAACATGAGACCAGAGGTATGCCACAACGATAGAGCCACGTCAGGAACGTCTTTTAGCTGGATTAGAGAAAGAGAGAAAGGCTCAAAAATAATCAAACAATATAAACTTTGCAAAGCCTAGATGAAACTAGAGCTTACAAATGGAAAACCCAGAATTATCAATTATATATATATAAGAATTAAAAGGTACAACACACGAGTAAAATCGGCTCAAACCTGAAAAGAATGTACATCAGCAAAAAATTAAGCATCCCCATTTATAACTTAACAAAAGTGAGAGGCTAATTCTCACTTTAATGTTCCTTAATTGCTATGAAAAAAGAAAAGAAAAAAAAAATCTTTGGCTTCATATGAATAAGAATCACAAGTGAAACTGCACCATCAAAATTGATATTTGCACCACACCAACGTACGTGGCATTAGTATGTGAAAAGACTACGTTAGAGAAATGAATTATTCAAGGTAAAACCTTAGAGAGGCGGAATAGAGCCTGTTCTCGGGTACGACTATCGTTGAGCTCCTGAATCAACTGCTCTAGGTACTCCCTTCTGGCCGGGTCGGCGTTACTGAGGTGGGCTAGCTCCGACCCAGGCATGGTTGGACTCGCCCTACCTCCTTCTCCTCCTGATGGTGGACATGATTGATCACCCAACAATGATTCTGGAAGGCTAGCAACCATTACGACAGTGATACTGCTGTCTCTCCTCAGATCTCTCCTTTGGTGTTTTTGGACTCAGCACTAGTGTAGAAGAGAGTGAGAGTGAGAGGGATTTGTGTATGGAGGCGTTGGACTCACTAAACTTTTATAACGTGGAAAATGTGGCTTGATTGGGTGTTTTCTTTTTTCCTTTTTTAAATTTACAAATTAGGTTTACTTTTTTTTAAAATGCGGCGTTCATGCAAAAAATTATTGTGTTCAACTCGATCTCATCCTTCATTGATTATTTTTTAATTTGGTTTACCTTTTTAAAACGCGGCGATCATGCAAATATTTGTTCTGTGCACTTGGCATACTGCATCGGAGTATCCGAGGTGGTGATGTACATGAAGATTATTTTTGAATTTAGTTTACCTTTTTAGAACGCGACAGTCATGCAAAACCTTAGTGTGCATTTGGCATGCACGTGGCACTTTCCGAGGCGATGGATAAGACCAATTTTAAAGGTTTTTTGTTTTCCTTAAATTTGGTTTACTTTTTAAAAATGCGGCGTTCATGCAAAAATTTATTGTGTGCACTTGACATGCTTTACATCAAATTTTCTGATGCAATTTATGAGAAAATTGTTACATTTGATTTCCTTCCTCCTTTTTTGTTTTGGCAATCCGGGACCTTCCGAGATGATGCATATGACCAACTGTTAACTTTACACAAATGGGACATTAAGTTTGAGTAATTGAACAAATTATTACTTAAATTTTTAAATCGATGAATAAAATCATATGTTGTAAAACATATTTCTTACCTAGCTATTTTGTTGATTTCAAGGGTATTTTTAATAAATTACCATTTTTTCACATATAAAACTTTCAATCGCATTTGATAGAAGAAAAAAATTGGCAGAAGTTAACCTTCTTCTTTTGGTTACATTAGAAGGGAACGGACCATTTCCATCATTTTTCACCACTTAAACTAATCTCAAGAGCACAGATTTTAAGTACCAAGTTAATGTAATATATATATATATATATATATATTCATATATTTAATAGTGTCGACGTACCTCATTCACCACTTTCTCTCTCTCTCTCTCTCATGGTCAAGAATATTTTTTTTTGTTACAAAAATGGTGGTCCAAAGTAGGCTACCACTCCGAGGCCGGGAGCAATTAATTGAGGTATGGCCTCTCCCCAAAGGATGTTTTTCACAAGTTGGGGTTCGAACCAGCGACCTCCTATTACCAGGAGTATCACTGTAGCGTTCGCCCCACTTGCAGCCTAACATGCTTCCACTAGACCAAACTCATTGGGTCATGGTCAAGAATATTTGTAATGGTAAAAAAAATTAAAAATAAGCATCTGAACTACGTACCCTTTTCAATTAATTAGGCAATTTCCTTTGGTAAAAGGTTAAATAAATTACCCCTCTATTATACGATACGAGAGTACAAAACTAATTAATTCAGAGTTTCAAACTTGGCAAATAGTCCAGACATCATGAGATAATTCTCATCACAATGGCAATGAGAATTTTCCACAGCAGAGCGTGAAAAGCAAAGCCAACACACCCGACTTGAGTACAGTAGACAATGGAATTCCATATTTACCTTTCCCAAACAGCCCTCTTACAAATGGCCAAAAGCAAATCACCACCCACACACTGCACACCATCTCCCCAAGTCCTGTCGTCCCTTGTAGAGCTGATGGTAATTTCACCCCCAACAATCTCATAGCCAACGCTGTTAAGTTGACAAACAAGAGGGTCGTAGGTGGTACAAATATTGGAGACTCATCGAAAGTGAACTTACCAGCATTAGCATCATTGGCATTATGATCATCATCATCAATAGAAGAGGAGTACTTATCCTTTTTTGTGACTTCAAATACAACCTCAGAAATCCCCAAAACCTTGAGTACCACACTTATGGTCCCAAATAGCAACGAAGTTGTCGATAAAATTGTGCTTCGCGGCCCCATTCTTTGATAATTCCACCATGCAGTGATTGACAGACCAGATTCAAGGTAAAAATACAGCGTGTATAAGTATTTAGTGAGAAATACAGCCGCAAACATTATGAGAGCCGGTTCTCCTACCTGCACCAGGAATCGAACAACATAGCATGTTACTGTAGTTTCAATACTCTGTCGCTCTTAATTATATATAAACACGTTTAACGGGTATTCTAAATCCATAGAATTATTATATTAAACATTTTGTTTGATGAGAATGAAACATTAGCTTCCTAAATTCCATGCCATAAAGGAGTAAAGGAATATGTTACCTTGGGAAGGAAATGAGAGTTGGTAATGATACAGTAGGCTGGCAGAAGAGAATAGCATAAAACAGGAATGGAAAGTAAGCCCCATTTTAGGATCCAGATATAAGCTAAGCACATCCTAAACTCGAGCTTGGCATTGAGGGTGGAAAATATAGGACTGTTTTTGCTGAACAAAATTTCTAGGAGTCCTGTGATCCACCTCTTCCTTTGGGTTAGCATAACTGGCATACTCGTGGGTGAAGACCCAACAAAGCCCGGTGGATCAAGCATGCATAAGATGGATTTCCATCCCCTTGCATGGATCTTCAACCCGGTTAGAAGGTCTTCCGTTATCGACCCATAAATCCAGCCTACCTGAAAGGAGCGAGGCAAAGTGTCAAAACAAAAGGCACTGCTACAATCACTAAATTTGTTTACTAAATTCTAGATATTCGCCAAATGATCAGTCAAAATGTTTTTGGCAGATCAACTCTATTATGAGTGTATTCTGAATCGTATTCATTTGAATTCTAACAAGATACGTGGACATAAAGATTACATAAAAATAAAACAACTTAAGTAATACATTGGTCATAATTTGTCGAACCTTTATACCCCATGATGTATTATGCTCATAACCACAGCTAGCAACTTTACATGCCTCTTCAACAGCACTTGATAGGTCGTGTGGATCATCGATTTTCTCTGCTAAAATCTTATTTGCTGAGCTGACGAGCTCCATGGAATTTCCGAACTGGTCTTTCAGTGCCTCAACGTCCAAATGTCCTAAATAGAATGATTTTCGAGAATAGATAGATGAAAATCACTTCATTATCTATCTGCGTACTAGTAACTGAATTACATAATACTCATGTCCTAAATAGAATGATCATGAACTACCTTGAATATGATCTGTACAATCATTTAGGGATAAACCATAGATAACTTTACGTCTGTGAAAACATCCAGTTCCTGCATACAGTGGTCCTTGAATCCCAGCAAGACCTGGCCAAAATGTCTGCAAATTTAAAGTACGTAATTAACTTCATGTTAAAAGACAAACTTCATTCCTAACTAGTTAAAATGTTACGCACTTTTAAAGGCAGAGCCACTGAGTTTCCCAATGGGTCATCTTTCAAATAGTCATAGTTGATTTGTGGACACTGAACAAATGCACCTTCTTTTTCATGCTTGAAACCCAGAAATAAGCACATTGCGTGAAGAACGATCTTCGAATTGCGGGCATACATATCACAGTCCACGTTCAACATAAATGGAGCATTTGTCATCACTCCGGAGACCCTGGTCTATAAACATAAACGATACACAAATCAAATTGATCGAATTGGCTATAGAAATTAAAACAGGTTAACTTTTAGCCACTACACTAAAATGTTTTAGCTAGAAGACTTTCTTATTTATAGTAAACAACAAATTGTCATTACTAATGAGTCCATTGTTAGTACTTGGGATTTTTTCACTGGTGGATCTGCTTTTTCACCGAATCAAACTATAGAAAAATCCAGACTAGAATATGTGATACTTTGAAGAACTGGTCGAAAATAGACATAGTAGCATTTCTTAATGAATTCAATATTTAAACAAAATTATGTATGCCCTCTTATACTCCTCTTTTTTTTTTGGCTTAAAGTAACTTAATTCTCACCAAAGCATTCATGGCGCCAGCTTTGTAATGATGTGGGTGATTCGGACGCTTCTCCCTGGCTACATAAACTAAATGTGGTAATCCATTTGAAAGTCTTTCTTTGTTTTCCCATATTACCTGTATAAAATCAATCCCAATAGCTCTTAATTGAAAATTAGCATCGATCCTCTGTGTTAGATATAAAGCTAAAAAAAAAAAATTGTTGTTATTAACACACGTACTTTAAAGTGTTAATACCACACATCTTTTAGGGTGTGTACACTAAAAAAAAAATAGAAAAAGGGATGTGTTATTAACATTTTAGGGTGTGTTAATAACAACACTAAAAAAAATTAAGCTAATTAATATAGTTCCAGATTAATTGCTACCTTGATCACAGTAGGATGGTTATTGGTCTCTATGTGAGCAAAAGCTGCATAGTCTCCAGAAATATCAAGGGGTACCGAATGTTGGACCGCATCTTCAATTTTTTGGCAGAGATTTTCATACTCATCCTGCAAATTGAAGATGATGACAAACGCATATAAGTATAGTTTGTACGTACCCATATGACACATAGACATATATACATGCATCGATCTGCAACAACATTTTAGCTTCTGCCATAGTGCCATCTAAGATATAGATTAAAATTAATAAGCATAAGGCCAAATATCACCTTCACTTTCGTCCATTCCAGAAGGAACTCCGGCGGACTGTCACATGGAAACGTGGACTCGCCTGCAGAGAAGTATCCGAAAGGTGCCCTATCTTGAATGTCGTGCTTTTTACAGAATGGAACCCAAATCCTAGCAAACTTTGAGGCTTCAATGAGAGAAAAAAGGGTGAGAGGGGAACACCCATCATCGGATACGTAGCAAGCTAGCTTATGAGCTGGGTAATCAACCGCCAGCAAAGACAGGACGGTATTCACCGTGACGATAGGCGGCTCTAGCACTGGATCCGCCGTTGATACAAACATGTCCACCGCGGGAAGCTCCGGCACCCTATGGAACAACGAACACAAACATGTTACTAAACATTTCGTAGTCTAAACTCTAAAGTCATTGCGGACATAAGCACAATATATATCCGCACTAAAAAAGAAGAAGATGATGACGGTCTAAGGGTGACATACTGTTGCAAGAGGTTGTCAGGGTACGTTTTGTAATCCATGGGAGTCCATTCGGTGATGAGGTTGAGAACCCAATTGAAGGCAAACCAAGACTCGCAGAGGAAGGCGAGAAGCCATGGAAAACCATGGTCAGTGAGAGAGAGGAGACGATAAACAAGGAGACAGATGAAGAGGGATGAAATTACAATTTCTAGTGCTTTCTGCAGTGTACTAACTTTAACACTGGTTTTTTCACTGAGAGGAAGAGAGTGAGAATCTGCCATGATTGGAAAACAGATAGATAGAGGTCTGAATGGTGTGTCATATATAAAGAATGTTGTTGGATCTCTAAACCGGCCATTATTTAGTGTACCGGATGATATGGCACAATCTCAGCCACCGATTTCATTTTGGACATTATTAAACTGACGGAAGTTAGTCTTTGACGGTTTGACTAGATGTTAAAAAAAAAATTGGTCTAATAGTAAAAAGGGTCTTTTAGACTTTCCCTCATATCTTCTTCTACCTCACGCCCTCTCTCTCTCTCTCTTGCATGTAGCTTTTGGGTTAATCGCCAGATTTCTGAACCATATTCAATTAAAACTAGTTCAATCTTCAATTCTGGACAGGAGCTTAATTTCTCAGATTTCTGGACTGGAGCTGGGATGAAATTAGATCTAATTTATGGGTGGTGATTGGTGAAGCTCCTTGGAGTACCCATTGTGAACTGGGATGAATGAGTTCGCTCAAGGTCTCAAGGAGTACCCAGAATATGAACCAAACGCAGAATGGGTGGTATTTGATTTGTTTGCATCAATTCCTTTGCAGAGTGAAAGAAGGAAAGGGTTTTCTGCATCCGTCCTGGGCTTGGTAGCTGAGAAGATTGATGAATGAATGATGTTTCAAGTGCAAAGACTGAAAGAACCGATGAAAAATTCACAAAGTCCAAAATATCACAATTTGACTCCATCTAAGTATCTAACTGTTGACCTTAACTGTTCACTAAATATATATGGTACAATCATGCAAACCTTAGCTTTTCTGCTCATATATATTCCATTATTCCAAAAGGAAGATCAAAACGATATGTCCCAACCTGTTTCTACTTTCTACTTTCTAGTAAGGGTTACCCCATAAGTAAGGTGTTTTCAATAATGTCTCTGACTCTCTGCTGGACCGCCACTACATTATGCTTGAATTTCTTGTTCTGGTGCAGCATACATTCCAAATAAAGATTTTATTTTTATTTTTTTCTGCTGGATGGATATAATAGTATGGAAGTTTGCTTTAACAGCCAGTACATTATTGACTCAATAATTGAACTTAGAGTCTTGAATGTAGGGGATAACACTACAACAAGAAGCTCCAGAATTGGAGCTCGCGAACTAGCATATATATGGTACCCTTCACAATATGACAAGCCAAAAAAGCTCCTAGCAGATTTTGGGCAGGACTACGTACAAGCTACCATCCTAATATCTACACAAGGTGTAGAAGAGTAGTGCAAGACCAGCAGACTTGAATATGGTAGACAGAGGAATCCCATATTTTCCCGGTCCAAACAGACCTTTTAAAAATGGCCAGAAGCATACCACCAACAAAACACTGCACATGTTCTCTAATGAGCCTGATCCCACCCCATCCCCGGCCGGTGGTTGAAGCCCCAATAAAGCGGTGGCCAGTGCGGTTAATTGCAGAAACAAAATTGTTGTTGGAGGTATGAAAGCTGGTGACCGATCGAAGGTGAATCTTCCGGCTTCAGTATCTTCAGTGCCTTCATCGCTAGAAGTCGATTGGTCTTTTCGTGTTACTTCAAAGACTGTCTCAGATATGCCCAAGAGTTTGAGTGTGACACCAAGAACTCCAAACAGCCATGCACTCATTGTGGTTATTCTTCCCATTCTTTGGTTATTCCACCATGCACGGATTGATAGACCGGTTCTAAGATACTCTGATAAGGTGTACATATTGTAGATCACAAACACAGCTATTGGGATGTAGTAAGCTGGTTCTTGGCCCTGCAATTATAACACATTTGGAGCTGTTACAAGAGTACAGCTTCTATAATCATAATTCCATATGATGCATGTGTAGGAAACTAAATTAAGATTATAATGCATAAAACTTTTCTTACCTTGGGCAAAAAATGTGAGTTGGTGATGATACTATAGGCCGGAAGAGCAGCATAGCATAGCTCAGGAACTGAGCGTAGCGCCCATGAAAGTATCCAGAAGTAGGCCAAGCACTGCCTGAACTGGAGGTTTGCAAAGAGAGTACCAAATATGGGGCAGTTTTCGCTGAGCAAGATTTCGAGCAGACCGGTGGCCCACCTCTTTTGTTGGGTCATCGAGGCAGGCCCACCAGTGGGTGCGCATCCTAAAAAGGCAGGTGGGTTGGGTGAACACAGAATGGATCTCCAACCTTTGTTATGGATTGAAAGCCCAGTGAGGACATCTTCTGTTGTGGATCCATACATCCATCCCACCTAAACAAGAAAAGAAACTTGGATGGAGTGATGTCAAAATAAGAGGCATTTGTAATCCAGACATCCTTTTGATCAAAATTCAAGTACCAAATTGAGAAAACTCAAATATTGAACTACTTCAAACCTTTTTTCCCCAATGTGTGCCATACTCATATCCAACACCTGCAACTTGGTATGCAGCCTCAATAGATTTCGAAAGCATGTCTGGACATTCTGCCTTCCCTTTCAAAGCATCAGCAGCTGATTTGGTAAATTCCTTCCCAAAAGTATTAAGTAATTCTTCATTGGCTGATTTACCTATCAAAGGAAACTAGAAAACTAAGTCTGGTTGCTTATTATGTTCATTAAAAAAATCATCTTAATTCATTAAGTACATATACATGGAGACAGAGCTTCGAAATGATTACCATTATTTATGATTTTTGGATTTGTATCTCCAAATTTGACATTATTGGGGAATAGACCATAGATGACTTTTCGTCTATGAACACATCCAGTTCCGGAATAGAAAGGTCCCTGAATCCCTGATATTCCTTGTCCTGAATACTAATAAAATAACAAACCAATATATTAATGAGTTGGGTACTATAAAGAACAGGTTTTTAGTGCCAACAGAACTTGCAAGTAAAACACTAAAACTACAAAGTTTTCTTGGCTAATTGTATGAAAAGTGGTGATCGAATGGGGGTATTGTGACAAAAAGCCCTGTTGCAAGGTAAATAATGTACGTTACTGAAAGGCCTATTAGAGACGGTAGTTACCACAGCTAGCAAATAGCAACAAATGAGGTTAATTTTAAGTAGGGCTCATAATCAAATATATTCATCTGTAACTAAGGACCTGTTTCTGTAGTGGAAAACTAATTAGAAACTAAGTTTTGGTACTGTATCAGACCCAAGAAAAATAATTTTTAGTACTGCATGTACGCACCTTCCACAAAACTATCATCTGATTTCCGAAAGGATCATCCTTTAGACCGTCATAGAAGACTTGAGGACACTGCACAAATGCATTTTCATCTTCGCTCTTTGATCCGAGCAGCATACACATTGCATGAAGAATGATGTTTGAGTTGTTGGCGAACATGTCACAGTCCACGTTTAGCATGTACGGAGCATTGGTCATTAACCCAGAGATTCTAGTCTGCATATATTATATGATTCAATGATCGATAACTTGGTTAATATATTATTAATCAAAACAGGTGAAATGAATTAATTAATTCATACCAGAACGTTCATGGCCCCGGCTTTGGCATGATGCGGATGCTTTGGCCGCTTTTCCCTTGATACATAAACTAAATGGGGAACTGATTGATTTGAATGTCCTTCTTTGTTCTCCCATACAACCTTCAAAAATAGAATTTATAGAGAGTTTTCTTGTAACTATGACTATATAATGGGCTAACTCAACCTTCAGACAATGGAAAGTGTTTAATTTCGGCATCGTTTGGCAAAAAACTCTAAGCTGCTTTTTGAGTCATAGAACACTTCCAAGTACTTTTATAGGAAGCACTTGAAAATTTAACCCCAAAATAAAATAAAATTCAGTGCTTCCAAAAAAAGTATACTTGCAGTCCCGGACTCCCGGGACTGAATTACTAGTACTTTCCCTTCATGTACTTCTATAATTACCAACTCAAAAGTAGGTTCTAGAAAGTAACTTCAGACAGGTAAAAGCCAAAAAGCAAAGACAATATACAATATAAATCAGAAAATATCAAGTTCAAGAATTTGAGCAGTAAGTGTAATTTTTATACCTTAATTATTGTTGGATGATTATTGCGTTGTACATTTGAGAAAACTGAAAAGTCGCTTTCGATAATATCACATGGATTGATAGATTTGCGCACCGCATCCTCAATTTTGTTGCTAAGCTGCTCATACTCATCCTACAAAACACAAAGACCGATAAGTTCATTTGTCGTAAGTGTACATATGACTTTTAATCTTTCAAAGTAACAGCCAGACTAGTCTAAACAGACTCCAACCACAAATAGTTAATCGATCATCACCTTCACTATCTTCCATTCTTGCTTGAATTCCATTGAGCTATTCTTGTGTCCAGAAAGCTTGGAATTATTGGTGAAGTATCTAAAAGGAGCTCTAACTTGAACATTGTACTTCTTGCAAAAGGGAACCCAAATCTTAGCAAACTTTGATGCTTCCACAAGTGAGTAGAAGGTGAGAGGGGAACACCCATCATCAGAAACATAGCATGCTAGTTTATTTGTTGGGTAATCAACTGCCAACAGAGACAGAACAGTGTTTATGGTCATGATAGGTGGTTCAAGCTCTGGGTCTGCTGTGGTCACAAACAAGTCCACTGCTGGAAGCTCATCCTTAGGCACCCTAACAAGTTTTAAACATCAACTTAGAGTTAAACATGATCTTAAAAAACAGTTTAAAGGGAAACACAAAACATGAGAGCATTTCTCCACGCAGCCAATCAAAAAATATGAGATGAACATGTAATTGGTGTTACCGTTGTAAGAGGCGATCGGGGTATGGTTTATTTTCAACACGATTCCATTTGTTGCTGATGGCGATGACACAAGTGAAGGTAAACCAGAGCTCACATAGGAATGCGATGGGCCAGGATAAACCGTGGTTGTTGAAAGAGAGGAGACGATAAACCAGGAGTGAAAGGAGGAGGAAGAGGATTATAAACTCCATGACTTTATGCAGTGTATTTTTGTGCTCCAACCTTTCATAGAGAGGAAGAGACTTTGAGTTGGCCATGGTTTATGTAATGTACTGGGAGTGTTTCAGTTGTCCGTCTTAAAGTTTATTCGGCATGTACATATTTATAGTAGTCTAGCTAGCCAGTTGGTTTTTTTTTTGGCCAGGAGCTAGCCAGTTGGCATGGGTTTTCTAGTGATATGGTGATGCATGCATATCCAATGTGGAAGGGCATACCAAATTTAATTGAACAGATTTTGTGCGTATGAAAAGTGAACATTTATGCAAGCATGTAATTACAGAGAGGGTGAGCAGCTTGTGGTCTCGGCAGGGCATGCTGCTTACATATAGAATTCTTTCACCGAAAAGAAAAGGGAAAAAACTCAGATATATAGAATCAACATCTAGGTTTAACTGCTCATAAAATCTTTTAAAGTTTGTCCAAGGTGGAGTTGGTAGCTAAAACCCTATTGAACTGATTAGCCAAATTCTTCAAAAAAAATAAAATTTGTAACTCTGGTAATTAAGAGTATTTACTTCTATCTCAAGGTCTTGATGTCGAAGCAAACAACTAATAAGAATATATGTTTCAACTGTGGAGAAGAGCAAAATATTGTGTTTAACAGATAAATGAATGTGGCTTCAACCACATCTCAAGAAAAGAGCAAATCATATGAATGTCACAACAGAAAGATACGTGACAAGCCCGCCATATCATCCTTCTGTGGAGAACATTTTAGTCCAACTGTTTGAGCTGAGGACCACCTATACGCATATACATAGTGTCCGGGGAAACTTAAAAGCGATGCCCATCAAGAAATAGACATGCATCTGATTCAGAGCATGAACCTAAATATTAAAACCATGTGCATTGATTACTCATCTGATTCATTCTTTTGGAGAGCTCAAACCAAATACGGTCTTTTTATTTTATTTCAACTAACATTCAAACTTTGGTCAAATGGAGAACATAACATGATCTCAGGACTGACGGCTATTGTGATAAAGCAAATCTAAAGCTTATTGTTTGTTCACGTCTCTTGCTGTGTGGTGAACAGAAAATAACAAAAAGGTTGAAGAAGAGATAGTACTGTATATTTGATTTTTCATCGTAAGCAGTGATCCATTTTTCATTCAGACAAAAGAAATTAAGAATCTAACTAAAATAGACTTGAGAACAAAAGTGTTATTCAAATAAAATTGCTATTGAGAGGGACGACTCCCTGCAAAGCTGCTGCCAATGGAAAGAAAGCTTTGGCCTTAATTTGAGCCAAATTGATAAACATCTTATCTTATGTAGCATATTAATATGTTACACAAAGACTTTTATGTAACAATTAATTGTCAAAGTGGGTTTCTAATTTTAAATTTACACCATTTTCAATTTCTACAAGTATGTTGGAAAACCAATCTTTTTAACTGCATTTTGTTATTAATTTTTATAACTGGAATTTGTTACCAAATAAAACTCTAGACACCTTATAGAATAGAATAGAACAGAATGCATGATACGCCTTCATCCCAGTACGTATGTCAACATAGATATTCTTTTGTAGTTCTTTTCAATTCACAGGACTGAGGGAGGTTCCCACCTCTCTCCATCTCATAGCTGTATTGTTTAATCACTCATGGGCTACTGAGAAAGACTGTGATTTGCTTTTTATTGCAAAATGGAATGGTTACAATAGCTTTGCAGTTTCTTTTGCGTGCAAAACTGTTCCAAGCAATAATATTTTGTCCATATTGTGGTGGGTTTTCCATTCAGCATTGCAGGATCAATCATATGTGGGGACTGCAATGTGTGTTGCATTCTAAATCTAAGTAAGATTTCGTATTAGACTCGTACCGGTTTTCCACGATGATGTCGTCTAACGTAATCTGATGGACTTGTGGGAGTAAAGGAAGAGTATCAATTTGAGTTCTTCATACTTCCTGTCACTCTTTACTAGCTAGCAAAAGTCACACCAGCATTTGGAACTTTATGATCATGAAATCCAGTCTCCTTATATCCCAAGAAAAACTGCCGTCTTTGGCCATTGTAGAGATTATGCAGCCACAAATTCTACCTTACGTCAATCATACTGTAGGCTGGAATTTTCTGAATTCCCGCATGCACCATTGTTTTCCTCATAGCAGCAGCATGATCCCATCTCTCCTTCCCAGCATTAATGTTTGACAAAACCACGTATGGTCCACAACGTTGTGGCTGCAATTCAATCAGTTTTTTCCCAACTTCATTTCCCAGCTCAGTAATCCCATGAATCTTACAAGAACCCAAAAGAGCCCCCAACACAGAAGCATCTGGCTCAAAAGGCATGGTCCTAATAAGTTCAGTTGCCTCCCTCAAAAGCCCTGCTCTGCCTAGGATGTCAACCACGCATCCATAGTGTTCCATTATCGGTTCAACCCCGAAGTCCTTGGACATTGATTTAAACAAATCCAAACCAAACTTCACCGAATTTCCACGAGCACAAGCTGTGAGAACTGCAACAAATGTAACCTCATTAGGCTGCAACGTTTTTTCCATCTTCATTTTTTCAAACAAGTCCAAAGCCTCCTTCTCCCTACCATTCAAAGAAATTAAGTGCCGAGATCATTGTGTTCCATGTACAAACTTCTTTAACTGTCATTTTCTCGAAAACATTTGAAGCACTGCTCAAACAACCCGTCTTCCCATAAAGATCCACCAATGCAGTCCCCATAAAGACAGTCAATTGAATCTCATTCCTAATAACATACCCATGAATTTGTTTTCCCCAATGAAGAGATCCCCATCCATCCAAATTAGCACATGAAGAAAGCACACTAACCGAACACATCCCTGCAAGATTTCTGGGGCAGGAGGTGGAACCTCATGATAACAAACATACTGCGCCACATCATCAGGTGTTGGCTGCTTTCGGGTCTAATGCACGAGATCATATTTTTCTACATGACACGCTCGACTCCCACGTGGGAGGTCACGTTGTTCTTCATCCTTCATGCATGGGGTGTGCTTGGTTGTGTAGGTTGGTGTGAAGAAGGTTTTGACTCCAAACACATTAATCACAGTAACAAAGTTACGCACCTGATGATGACGATGATTCCATTCTAATGCTAGAACAACACAAGTCTTCAGTTTCTCTCCAATATGCAGTCTATAATGGCCGGGGCTATAAAATATTGCTTGATCGATTGTGAGAACAGGGACTTGGTCTTATATATGAGTTAATGATCACTAATTCTTCTCATAAAAGAATTCATTATTGATCATGAATTCAATTCCTTTTGCAAACCATATTTACTTCATGTCATAGTAAACTAATGTAGTTCACATAGAATAGGTTTCCATATCTTACAATGTTAATAATCACAAAACCCTTGTTGTAGATAATCTGGATTGCATGTATAATGTAATCGATCTTTAATTCTTGTTCCTTAAATAACCTTAAATTGTGACCGAAATTCCATATTGTATGATGGTCCAAATAAGTCTTACAAAGACCACACCTATATATCTCTTCCTCTTCGGCCGACCATATCAGAAAACTAAGAATAGGGTCTCTCTCTTCTCTCTGAAGGAAGACCCTTCTTCTCTATCCATTCCTCAATATATTTCTTTCTTTTTCAGTTTCTTCGTAAAGTTTCGTTCTTTTTCGATTCAAGGTTAATCCGAACGTGGGGGTTTAGACTTCTAGGTTGGTACCATGGCTAGGGTTTTGGTTCAGTCAACTAATATTCCTGGTGTGGTTGTTGGGCGAAGGCTTGGCCAATCTAAAGGATCTGAAAATGCTAGAAGGACAGTCAAGATGATGTGTACTTTACGAGCACCGGCATTGAGAATGAGTAGTTTCTCAGGACTCCGCCGTGTTAATGCTTTAGATATTATGGCGAGGCCTGAGCTGGCTGAGCAAGACTTATATTCTAAGTTCGGAGTAGTTATCTCCTCCCGGCGTCGAAAGGCTAGCAGATGTGTGCCTAAAGCCATGTCTGAGCGCTTCACAGAAAAAGCAATAAAGGTGATTATGCTTGCACAAGAGGAAGCAAGGCGACTTGGCCACAACTTTGTTGACACAGAGCTTATACTTTTGGGTCTTATTGGTGAAGGAACCGGAATTGCTGCCAAGGTTCTTAAATCTATGGGAATTAAACTTAAAGATGCACGCGTTGAAGTGGAAAAGATAATTGGAAGGGGCAGTGGCTTTTTTGCTGTTGAAATCCCATTCACTCCTCATGCAAGGCGAGTCTTGGAACTGTCACTGGAGGAAGCTCGCCATCTTGGCCATAACTATATTGGATCCGAGCACTTGCTTCTGGGACTGCTTCGGGAGGGTGAAGGTGTAACAGCTCGTGTTCTTGAGAATTTAGGTGCTGACCTCAGTAACATTCGCACACAGGTTATTCGTATGGTGGGTGAGAGCACAGAAGATGTTGGTGTTGGAGCTGGGCAGGGAACCAGTGGCAACAAGATGCCAACTCTAGAGGAGTATGGAACCGATTTGACTAAACTAGCAGAGGAGGGAAAGCTGGATCCTGTTGTTGGAAGACAACCACAAATTGAACGTGTTGTCCAAATTTTGGGCAGGCGGACCAAGAATAATCCCTGCCTTATTGGAGAACCTGGTGTTGGGAAGACTGCAATTGCAGAAGGTCTTGCTCAACTAATTGCAACTGGTGATGTGCCTGAAACAATAGAGGGAAAAAAGGTTATCACTCTGGATATAGGTCTTCTTGTTGCTGGTACAAAATACCGTGGAGAGTTTGAGGAAAGATTAAAGAAGCTAATGGAGGAAATCAAACAAAGTGATGAGATAATTTTGTTTATTGATGAGGTGCACACTTTAATTGGAGCAGGAGCAGCAGAAGGAGCAATTGATGCTGCAAATATATTAAAACCAGCTCTTGCAAGAGGTGAACTGCAGTGTATTGGAGCCACGACACTAGATGAATACAGAAAGCACATTGAGAAAGACCCAGCATTGGAAAGACGATTTCAACCAGTCAAAGTTCCTGAACCAACTGTGGACGAAACAATACAGATTTTGAGAGGGCTTCGAGAGCGATATGAGATTCACCACAAACTTGGGTATACTGATGAAGCTCTGGTATCTGCCGCTCAGCTGTCATACCAGTACATCAGTGATCGGTTTCTACCTGATAAAGCAATTGACCTGATTGATGAAGCTGGTTCTCGAGTTCGGCTTCGTCATGCACAGCCACCTGAAGAAGCTAGAAATCTTGACAAAGAACTAAGGCAGATTACTAAGGAGAAGAATGAAGCTGTTCGAAGCCAAGACTTTGAAAAGGCTGGAGAATTACGTGACAGAGAAATTGACCTTAAGACACAGATCACAGCTATAACAGAGAAAGGCAAAGAGATGAGCAAGGCTGAGAGTGAGGCAGGGGCTGTTGGACCTTTGGTGACTGAAGTGGATATTCAACATATCGTGTCCTCTTGGACCGGTATTCCTGTTGAGAAAGTGTCAACTGATGAATCGGATCGCCTTCTCAAGATGGAAGAGGCCCTCCATAAGCGGGTTATTGGTCAGGATGAAGCAGTCAAGGCTATTAGTCGTGCTATTCGCCGAGCCCGTGTTGGACTCAAAAACCCTAATCGTCCAATTGCCAGCTTCATCTTTTCTGGTCCAACTGGTGTTGGAAAATCTGAGCTCGCAAAAGCTTTGGCCGCTTACTACTTCGGCTCTGAAGAAGCCATGGTTCGCCTTGATATGAGTGAATTCATGGAGAGGCACACAGTTTCAAAGCTTATTGGTTCTCCCCCTGGTTATGTTGGTTACACTGAGGGAGGTCAGCTGACTGAAGCTGTTAGACGCCGTCCTTACACTGTGGTGCTTTTTGATGAGATCGAGAAGGCGCATCCAGATGTCTTCAACATGATGCTTCAAATACTTGAGGATGGGAGATTGACCGACAGTAAGGGTAGAACTGTGGATTTCAACAACACACTTCTGATCATGACATCTAATGTTGTTGGAAGCAGTGTAATTGATTATGATGAGAAGGATAGCAGTTACAATGGCATCAAGAGCTTGGTGACAGCGGAGTTGGAACACTACTTTAGACCAGAGTTCCTAAATAGGTTGGATGAAATGATAGTGTTCCGCCAGCTCACTAAGCTGGAGATTAAGAAAATAGCAGATATAATGCTGAAGGAGGTTTTCGAACGGCTGAAGACCAAAGGGATAAAGCTTCACGTGACGGAGAGGTTCAGAGATAGGGTAGTCGATGAAGGATACAACCCAAGGTATGGGGCAAGGCCTCTAAGAAGAGCCATAATGAGGCTTTTAGAGGACAGCATGGCTGAGAAGATGCTTGCCAGGGAGATCAAAGAGGGCGACTCCGTTATTGTGGATCTTGATTCTCATGGGAATGTAACTGTGCTGAATGGTAGGACCGTAGGAGTACGTGGTTCCCCTGAGTCTTTGCCAGAGGCCATTCCCGTTTCAAAGTTGACATAGCCGCCGCCTAGCTCTGTTCACCTTTTGCCAATATGTTTGTTTTTCTTATCATTTGAAAGTTGACATAGCGGCCGCCTAGTAGTGGTTCCCCTGACTCTAGTTGGGTTTCACTAAAGAAGTTGTGCCGCTAACCTATGCGGCTATACCCTCATTCAAAAGTTCTCTCATCTAAGTTGTGAATTTTAAGAAGCTGTGTTATCACCTAGATACCTCAAATTTGTTTTTTTTTTTTTGCCTTTGTATACAATCAAGAATTGGATGATGCTATTTGATAACTTACGACTGGGCTCACCGAAATGGGTTTTTGATTTGTCATATGTTTGCCATTAACGTTAACAACTTTGAATTAGAAGAAAGTAGTACTGATCAAGATATCAATTCTCAGAAATTAATGTAAGTGCATTACCATAATGTCAATTGTTATAACTTATAACAGAACAAAATTTACATCAATTTCCCCCAATTACAGAGTCAATTTCCTAGTTCCATCTAATTACAAGCCCTGATCGACAAGGTTGATTAGTTCTTGACTTCTTGCTCAGCCCAAGCCAAAGTAATGTTGCTCTTGATTTGTGTGCTTTGCTTGAATTAGTTAGGACCCCAGCAGCAGCTCAAGTACATGACTGTCCTCAGAGACTCCTCTGACTTCTTGAGCTTCTCATCTGACTTTGCTCAAAGCTGATGTTAAAGAAGAGGAGAGGTTGGTCTTGTTGGCCTGAGAAAATGACCTGAAATGGGTCTTGGCTTGTTGGTGCGCGGATCTTATGGTGGGTGAGTTCCACCTGCAAATCCCTTGGTCCTTCAATGCATCCACAACTCCAACGCTTGCGGCCACAATAGCCTTACTTGTCCTTGAACTAGTACTCACGATGACGATGACGATTTCTTTTCTCTTGGTATTGCTTTTTGAATTCTTGAACTTCTGAGTGGTGAATATGAATATGTGAATGTTTGAGTGGTATTGACGAAGTAGGCGAGCTTTATATAAATATATAAGCACTGATCCATACCCTGATTACCCTCCCTTACAAGATAGAATTTTTTTTCATTCAGACAAAAGACAGAATCTAGCTAAAAAAGACAAGAACAAAAAGTGTTATTCAAATAAAATTGCTATAACGAGGGACGACTCCCTGCAAAGCCGCTGCCAATGGAAAGAAAGCTTTGGCCTTATGTAGCACATTAATATGTTACACAAAGACTTTTATGTAACAATTAATTGTCAAAGTGGGTTTCTAATTTTAAATTTACACCATTTTCAATTTCTACAAGTATGTTGGAAAATCAATCTTTTTAATTGCATTTTGTTATCAATCTTTATAACTGGAATTTGTTACCAAATGAAACTCTACGGACAGACACCTATAGAATAGAATTGAATGCATGATACGCCTTCATCCCAGTATGTCAACATAGATATTCTTTTGTAGTTCTTTTCAATTGACAGGACTGAGGGAGGTTCCCACCTCTCTCCATCTCATAGCTGTATTGTTTAATCACTGATGGGCTACTGAGAAAGACTGTGATTTGCTTTTTATTGCAAAAAAGAATGGTTACAAATAGCTTTGCAGTTTCTTTTGCGTGCATAACTGTTCCAAGCAATAATAAATGTCCATATTCTGGTCGGTTTTCTATTCAGCTAATGCATGATCAATCATATGTCCCTCCCTACTGCAATGAGTGTTGCATTCTAAATCTAAGTAAGAGTTGGTCTAGGACTCGTACCGGTTTTTCCACGATGATGTCTAACGTAATCTGATTGACTTGTGGGAGTAAAGGAAGAGTATCAATTTGAGTTCTTCATACTTCCTGTCATTCTTTACTAGCAAAGCTAGCAAAAGTCACACCAGCATTTGGAACTTGATGATCATGAAATCCAGTCTCCTTATATCCCTAGAAAAACTGCCGGTTTTTGGCCATTGTAGAGATTATGCAGCCACAAATTCTACCTTACGTCAATCATACTGTAGGCTGGAATTTTCTGAATTCCCGCATGCACCATTGTTTTCCTCATAGCAGCAGCATGATCCCATCTCTCCTTCCCAGCATGAATGTTTGACAAAACCACGTATGGTCCACAACGTTGTGGCTGCAATTCAATCAGTTTTTTCCCAACTTCATTTCCCAGCTCAGTAATCCCATGAATCTTACAAGAACCCAAAAGAGCCCCCAACACAGAAGCATCAGGCTCAAAAGGCATGGTCCTAATAAGTTCAGTTGCCTCACTCAAAAGCCCTGCTCTGCCTAGGAGGTCAACCACGCATCCATAGTGTTCCATTATCGGTTCAACCCCGAAGTCCTTGGACATTGATTTAAACAAATCCAAACCAAACTTCACCGAATTTCCACGAGCACAAGCTGTGAGAACTGCAACAAATGTAACCTCATTAGGCTGCAACGTTTTTTCCATCTTCATTTTTTCAAACAAGTCCAAAGCCTCCTTCTCCCTACCATTCAAAGTAAGTGCCGAGATCATTGCGTTCCATGTACAAACTTCTTTAACTGTCATTTTCTCGAAAACATTAGAAGCACTGCTCAAACAACCCGTCTTCCCATAAAGATCCACCAATGCAGTCCCCATAAAGACAGTCAATTGAATCTCATTCCTAATAACATACCCATGAATTTGTTTTCCCCAATAAAGAGATCCCCATCCATCCAAATTAGCACATGAAGAAAGCACACTAACATAAGTAGCTTCATTTGGCTTCACAAAACCACCTATCACATCCTCATGAACCATCATCTTAAAAAACTGAACTCCCTCACCAAACCACCCATTTCTCCCAAAACCACTAATCAAACTCGTCCACGAAACCACGTCCCTCTGGGGCATGCTTTCAAAGAGTGAAACAGCAGAACCCATGTCACCATTCTTCCCAAAACCATCAATCATCGCATTGTACGCAACAACGCACGGTACAGTAATTTCATCAAACACCTTACGTGCATCACCCAGTTTACCAAACTGAGCATACAAGCTCACAAACGATGTCTGCACAAATGGGTCGCCCCAAACGCCGCGTTTCACAACTTGGGTGTGGAGGGGTGTGCCGGAACAAGGTAAGAAGGAGGCGGCGGCGGCTTTGATGAGCGGAGGGAAGGTGTGGCTGTTGGGCTGGGCTTGGTGGGCGAGCATTTGGGTGAAGAGGAGGAGGGTCTTGTGGGCTTGGCCGAAACCCAGATGGGCTCTGATCAAAGTGTTGTAGAAGAGGGTTTTCGTCCATTTTGAAGCAGAGGAAGTAGGGTTTGGGTTATGGAGGAGATGACCGTTGGTGATTAGGCGGGAATGGATTTGTTTGACTTGGTTTGGGTGTTTGAGGAAGCGTTGGAGTAGTTGAAGCAAACACTCGGGTGACTGTGGCATAAAGAAAGACCAATTCATGCAACTAAAAATCGTATCTTTCTGGTTGATTATATACAAATCCCTAATTTTTCACTAGCTAAACGACGTCGCTTTGCATACACTGGTCTCACCGACTGTGAACATTTACGTTGTGTTTGGATGTGGGAAAAAGTGAGGGAATTTAATTAAAAATAAGGATTTTACAATTCTTCCGGTCAAATTTTAGTATTTGGCTTTCTTATCCAGTGAAATTAGCAATTCCGATGAAAAATAATCGTGGAATTTGGAGAGGCAAATTCCTAACTTGAATTCCTCCCAAAATAGGTGTTTTTTCTGAATTCCTTCCAAGCAGGTTTAAATTCTTGTCATTTTAAAAATTTAAATGATGAAATCCAAACAATAGAATTATCAATTAACGGAATTTAAATTCATGGAATCATAATTCTCATCATTTGAGAATATCTGTGAAAATAGAAAATACTTCGTCCAAACACACCGTTATAGGCCACATTTGTCGAGTAAAAGCACAGTGAAGAATCAATGTTAGCAGCTGTTGCTATTCATCTGAGATCATCAGCTTCCAGAGTCTTCTCCAATTCTCTACCAAACTCAACCACCTCGGCTTTCTCACTCGTACGGTCTCTCTCTCCTCCCTCGCTTTCTCGATTCTCAGTCCGCTCCATGGCCGATTCGGCTGCCCCATTCAAGAAAATCCAACTCCAGAGAGACGATACTGTGAGTTTTGATTTTTAGATTTCCTCAACTGCTTGCATTATTATTCTGCTTTCTAAATAAGAAACTGACTAGTTTCTGGACAATTTGGAGTAATGGGAATTAAGAAATTGACTAGTTTCTCAGTGAAGGTGGAATCTGTTAGGGTAGAATTGAACTGGGTTTCTGTCTTTTGTTGGATTTCTATGTGTTAGATTGGACTTGGAACGCTTCCCGTTTTTCGGTTTGAGTGTTTGTGTTTGTAATAAGAAGGAACAAATTGTATGCACAAATGGCTTGGATGCACCATAAAACTTGATCTTTCAAAAGTGAAGTGACCTCTCACTGAAGCTGTACAATGTACATCAACTCTTCAGAAGCTTGCCTTCTGCTCATGTTTCCCAAGTCTAATTCTTTAATTAGTATATCACATGTCTGTCAGTTTTTTTAATTGACAATTTAAGTCCACCAAGTAATGTAGTCTCACTAGTGTATCAAATAATCATGTATGCGATCATGCTAAGCTTCCGTAAAAGACGGTAATTTAGTTGAAGTTTTAACTATGAAGTTGGTTATCTTGAGAGATTGTATTTGTTGACCATTTCAATCTTTTGCTGCTACTGAACTCTCTTTCTGGAATTTACTCATTTATTTAATTTGTCAGGCATTTGATGCATATGTTGTTGGCAAAGAAGATGCTCCTGGGATTGTTGTAATTCAAGAGTGGTGGGGTGTAGATTTTGAAATCAAGAACCATGCTGTCAAAATTTCTGAACTTGCTCCTGGATTCAAAGCACTTATCCCCGAGTAAATTTATTGAGCGTACTGAAGTTTTTGTTGATATGAATATACAGTATATGAAGAGTATGCTTGTTCTACTATTTTCTGATGTGATTACTCAGTATCCTCTTGCTTCGTTGTTCTAGTTTATATCGAGGAAAGGTTGGTTTGGATGTTGCAGAAGCACAACATTTGATGGATGGTCTTGACTGGCAAGGTGCTGTAAAGGATATCCAAGCTTCAGTTAATTGGCTGAAAGCAAATGGTTCAAAGAAGGCATGTCAGGGTTTACTTTTTGTTTAAATTTTAACCGAGTCTTATAAAAGCTACAATTTGGGGCTGGTCTTGTCAAATGATGCTTATATATATATATATATATATATATATATATATATATATATATATCCATGTTATACAACTCAGAGACTACGGATATTGGAAGTGCATGAGAGATGAATAAGATAACATTCATATGAAACAGTGGAAGATCCTCAAACTTGTCAATATAACAAAACAAAACACAAAATATAATAGTATTCAGTCGGTACAAGAGTTTAATTTTATTATAAAATTAGCTTTTACAGTTCTGTTCTGAATAGTGAATACCTTAGGAAAAGCATAATATCAAAATCCAATGTTCCCAGAAAAAAAAAATTGAATTCATAACTAAGTTAGAAGTCCAAATAGAGTTTGTTCAGAGTTTATCACTTTTCTTTCTTCAGAGAAAGGTCCCTTCTTAAATTCAGCTTACCATAAAACAAATACTGAATGGGTGAAGATGTCAGTCAGTTATAATGTGGATATTAGAAACTTGAATTACTAAATTCACATATTGCCTAATCTAAATAGGTTGGTGTTACTGGATTTTGCATGGGCGGTGCTCTCTCGATTGCAAGTTCTGTTTTGGTCCCTGAGGTTGATGCTGTTGTTGCATTTTATGGAATACCTTCATCAGAGCTTGCTGACCCTGCCCAAACTAAGGCTCCCGTTCAGGCTCATTTTGGAGAGCTTGATAGTTTTGTTGGCTTTTCAGATGTGACGGTATGGACTTTTCTTTTGTATCTTTAAGCTTAATGTTTCTGGTTACTTTCTTTTATTTTATTGGAGGTGTTTTTCTGGGCTCAAGAACTGAGCCTATGATTGTGATTTGGAGACCAAGCCCATTGCATTATATAATTTAGCATATTGGGCCATTCATGTGTGAACGCCTAATATGAGTGGTTTGGGTCTATTCATTTCAAGAAGTGAAGTGGTGATATGGTCCTCTGATTTTGATGCAGTTTAGCCATTTCCATTTGTGAGAAGTCTACTTCCCATCATATCTAAATATGAGATTGTGATATTAGATTTTTCATCTATTTTAATTTCTACATATATGATATAGTAAATCTTGCTTGCATGCACAAGCAGTCTTAATGGCAGTTCATAGCTTGCCTAATTCCATATACTGGATTTGTACTACTTAATTCAAAATAACCTTCCCGTTAAATTACTGTCAACTTCAATCACTTAGATCACTGTAGAATCAGCCATTTAAACCTTTAAAAGTGGGAGAACTGAAAATGTAGGATGAAGAGTGGTGGTATGGATTTTAATCATTGACAACTCATGAAAATAAAAGCTGAACTAAAGTTATCACTGTATGAAGTTAAATACTGGTGATACATTTTATGACTGATGTTTCTGCTGCGATGATTTACTTTCTAGATTACTTAAGGTCTACATCCTTCATATCATTGGACTTTGATTTTCAGGCTGCCAAGTCTTTGGAGGAAAAGTTGAAAGCATCAGGAGTCCCATATGAGGTGTACCTTTATCCAGGCAATGCACATGCTTTCATGAACAGGTCTCAAGAAGGTGTGAAGAGGAGGAAAGGCATGGGACTGCCAGATGAGGATGAAGCGGCAGTTGAGCTCGCCTGGTCTCGCTTCCAGTCATGGATGACTCGCCATTTGTCTGCTTAAGTCTAGTTGTTTCATGTACCCATCATATGCGACTCGCCAGTTGCTTCCAAGTACCTATATATCTATCAGTTGGGTGTTTTATTGAGACTTAAGGCCTTTAACTAGGTGTATGCTTGTAAGTACCTAACTCTTTTTCGTTTCGGTTATCAAGTACCTAACTCTTTGATTTGGTAATACTATTACTTTATTATCTTTATATCTTCTCCCTATAATCAATTTCTTCTGAGATTGATGATTTCTGGATTTCTTAGCTCCAAGATGAAATACTTCTGTGTAAATGGACCTAAATATCTTGTTTTGACATGTGCTGATGTGCTGATGAAGATATAATGGCTTCTTGTGTGACCCAAGGAGACTAGGGTCTCCATGAGCTGACTGATATGGTTCAGATTTTTTTTTTTTTAACAAGATATGGTTCTGATTTATCAAGATATTTTAGACCTTTGGCTGAATTTTAAAAATTGGGGCTTGAATAAATGCATGTGAGCAAGTTGATGAAAGTTGTTTGAATTATGGAGAATCAGACTTTTTAACTAATGCATTGGACTGCAATTGCATACCAACTATTTGGTTGTGTCCAACCTCTTGCAAATTCTCATGACATAATCCAATGGACCACATATATGACAAATTTTAATTTCTCTGCACTCTGTTGCTATGAATTTAAGATGATTAAATTGGCCACAAGTCGCATAAAGAGGGAAGGCAATGGACCTTCACATGTTTCCTAACGTCATTTGTATTTTGAATGCCTGAAAACGAAATGACAATTGTCTAAGATTGTAGAATTTGCAGATGGCCAAAAGTATTATGCACGTTAAAATACTGGGAAACGATGCTACAGTCGCAAATTCACAACCCTACAGAAGAAATCGTAAAGGTTTTGTGGTTAAGACTATTTATCCTTATTTTTGGTTGTTATTGCA
Source organism: Rubus idaeus (assembly GCA_030142095.1). Classification (NCBI taxonomy): domain Eukaryota; kingdom Viridiplantae; phylum Streptophyta; class Magnoliopsida; order Rosales; family Rosaceae; genus Rubus; species Rubus idaeus. Next base: position 37,215,062 of record CM057970.1, read on the forward strand.
TACAAAAATAAATACATTCAAAGCAATTGAACAAATCTGAATTCTCTTTTCCCAAGTTAATTATCGCTTGTTAAAAATTTAATAAATTAGTGTTCATCCAACAACTTAGAACCTAATAAATTCAATTTAAAAAATAAAAAATAAGAGCCGGTGATGGTGATGGTGGGTCGCCCTTAATTAATAATAAAACTACATAATGCAATAAGAGTTCGTTTGGTTCACGGAATTGAGGTCATGGGAAAAGAAATTCAATATTTTCCGGTGTTTGGAATGCAAAATGAAAGGAAATACTTTCCTAGAGGAAGGGAAAATAAGGGGGAAATTTGTTCCTTCCCTATTCCAAGGGAATCACTTCCCCTACTTATTTTTCTGTATTTATTGCACCAATTTAACATTAATTACATCACTTTTACAACTATAATAATAATTTTTGAAATTATAAATATTAATTTTGTTTATTATATTATTATTTTTTTGATTATTTTCCTTAATATTGCCAAACACTTGAAAGAAAAGCTAGTGAGAAATTTTAGTCTCCCCTTCCTAATTCTTATGGAAAGATAAATGAATTGATTTCATTTCCTTTCCGTGAATCAAACGAGGCATAAGAGGAAATGGTGTCTAAATAAATTCTTTTCAAATTAACTTGAAGTTGAGTGCTCTGACTTTTCGTATACAATACATAATCGTGTATGTATTATGTTGCTAACGTTTGTAATTAAAACCTAACAAGTAACTTGTACAGTGTGTGTAGTAATGTAGTATGATGGTCTAGCCGTCCACATTATTGAGTACATGAAGAGAGACTTTTTTATGCTAGGGACCATGTTAACAACTTTATTTTCTATTGACTATATACGTGAGTTCTTTGTTTTACTTCTCGATCAGTATTGTTAAGGATATTATTTAGGGTTTATGATCTAGTCATACCATACCTAATGGCCATGACTTTAATTTCTCCCTTCTTCTAATTCTTTCAACATCAAATTTAAACCTAAAATTAATTTTTTTTTTTTTCGGACACTTGAATGACTGAAAACCTTATATATAAAAGCCTAGCTGCTTAATTGTGCATAAAGACGCGCGGACTATTTATAATATATGAAACAAAATTAATATTTATAATTTCATAAAGTATTATTTTAGTTATAAAAGTAATGTAATTAATGTTAAGGTAGTGTAATAAATGCAGGAAAGTAATATGGAAAGTGATTCTCTTGGAGTAAGGAAATAACTAATTTTCTCCTTATTTTCCTTCCATTCAAGAAAGTATTTCTTTCCTTTTGCATTTCAAACACTGTAAATGATTGAGTTTCATTTTGCATGGCGTCATGGTCTCAATTTCACGAACCAAACAAGACCTTAGGTTTACTATCAATGATAGTTTTTTTTTTATGAACAAATGGAAAACTAAATTATTCGAACTTTGACAAAGTGATCGATATATTAGTATTGTTGACTCTAGCTACATTAATTAACTAAATTGAAAAAAGAACAGGGTTTCTGGCTTTCTGCTGATTATTAATTTGAATAATTTAGAGCTGGAAGAGTTTTGATGATATATATTAAAATGAAAACGATGCCTTAATAATTACTTGAGTGTGGTATAAAAATCATACACGTTGTTTCCATCGTTTACAACATGCATGATATTAATCAACTTAAATCATTCTTAAAAAAAAAACTTAAATCTTCAGCTAGCTAGTAGTTTAAAAACATATCTTCTTCCTCCAGGCAGATCGAGTCCTCAAACTGATAGATCAGTTTAATTTTCTAAAAGTCAAATAATTTCAATTAAGTTTCTTATATATATATATATATAATATTGAATGGTATTTGATTTTGGCATACGTATTCACACTGCATCATTTTCATCAGATTAATAATTTGTCATATATTTTCATCAGATTAATAATTTGTTATATATTTTAAAGTTGGTAGATAGATAGATGCACGCATATAGCTCAGCCCTCATAATTATATATAGTCTAAGTCTTCTCCAGCAGCCCAGATAATTAATCATATTATTCATATAAAACTATAAAATCGATCTATATATATATTAATCTTCTCTGTTGCTGTGAATTTACAGCACATTCTAATTAGTGTTACCTAATTTTACTTAATATTTTTACGTGCTAGCTAGGTCGGCTTTTTGAACAAATTATACTAGGTCGGTAGTCAGATATCATATAGAAAAACACGTTGATCAAATATCGCAGTGATGAATTAAGTATATTAATTGTACGTTAATTTCCTCAGCTTAATTAATTTCTTTATGGTTTAGACTTTAATTGGTTGTTTCTTTATGAAGATTTAGGCCGTTTCTGGTGCAGCTTAATTAATTTGTTTCGTTAATTTGGACCTAATTATTCATTTGAGTTAGGTTAGTTTTAACCAAAACCCTAGCTGCTATCTAGCTAGATTAATTTCTAATATTAATTAACTTATATATATGCTCTGTGCTGAGCCTGAGTGAAAGCTAGCTAGCTAGGGTTGGTTGAATCAGAGACAACAAAAAAAAGCCGCAATCACTGAATAATTAGGTCTAGCTCCCTCTCTCTCTCTCTCTCTCTCTCTCTCTCTCTCTCTCTCCCCCTCCCTTGCATATAAAGCCTGAAAGCAAAAGTACTAATTAAAAATGGAAATTAAGACTGAAACAGATCGAAGTGGTCGATAACAGTGATTATTCTTAAGGCGATTCTGAATTGTTTCCGGCCGGCCTTTATAAACCTAAAGTTTTTTTTTTGGTCAATAAAGCATGTGTAGGTTGTTACTTACATACATAATTAGAACAAATGTAATTTGAATCAACTTTTGAGAATCGTAGGTACATATATAGTAGCCTGCTAATTTGCTCATTCTTGAATTTATATAAATGTATGTATATATATATACATACTTTATTCACTATATAGGATTGTACACTTTTAAAATACATAGTTATAATGTCAACTGTCAGATCAAATCATTTAAACAGATCTGACAGCTAACATTAGAACTATGTATTTTAAAAGTGCATAGTTTTATGTAATGGAGAAAAAAAATTATATATATATATATATCAGTGCCATAATTTACGTGTTTTGCCCTAAATGTCAAATAATCATGAGTGAAGTAAAATGGCCGCCATAAGCAATGAGTTCAACCCTCTCTCTCTCTATCTATATATATATATAGGTTTTTTCACTGTCATGATCAATTTTATTTTTTTACTGAATTTAACAATTATAAGATCCGAATTATTTAGATGGGAGAATGATCACTTTGGACCTTTGGTCACTGAACTTTGCCAGATTTGACATTTTGGTCACTGAACTTTCGAAAATATCACTTTAGTCACTGAACTATTACACCGTCTATCACTTTAGTACCTCCGTTACTTTTTTCCGTTAAAACAACCTCTCTCCATTAAATTCAGGGGTATTTTAGGGATGTAAGACCAAACAATTATTTTTCTCACTCACTTTCCATCATTTTTCCGGTAGCCAAGTTGGGAACCTTTTACAACATATTTATGCTCATTTTATCATATATACTTATTCATAAAAGTTGTTCTATATTATGTCTATTATTTGGTATTAAAATTTCATGCTCATCCAACGGTTTAAACATTCCAAATCTAAGAATTTATCTAGTATACTCGCAGGAAAACCTCTATGTTGTTCACAATTTCAAGTGATCATATCTCACTCATTTCTTAACCAAATTTTGTAATCTTTATATAAAAATGAAGCTTAGAACCTAAAATTTTAATTTGGAGAATATCATAATTATTGGTTAGATTTACATTATGTAACAATTTAAGGAAATCTTGGGCCATTATTTATGGGCTAACACTAATAGGCGAAGTTTTACTTAAATTGTTACATAATGTAAATCTAACCAATAATTATGAAATTCTCCAGATTAAAATTTCAGGTTCTAAGCTTCGTTTTCATATAAAGATTACAAAATTTAGTTAAGAAATGAGTGAGATATGATCACTTGAAGTTGTGAACAACATAGAGGTTTTCTTGTGAGTATACTATATAAATTATTAGATTTGGAATGTTTAAACCGTTGGATGATCATGCAATTTGAATACGGTATAATAGACAGAATATAGAACAATTTTTATGAAGAATTATATATTATAAAATGAGCAGAAATATATTTTAAAAGGTTCCCAAGTTGGATACCGGAAAAATGATAGAGAGTGAGTCAGAAAAATAATTTTTTGGTATTACATCCCTAAAATACCCCTGAATTTAACGGAGAGAGGTTGTTTTAACGGAAAAAACTAACGGAGGTACTAAAGTGATAGACGGTGTAATAGTTCAGTGACTAAAGTGATATTTTCGAAAGTTCAGTGACTAAAGTGTCAAATCTGGCAAAGTTCAGTGACCAAAGTGACCATTCTCCCTATTTAGATTGTATAGTATGATAATTAGGGAGCTTTTTTAGTGAGTACCACTTCAATGAGTACCACTTGATGATTTTTCGATTAGACCTATTTTTTTATTACATCTCGACACATCAACCGTTCAATATTTAGATATTTATGAGTAGATCACTTCTACAAATTTTCAATAAAATCAAAAATCGATAAGTTATCTATAATTATGATTACCATTTATGAATATGAATGGTTCAAAATTGACAAATTTTGTTCGTCCATTTATTTGGTCTAGTTCGGTACCTTAACGATTTCAAATGTTGTTAAAATTTTGTAGAAGTGATCTACTAATGAATATCTAAATATTGAACGGTTGATTTATCGAGATGTAATAAAAAAATAGGTCTAATCAAAAAGTTCTCAAGTGATACTCACATCTTTTGTGTAGGTCAAACAAAAAAATCTGATTTCTTGGTGCTCGTATTTTATTATAAATACTTTGTGTTCATATTTTATTCTAAACTAAAATCGTACGTTAGTTTTTTTCATATTTGCAGATTAAACCTTGGAATAATCTTTGAGAAACACGTACCTCTTCATCATTTAGGGTTTAAATATTAACCCTAAGCAACAAAAGTCTAAAACCCTAAGCTAATCAACTTTGAAGAAATGGCCACATAAAAACGATTCAACCCACGAAAACGAAAAAAATTAATTTAGTATTTTTGATACACTTGACGAAAGTAAGTAACAATGAACAATCACACACTACAAAAGCATGTGGATTTTTTTTTTAACAATATGTGGAAAATATTTAGAAACAATATTCAGACGTGATTTTTCTGGTTTAATTTCTTTGCAGACAAGCTAGCTAAATTCCCAAACAGACTCTTTTCTTCTTTCTCTTTCAGAAATGCAATTAGGTTTCTAAAGTGATGGATGGACTAGACAAAAGTAGTACTTCTACTTTCTAGCTAACATCTCGATTAATTGAATCACGTTTTAGTCCTGCAAAATTTCCATCTCTTGCACAAAATACAACGTTTCTTCATTGTCTGAGTTTCCTTTCGACAGCTGCCGTACCTTTTTATTGGGCCATTTTCACATATATAGGAAGAATCTGCATATTCATATTTGCATGCATACCCACCAAGCAAATAGATCGATCCCCCCAAGAATTTGAAAGAAGAATCTGCAGGTTTCTATTTCTTTCTTTCTGGTCCCCATATATGTATATAAATTATGCTGTTATAATTAATTAAGCGTCAATTTAATTGGCTAGCTACCTCAACTTGTTACAACAAGTCACATGACTCACGTATAAATTTTTAATGGAAGTTTGATCGAGGATTGATTGATTGATCGGTGCGACTTGCTATAGCTTGCTGGTTAGGATCGTTCAGGAAATTAAGACGACGACCCCATATATTTGCTCTTTTTGACGACTTTAACTCCTTCAAAGTTCAAAGTATGCGGCCCCCCTCATTTCCTTAGTTTCCTTGACTGTATACTTTTGCATCATGCAAACAAGTTTAACTTATTATAAATACTAGTCTCGTACTCGTGCGATGCAAAAATATTTAGCTATGTATAACAATGGCATCTCCCATCACTATGGTAGGTGGTAATCACCAAGAAAATCTCAAAATTTGTTTTTTATTTTGAGCTACTTACCCTAACGACACCAATTTATGTGCCCGTGTCTTTAATTCAGAGTTAACCGGAATGTCGCCATCTGCTTACACCTAACGTATATATCAATTACGAAATTGTCGTTTTCTTTAGATGTATAGATATGACGTGGACATGTGTCAATGTAACCATCAGGTGAGCGTGTAAGACAAATAGATTGTGCATAGACACTTAATTTATATTGGATAGCTTCTTCACCACTCGCCTTACAAATTCCTCACTCCTAAACATTGAACCAAAATAATTTAAATGAAAACGCATGCATTGTGTGCATTTTTCTTTAAAATAAAACACTTAATGGAATGCTATTATTTGTAAATACTTGGTGTATTTCTCAATACCGGAATCAATATTTTTTCTAAAAGAATTGTACATGTAACAGGTCTATGTATTGGTGTAGTGGTCAAGCAAACATCACTATTGGAAACCTTCTTTACCACTTACCTACCATTTTGAATTCATCGCTCCACATTTTATACAAAGACGTGTACAACACAATACCATATATAATTCACAAAATATATAAAAAGAAAAAAATTAAATAAAAACCCTCTTGCGTCTCTATTAATAATACACAATTGGAAAACTATTTCTGCATCCTAATAATATGGTAATAGAAGGTTAGAGGTTCGAAACTCAATTTGACGGGCCTTTGGGGTTCGTGCACCTGCTAAACATAGTCAGCGACAATCCTTTTCATAAAAGGAGATTAGTCTCTTCGGTTTACCCTCCGAAAAAGTTAGGAGATATTTCTTAAGGAGAGAATCTCTGATCAAAATAATATACAATTGCATTCGTGTGTAAGTTGTGAGGTTGTCTAATACAATTGCATTCATATTGTCTTTATAGATAAGAAAAATTGCAAGCAACAAAAAAGAGTCAAAGACTCGGACCATGAAGGACCACTCTTTTTCAATAATTTTCACTACCAATTATTTTATATAAGATGCCAGATCCAAGAATAAATCAGAGGAAAAAAAACAAAACAAACAGTAAAAAATAATAAAAACAAAAATCCAACAATAAAATAATATTGAAACAAAGGATCCGGTCCATTTAAGCTGACGGAGTCAACCCGTCAGCCACGGTCCGAATTGGCTACGTGTCAGTTTCCCAATGCCGAAAGAAAAATGGGAACCATCCCCTTAGTCTCACATCTCACCGTTGACTCAGACTAAACTTTCCACGAGCGAGAGGCGCCGGGCCAATCGGGGACTGTGAATTTTTTTGGAACGCGTCAATCTCTTTTCTCTCTCATCTGATGATTGTCATCCCGTGGGACCCATCTTACAGGTGGTCCAATCGTCTCCCTCTCATTCGTCCCTCACAATTTATTTTGGTACCCAAAAACAAAAAAACTAAATAGCTGAACCCAGAAAAGTCATGAATAACTAATATCCAATACCAGAAAATCAAAACTAAACCTTCTTATCATGAGAATTAAGAATTGCCTCAGGTATGAGGATGATTGATACATTTTTATTACTAGTAAATAATTCAATCCAGACAAAATAATTTCCTACCAAGACAAAAGTTTTAGGTAGATATTTCAATTTTTAATTAAGCGATTGTATTTAAAAAATTCAAATTTAAAAAGGTGAAAGAAAACTAATTAGGTTTAAGCTAAATCGAGGAAGAAACAATTATACGAGAAAGTCAAAGAGCGGTGGATATGGGGAAAAAATGGAGAATAAGAAAAAAAAAGTGAAGAAAAGACTAACACCTAAGATCAAGAGGAAATAAAAAATTGAGATTTCAAAATCTTATCTATCCAATTTAGTTCATGTGTAAACACTAAATACTTGTGAAACTCGACAAAACCTAAACGCCTAAGTCAATTAATTCAATTCTCAATACAACTAAGTCCACCCCTTAATCAAGACCACAATACAAGTATTTTTTATTTTTTTTACAAATAAACTTCAATATTTTTTTTTTACAAATAAACTTCAAATTGGTTCAAATCACATGATGGGTTCGAAGAAGTATAGATTAATTTTGGGATGACCATTGACATTCATCATGTAATAAACCCCTCAATGTCTTTTATTTGCTCTCCTTTGTTCGCCCACAATAATTTTACACCACTAATACGCGAGCTATGCTCCTCCCAAACCATAGTCGTTAAGGCTTGGGTTACAAGCATTATCCAAAGATAGCAAATCCAGTTTGGATAGCGATCTCCTCACTTAATCATGCTACCCAGTTGTGATCTATCAGCGTCGTTGTTGATCGATAATCACCAAGTTGCAAAAGGACTATGGTTTAGGCCCTGTTTCGAATCCCTAGTCGGATATGGAACCAACATTTGACTTAGATATGGACACGGTATTTGTATTGGATCCCATACCTTCTAATATGGGTTTCGGGTGTGGAATTCCAATGGAAAACACTATAAATTGAAGGAGGTTACTTTCTATTGTTCCACTAGTAGGACTATCATACTGTGAGCACCAAAATTACGTGCATTGACAAACAAAGCAGTAGGTTTTTCTGAAACGAGGATAGTTTATGTCAATTTATAGTTTTATTACCTTCTCATTTTTAAGAAGTAAGTTTTTGTAATTGTAATTGAACAATTGATTAGTGTAGTACACCTAAAAGTTTGTTATGCCTTAGATTTTTCGTATTAACCATAAGTCCATAACTGAATGCTCTACTTAGTAGATTATAATTGTGACTAGTTCAATCTATAATACTTTTTTAAAAAGTTATTTATTTTCTAAAGCATACACTATGTTTGACCAAAAAAAAATATATACCATTTTGACTAACCCAAATTTTCCATTTTGAAAAATTTTCACCATAAAGATAAAAAAAGCATTTATTTGCTGTATATGACCAACACAAATTTTCACCATGAAGATAAACCCCCCAAAAAGAAGAAGAAAATACTTGTTAAATAATGACCAGGGATTACTCATGTGATAGCTATAGTCACCAGTCATGTGATATTTAAAGCAATATTCAACTTGCTTGCTACCATTAATGCCTCTCCAGCTTCCCCTCCTCAAGTCCTCATCCTTATCATTTTCCTTTTTTTCCCCTCCTCTTTTCATTTACATGCATCCAATACAATATTCAACACACAAAAAACAAGTCGCGAAGAACAAAACAACACACCGTGCCACCAGTCGTACTGCCTAGTCTCTTGCTGATCTGACTGACCTGAATTTGGGTCTTGTTCGATCTCCATAGTCCAACCTCCCTCTTTTATTGCCGAGTCCATTGCACTCTCTTTCTCTCCTCACACTCGCACAGACTCTTACACATACACACCCTCTCTCTCTCTCTCTCTCTCTCTCTCTCTTAGTTTTATGGCCAAAGGAGGTGGACTCTCCATTGATTCAGATCCAATTGGGTACTTGTCCCTCCACAAGCCTATAGTCCTCAACTCCTTTCAACAAGAAGATCAATACCCTAATCGTACCCACAAAGAACAAGACCTCTCTACCTTTTCAATGGATCACTCCCCTCCGCCTCAGACTCTGCAATTCTCAGTCAACCTCAACTGCACCGACGACCACCACCGCCAAAACTCCCCGCCGCCCTCCTCCTCCTCCGACCAGCGTAAGGTCGTCGACGAGAGGGACTTCTTCGCCGATGACAACAACAAGGCCGATGAAGCTTCCACTGATGTTGCTGACAAAATGGACTTCGACGATGGCCCCTCCGGGATTGAATTCAACGTTAACGTGAGTGACCCTTTTGAATGCTTTCCCTCTCCAAATTCATGGTGTACTTGTTTTCTCACAGTGCCGGAGACAAGTGGGGGCCGTGGACCCCCAACCTGCTTACCAATTCTGGGCTTCCAACCGTTCGATGAAATGCCTCCAAAGCATCACGCTTTTCCTTATTCGAACATGCACAATTTTTTATATATTTTAATTAATTAATCTCTTTGTGTTTTGTAGACTGGGTTGAATCTCCTCATCACAAACACTAGCAGTGACCAATCAGTGGTGGACGATGGCATTTCATCGAGCATAGAGGATAAAAGAGCTAAAAGCGAGGTAAAGATTCAATGTGGAAAAAAAAAAAAACAAAAACTGACTCCTTTCTGTCAATGGTTAATGGGATTTTGGGACCTGTAAATTTTGGGTTTGCTAATTTTCGATGTCACTTGACTTTCAGCTGGCTGTTCTTCAAGCTGAGCTTGAGAGAATGAACGCGGAGAATCAACGGTTGAGGGGGATGCTTAATCAGGTCACTACCAATTACAACGCTCTACAGGTGCATTTGCTGAGTTTGATGCAAAACCAAAAGGCTGACAACAGTGTTGAAGCGGAAGAAAAGAAGCCTAATAATGGCAATGGATCACAGCTAGTGGTTCCGAGGCAATTTATGGATCTTGGGTTGGCCGCAAATGGCGACGCTGAGGAGCCATCACAGTCTTCTTCGGACGAGCGAAGCCGAGAACAACGGTCTGGGTCAGGAGACAATGGAAAGATTAGTGCTGGGCATGTTGGTGATGAAGGGCTTGCGTTTGATCAGGACAAGAAGGAATTTGTGAGGGGAGTTAGCGCAAGAGAGGAGAGCCCAGAGCAACAAACGCAGAGTTGGGGACCTAACAAAGTTCCCAGGCTCAATTCTCCCAAAGAGGTTGATCAAACTGAGGCTACAATGAGGAAGGCTCGGGTTTCGGTTAGAGCTCGATCAGAGGCACCCATGGTAATTAAGTCTTTAATTTCGACTGATGTTCACTGTTGGCCTATTCCTTGACGCCTATAGTTTTTGGGGCGAGTAGTAGTGTTAGAGAGTACTATTATATTTATACCTAAATGTTTGTTAAATGAAGAATTTTGCTGGTTTCAGATCACTGATGGATGCCAATGGCGCAAGTATGGGCAAAAGATGGCAAAAGGAAACCCATGTCCCCGAGCTTATTATAGATGCACCATGGCTGCTGGTTGCCCAGTTCGAAAACAAGTAAGCTCTCATTTCTCTTGTAAAGCTAATAGGGTAGTTTTTGTTGTTTTATTTTTTATGTTGTGTTGTTGCACTGCGAATCTTTTTATTAACTTGAAATACTTTTATGATCAAAACAGGTACAAAGATGTGCTGAAGATAGGACAATCCTCATCACAACATATGAAGGCAATCACAACCACCCATTGCCACCCGCGGCCATGGCAATGGCATCGACCACTTCATCCGCTGCCCGAATGCTGCTTTCTGGGTCTATGCCAAGCGCCGACGGCCTAATGGACTCAAACTTCCTCACTAGGACCATCCTCCCATGCTCCTCAAGCATGGCCACAATCTCAGCCTCAGCTCCATTCCCCACTGTTACATTGGACTTAACACAGTCTCCAAACCCTTTACAGTTCCAAAAGCCACCAGGCCAATTCAACATCCCATTCCCAAATCCATCTCAGAACTTCACCAATGGACCTGTCTCATTGCTGCCCCAAATCTTCGGTCAGGCGCTCTACAACCAGTCTAAATTCTCTGGCCTTCAAATGTCACAGGACATGGACCGTAGTGCCCAACTGGGCGGACCTCAATCACAGCAAACTCAGCAAGGACAGCAGCAGAACTCATTGGCTGATACTGTTACTGCTGCCACTGCCGCCATTGCAGCCGATCCGAACTTCACTGCAGCTCTAGCAGCAGCCATCACCTCCATTATTGGCAATGCTCATCCAAGCAACAATGGTAACAACTCTACTACCAACAACACAAGCAATGCCAATGCCAGTGGAAACAACAACAACAACAACAACAACAGCAGCAGCAGCAAATTGCAACAATAAGATTAACAAATCCAGTTTTCCAAGGAACTAAAGGAAGCTACTTTTCTTTGTTCTTTTTAGATTTTCTTTTTTTGGGGGGCTGGAAAGAAAGTGAGATTATACATGTTTTTCTTTTTCTTTTTTTGGGGTGGAGGGAGATTAAAATTAAACATAGGTTCCTATATTCTTTGTTATTCGAATAATATGTCCAAATTATATGTCTTTAATTACAAGGAAAAAAACAATGGAAGAAGCAAAGAATGCAAATTGGTTTTCCAATTCTTGTTTGTATGCGGAAACGGGAGGGGTTGGTGTTTTGGCAGCTATTGCCTATTGCTTTGTTTACGTATGTCATGGTTCTATGTTTTCCTAAAGAGCAAAGAAAAGCTATAGAGGGGAAAAGAACAAAGGTAAAGATAATGCAAAACAGCAATTGGGGAAAAGAACAGAAGGGAATAGCCGACTAGGGCTTTTATTCTTTCCTTTGGAGTTATGTAGGCATTGAGTGGCGGTCAATAGAAGAGTCAACAAAAACGTCTCGAGAGTGATCTCAAAAGGATGGGATTGGTTTCGACACGTTATAGAAGAAAGAGACTTTTTGGTTTTTGCTGGTCACGCTTTTTCTTTTTTATTTCTTTGCATGTCGCGTACGTACGTTTGGCATTATCTTTTTCCTTTTACCATTTTAGAGCACCCTGAGAAGCCATTGTCTTTTCACTACTGGTTTTGATATGAATGGATGAGAGCTGATATGATGTTTCAGTTGATCGTTTAGAGTTGGTATTTGATAGTGAGAGACACACAACACGCACACGAGGAGTGGTTCGTTATTCAAAATTATCTTTTTGGGAGCGAGATGAAATACATTTTTTTTCTTTCAAAAACTCGTTGATTTTGTGTGTCATTTTATCACACATTACCCTCGATTTGAGTTTGCCTAGTACTTGTGGGTTCCAAGGGATTGTATGCAAATGCAATTTATATCTTCAAGCGTTATAATCCCCGTGCATCATAAGTTCATAACTCTTGTACCCAAAAAGGAGTTGAGGATAATGATACATTTAGGAGAAAGATTGGGAAGAAATTTAAAACAAAATTATCGTCGATATGAATATGCACTTTTTGTTTTGATCAAAACAATTTTAAAGAAGAAAATATTCGAATTCTGAGTTCAAACTCAATAATGAGATTTAAATCCGTAAATTTACCGTATTGACTTTACATATGACAGACATGTCATATCTCATTAGAAACCCTAGTAAATCCTTTGACAAAGCACACAAAAATGGAATAAAAGAGTAACATGATCCAACATCATCATTTCTGGGCCTGTTCGTGTGGGCTTTTGAATCTTGCGACTCGCATAAAGGCGCCAGTATCTAAGTTTCAAAACTAGACTAGTAGGTGAGCCGAGACTTGGAGAGTAACGGGAAGTTGCGGTTGGCTCCAAAGTTAAACGCCACAGCCCCCAACTTAAACCCAACAGGAGTACGACACCTCAGCATTTCAGGAAGTACCAAAACTGAAACAAAATTTGAACCGTCCGATCAAGCAGCTTCGACTCCATCGTCGGTCGTAGCATAATGAGAGTATCTACTCCGCAATGGAGACGAACTCCCTCGTTTCTTATTTTTGTCCTCCGACTTGAATTTCCTCGTTATTTCAGTGTTCGTCTTCTGCTTCGGAGCCCAACTCTGACACTCAGAATGTAAGTAATTTCTTTCTCCTTTTTGTCCAAATCTTAATTTTGTTTCAAAATTTTGTGTTATAATTCTGTTCTTACACAACCTCTGTGCGAATCGGATATTTCTGTACATATTTTAGGTTGTTTTCGTTTTAGATTTACTGGGGATGATCAAGCTCCGTTTGGTTCCTGAGAAAAATAATAGAGTAGACTAAAAGAAGAGAAATTTGAAACTTCATCATGTAATTGTTGAGACCCTGTTCATTTTTTTTTAGTCAAAGCTTGTTCAGTACATTCTAGGGGTGATCTTTGAGCAACAAATTTGCCTGCTTTTTTTTTTTGCAGTTCTCAAAATGGGTACCAAATTTAGGGTTTGTTTGGTCACTCTTTTTCACTTTCTGCTTCTGTCCCATGTGGTGCTCTCCACACCCAATGATGGGTTGGTCAGAATCGGACTTAAAAAGGTGAAATTGGATCAAAAATCTCAGCTCCATAGAGAAAATAATGCTAAAAATGCACAAGGAACTCTGAGAGCTCCTTTGAAGGAGTATCATCTCCGCGGTAACCTTGGGGATTCTGGGGACACTGATATTGTTGAACTAAAGAACTATATGGATGCTCAGTACTTTGGTGAGATTGGTATTGGCACACCTGCTCAGAAGTTTACTGTGATATTTGATACTGGAAGTTCTAACCTTTGGGTGCCCTCCGCAAAATGCTATTTCTCGGTAAATTTTCTTCACTGGTTATGTTGAATTGGTTTTGTTTGTAATCTATTTTGTTAAAATGTAGTTTTCTTGAAATTGGTTGTTTTGGAATTCGATTGCAGGTTGCTTGCTTTTTTCACTCCAAGTATAAGTCTAGTCAATCAAGTTCACACTCAAAGAATGGTATGTTCCTGTTCCTTGGTCTACTGCATTCACATCCTGATAAGATTATTGCTATACATTTTACTTTTCCTTCAATATTTTTTACAACTAGAGTATTCACAAAGATTTGGATGGCCAATCCCTTGATTCTTCCAATGCTCCACAGTACTTGGCTAGTCCTAGCATTAAGTGAAACTCTTTTAAACTCAATGGAATAGGGAAAGAAGCCAATATTCTATAAACAATGATGTAGAAAATAATTGCAAGGAGCCGTGTTTCTATCTTCTAATGTAGGAACATCCGCGGCGATCCAGTACGGAACTGGCGCAATCGCAGGTTTCTTCAGCCAGGACCATGTCACAGTTGGGAATCTTGTTGTTAAGGATCAAGTAAGTTTTGACAGAATGTACATTTGGTGAGTTTCAGGGTTGGTGATTTAACCTTTGCTATTACTACTGTTTATTAGGATTTTATTGAGGCAACCAAGGAGCCTGGCATCACATTTGTGGCAGCTAAGTTTGATGGCATACTTGGACTTGGATTTCAAGAGATCTCGGTTGGAAATGCTGTTCCTGTCTGGTAAGTCAATGCTGCTTAGCTCTTAATAGAATGAGTCAGTTGATTGAATGTCTAAGCTTTTTTTTTTGGTCCTTATTAACTGACTAAATTCTTTTTTAAACATTACAAATTGTGTCAAGCGTGACTTATCTTCTTACTTTTCTCCCTCCCCTTGTAAGTCCTCGATGCTAGTTTGGTGGCTGTTTGACAGTACATTTGCTCTCATAACAGGTACAATTTGGTCAATCAAGGTCTTGTTAAAGAACCAGTTTTTTCATTTTGGTTAAATCGCAACACTGAAGGGGAAGAAGGGGGTGAGATTATATTTGGTGGGATGGATTCTAATCATTACGTGGGTGAGCATACATATGTTCCTGTGACTCAAAAAGGCTATTGGCAGGTATAATATTCCATCTTTTCCATTTGATGAATTCTTCATTTTCTTCGGTTTTTTTTTGTTATCACTCTGCTTCCTATAATATTTTCTTATTTGCAGTTTGATATGGGTGATGTGCTAATTGGTGGGGAAACATCTGGTATGGATATATATATATATATATATATAATTTTTTTTTTAACCTACTATGCTGAAACAGTAGATACTTTATATAATCTGAGCTTGCTTGCTTGTTATGGTATTGAATAATTAGCATGAAAATTTCCAGGGCTCTGTGCTAGTGGTTGTTCAGCAATTGCTGATTCAGGAACCTCCCTATTGGCAGGGCCAACGGTATGGATTCTAAAAAATATATCCATATTCTTTTTCCTTCGGAAAAATAAAAAATAAAATGTTGTCGGTGTGTCAAAGAAGCACAACAGGAGACATACAAACACCATCTTTTACTTTCAATTGGGTTGTGCATTTTCTGCCTATCAATTACATATGCGTACAAAGTTTGTGGTTTCCATTTTCAGAACTTAATAATGGTCATCTAATCAGTTATAACACTGTATTGGAAAACACTTTTAATCTTAAATTTACTTGGCCATATGTCAATAGAAATTTCTGATTAATGTCAATGTATAATCTTGCTTTCAGACCATTATCACTCAAATAAATCATGCCATTGGAGCATCTGGTGTTGTAAGCCAAGAATGTAAGGCAGTGGTTGACCAGTATGGGAAAATTATATTGGAATTGTTGCTTGCTCAGGTATATGATTATAATAATTTATGAGTTTTACTTAAGTTTTGTTTTCATTTATAATATAAAATAAAAAGATTACTGTTCTTGCGTCGTTTTACCTGCTATAAGCCTATAAGTGGGTAATATTGCTATTGCTCTATTTATTTTAGATCTAATTTTCCATAAAACTCCTTGCAACTAATTTGATTTTTTTTCTTTTACTGGCATGTTTTATAGGCTAAACCCAAAAGAATCTGCTCTCAAATTGGTTTATGTACTTTTGACGGGACTCGTGGTGTGAGGTCAGATGCAGTTCTAACACTTCAGCCTATTTTCTTTATGTTTTTGTAGTAAGGATAGTAACAAAATATGAGTTTCATAGAAATTTGTGTCCTGGCTCTTGTCATCTTAATGTAAATGTGTCGATAACTTTACAGTATGGGCATTGAAACTGTGGTGGATGAGAAAATAGAAACTACATATGATGGTGTGCATGATGCTGCATGTTCTGCTTGTGAGATGGCAGTGGTATGGATACAGAATCAGCTAAAACTAAATCTAAATCAGACAGAAGAACAGATCTTGAACTATGCCAATGAGGTAATTAAACTCTTTAATCATGTCTCTGTGAGAAGTTCCTTGCTGCAATCTCATGCCAATTTGCACTTGCAGCTCTGTGAACGACTGCCTAGTCCAAGTGGTGAATCAGCTGTTCAATGTAGCGCTCTATCCTCCATGCCCAGTATATCATTTACCATTGGTGGTAAAGTATTCGACCTTGCTCCAGAGCAGGTATGGTGTCATGACATTAATCATAAATCATTTAATCTTTCATCTAGAGTACCATGCCTGATTACAGAAAAGATCTCCAACTCTTCCCCTTTTTTCTACCTTTTATTATTTGAGGTTCATTAACGTAAGTTCTGGTCTACTATTTACATTTCTGATCATTCTTTTTTTTATTTTTTTTATTTTTTATTTTTTATTTTTATCAATCTATACCATCCACATATATATGCTGCAAAAGGATGAGTTAGAGGGTTTTGTAATACCATTTAACTTTTCGGCTTCATGAATATAGAACAGTATTGATACTGAGTTTGCCGAAAAAGAATCCGAGTACTCTGTACTTCTGTAGGATAACCTCGTCTTTGTAGTTGTGAGATTAATATATATTTCTGAAGATACAAATGATCCAATAAAGTGCAGTTATGATGGCTGGCCAACAAACTCAATAATAGTTGTAGACCAAAGGGCAACTTCTGAGTTGCCATAAAGTGGCTTCTATCGAGACTTTCAAGTTCCATAGAATCCATTTTCCATCCAAATCAGAATGAGCATTACAAATTGCTTCAGTTAGGAATGAATAGCTAAAGCTAGGTTTTCAGAGTCAACAATTTCTCATTGCTGTTCTTATATTAGAATGGGGTTAGAAATGAATATACACCATGCAAAAAGTTATTTTCATAGAACTGTTTTAACAAATTGTCACTTGTGATAATGACTTCTCTGCCTGGAACTGTGCCATGGTGCTGCAAGCCTGCATCAATGGATCAATTTACTATGCTTTAGATTTAATTTGGGCGGATTAGCTTCAAGTTGGTCTATGCTCCCTCTCCCTCATTGTTTGTTTATCTCTGCTATGATGTGCTCAAGCTAAAGGAATATCATATTATGATAATATTTTCCTTTTACAATTTGAAATTTTATTTACTATATGTATTGTTGGCTCGTTGCCATTGTTGTCCCAAACTCCAAATATTCAATTATTCACTTCCGATAGTTTATTGTACATTTTCTGAACGTTGGTTTTGTGGAATAGTATGTTCTCAAAGTGGGTGAGGGAGTTGCAGCACAATGCATTAGTGGGTTTATAGCTTTGGATGTAGCTCCACCTCGAGGACCACTGTGGTATTTATCCCTTCCTATCTTTGCTTATAACATCTTTTAGCTTTTATCTTCCAACAATGTTACATGGAAATAGTTTACAGCAGCAACTAAAATGAATCATTATTGTTGCACAACTTGCTTTCATTATTTCCATTTCGAGAAAAGTGGTTTTCATTATTGGCAACATTTATCGATGCACCTATTACAGAATGGCTTCCCTTTAGTAGATCATCATTGAAAAAGGCATCAAAACCGTTTAATTTCAGAAGATGAGAATTATTTTCACATCGCTTCATCAAGAGGGTATAGGATTACTAACTAATGCTTGCGTGATGCAGGATTCTGGGAGATATTTTCATGGGTCAGTATCATACGGTGTTCGACTATGGGAACTCTACTGTTGGATTTGCTGAAGCAGCTTAGTTCTATATCTATCCTCTGTTTGCCTACCCTATGTAAAAAATCTCTGCTGACAGTCGAACTCGTTTGTGTGATGAGCCTTGGTATCTGTAAATAAATCAAAACATGATTGTCTACAAGAAAACTGGGTATTTCTGAAATACAGTTGCTTTGTGAGTTGATTTCAGACCCACTTATATATGTGATTGAAATTGACGTCCGCCCACTTTCACCATGACTTCACCTACAATCTTTTGCAAATCATTATGTGAGCAGTTGATATTATTGCCTTTGAATTTTTAGCTCTCAAACCATCCCTTCTAGAAGTGACACAGATATGGTTTCATTTTCATAGAGGATTTGCCTACGTAGAGAAAGAGTCGCATAAATAATGAAAGCTCTTAATTTTAAGAGTGAAAGTCTCTAACCGACAATGTTACAATTGACACACAAACAAACGTGTTACGGGTGCTGTGGTTGTGTCTGTCTAATCACCACGAAGCACTTTCTATAACGGCACGTCCAAGCAACCAAGCAAAGCAAACACACAAATAACATCTCCATCCATACATGTCTCCTATTCTCTACTCATTGAAATGCCGGCTAACAACCTTATCGTGCTTAACCAAAGCAACACTCAATTTATTACTCAACAACCCAAAAACTAACTACAACCTGAAACTCTCGTTAAGCTAGGTTTTTTTATTTTTTTTCCGGTGAGTGAGTCATCGATAATTTTTCCGATTTTAGTCATCGGCTTCCTCAAGATAAATGCTATCAACTTCTCTCTTTCTACATTTCCCCATTAACTTTCTCCTCTTCCTGTCATGGTTGAAACTGTTCATTTATAAAGTAAACAAATTTAATCTCGATCATTTCGTTTGGTCTTCTAACCGTGCATCCATATATTGTTCAAAAAGAAATGTTCTTTGCACTCCAAGTTCTTATAGTCCTTATGCAACTCATTTTGCAAAAATGTGGGAAGCTACTTTTGTATTTCACCTCCCTACTCAAACTCAAAATGTTTCCATGGCCATTTGCATGAGTAGGGTTTTGCTTCTTTACTCCTACTTTGCGTGAAACATGAGTGAGATAAGTGGGATGGAAACTTTATAAGCAATTTTGTTTCACTCAAAATATATAAACTAGCTAGCTAGCTAGATCAGATATGTTTATCTTTGGAACCTTCCATGGCCGGCGTCCGCAATCTTTAAAATACATTAATTCTTTGAGAGCTTAGGGAATTAATGATGTGGTAAGAATCAAGTAATGGGACCAATATATGCAGTAGTACTGTTCTTTGTTCTAATTCCATCTATATTTGCCAAACGCAAAATGGGATAGAAAGCTTCAGTACATGTACAGCCTAATTAAATTAGGAAAGCTAGCAATCCTGAATTACTGATGGCAGCTATATATAAATGAAGCAACCCACTTATTTAAATAAATTGACAGATATCATTTTCTTAATTTTGTTCTGAAAATGATATATTATCATTAGGGTTCTAATTAAAGGAAGGACCACGTACGCCACTCTTCGTTTAATTATCTCACTTGCATCAAACGCACGTAAACCTTTGCCGCTCTCACAAACATCCCACATAAAAAACGTGCTATTTTTTAATGAGCTTAACACCCGTGTTCCCTCTCCAACAGTTCATTTCAAGCCCCTTTTGCTTCCATTCCATAATAGAGGAATTTAAACACTTGCATTTATGAAATATATAGTCCCTAATAAAAAAAATTAAGAATATATATATATATATATGTATTATGTATATATCACTTCCTGTTTTTGGTGATGTAATGGAGAACAATATTAAATCGTTGATATATTGATTGGATTTAGAGAGGATAGTAAAAATTCATAATGTAATTACATTTTTTTTTGGCAATGTACGTAATTGAATAATTGTAATCGTTCATTTATTAAAAAAATCGTTCATTTCTTAGTTCATTCTACAAGAATCATTCCTATGAAAAATTAGTTAGACCAAATATCCCTTAGTAATTTGACTACTATCATTTTTAGCTTTATTCAACATATATATGATATTTAATACGGTTTAGGTGACTAAACAGATTTTGCTTTTGTTGATCGAGTTTTTGGATAATTGTATATAAAACTAAAACGAATCATTGAATAAAATGGTGTTGTGCCACATATAATTTATCAGTTTGTTAAGAAAATAATTGATGTTGTATAAAAAAAATCTCACAAGCCAGGCATAGGATTTGATTACCAACTAAAATTTGAACAAAGTTTGAGGGGAACTAGATAAAGGGTAAATAAGTGTGAAAAATCGATTGGGGGAACTCTTAATTAGGGTTGTTGTTTGCTCTTTAACTTTATACCCACAAAAACAAACTAGCTAGCTAACTCAACCCCACCTCCTTATTTATTAGTGTAGATTTTTTTACTTTTGGTCCATTTGGAACCAATTGGTTTCAACCTCTCTACCGCTCTTTTTGCCCTTTTGCTTTGAATTTGATTCCTTTCTCTAACCCTCTTCTGCAACTCCCAGTCTCATGTTAGTTTAGTTTTTATTATTAATTAGTTCATCTACCACTCTACCAGTTTGGGGTTTCCATTATTATTGATTATAATGTGGTAGTAGTGTACTTTCGTGCACGGTGGAGGTTGGAGAAGGATGGTTTAATTAAACCCTTTAATAATTAAAGATGCAAAGACATGAGGTTTTAAGCAACATAACGTAGCACATATTGAAATCAAGCATTTTGCTACGTGT
The DNA here is from genome assembly GCA_030142095.1 of Rubus idaeus. Lineage (NCBI taxonomy): Eukaryota > Viridiplantae > Streptophyta > Magnoliopsida > Rosales > Rosaceae > Rubus > Rubus idaeus. The sequence continues at coordinate 37,236,143 of CM057970.1, forward strand.
GCTTTCTTAATGTTTAATTAAGTATAATAGTCTCAATTAGTATGCATGGGGCCTCTATATTTAAATATGTTAATTAAGAATTGCAAGTCCCTTAATTAGTTAGCTTTGGTATAATTAATCAAATTCACACACACGTGCACATTACATAGTGGATCGATCATAGTGACATAGCTAGTCTTAATTCCTTTGTATACAATCTAACATGAAATAGGGAGTGTGATGTTCTAGTATTGAGCACTCATAATTGCTTTCCTTGGGGGACACAAATCCTCTAGCTTAAGCATGTAAATCGATTCTAATTACTATGTAACTTTTTTCTTTGTAGTTTATTTGACACCAAATTAATCAATAAGCGAGTACAAAGATGTAAATATTAATAGATGAAAATGTAAATATTAATATTAACCAAAATGATAACTGAAGCCCGAAAAATTAACATAGAAATAATTTTTTCCAGTTAATTCTGTAGTAAGTTTGTTTTTTACTTTTACTCTTTTGAATTGTGAAGTGTATTAGTCACCAATTTCAGCAAAAGATGGTGGACATGCATTACCGATTATAGATTTATAGTCAATAAAAAAAAGTTGCTTAAATTGACAAACAAGGGGGGTGGATCAATGAGCACAAAAATCATGAGCATTCTCATTGCAAAAGTTCCACTGATCATAGAGGTAGGCTAGCTCCCAAAAATCATTATATACACCCCCCCGGCGTAAAAAAAAAACAATTTTCTTAACACCTTCTTCTTAACTTTGATAAAATACCCATGTTGGCATATTCTGATATTCCAAACTTGACATTCTAACTAAGTACTTATCTCAACCAAAAAGACTTCAATTTTGACAAGACTTTGGCCACATGCTTTAATTCAACCATATACCAAACTAAAACTGAAAGTGATACTAAAATTCAACCCACTTTGGTGGTTCAACACACCCCCTACACCTTCCCCATAAATTCCCCAATTTTTTAATTTTCCAAAACTTCCACCCTTCAAAACAAATTAGAGAATCCAACTGGGACTTTATCCAATCCAATCTACTCTGCCAAACCAAAACCAAATATGACACTCCATTTGGAGCTTTGCCCACTCTTAAACCCCAATCCCCCCACACGTGTCCACGCACCCATTTAGCCAAGTCACAGGCCGATGCCGTCAAGTCCAGCCAAATTCCGACACGTGGTGGAACTTGCGTTAAAGGAATTGTCAACCCAGTTGGCTGTAAATTGAAAGATGAGAGACCCAACCAACCGATAAAACTACCCTTTTAAAAATGCCACCTTTACAACAATAGCTAGTGAAAGAGCTAGTGTATATATAGCAGCAAAGCCAATAGGCATCTTAACCAATACAAAAAGTTTGTACATTCTTTTCTTTTACCTGGATCGCCAAATGGACTGGACTAGAGGCCACACCATTGGCCGCGGTTCCTCCGCCGCCGTCTCCCTAGCCACCTCTTCCCACTCCGGCCGTGATCAAGTTTTCGCAGTCAAGTCCACGGAGCTCTCCCAATCCGAGTTTTTGCAAAGGGAGCAGAAAATTCTCTCTTCTTTAAGCAGTCCTCATGTGGTAAGCTCCCTAGGACATGACGTTACTAGAGAAGACAACAAGCTCATGTACAATATTTTCATGGAGTACGTTCCCGGCGGCACGATCATCGATGCAATTAGCAGCCGCGGAGGCCGGTTCGACGAATCAGTAATCGGGTTTTACACGAGGCAGATTGCCAAGGGGATAGAGTACTTGCATTCGGTTGGCTTGGTACATTGCGACATAAAAGGGAGGAACATCTTGGTTGGTCAAGAGGGTCCGAAAATTGCAGACTTCGGATGCGCCAGGTGGGCTGATCCTGCGGCTGAGGCGGTGCCAATTGGCGGCACGCCGATGTTTATGGCGCCGGAGGTGGCGCGTGGGGAGGAGCAGGGGTTTCCTTGCGATGTTTGGGCTCTTGGGTGCACAGTGTTAGAAATGGCTACCGGAGGATCAGTGCCGTGGCCTAATGCAGCAGACCCAGTAACTCTTCTTTACCAAATAGCATACTCCAGTGAGTCGCCGGAGATTCCGAGTTATCTTTCGGATCAAGCAAATGATTTCTTGGGAAAGTGTTTGATGAGGGACCCAAAAGAGCGTTGGACGGTTGCTCAACTTCTAAAGCATCCGTTTCTTGAGGAAATTACGATCATCAATTCTAGTAGTAGTACAAAGCAAGTTCAAGAATCCTCCGCAACTTCATGTTCTCCAACAAGTATTCTTGATCAAGGCATATGGAATTCGTTACAAGAATCAGAAACTTTGGGCAATCTTGTGGATCACCCAAGTGTCGAAAATTCGTGTGCCGACGATAGGATCAGACGGCTGTCCTTGTTTTCAGGGATGCCCAGGTGGAGTTTTGATGAGGACAACTGGATCACAGTTAGAGGGAATGATTGTGGGGAAAGCAACCCAATTGTGAATGATGCAGTAGCTGAAGTTGATGTGATTGATGAGGTTTTAAATTGCTTAGATAGCAAAATTAGTTGTAGAAATATTAATTTGGATAATTTAGGGGTTTGCAAAGGTAGGAAAATCAGTAGTAGTAGTAGTTTAGTAGCTTTGAGCAATCTCATTTTTGAGAGGCACAAAGACAATTTGTTATTTCCATCAATACCAATTTTCTAGTAATCATAAAAAAGATCTCATCTTTTTGTCTATTACTCTTGTTACCTCTACTTTTATCAAGTTTTGGTGGGACTGCGATTCTTGGTACAGACGTTAAATTTGAAAGCCATCATATCATCCTTCAGTTTCTTTGTTTGGTAGGTATAGAGGGTGCCAAACTGCGTTGTTTTAAATTCAAATTTGCCAATTGCTGCGAAGTTGATATGGTTCCTCAAATTCAAGTGGCTGAGAAATTATAACTTTGAAAAGGTACATTCTTTAGGTAACTGCCAGAATAGATGGGATAATGGCTAGCTAGCTAGCTAGCTGATTTGGTAAACCAGAAATTCCAAATTTACAACACAATCAGGTATCTGTTCCCTTACGTTGGAATATAAATTAGGAATAAACACCTTCAAAGGATATGCAAGTACATTGGCCTATTAAGATCCACGATCCACATAACACAAACAGTAGTTTCAGTGGTTCTAGTTCTTCCAGGTGGAACTTGCCTAAAGTTTTTTCTTTTTGGCCGGCCTGAGGAGTTTTCTGAAAGTACCAGAACCTTTCAATTCAACTGATTTGCTATCTATAATTGTTAATGTTGATGTTTTAAAGATATCGTAGAAGCTTATGTATATATAGTTCTAGCGGTTAAAAATATTTACTTTATATTTGAAGTCTTATTTTCTGTTAATTTGTACGAGTTTTTGATATGATTGAAATCAAGTCGATTTTATTCAGTTGGTATTGGAGCTAACACATTTGTTTGGGGAAGTCAGTAAGCCGATTAACATAGTTATCATTCGTTCATTCATTCCCAAGCATATTGGTGAAAGAACTTGTATGTTGGGCTATTGGCAAAGCTGAAAGGCTTGACTTTCTATATGGGCCAAAGAGAGGGTTCACTACTATTTGCAAGTGACCAAGTGTAAACCTACATCAAGCATCTGAGCTTCATATAAATCATACACTTATTAGGTCTCTCCATTTATGATGAATTGAATTTACGTTAGATGCTCTGTATTCTAACATGGTATGAGTCGGAGATATACCATGTCAGAGAAATCAGTTGCATTCACTCAATCGCTATATAGAAAAGGGGGAGATGACATTAAAACAGCCGAACAGGCCCAAATACAACACAACAAGGTACGAAAACCCAGAAGAAGCACAACACCTACACCAAGCCCAAACAACAACAAGAACCCAAGAAGAACAGGTTTAACAAACCCAAGCAAACCATATGCTCATACCATAATTAAGTAACATGCAGATATAAATTATTTGGGAACTGGTTCGTTCAGGACTGGATGATCCTAACGGTGCACCGAACGATTGAGTAGGAAGTTTTATTGTCATAGTAAATGGTCTCCAAGGTAGCATAGCCCCTCACATATCTGAATGATCCAGTCCCTGAAACAACAGAGAGCTCTTTGTACCTCTCAAATTGACGGCTGGTGCCTTGTATCTCAAGGCTGCTACCATTGCTAAAAGCAAACGACATCGAAACATGGACATTAGAGCCGGACAGTGCCGAGGCCACAAGCATGCCTTGAGCTCGACCAATTTCGGTCGAGTTCCTATCCGAGGTTTGTGTGATTGGGTCATCAATGGCGAAAATGGTGCCGAATGAGTTGAAAGACAAAGGCTTGTTTTTGATGCCGGTGATGGGGACAACGGTGGCATTAGAACCGGATGCTAAGTCTTGCAAGTAGAACTCTACGATGGTTTCTGTAGGCCTTTGAGCCTTGGCTAGAGATATGAGCACGAGTACTAGAACTAGAAGCAGTAGCAGTGATGAAAAGGACATGAGCTTCATGGGTCTTGAAAATGCCATTGATGAAGAACAACAAATTGAGCAGCAAAATGAAGAGTTTTGGGGGAAGTTTTGCTTGTACAGCTGGATATATACTGGTACAATTACCTTTAATTTATAATGAGAATGAGACGGTTAAAGCTCTCGATTATCTACCAAGCGTTAAATTAAGATGAACTAAACACAAGATTAGTGATGTTATTTTGGGAGTTTTGTGGGACGTTTTTAAGATGATGCATGTATCATGTTAATTAGTATGGTTACTGTTACAGTTTGAATGTGGATACAGATTAACTTTAGGATCAAACTGAAATACACAACAGTACTTTTCTTTCGATCGAACAAAGTAAAAGACGATGGATTAATTCCTAGGCTAGCCCATCCATTAGGGTTTTAAGTTTTATTGGTCAATTAATTATGTATTTTAGGATCCTGTATTCCTGTATTTTATTGGAAGATATGAACATGCAAAAACTACATGCATGCTGGTATACTAGCATGGATGTTGCTAGCCCATCTCTAATCTACTTCTAGTAGTGTTGCACTGTAACATTGCATCGTAAAACTGAATAGGCAGTTGAGCTATCCACAGAATACGTTTCAAAAGTAGCATATCCCCTGGCAAACCGAAATTTTCCAGTACCGGATACCACTGCAACCTCTCTGATCGGCTCGAATTGCTTACTGTTTCCTTGTATCTCTAGAGTACTGCCATTGTACTGCATGTTTGTGAACACAAGAGACACCAACACAAGGGCATTGCGTCCGTCCAGTGCCGATGTCACCGTTATGCCTTGGGCCCGTCCCACTATGGGAGATTTTGGGTTTGCGCCTTCGGTCATGGTGTCGTCGGTGACATAAATAGTTCCGAATTGACTGAATGTCCAGAGCTTTCCAGCAATGCCTGCAACTGGTATGCTTGAGGTATTTGGACCTTCTGTGAAGTCCTGGAAGTACAGGACTAACTGGGTTTCTTTGAGATCAGTAGCAGCTTGAGCTAAAAATGTAGGACTAATGGAAAAAACCAAAAGTAGTAGTAGTAGTAAGGATTGTTGAGTGAGCTTCGACATGAAGTTAAACAAGCTAGGAGTGGCTAGAAATATAAAGATCGAGCTTCTGAAATTGCTTTGTGATTTTGATTAAGGGTCATGGTTTCTATTTATAGAACTAATTCCTTCATAGCCAACTGTAGCTTTGCTTTCTGGTAATTAAGGAGCATAACTCATATATTCAACTCCTATGAAGAATTCTTGGAGCTAGAAAATGATACGTTCCTCTCATGCATGGATACTACATAACCTTGTCGATCACGCGTAATACACAGAAAAGTCTAGATATCTCATAGCAGTATTAAAGTCAAGGGCGGAACTACTGTTAGCTAGGCCCAACGGGGTCCGGACCTCCCCTAAGTTTTTGACAACTCCACTCTACTTATTCAGCTGCTAGTAATATTAGCGACGACTCTATTCAATGTATTGGACCCCTCCCCCCTCTCTTCACGCGTAATACTCAGAAAAGTCTAAATATTTCATAGGAGTACTAAAGTCTAGATATTTCTATTCAATTGTATTGGACTGTCGATAATTATTGCATGGTCCCGGACCATGCCTTTATGGTGGTCCGGGTTGATCTCGCCGTCAATTAAATATAAAATATTAATATATACTTGTTCACTTAGAATATTTTATATTTAATGGACGGTTGAGATCAACCCGGACCACCATAAAGGCATGGTCCGGGACCATGCAATAATTCCTCAAACGATACAAGCAACTCTATTCAATTCAATGTTTCTGAACTGATCGTTGACCCTCCCTTAAAGTACAATGGCTAATCAACGGTCTTATTGAGAAGCCATTTAACGTTTGAAGTTCTTTTTATGATGTAGAATTTAGATGCTGATTATATTATAGGGTAGAAAAATAATGTTTAATTTTATTAAACAAAAATAAATCTGTTGGCATATGCCTGAGATCGATTGAAAGCGTGCCAAAGAGGCAAGTTTTATCATTTATATATGCCACTTAAAGATGTGGTCATGGTATCTCAAGTAAAGTACATATGACTTGGAAATTACAAAACACACACACAATAAGATGCATATACAGTTACACATTGTTACTAATGGGATTTATTTAGCAAATCTCCTTGAGAGTATGAGCATCCAATTCATCAAAATTAAAGAGAATCACTTCCGTCTAGGGATGTTGCCACCAACATGCCTTGGGGGCTTGGGATCGGCCCACTTCTGGTGAGTATGGGCTTGGGTCTTTCGTTATTGGGTTGTCAACGCAAAAAAAAACTGTTCCAAAATCATTGCGGGTCCAAGCCTTTCCGGGCACACCCGCAATGGGTATAAGATTGGCATTCGGACTGCTGTAGGTGACATATACGGTGAATTGGATTGTTCTAGGTTGAAGTAGCTCAACAGATGTAGCTCGGGCTAAATATGCAGTGATGGATAGAATAACGAAGAGTAGGGAAACATGACTTAGCTTTGGTGCCAAGTTTACTGCCATTATGAGGCAAACAAAGAATTAAAGGCTAACAAGATATATTAGCTAGGAGCTTTGTAATAATCAATGCTTCTTGATTTTTCAATTGAGTTAGAGTTATATGGTTTCTATTTATAATATGAAAAAAGAGGTGTCTAAACTAAGAATTGTATAATTAAGCATCAACAAAAGTATATGACAGGCTCCCGAATAAAACCCAAAAAGATACTAAAAAACGTCTATAGCAGGTGACAAACAACATCAAAAGCAAAAGTATTTGAGAAGCAAACGTATACATTGAGTTTTAGGTAAATGAATCCAAAATTTATACGAATTTGACAATTTGTCTTTTTATAAAATGGATGGATGCGTCTATCTACTTTTCTATAATTGATTATGTTCTTGGCCCAAAAGTATTTTATCGTCGAAGCAAGTATCAATATCCAACAAAACTCTTAATATACTTTGCTCTATAATGTTTAATTATTTATCCAAACTAGTTGGTGCAGTACTTTGGTACGAAAATTGTCTCAGTAGAGATCTTGGGTTCAACTCCCCAAAAATGCGTGTATGTGTAAACAATAAACTGTCGCCCATAATAAAGAAAATAAAATAAGAATTGGCTAGTTATCATCCTCTCAAAATAATGAGGTTATTAATATTTATCAAGGTTAATAGTATCCGATCAAGGCTAGGGTTGACCTAGTAAATTAAGAACCAATTAACCAAAGGTCCAAATTAAGCGTTTGATAAAAACAGAAACAATTTCAAGTTCATATGATCGATCTTAGATATTTAGCCCAACTCTTTCCCATTAAGATGGTGATCTTCTACCAGTGTTGCACTGTTACGTTGCATCGTAAAATTGAGTAGGCATGCACTTGGAAGATCCACGAAATATGATTCAAACCTGAACCTCTCTGACTGGAAATATATGAAAGAAGAAAGTCCAAGGCAGGTAACAAATTAAAAATGAAAGCAAGACTACTTCAGTACCAAAATGATTTTAGTTTTGGTAATTTTTATTTTTTGTGCAACAAATTTCCTTTAGGGTTGAGGAAATATATTTTAGGTCAAATTACGCTTAGTTATGGTGCTTGTATTTCATGCTCTTTGGCATTTTGCATTATCCAATATTAGAAAATTATGGACTAGAAGATTATATTCTTATAACTTGCAAGATCTAAGCATATATATTTATAGCATGTGATCAATAGTAATCGGAGAAAGGGAAAGGCAAAAGAAGAAAATATTAATCAACTTACATATACGCAAGCACTTGCACACGAAATCAAGAACAATTGCAACTCCATATATATAATGGGTCACTTTGTTCATTTATTTAACGATTTATATATGTAGTATATATAGTACAAGCACTCAGCACCCATGCAATCCAAAATCAATTAACAATTGAAAATGGTTGGAGAGGTTCCGTATATCCATCACAAATATGATCGATCATTTGTAATATGTAAACTTGAGGATAAATATTAAAATTGAGCCTCCGTATGTTTGGAGAAAAGCAGATCCCCTAGCGCCCTCAAGCTTTCTCGTACCTCCGACGATCGAAAGCTCGCTAGCTCGCCCGGAAGGCCTGTCGAATGTTCCTTGTATCTGTAACGTGCTGCCATTGTACTCCTTGTTTGTGAACATAAGAGAGGAGGAAATATAGTTGTAACGTCCGTCTCTTGATGATATCAGAACCAAGCCTCGGACGTTGCCCACTTTTCGGGAGTATGGGCTTGGGCCTTCCGTCACCGGGTTATCACCAACAATAAGTGTTCCGAAGGTGTACGGGGCCCAAAGTCTTCCGGGAATACCTGCAATAGCTACGACTGTGGCATTGGGACCATAAAACTTTTCAGTGATGTAGTATTTCCACTTAATGATTTTTTCAGACCCAATTTGCTCAACAGGTGATGCTTGGGATGAAAAGGCATTCACAGATAGAACCAACAACAGTAGAGAAAGATAACTCATCAGCTTTGGCATGAAGTTAAAAGCCATTTGGTCGGCAACCTATTGGAAGATTTTCAGGAGAGGGCTAGGGCTTGTAAACTGAATTGCTTTGTGATTTTTCATTTGGCTTATGGTTCTTATTTATATTATAACAAAGAGTACTGTATATGAACGTAAATCTGGAATAACCGTACGTCAAAATATCAGTACTCGATCTCTTTTACAATAATTGCATGCAGATCAACAAAGCTCAGTTCAATGATATCTCGATAAGCTAGGGGTGACAAAGAGAAGAAAACGTACATACTAAAAAACGTCTATCTCAAGTGACGAAAAATTAACATAAGAAGCAAAAGTATTTGAGAAGCAAAAGTATACGTTGAAGTTTTAGGTAAATGAAACCAAGATTTATACGAATTTGACAATTTGTTTTTTTTTTATAAAATGGATGCATATGTCTGTCTACTTTTCTATCATTTATATTGTTCTTGACTCAAAAGTATTTTATTGTGGAAGCAAGCATCAACATCCAACAAAACTATTAATATACTTTGCTCTAAAATGTTTAACTATTTATCCAAAGTAGTTTGTGCAGTGATTTGATACCAAAATTGTTTTAATAGAGATATTAGGTTCGTCTACGGCAGGTGATCAACAACATCAAAAGCAAAAGTATTCGTTAGGTTTTAGGTAAATGAATCTAAGATTTATACCAATTTAACAATTTGCCTTTTTATAATTAAAATGAATGCATGTGTTTGCCTACTTTTCTATCATTTATACTGTTATTGGCTCAAAAGTATCTTATTGTGGAAGCAAGTATCAATATCCAGCAAAACTCTTACTATATATATATATATATATATATATATATATATACTTAATTGTCTCTAAAATGTTTAACTATTAGCTAATATTAGCTTTGTTTATTTCATTTTTCTACTGAAAATCTCTTGCATAAAAATACAAACAAAAGTATGGATTGCATCAAATTTAATGATATGTAATTTGTCCAGTACTAGCTTAATTCTATGTTTCTCCTAACTTCCTAAGAATGTGCATAACAAACCTACGTTCTTAGATATCCATACTAAAAAAAAAACCATGAGTTCCTAGCAGAAAGGAAGAGCAGTAATTTCTTCCTAGTCAAGTAACCATAACTCAAAATCTCAGCCAGGATCTTGAGACTAGTTTTTGTCCACACAATGATAGGAGGGTACGTAAGTTCACCAAATGTGACGACACTTGAGTGTACTTGAGAAGATACTTTTATTATTAATACCCCCGAAAGCTAAGGCCGGTCATGGTATTTTAAGCAGTCAAGTATAGACTTAGAATTACAAAGCATATGTTACATATATATGTAATGGGGAACCCTAGCCTCTTCATTTATTTTATAATGGGTGAAGAAGAGGCATAAGATCAATCTCCGTAAACAGATATGATAGTCTAGTAGTTGGAACGTCGACCAACGGTAATGAAAATGGTGAGTTTTCTAGTACGGCTGTCATACCATTCATTTCTACGGTAGAAAGAAAAAAAAAACAAAAGACCTCTCTTTGAGCCAGTGATTTTTTTCTTTTCAATTATTGAACTTTCTTGAGAATTTTTTTTAATGAGGCTTCTCTTTCATACTCTGTTCACAATCCTGTAATTTAAAAAAATAAAAAATAAATAGAATTTATCTAGATAGAACAGATAAAAGATGGCTCTGGGAAAGACTAGATTATGCAAAAATAATAGTATATTGCCTATTTATTAGTAGTATAACTATTTCTAGGAGAAATCTTTATCTGATAAAACCAAAATTAACTACATTGTTGCATCATTTGACTACCATTGGCACTTTATACATCCATATCTGTTCCATTGTATTAGTGCACTAATTTTCCTTTCTCCCTCAATCCAGATCTACAGTACCCTCATAGAGGTAGATATTGACAAAAGATGTTTGACAATCACAGTAAGTAACCAGTGTCTTACGTCTTCTTTTTGTCATCAGAGTATGATGTGCTTTGATCAATTGATTTTAACTGGTCCCGAAGATTTTCATTCTCTGCCAGCAAGCGATCATATTCCAGAAGGAGTCCCTCAGATTGCTTCCTTAGGGCCTCTACCTCAGCTCCTGCTACCTTTGCCTTTTGTTCCTTCGTCTCATACTCAGATTCCAGATTCTTGACCTTTGTCCTCAATGACTCATTCTCTTGTACTAAGGTCTTGCGGTCATCGTTTTTCTCCTCTTGAGTACTTTGGTTTTGTTTCTTTGCAGCCTCCATGGCCTTCCTGAGAAATCGAAGTTCTCTTATGTAATGGTGCAATCTATCAATCATCAGTGAGAGAAACAGAAAAAACCCTGCATTCCACAGTATTGAAGTTATCAGACAAACCAAACAAATAAACTAAACAAAAGTTATGGCATATTCCCATCAATTTACAAAATGAAATTAACTCTATATTATGAATAACAAGAGCAGAAATATGCTTCAAGGGTAGTAAATATTGACGTAAGAAATATTAAGGGTCTGAAATACAGAATTTTCATCGGAAATATCAACAATATTGACACCTATGGAAATTGTATGAAAACCTTGAGTAAAATCAACTAAAATATACTAAAGAATAATATTGAAAAATGTTATGTCTAACAAGAGAACTCGACAAAAAAAGAAATTTTGAGGAAGTTCAAAGATATTATGGAAATTTCAGATATTGACCAGCCTCATTTATAATGTTAGATAAGATGGGCAAACATTCAACCAATAAATTTGCTGTTTGAGACCTAAATCAACCTCTCAGTTGGTTTAAGATAGTATGTTTCATGCTGACGGAAGTGAAACAAAAAGGGCAAGACAGAGGAGATATCAACACACTTCTCATGCTAGATATGAACTCTTGCCATGTACAATCACTCCATTTCTTCCAGTTTCATGACATATGAGCTCAAGCTGCTCAACCAATTGAGAGATCTACAACCATGTCATCTAGTAAGCACTGACCAGTTCAAGAAACAGCTCTACACAAGTACATCCATCGTAAAAAGTCATCACTCTTTGGTATCTAAAAACAGCACCAAACACAAAATTCAACAAAATAAACTTAGCCTAGTTCAAATATCAAACAAGAAAGAAAAGAAAAAACCCTAATTCCACTATGCTCAACTGATATGAAGGTTACTACATAAAACATCACTTTTTGGTACCCAAAACCCAAATTTCACTTTCCTTTTCACTCTTCCTTCTGTCTTAAATCTTAGCAACCTACATAAATTAGCAAGTACTAAATAAGACGGGTCCAAAAACAGCACCAAACACAAAATTCAACAAAATAAACTTAGCCTAGTTCAAATATCAAACAAGAATGAAAAGAACAAACCCTAATTCCACTATGCTCAACTGATATGAAGTAACCTACATAAAACATCACTTTTTGGTACCCAAAACCCAAATTTCACTTTCCTTTTCACTCTTCCTTCTGTCTTAAATCTTAGCAACCTACATAAATCAGTAAGTACTAAATAAGACGGGTCCAAAATGCAGCCACTGCACACCGAATTTCCAATGGAAGTGCTCCACCAATTTATAGGTGGCACAAACAGGTTCACCACAAAAAACCTAATCACCACCGAATACTTAAGACTCTAACTATATGTGGACACAAATTACCATAAATTCTATTACTTTATCTGCCAATTTCCCATTTCAACCTGAACTAATTAATTTCAATTCCACATTCAAGCTCACACCGGATTCGAATAACTCAATGAAAAAAAATAATCACAAAAGGTATGAATCCAATATTCGAAAACTAATCTGAAAGGTTTAGAGAAATACCCATGAGAGAAATTTCGAGCATTTTCATGGACATGAGAACCTCGTCGGTAGGGTTGAGCACGCCGGACTCGGTGCTCCGGCTCTTGATCTCTTTGAGATTGTAGACGCTGGCCATGAGCACAGCGAAGACAGTCCCAGCCACAGTCTTGATCATCACTGGACCCTTGCCTCGCTTCAGCTTATCCATGCTCAGAATCACGAGCTTCCTCAGAGGGGACTTGAACAGCAGCATCAGAATCAGCGCCATTTCGCTGAAGATCACGGTGTACAGTAGCTGCAGCATCTCCGCGGCCCAAAACCTAGATCTGAAGAAGAAGAAGAAGAAGAGAGAGAGCAAGAGAAAATTGAGAACGCTGGATTTGCCGAGTCTCTTCTTTAGTTCGTAGTTGTGACACGAGGCAAGTAGGTATTGCATTCAGGAGTAATAATTTATTAAAGGTGTAACCACTAACTAAGTAACTAGTAACCTAGTGCCAACACACAAAAACGAAGAGTCACAGAATCAAGTCCTTTAACAAGAAGTCAATGAAAAATTGAAAATACTGAATGTTTAGAAATTGGGCTGCTGGATCTAGTGCCAACCCGTATGGAGAATGACTTGGGCCTTCTTGCCATGTTGTGGGCTTCCTAGCAACAAAAATAAGCCCAAGGAGGCTTTGGAAAGTCCTACTACTTTGATATGGAAGAAGAAAAAATTGTCGGCTCCTCCGTTAGCAGGTTGGGAGAATCCTCGGCAAAACTGTCGCAGCAGGAAGCATGAAATTTCGAGTTCAAATACTTTCGCATTACGTTTTTATTATTTTAGAGTTTGTACTTTTTTGTTTTTCCTACATTATGTCATTAGAATTACTAACGTAATAGCTATTTTTGTCATTGGGATGTTATTATTGGACTACTTCGTTTGAATAAATGAACATAAATGAAAAGTTCTAAAAATCCTCACTTAGGCGCTAGGCGGAAGCCAACCGCCTCGATTAGTTGCAAATTCGGCTAGGCGGACAAAGACGAGTTTTAAAATATCAAAATTTTTTTTACCTATGTTTTCAATCAATTATAGTACTTTTTATATACTTCCATTTTGTATGTTTATATTTCTTTATACAAATATATATTTTGTTTTAAGTATGCCATTATTTAGTTAAATATATGTTGTATAATAAAATTAAAAACTACTTAGGCGCTCGCTAACCGCCTATGCGTCTAACTAATCTCCAGTTCTCCACCTAATTACTAGGCCCCTCTCCGCAACCCGACTAGTGCCTAGCGATTTTTAAAACATTGTGACTAAGATATCAATAAGATTTATTGTCCTGTTTTTGCCATTTTGGTAAATAAGCAAAAATTAAAAAAATCTTTTTTCCTGTTTGGGCAATTGGGCCAAAGCTAAGAAAAGTCAAGGAAATTGGGGGGCAAAAGAAAAAGAAAAAGAAAATAGAAGGATGGATGCGCACGTTAGATGGTCGGCGTGAAAGTCGCTAGAAGCTCATATTCTTCTTCTTCTTCTTCGTTTCTGTATTTGCTGCATTTCGATCCCTACTCTGATTTCCGCTACTAGGTAAGGCTCTCTCGTCTCTGTTAAATTTTGTGTACAGCATAGAAACGATGTATGTTATTGGACTATGCATTCGTGTTTTTGTCAATTTTCTCTTTAATTGGTTCAATAATTATATGCTATTCCTCCTGTAAGTGTGGGTTTTAGGTATAGACGATGATTGACGCATTTGAATCTTTAATCTCAATCCTCGTCTCCATTTCGACCTAAATTTGGACCCCATCGATGAAGCCAAAAATCATATCTTACTACCGTACTATATGCTCAGAGCTCAATCCAAACTGGATTTGTTTTTTTTTTCTTTTTTCTTTTTCTGGAATACAGTTACGATTCGGAGTTACTACTGGTGCTGGTGTGAGAAATGGTTGATATGATTTTTCTTTTGGGTGAAAATATCGAATTTTTTGCAGGTGAGGTGCTGAAGAATTGAAGAGAAATGATTTGGGGGACTATACGCCGGAAAGTCTCTTCGGTACTTGATTAAACCTCCATTACTTTTGTTGTATCCATTGTTATATTTTGATCCCAATCGGCATGCTTTATGTAGTTTTCATCTCACAATTGTTGAAGCTATTAGCTTCTTTCTGTGTTTTCCGATATAAATCTTGTCTTAGTTTCATACTAATGCATGTTTGGATGAACAGTCTCAGGTGTTGGGACAAGCGTGGAAGGTTAGGCCTGCAGCCTCCGCGGCAAACTGTTACCGGACTGCACCAAAAGAGGTACTAAAAATTGGTTTCTGTTGCTCTTGTGCTTCTTTTTTCAATTGAAAGATTCCTTAGGTTGTTTTTTGGATGTGCCATTGCACTTGCATATAAACGTATTTACTTCATATTATAGAAAAATTGTCTTCAATTATTACTGTTCATTTGTTGTTTGCTGGATAATCATCTGATACCTTTTAATCGATTGCAGGCTTTATTCAATGGGAGAGGATTTGAGTGCATGCAGAGGTCAAGCTACCACATTGCCTTAGGTAAGTTTAAGATCAAATAAATAAAATTTGTGTTTGTTAGGCCTCCTTTTACCTGTGTGCTTCTTTTCCTTTTGTTTTGGGGGTTTCATTAATTTTGTTTAAATTCCTACTCTGCAGGTAGTCATGTTTCAAAGTCATGCTGGTAATGAGCTCTGATCCTTTATATTGATGATAGCTTTATTCCTCTCTTTTCTAAGAGATCCATGTCATGATGTTACTTTCAGAAATACTCAATCATAGATATAACTTCTATCAGCTCCTGTGAGCATCACATGAAAATGGTTTTGATGAGCGCCACCTTTGTTGATAGGTCTTTTAGTGCTAATTACTCTTTTGAGATCCAAAACAAATCTTTTTGTAATTTCAAAAACTCTCTCATCGTGTCTATGTGACCAAGGTTCTTTATATTTGACCTGTGGTTTTGTCTGAACCTTCTTCATTCTGCTCCTGCTGCCTAATTTTCTGTTTAAAAGACCAAATGTATGTGTTATAATGTTATATACACTTCAAAATTGAGGAGTGCTTATACCGTTCCTTTTGGATCCCGTTTTCTATCTCTTTTGGTTGGTGGGCTGTGGCATAGAGCCATAGACTACTTTTTGGGAGTTAGAACTTGAGTAGTTCCTCAACAATTGTATCTTTTGAGATAATATGAGAACAAGAGGTTCTCCAATCTTTTTGTATGGACTTTTACTTGCACTGCACTTGTACAAAGCTCAGAATACACCTCTAAAGTCTTGCCGACTTGACCTTCTACACTATCTATGAGATCCCTCGATGTTCTCTACAATTACCGCCTTAATCTAGGATAAGAATCAGAATGTGTGGCTCAAGCCTAAAATTAGAGTGACCAGAAGATGCACATATTTGTTACAAACTGCACAGGCAATTTTAGTTCCGGATCGTTTTAGTCTCATGATGTTTCATTTTTTCTTGGTTGCAGGGTATCTACTTCGCTTATGCAAACAGAATCTTTTACTGGATTGAGAAATAGATCATTTTCTTCAGATAGTGGTATTTAATGAAATATGCCCACCCAATATAATTTCTTAGTCTTGATATATTTACATGTTTTTGGGCATTTGAGACGCGTCAACTTTTAACTGTTGAATGTTGCAGGAGACTTGGTTGAAGCTGTTGTTCCTTTCATGGGTGAATCTATTACTGATGGCACTTTGGCAATATTCCTAAAGAGTATGTTACTAGAGCTGCCTTGTGATGCTTTCACTCCGAGTTTCTTTCCTTTCCTTCTTTGTCTGTGTGGTGTGTTATTACATGTTTTCAATTGTTTGAGACTCGTGCTTATGATACGTTTGCAGAACCTGGTGACAAAGTTGCAATTGACGAGCCTATAGCCCAGATTGAAACTGATAAGGTATTTTTTTTTTCTTTGGTTGGATGATGAAGTATTTTCTTTGTCTATTGTATAATTCTCAAATTCAGAAGGATTCCCACAAATTTATGTATTGATTTATATATATCTTTCCTGTTTACCACTAGGTGACAATTGATGTTGTTAGTCCTGAAGCTGGTGTTATTCAAAAGGTAATGTTTCAGCTACTTCGCCGTAAAGGATTCATGAAATATCATGTCTATACACTACTTACAATCACTTGTTCTGCTCGATACTGATGTTTTTATTTTTACCTTGAACTTGTAATGGTTAATAGTTCGTGGCTAAGGAAGGTGAAACCGTGGAGCCAGGTGTTACGATTGCCATCATCTCAAAATCAGGTGAAGGTATAGAACAAGCTGCTCCATCAGAAAAGGCTTCTACTCAGCCAGAACCTAAAGAAAATGAAAGTGCCGAAAAACAAGTTCCCAAAGCAGAACCTGCCCCTGTCAAGGAGATATTACCCAAAAGTAGAGCACCTTCTTCACAACCACCACCTAAACACATGGCTTCGGAACCCATACTTCCTCCCAAGGACAGAGAAAGACGAGTAAGTTTTAGTTTTTCTTGTTCATATGAGAAGATGTATGAGTTTATTGGATGACACTGGTAAGTATAAATTTGTTTTCTCCTCTATAGGTTCCTATGACAAGACTAAGGAAGCGGGTGGCAATACGCTTGAAAGATTCTCAGAATACATTTGCTTTGTTAACCACATTTAACGAGGTTGATATGTAAGTTCAGTAATCTTTCTATACTGGTTGACTTCATTTCAGAACAGCTTTATCTTGCCTTCCAAATTTTTGATAGCTGACTTTCAGGACTAATCAGTTATGCAAATATGTAATATCAATGATAATAACTTTCTGTTGACATTTCACTTCATTTTTTTGTTGAACTTATGCCTGTAGGAGGAAAGAAAGTTAAATTGATAAATTTCATATATGGCTCTCGAAGCACTTTGTAGTGTGTTTTTGTTATAATATATGAGATGGCAGTACAGAGAAGGATGTGAAAGTTATGAGTTTTTGACACCATGTAATTTTTTAGAGAGTAGTGATGAACTGAATGAGAGTAATCTGCCATACTGACTGGCCTCCTGTTATATCCTTTTAAAGTGGACAAAGTTGGCACTTATCCCTTAAGTTATTTGATGACATTGTTATGTTGTCTCTCTACTTTTCTTGCCTGATTGATTTTCTGTATGATGCAGGACTAACTTGATGAAGCTCCGTTCAGACTATAAGGATGCCTTTGTTGAAAAGCATGGAGTGAAATTGGGATTTATGTCAGGCTTTGTGAAAGTATGTGTGTTTTAGTATGTTGTGTATAAAGTACTGTTGTTCATTGCCAAATGAACATAGGAAATAACAAAGTACAGATACATGTTTTGAAATTTTTTTACTACAGATCAATAAGTTTTATAATGATTTATTTCAGGCTGCTGTTAGTGCACTTGAGCAGCTGCCAATTGTCAATGCTGTTATTGATGGGGATGATATCATATACAGGGATTACATTGATATCAGTATTGCCGTGGGGACACCAAAGGTATGCCACTGTTCTGTTCCTTCTTATTTAAGAGAAAATAATTTGAATTCATGTGGATGGACTGGTAGTAACAGATTGTTATATGTAATATTTTGTCAAATCATTTGGTGAACCTGTTCTTTCAATATAAGAAATTGTCTGTTAGGGCAACTGTACGCTTAAATCTTTTGTCACTGTAGTGATAAGCTCAAGTTTGTTCCTCTTCTCCTTCAATTTATTGTCATGAGCATACCTCGTCACATGAGAACTAACTACAATTTCCTGTTATTGAAGGGTCTCGTTGTTCCAGTTGTCCGCAATGCTGGTGGTATGAACTTTGCTCAGGTAGAGAAGGAGATCAATACTCTGGCTAAGAAGGCAGCAGATGGTTCTATATCCATTGATGAGATGGCTGGAGGCACATTCACTATATCAAATGGTGGTGTATATGGAAGCCTTTTGAGTACACCAATCATCAACCCTCCACAGGTATTGCTCTATACACTGTAGAAGTTCACATTTGAAGTTTTTTGTCCATAT
This sequence comes from Rubus idaeus, assembly GCA_030142095.1. Classification (NCBI taxonomy): domain Eukaryota; kingdom Viridiplantae; phylum Streptophyta; class Magnoliopsida; order Rosales; family Rosaceae; genus Rubus; species Rubus idaeus. The sequence goes on from CM057970.1 coordinate 37,254,878, forward strand.
ATATATAATATTTTTACTGTTGTCTCATCTGGCAGTCTGCAATTTTGGGAATGCACTCCATAGTGAACCGTCCCATGGTCGTTGGGGGCAATGTTGTACCCAGGCCAATGATGTACATTGCTTTGACATACGATCATCGTCTAATTGATGGAAGAGAGGCTGTTTTCTTCTTGCGCCGTATTAAAGACGTTGTGGAAGACCCTCGCAGACTTCTCCTAGACGTGTGAGGGAATTACTTGTTTGCAACTATAGGCTATGGACGGCAAGTGTGTTTGTCGATGTTTTTTTGGTTGAAGAGTTGGAATGCTCTATAGGACAAGGGGATGAATAATCCTGAAGTGCATTTTGCTTAATACTCAATTACTTTGTTGTTTTTGACTGGGAGTTTTAATAAAAAAAATGAAATTTATCAACCGAAGGTGAATCTGGGAATCGGTTACCGTTCAAGAATATATGCAGTTTATTTCTATTACTTGGAACTCAAACACAGGTTTTACCGAGACTCAAAAACTGAGGCCTCGTAAAACTTTCATTCATAGATGTATTCGCAACGATTTTACATTTCAAGGCCCCAAAGTCATTTGAACAGTTGTTGATACAGTTAATTTACTAAAACCTATTTGCTTCCTCTTGGGAATTATGTGCTTAGGTGACAAACAAGAATTTCAAGTCAGCTTCCGTCAATTTTCCCAGAGCCTCTGTAGAACCACCAATGGTGCTGTAGAAAAAAGGCACAAAAAATGGTGATGGATCAGTACATTGCATCAGGCATAGGTGTAGGAAAGACCATCAGACAAATCACACTTACCCCTCAAATACTAGTTCCTTCTTTTCCTGTAGCTTCAAAATCCTCTCCTCAATTGTGTTCTCAATTACAAATCTCACAATTCTGTAACATACAAAATACTATTAGAATTCAGACCATTAAAGGAGGAAAACCAGGTTCAATGATAACAACAAGCAAGATCTGATCAGCACCTGATCGGTTTGTACTGCCCTATCCGGTGGATTCTATCTTGTGCTTGCCGCTCCACAGCTGGATTCCACCACGGGTCCATCAAGAAAACCTAGAGAAGTCCAACACTAACTTTATATATGCATAATATTGAATTTACAATGATGTCTCTGAATCACCTGATCCTCCTTAATTCCCAGAAACTTAAAACACAAATAGAATTTAAAAACTGTAACAGAAGACATTACTCACATGTGATGCGACTGTCAGATTAAGAGCAACACCTCCGGCTTTCAAGCTCATTAAGAAAATCCTGCAGTCTGGATCCTCAGTGAATCTCTTAATAGCGGTATCCCTAGCAGACATGGTCATGCTTCCAACCAACTGAACACAGTTGACACCCGACTGCCAAAAAAAAAAATTACAATCTTACTTTATCACCGCACAAACAAAAAACTGCTGTCTATACTTACCTTTTGCAAGGAGTAGTGAATGAGATCCAAGAATGATGTGAACTGGCTGAAGACAATTCCCTTTGCAGAACCATCTCTTTCAACCATGAATCTGATTTCTTCTTTCTAGACACACATTATTCAGTCAGAATTAAAGAAAAAATATGGAAAAGTTGAGAAAGATAATGTGCACATTAGCACACATATTTGTGTGTACAATTACCCACTCCATGCTCATATTTATGGCATGGAAAACGAATAATAATAACAAATTCGTGCTAAGCCGGCCAGGTACAAAATCCAGTGTATGACTAAGTGGACTCCCCCATGGACTGATATGGGATACAAGTCCTGTAAGTATGTAAGCATCATCCTTGAATGACTTTCAGCAAGGACCCAAACACCACTGATCCACCCAACCATTGGTCGAGTATACGACCATTTTCAATGACTCACTCAACAATATAAAAAGGAAGGAAGAATAAAAAATGTTGCATATGAAGAATCAATTGACATACCAAAGCCTCTATTTTTGTGCTAGTCTGAAAATTCTCAAGCTGAATTCTGTTCAAAATGCTCGAGGATCTAAACCCCTTAATGGTAGTTTTAGTAGTCTGATTACCAGCACCTGGACTTGTAGTCAGATCCACAGTCAGCAATTTTGAGCATGAAGGGCATGAAACTTGTCCCAAGGAAGCAGAAAAATCAATTAAGCATGCCTTGCAAAAGATATGTTCACAAGCAGTAACCTGGAACATCAAAGGACATAATGTAGAAGAAAATCAATAACCAAGTATAAGTATAAAAAATATATATTGTGCCGATTACTCAGAATGTAACTTAATTTAATGAACTTTGGTTCCCTAATAACTAGCAGAGGAGGTAAAGTAATTGATGCACAATAAAAAGGAAAACTCCACTTCACTTTGGAGTACTGCCTACATAATAATCCAGAATAAACACACCAAGAGCAAAAACACATTCCTCCTTCCCACCAAACCAAGTGAAAGCTTTATATGACTTTATTTGCAGGCGCAAATTTGTGTATCTGCCAAATTCTATTAGCAAGCAATATACTTGAACCACCCTTCCATAATCATTTAATAGGTAGCATAATTGACAACGCATAATCATGAACAAAAAATAATATACTTTACATGAAAAAGTCATTCATTCAGTCTTGAAGAAAAGGATCAACTAACCACTGGATCTTCTGCTGGATCATGACAAATGCCACATACTTTCTCACTGTTATCAATATTAGCCTTGTTTCCATTTCTCAATGCAGCAGTTGCAGAATACACAACAAGGTAAGGATGATCAACGGCCTATAGTGAGTAAAAGGAAAATGAGCCATGACCACAGTTCAAATTTTTTTTTATATAGCAGCACCAGCAGAAGTTAAGAAACGCAAGTTTTAATCAATCAAGTCAATAGCTCAGTCCAATGTAATGTGAGAAAAAAACAAATCAAGATCAAAAGGTCAAAACTTGGAGGGATCAGATTCCGTAATGTATAATTTGATTACCAAAAATTAAAAATTGACAGCCGGCTATAACACAGTATTGTGTTGAAATTAAGAAAGCATACTTTTACATTTCAACAATTGTACTAACCTGCCGCAAGCGTGTGAGAAGATCAAATATGTGAGCATAATTATTCATCAGAGTTCCAGCATCTACATATCTGTAAGGAACAAAGCATATTTTATAAACGAAGCCAAAGGATTTAGTCGGTAAATTCAAGGCTATCATCAAAGGCCAGTAACCTCAAGATAAACATTTATAGGGAAAAAGAGACAAAACATTGCCCATACTACTAAAACACAATTCTGTTTTTCTTTTTTAGGGTCCGAAGTAGAACACAGTTCAAGCAACAATTTTTTTTCTGGAATTTAAACTTCCTTGAAACATGAAAATAGACATGATACATGAGAAATTCCAAAAACAATAAGAGAAAGAGATATAGATAAAGATTTTTAAAAGTTGTAATTTGCATGCAAGTTCAGAATGAGCAGAGAAAACAGATGAAGAAAAAGGTGACATACGTGTTAAATAATGCCTGACTATCAGTATATAGTGATTCATAATAGTCTTGTTCTTTGATGTCTAAGGTATCCCGCCTCAGCGAAACCTATAAACAGTACAATGGTAAAGGACTAAGAAAATTTAAACTTCAGAATTTCCGACAAACGTATAGCAACAAAACTTACAATTCGAGGAGGAAGTGCAAGATCAGCAGCCCTTCCCTTTTTAGTTCGTCGCAGCACTATGTTCTTTAGGATCTTGTGTTTTAGCAATATCATGGCTCTTTTCCCTCCCAATAAATTTCCACATAATTGTATTGGTGTGGCCACATTCTTGCAAAGATCAAGGATCACAATGCATGTAAGCACATAAATATTTCGGCAAATGTATCAAACAATACAAAAATAACAAGAAAAAAGAAGGATGATAAATTGCAAACTCACTTTATTCCACCAACAAAAATGTCTGACAGAACTATGAGGGCAATTCGAACATTGTGTTGTGGAACTACAAAGGGACACCAAGGTCACAAATATGTATTAGAAAATTAATGAACATTTAAGCCAAAAGGTAATTCAAATAAAAGTATATAGTTATTATAAATTTTGACAGAACTCCCTTGCTATATATGTCTAACAAGATAAAATGTATCCACCAATTAGGAATGCAATTTATAGTAACATTCATTCTTAGGATATACCTATGATCAAGAGTTCTGCAGTCACAGTCCTTACACAAGTAATACGAGTATGGGATTAATTGCAAGAAGCGGACCTGTGCAAATCAAATTCAACTATGTAAGCTAGATGACCAAGAATTATAGTCAATATATCAATAAATTAGTTGACTCACCAATGAGTAAAGTTCTCCAACACGGTTCTGAAGGGGTGTGCCACTTAGAGCCCATTTATATGTAGACTCTAAAGCAAGGACAGCTTTTGCAGTATTACAACGCCTTGATTTTATATAATGTGCCTGTGTTTGAACAAGAAGTAAGGCACATGAATAGGTAAAAAAGACATAAATGAAATGACTTAATAAGTAAAGAAAGTACAAGTGCTGGAAAAGAAATGATTATATAATGTGTTGGTTTGCTATAAATAAAAGTTAGCAGAACATAATTAAACAAAACATGGATAGAAATCAAGCCGGACCTGAGGGAAAAATGATAAAACAAATCAATTTAATGAATGCAACTTCCATCCACAATTAACTATAAGATACTGGTTATTATTCCTTTATTTCAAGATAGACATGAATTTATTTACCCCATTACACTACACCAAAAAGTTATGATGACGAACCTCATCCAAAATGATTCGGTTCCACTTTACAGCATGCAAAACCGAATTCCCTCTGCTCAAGTCCCGCGCAACATCTTCTGAATCCATATCATCATCTTTGTGCAGCTTTGATCTTTTTTTGCTAGCTCCTTTCTTAGTGCCCAAATTTCCACTGATCTTTTCTTTAGAAGACTCAAATGTCTTCTTTGATGCCAGATGTTTTTTCCTTTGTTGCTTAGACTGCTTCTCAGTTCTAATAGAATTGGGCCCACAAAAGTATTTCAAGTGAATAGACATTTTCGTCTCATAAAACAACTTCCCACAATAAAGGCACTTTTCTTTGGGAGGCATCACATGCTTCCTATAATCAGCCTCAACAATGGAGTACGTTGTAATGACAAAATCATACTCCAAGAACTGTTTAGAACTCTTCTCTCTATTTGCTCCATGATAAACCAGAATCTTTGTACTTCCTTTTGAAGTAAAGCGCTCTATCTCACTTACCCACTGGCTTACAGCAACCACGGGACAAACTACAAGGGTTCCTTTGATGCTAGGCAAGCCTGTAGAGGATCCTGGTTCATAAACTGTCCCGTTCACCTCCCGTTTGGCAAGGACCAGTGCAATCGCTTGTATAGTCTTCCCCATTCCCATCTCATCTGCAAGGATTCCTCCTCTAGTTTCAGACTCTTCCTGTCTAAGAGCCCAGGCCAACCATTCCTTCTGATATCTCAGCAAAGGCATAATCAAATCAGACGGTGTCTCAGCAACTTCATTTACCACATTATTCTGATTATCGAGATCAAAATCTTCAATTAAATTCTCATCTATCCATCTATCATGCTCCTTTTCCCAGATATTCCACATCAGAATTGGCTTTTGCCCACCAGATCTTGACCGCCTTTTCTTGTTTTTCCTTTTCAAGCCAAGAAAGTCAATTTCGACTGCTTTTAGCCGAGTCGATTGGAGTTCATCAAAACTGTCAAAATCCACTACTTCCTCTTCTGAACTTGGTTGTCCTCCTTTCTTCCTTTGCTCCACCTTCCCCTTTCTTCGTAAAGGCTCCTTTAGTTTGCCCTTTGGTCTATCATTTAAGTTAGGAATCACATTCTCAATATATTGGTCCTCTTCACCTACACGGAAATTCAAAGTATGTCAGAAACAGATACAAGCCACTAACATAACAAACTCCAATATCTTGCATCAAATAGTCTTTTTTTTTTTCACCAATTATCATTTGTATGCACGTAGGTGGCTGAACTTGTTATTGATAGTTGGGAAAAATCATCCACCAAAACAGTCATAGCAAACACAACTAAAACCTTTAATGAAACAGCGATTATTTAACTAAAATTCAACCATCACATTCAAGAAAGATGAATTCTTTCCAGAGTTTCTTATTCATCTCTAGCTACGAAAGATTAAACTCCCCTTCATGGTTTTGGTACATTTTCAACTCAATCCATTTACCAGCCAAAATAAACAAATACTCTGAGACGAAACAAATTACCTTCACTATCAGATTCAAAAGACGAATCCGAAGAAATGGGCAAATAAATTACTTCATCAGAGCTTCCATTGCTCTCGCTGCTACCATCCTCTTCCTCATGTTGCTCAATTCCTGCTTTCAGAATAGACATCAATTTCATATGCATTTTTTTAGGGCAACTTTATATGAACAATTGCATCCTCTACCAGACGAAATCTAAAACAAAAACTCGTATCCCACCCCCAATCCATTCTTAACATTCCGAAATTCCAATGTTCTCAGTCTGACTAAACTTTCTCGGCAACCGAAAAGCCCAAATCCTAACGAAAAAAAATAACATAATATAATGGGAGCATGCGGGTCTGAAAGACTCACCATCGGTAGGAGGGTCGGCGAGTCTCTTGCGAGAACGGAGCTCCATTTTTGCAGAGAGGAAATTAGGGTTTTCGATCACGAAAGCGGTTCTGATCGAGTGAGGAAGCGAGTCAAAGACAAAACTCGTCGGCGGGAAAGTGCTATTATTATATAGTGAGGGGAAGCAGCGGGAACTTGATCCACGTCGCCAGTGGTCCACTCAGATCTGCTACGGCTAAAGTAGCAACTGTAGCTATCTTGACGGTTCAGATCTGGGCCCCGTTAGTTTTAAGGAAGAATCGACGGCAGAAATTCCATCAGCGAGCGAAACGGTGTTATTGTAATTACACGCGACCCTTTGGAACTTGTTCCTTGGAATTTGCTTTTTTTTTTTTTTTGGGTTACAGGAATTTGCTTTGATTACATATCAAAACGATCCGTTTATTCTTTTTTATGAAGTCAAAAATAAAAGAGAGGCAAAGAAGTCAATGTTCTTTTGTCTATTTTCTCATCGCACTCATATTTGTGCAAAAGAAAGAATAATCAAAGGCATAAAGCTTTTCGACGTTTAAATAATTTTTATAAAAAAAATAATTCTGATCGAACACTGTTTGAATAGTTAAAGTTTGTACTTACTATTATTTATTTGGTTTTTATGTGTTATATTCGTAGTCATCCAACTCTTTTTTTTTTAAGGGAACAAGATTTATTAGCAACGACGAGAAAAGTTGTACAACGAGGGGGACATTAAACCAAAACCTCGAGTACGAGGACAAAGATCCTCATAGATAACGTCCTCAATAATAGAGGGAGTATCATCTATCCAAAACTCATCAACTTTAGAAAAACTAGCAACGTGAGCTAATCGATGAGCTACACGGTTTGCTTCACGGAAAATATGCCGAAAATTAACAGAGGTGAAAGCAAGCAAATAATCTTTGCAATCACCAACAACGCTGCCAATATCAGATAAATCATACTCAGGACTAGCCAAAGCAGCCGCAAGAGCTGCACAATCAGTTTCTAAAATAAAATCATCCCACCCTCGTAGTCATCCAACTCTTATGTTCGGACAGTTTGGTAGCAAATTAACATTTAGTGATCATACATTTTTGTAATTAAAAGTTAACAAAAAATTTCGGTTCGATTCTCTCTTCTAGTATTAATTAAAGTGTTTCTTTCTATTAGCTAAATCTCTTATGTTTGGTAGCCGATTAGTTTTTTTTTTTTTTTTGTAAAAAAAATCAAATAGAAAATGAGCACATGAGACGGGGACCTAACCGAAACCTCCCGAAAGAAACAAACATCGAAGAACAAAACTAACGAAAGCGAAATTGAGGAAGACCAAAAAAGTCTTTGTTACAATTTGACTTTCAATAAAGTGTATAGGTTTCAAGTTTGATTCTCTTTTTCCTTACTAATGAACGAATTCTTATGTTGGTTGCTATGTTTATCTTATAGACCAATTTGGTCTCTTTTCAAGATGTGAGAGTTATGTACAATTACAATGATACTATGTTGGTCTATGTGCTTCAGTTTTTCTTTCAACTCCAATCTCAACTTGTAATACTTGCTGCATATGATCAATGAAAGACAAGGATACCTAGCTTATCAGTAATCCCACCCATTTTGTAGCAACTTTTTACGTACATATTATTTTTCTCAACTCGAACATATTTCAAGTTATTTTTGTTAACATCAAAGACATGACCTCATTGTAGAACACCTATACCAAGATTGCGACATTCACAATACACGGAAGTTGCAATTTGACCATGTTATAGGAATCAAAACTACAAGTGTTCCGTTCTTGGGTGAAGTATCACATTGGTTACATATTGAATAACACAATTGATTTCTGTTATTTCAGAGATTCAATGTGCCTAATACATGTAGTAACTTGACTAGAAAAAAAAAACAATTTTCACTTCAAATATCTAACACTCATTCTCGTGCTTGAAGTACAGTAGTTGCTTCTAAGTTTAACAGTATTATCGTCCACCGCCTCCACCTGACCCACTCCCACTTCCAGATCCTTGGCCGGAACCAGCACCACTTCCGACTCCAATGCCAATTCCAATTCCAATTCCGAATCCTCCGCCATGACCACCACCCCTACCTCCGCCAACTCCACCACCACTACCACCTCCTCCTCCTGCACCTCCACCAATCCCTCCACCTGCTCCACTCCCTACACCACCTCCGGCACCAAAACCTCCTCCTTGGCCAGAACCACCACCCACACCACCAACGCCTCCTGATCCTCCTCCTCCACCTCCTCCTACGCCTCCACCACCGACACCGCCGCCGGCACCAGAACCTCCTCCATGGCCAGAACCACCACCCACACCGCCACCGCCTCCTGATCCTCCGCCGCCACCTCCTCCTACGCCTCCACCAGCTCCGCCCCCTACACCGCCGCCGGCACCAAATCCTCCTCCTTGGCCGGAACCACCACCCAAACCGCCACCGCCTCCTGATCCTCCACCACCACCTCCTCCCAAACCTCCTCCAGCTCCACCACCTACGCCACCGCCGGCACCAAATCCTCCTCCTTGGCCTGAACCACCACCCACACCGCCACCACCTCCTGATCCTCCACCACCACCTCCTCCTAAACCTCCTCCAGCTCCACTGCCTACACCTCCTCCGGCTCCAAAACCTCCACCCTGACCCGACCCACCTCCAACACCACTTCCTCCACCACCCCCAGCGCCACCGCCACCACCAGCACCCCCTCCAGCTCCGCCACCTACACCACCTCCGGCTCCTCCACCACGACCTCCACCGCCACCGAAACCACCTCCAGCTCCTCCGCCACGACCTCTGCCGCCACCAAAACCTCCTCCTCCTCCATTGCCCCGACCACGACCAAAGCGATTGCCACAACGGCGACCCCATCGACAATCGTCATCACGGAATCCAGCTTTGTCAACCTTGTCATCGCCTTGAGTGAAGATTGCACTCAACTGGAGGACAATGCAGAGGACAAGAAGACCCGAAGAAAGCCATTTCCGAGAGACACCCATGTCTGTTTTCTCTAATGGTAATTGATCTCAGCTAGCTCTGCTTTGTCCGATCAAAACACGATATCATTTATATAGGCTTCAGGCACTAGCCAGTTCTGCACATTAATGACTGCATGGTCATGCCTTCATTGGACGCGTTGGAACAGTTGGGGAATTGGCGGGAACAATAAATGGGCCGGAAAGTCAAATATATATATATATATAATAGACGATGATGACCTGGATCGATACATATCTATCTATATATCCTAATCCAATTTGACTTACGCTTAGAGCTAGTTCTTGATCAAGGTCTCCTCCATCACCCTAGCCACTGATAATTATCAATAAGTTAGTTGGGTTCTCTTTATTCAATCCATTTGATGAAAATGACTGTACGCTAGCTTTGAACAAGTTTGTTTCGACACTTACAAAGCCCAGATCGATACCTAACTAATTAATTTGTGTGAGGCCTGCAGACATATATATGCATGGTGAAGACTTGATCGATCGAAGTGGATCGGTCAACTCTAGCTCGCGATATGTCGAGCTACCGACGCTCGGCCAACGCAGGTACCATTATTGATCTTGAGAAAATTAAATGAAGATCGACTACCTACCTTCCCCTTTTGCAATTTTCAAACGCAAGTGGCCTGCTGCGTGTGGGATCTCATCCCCTGTGGAGTGTTCGATCTTCATGGATAGTTATGAATAGTTATGGCAGCGCCAGTGGCCAGTGGCATTGCTATGAGTTGGACACTCGTTTTCTTATATGATTCACTCGATAAATTAAACACAACAACCTTCTTCTGTACGTACATACTTGCATGTTTCTTATATAAGTTGTTTTTAGATAACGTTTTAACGACAACGTTGTTGAAGTTATGTGTTGTCCAAGTGGTAAAAAATAAAGATTCACCATTAAGGTGAATAATGTCCTCAAAGTAGTTTTTTTTTTGGCAATGCAAAGTAGTTTTGTAATTGCGTTCTCAAATTGATATCATACATGCATGTATTGCAGAACATCCCCACTTTGTTCAGCAAGTTGCCTTCAAATTATCAATTCCAAGATCATGTAAATTAAAGGGTCCTTTTTAGATGATTGAACGCTATACAAACTTAAATTTTGTTAATTACAGATATCGATCATATATAATCCAAATTAAAGAAAATCGTTAAGCTGATTGGGTGTACATCCATGAGGTGCATTGAAACTATAATGTTCCTGAAAATTATTGATTTCTTTGGTTTAGGTTGTAGTGGGATTTTGAAACTTTACTTTGCTTATCGGAAAAAAGAAAAAGAAAAAAAATAATAAGATAGTGTGTACTAGTGTAGACTGTAGAGTTTTTAACAACATACGATGAATTCTCCAAACACTATGGGGGGAGGTTGGTTTATGGTAGAATAGAATTAGGGGGTTTGATTTGGGAGATTTAGCGAGTGTGTTGAAATAATCAACATTTGTAATAGAATACGCTAGAAAAGTTGTCTATCTATGCAGTAGATTAGAGACTTAGAGCTGCATAAAGGTCAACAATGTACGTTTTCTTTTTTGTTTATGTTCGTAATTGCTTAATTGCGAGATTTTGGTTAGATGCAAGTGCTTTTAAAAAAACGACATTCATCAGCAACCTCTTCTACTAACCAAAGAGTTTAACACTTGGAAATCTCTCGTGTAGATTGGTTTATATTTTCAAGATTAGCGCTTGGAACTTGCCCATAATACTAACATATTGTGTATTGTCAACAGGAAATGACAGTATCCAATAGCTTTAGGCTTGTTCATATTCTCAGAGGAACAGACTTGGGCTAAAAATTTGTTTTTGATTAAAAATGGTAGAAAAAGAAAAAAGAATACAGGTTCCATAACAGATTAGATCCAGTGAGTTTCATTTTGGATCACACACAAAAGAAACAAATAATTCCTCTGATGAGCGCAACCGACCTTCCCAAAACTAAACTCTGAAAATGGCTCGAGTTAAGCCCTGACTACAACTTCTGCAAACATGTATCTTCTTTCCTAGTTCACATCTAATGCCCTGACAACCACTCTTGACAGTTTTACGTTCCAAAGATGCTACTTTTGCTTACAGAGGCCGAGTTTTCCGGCCTGATGCCCGACCACACAGAAGAGCATTCTTCGGGATCGGATATTCATCCCTCCATGAATTTACAGGCGAGTATACACGAAGATAGAACTGCTGGCCTAAGTACTGCCGAGCCCAATTCTCAGACCTCACATTCCACATTCCCACATTGTCCAAAGGAACGTAAATTGCAGTCCATGAGCTGGGATACACCTGTGAAATGTCAAAATGCGGTTGGAAAAGTTGCATCAAAAACCATGAACTGTGATGAACACATAACTCACATAGTTATCAAGACGACTACTGCAAAACTTGCCAAATTTGTTGACATGCGTAAAGAATATTTGGCGAACAAATTTGGTGAATTTATATCAATGTACCTGAACGGTGCAACGAGAAATAGTGTCCTGCAAATTGTATCTTAATCTGCTGGCCGGTGTCCACTCTCCACCATCCATACTGTCCATATCAAAATCACCTTGTTTAAGAACCTTTACCAATTAACATCGAAAATAGTTAATTTGAACTTTTGAAACAGAAAACTTGACTTACCCAACAACAAAGAAACTATAACCATCAATGTGCCATGACTGTAAAGTATCCTCCGGATTCACAAACACGATTTCAGCAAAGCCTCGGAAATCAGCATGCATGACAGAAGTCTGGAGATAAGCACCACCGCCAGAGGGGCTATCCGAGATGCTTCCAACGGAGAACACCCCGGAGATCTTGAAGTAGTCCGCGATTTTAAGTGGTGTGTCGGGTTGGAGGAAGGAGACACTATTTACAGCATATCTTTGCTTGCCATTGATCATCGGAGCAGAATTTGTAAGCCTGATTGTCCGGGTAGTGTTGATCAATCCATAATGATATGACCCTTGAGGGTTAGGCCTTGGTCCGCTTGCTGTCAAATTCCTCCTGGTTTGATACATAGTTGACATGATTTCAGAGAGGTTCATTTTTTGTGCATATCATGTTCAATGCTACTTAATAGGTTAGAATTCTTAAATGAAGGTTGAAATTTGATATATGTTTGATAGTATAACTGGAAAATGATAGTGCGAAAAGTAACACGATGTTTTTGTATGGCTATCAATACTCACCAAAATGTATGAATAAGGCAGAATCTATTACAGAAAAGTCATATATAAGGTTTATGCTTCCAACAACATAAGGATGAAAATAAGTACCTGAAAGACCGAGCTTGTTCAAGAGACCAGTCAATCTGAGTAGTTGGGCCACCAGGGGGAGGGGCAGAAACGCTTCCTGCCGAGTTACTGTAGTGAAGAATGGACGTTGCAGAGAGCACTTGCGAAGTAAAACGCGTAGAGACAACAATGTAGTAATCTTGTGGCGGTTGATCAGCTGTGACCAGAACAGAGTAGGACTGCCCCAAATGAATGTCAAGAGAACTGTAAGTGTTCTGCAAGGTGTGAATGCCTTCCACCTCAACCAGCAACATCTTGTGACCTTGGATTCTGAAATTGATGGAAGTTGTAAGTCCAACATTCGATATCCTGAACCTGTAAGTTTTGCCTGCAGCAGCAAGTATGACAGCATAAAGCAAGTTGTGAGTCTTCTCTTATATTCCAGGACCACACTCGCAAATGATGCTTATAACACTGCCTGTATTTGACTAGCTACCTTGATCAACTGTAAATGTATTCCCATTTGATCCGCGACCATTGATGAGCAGACCGTCAGGGAAGGGAAGATTGTTCCCACCATCTAGAATTGCCTTCAAATCCTGTAACATTCATAACAAGCCCATCAATTAAGGCATCACATGCCTCATTTTCTACTAGACATTTCGAACATTAGTCCACTTAATCAAGTAACCAATTGATCCAGATTGTCAGTCTAGCAACAGTGGTGGATGCATGGATATTTCTTCATGAGGGCGAGAAATACAACAAGGTGCCTACTTTGTAAATCGTATCTGTAATGTTATGCTACATTAAAACTTTTGTTCGCGTGCGATAATCAACTAACATAATCTACAAGCAATGCTACTTACAGTGTGATTTTGCTTGAACCAGTCTCCGGCCAGAATGGTGAAATCTCCGGCAGGAGGAGGAAAAGGCACGGGAATACCAGGGCGGCTGGCGATTTTGATGCCACCATACCCTCCTGCAGCTTTGTGGAAATCAAGAGAAGGAAAGTAGAAGTAACTTCCAATCTGATCCTTGACTTGGAGAACATAAGTGAAGTTCTGTCCTGGTGGGATGGGACAATTTGTACCAAAGACCCCATCTTGCCATGAGTTCCTTCTCTGCTGCACGCCATTCCTATACAACAATCACACAAAAAAAAAATGATCAGTCTAAATTGATGCCAACTTTGTTATGTAAATTAGCTTTGTGTCACATGCCCAATTGGCCCATTCACTTGCAAGTACCCTGTTTAACTAAAGTGACTAAAACATGCCTATTCACTAGGTGATTCAATCATGCCTTCACTTTTGTAATAGGTTACTAAAGTAATTGGTATATAACAATAAAGAATCTAGATTTATAAAGAAGAAAAGAAGAAGAAGCACTAACCACGAGATGAGAAAAGGTTCATCCAAGCTATTGAAAACGCTGATAATGAGGTTATCATTGGTGACAGAATCGATCTGTGGCCCTGGGAATTGCCCATTTATCAATATCCCCTGCATTTTGTTTGAGAACTCATTTTAGCAATCACTCATTGTTCTTTTCCTCAGCAGCAAATATACCCAGAAGAGAAAAACTGCACAAAAACCGTGTTTGTTTGTGTGTGTATGAAAGAGAGAGCACTGATAAAATTACCTGCTGTTTTACACCAAGGGGATAGATATCACCATAGGTGACATTCCAGTTGTAGAACCTATATGGATCTTCCCCATTTGTGAAGCTCACATTAAGCACAGCAACCAATAAGATACAACACACACTTGTGTATAGTCCCATGTGAGATTTATCTTCCTCTTTCAAAACCCAAATCGTATTTGTATTCCTGACTCCTGAGAGCAATGGAGAAGAGAAATGGGACTGAAATGAGGATAAAACCCTCCAAGATTCAGTCTTTGCTTCTCTTTCTCACTGTAAAGCCCTCACCGTGTCTCTGCTTTTTCCTTCTTTTTTTTCTTTTTCTTTGAGGAAAGAAAGAGAAAGCATTATATAGAGGATTATCAGAAGAAGCTAGTCTAATCTGTTATGTCATAATGCTGGATCTGTCTTGGCTTTTCTTGATAAGATTTGGTTCTTTATTTTTAGAAAGAAAAAAGAGCAAAGCCAATTGAGTGTCTATGAGCTGTACTCTGGTCTATAACTAAGGAAAGAAATAAGTGTTCTTGGCATCTTGCAGTCACCGCCTCTGTCCATACCGCGTATCTTGGGCTGAGTGAAGAATCCAGATTTTGGTCCTCTTTTTTTTCTTTTTTCTTTTTTTCAAAAAAGGTGTTGTATTTAATTATTGGTAAAATATAGAGATTTCTTGATTGGTCTCTTGGGATTTTCATAGAGCTGATGAAGGAAAGTCATTTGACTCATTTAGTCATTTCCTTGATTGCTTTCTTTCCTGGAAATGATTGGAGTAACATTTCCCATGTTTTTCCGATCTGCTCAATTTTGAGACCATATCAGACCACATGAAAATCATGGTAAATTCTCAATCCAAAATTGTTATTGTGACAGTTTAGAGTTAATTATTGTATAACGCAAAATTGCTAGAATGTGAATTAGGTTTAGCCACTATAAACTTTATTATTAGTCAATGAATGAGATCTGAAAACTCGAGAGGCTCTGCATAGTACTGCTGCATCTGGATTCTGAGATGAGTAACATGCCCAAGGGTATCTTAGATTATACCATGACCCTTGTCTGTGATAAGCAGACAATATATTAGTGATTTGTTACTGAATTCAGAGCTTGGACAATGAAATTAGAGTGATGTCCATGCATTAATAAAGGGCACCAGATCTTACTGACCATGGAAGACTTTGATTCCAAAACATTAAAATATAACAGCAAGCTGGCCATGTACTTATTTTATATGTAAATATTATATGCTAATCTTCATGATTAGTCTACTATATATCCACATTCACTTAGCTACTAAGCTCCTTCTGCTTCTTGGCTTTTAGGGGTTTAGCATGTATTTTGTTTAAGAAACCCACCGACACAATTAACTATTTTCTATTCCATTGATAATCTGAAGTTTTGGTTCAGGTGTAGATGTTTCAGTATGGTATTTCTATTCCCAACTCAAATCCCACTTGGTTAGTATAATCAAAGACCAAAACGAAAAGCATAAATCTACTTTTCTAGATTTTGCAAGACTAATGAGTTTTATTGTCAATGAAGGTGAGCACAGAAAATACAAGTCCATGTCATAATTGATTTTTTAGTATAAACAACTGACAATTGACGCGTTTTCTTCTGTCTTTGGCATTTACATTTACTAGGATACATTGGAGCTCAACTTTTGGACTCAAGAAGTTATGTATGAGACTATTAGCCCAGACTTGATGATTTTTTGTGTGTTAAAATATGAAGCCCAAACTATTATTGAAGCCCAAATTGTGTGTTGTGAAGGGTCCTTTCTCGGAGCTTTTGCTTCCAATATCGGACACTCCGAGTGCAGGGGAAGCCAAGATCTACCTCACATTCTTCCCTCGTTCCTTGGCATCTTAAAGTGTGGTGTGAGCAAATACACAAAACCCGACAAGAAGCTAGTAGGTTGAAATTGACTATTTTCTTGACATGTGCATGAAAATAAAATAAAAAAATTGCTCAACCGGTTGGATAACAGTTGGTTAGTGTCCAATCCGAAGAACTTAATTTTGACATGATAAGTTAATTGTGTAATAAAAAATGTGTGTCCATGAGCGTGTAACTTTTTAAAGACATTTTATCGAATAATTTTCTTTTGCGACCATAAAAAGCTACTATTCATTGGAGAACAAAAGTCGAATCCTTATCTTTGATCGAATAATTGGTAAAACAACTACCTCTAAAGCTACAAATCTTCACACATCCGGCACCAATTATAAGAAGCTCATTACCAGTCCACTGATTATAGTCATTGGCATTGCAGTCTTCCAAGATTCTTTACAATTTAGATTTGAGCACTTAATTGATTATTTACTCTCTCTTTTCTTTTCTTTTTGGCAAGGATTATTTACTCTCTCTGAAGTCTGAACTGAATGCGGACAATATCCCCACCTACCCCACACCATTAACCAAATAGGCGTCTAGCTCTTGCATTCCTACTTTTTTTTTTGGTAGGTAAGTATTGGGTTGAAAACAACATGTTGATGCCAGTATGCCACCAACAAATCAAAGCAATGTGATTCACATTATATATGTGGTTGTTTGTTTGTAGGACATGCGGCTGAGATTTTTAGTCCAAACATATAGGAACAGAACCAAACAAAGCAGAACGCTTTCATTCTTAGAGCCAAAAACCATAAGATGGGTAGTCTGATGAAAGCAGCTCTTGGAGATGCAATCTTGACCTCCATGTGGGTTTTTAGTGCCCCATCCATGGGTGTTTTCACAACCATCATAGCTTCGTTTATTGGAGTCCAAGCAAGGTCCTTGATAGGCCTTTTCATCACCACCATGGTTGCCACAACTCTAATCCTGACTTTCGGCCTGATTGGCAAGCTCTTGGGTGGTGCCAGCTTCAATCCCTCCACCACGGCCAGCTTCTACGCCGCCGGTCTCAACCCGGGAACCTCCCTGATCTCGATGGCGGTCAGGTTCCCGGCTCAGGCGGCCGGCGGGGTAGGTGGTGCCAAGGCGATCCTGCAGGTGATGCCTAAAAAGTTCAAGCATTTTGTCAAAGGGCCTTCTCTGAAAGTGGATGTGAAAAGTGGTGCTATAGCTGAAGGGTTGTTCACCTTTTCTCTTTGCTTTGCTCTGCTTTGGATTATACTTAGAGGTCCCAAGAATCCAATATTGCAAATATGGTTGCTTTCTGTGGCTACTGTGGGATTGGTTATTGTGGGGAGTGGGTACACAGGGCCTTCTATGAACCCTGCTAATGCTTTTGGCTGGGCTTATGTTAATAACTGGCACAACACTTGGGACCTCTTCTTTGTTTATTGGATTGGTCCTCTAATTGGAGCAATTTTGGCTGCTCGGATCTTCATGATTTTGTTTCCTCCACCAGAAAAAAAGGAGAAGAAAGCCTGATGAAAAGAATTTGTGTATTTGATTATGTAGCAGATCTGTAGCTTGGTGCTCAATTATGCATCTTCGATCTCTATGTACGAATGATGTGTAATCGATTAAGGAAATGAATGTTTTAGATCAAAATTAGATGCTCTTGGTTATGGGAAAAGGCTTAGCTTGAAATTCTTTATCAAAAGTAGTGAATGAAAAGTTTGGTACGTTCTTATGCAATTGCAGACCCATAACTCATTGTGTAATGGGTTCATGAATAACGTCATATTTGGCTCGAGGCCAACTCTAGCTTTGTGGTTCACCATCCTGCCTCACATTCTTCCCTTGTTCATAAGCGTCTTAGAGTAAGTCCACCCGTTCGGACAAGGTCAGGGTCACCGGGGCTCTTAGGTCAAGTTTCATTGTCATTTTATGGTTGCTTTCACTCGTTGGATCAGAGTCACGAATTATATTTAATAGTAAATAAATATTTTAGTTATATATTTATTGTAACATATGAATTATTTATTTATTTCTTCACCAATGGTTAGCTGCCACATGCCCATGTGGTCTACAGCTTCAAAAAAAAGAGTCAATTATTGCATGACATCACCCATGTGCATGCAATGCCACGCTGGTGTCTGGTGAGGAGCTTGGGTTCTTTGTGCCCCCAACATGTGCCCCAAGTCACAAAGAGACCGGGCTTCCCAAAATGTTGGACTTTGATTTTTGGATTTTTGGGGCTGGATTGACGTGTCAACCGGGCTAGAGAGAGCCCGTGGACTTGCTCGTTAGGGTGGCATGGAGCTGACCATGATGGTTATTTCTGGTGGTTGATGGTTCTGAGATTTTTGGCTTACTTTTTTTTATCATAAGTTCATAACTATATGCTCCGAATAGTTTCTCTTTTATGTTTAGAACTAATATCGTCTAATTTTTTTAGGGCAATGCTAGGAGGCATCATTAAAGCCTAAAATGTGGATGCCTCAATCTAATGTGTCATGCCATGTCATATAAAATAAATTATATTTTTAAATTCATGTTAATATTTATTCCAATATCAAATATTACAAAACCAATATTGCCCTTTCAAATTTTGAATTAAATTGTATCATTTTATATATTTATCACTTGCAATCTAAAATACAAAAGAAAAAAGGTTACTAAACCTCAAACCTCTAAAATTGTCACCATATCCCTAATCCCTAAACCCTAAATCGACCATACCCTTAATCTCTAAACCCAAAATCCATCATAGCCCTAATCCCTAAATCCAAAATCCACCGTACCCCTAATCCCTAAATCTTAAAATTGTTGTTTCAATCCTCAATAATCACTATAAAATTGCTTAGGTTTTTTTATTATTTATCTATAATATATATTTTATAAAGTGAATCTATGTTCATAAAAAATAAAGATTTTGTTCTATCCAAAAATAAAAGATTTAGTTAGATCTTCAAATCTGAAAAAAAAAATCAATTAATGAGTAAATTCGTACATATGTTTAATGTCAATTAATGAGTAAATTGATTGATAAGGATAATTAATGAGTAAATTAGGATATATTCATAATGTGTAAATTATTTTTCCTTATATTTGTAAGAATAATTAATTATATATATTCATAAGCATAATTAATCAATAAGTTTTAAACTTGAATAAGTAATAACCATTAGATATAGAATGAATATATAGACTTTTAATTAAAATGACGTGGCATGGTATTTAAATAACATAATTTCACAATTGTTCAATAATATGACATACCACATATGATTGAGGCCTCCACATTTTAAGTCTGAATGAGGCCAACAATCCTTTTTTATTTTATTTATATAATAGAAATATCAAACTCAACCTAGCAACAACAAATTTTTCTTTCTTTTGAAAAACGATAACTCGAAACTAGTAGATACTGTAGGTTTGGATTGAGCATTTCTTAATCGCACAAGAATATAAAAAGAAGAAGCTAAACATGCATATACAATAAACAAGTCGTTCATTATCTTCAAAGATGAATAACCTGAGGTTGACACGATAAACACATTTATAAAATATATTCCATTATATTTCACTCACCGACGACCAATGTGATACATTAATTTGTGTAGGACGGCTGAGACATATGTGGGACATATATATGACGTAAATATATAGGATAGGAGTCATAGGACCAAACAAAGGAGAACACTTGATTCGCAGAGGCCAAAAATTATAGGATGGGCGGTAGTGTGATCAAAGCAGCTCTCGGAGATGCAATTTTGACCTCCTTGTGGGTTTTCAGTGCCCCATCCATGCGGGTTTTCACAACCATCATAGCTTCATTTCTTGGTGTCCAAGCAAGGTCCTTGATAGGCCGTTTCATCACCACCATACTTGCCACAACTCTAGTCCTGATATTCGGCTTGATTGGCAAGCTCTTGGGTGGTGCCAGCTTCAATCCCTCCACCACAGTCAGTTTGTATGCCGCCGGCCTCGACCCGGGAACTTCGCTGATCTCGATGGCGGTCCGGTTCCCGGCTCAGGCGGTCGGTGGGGTAGGCGGCGCCAAGGCGATCCTGCAAGTGATGCCTAAAAAGTACCAACATTTTGTCAGAGGGCCTTCTCTGAAAGTGGATGTGAATACTGGTGCTATTGCTGAAGGGTTATTGACATTTTCTCTTTGTTTTGGTTTGCTTTGGGTTATGCTTAGGGGTCCTAAGAATCTAATATTGCAAATATGGTTGCTTAAAGTGGCTACTGTGGGATTGGTTATTGTGGGGAGTGGGTACACAGGGCCTTCTATGAACCCTGCTAATGCTTTTGGCTGGGCTTATGTCAATAATTGGCACAACTCTTGGGAGCTCTTCTTTGTTTATTGGATTGGCCCCTTAATTGGAGCATTTTTTGCTGCTCGGATCTTCATGGTTTTGTTTCCTCCACCAGAAACAAAGGAGAAGAAATCCTGAAAGTAAGACTTTGTACATGTGATTCGTAGCAGGTATGTAACTTGATGCTTAGTTATGCAGCTCTGATCTCTATGTATGAATGTTGTGCATTAATCAATTAAGGAAATGAAGGGTAGTTAATGAAAAGTTTGGTTCTTTATGCAATTGCAAACCCAGAACTCATCTTAAAAGACAGAAATTGAAAGTGATCAAGAAACTATCTAAGTTATGTAAAAGGATGATAAGGGAAGAGGAGGAATCTGGTTCATTCAATTATTGGGGTTGGTGTTAGTGTATGAATCTGATCCTCGAATATTTACTTTGCATAATTTGGTAGTTGTACAAAGAAAGTGACTCTTTATCTGCCCAGCACGCATTAAACTCTAATGTTTTCAGCAAGGTAGGCTAGCTAGATTTACAAATTAAGAAAGTGCACAAGCCAAGGCTATAGACTCGTTAAATACAGCACTTGAGTGTTTGTGCGGCCAAGAACATCTAAGGGTATCACAAAACCTGTTATTGTCTTAACCTGTGCGGCCACAATCACTCTAAGAAGCTGTCCGCGGAGGATCACCTCCCCATATGCTTGTTATTTATGTATTACATGTCCAAAACAAGGTTTACTGCAGTAATAATTTTAATTTGCACCCAAAAATTTTCTGCTCTATAAAGTGTGTATTTTGCTAGCTATTTCCAAGCTCTAAGAAATTCCACTGTATATAATTATATAAGATGAGGCTTCCAAGAGAATCTGGGAAAAATAGAATGAGCAGGGGTTGCGATTCTCATCTGCACTATTGACATGAATCACAGGTTCTAATTTGTTTTGTACAAAATAAATATGGCACCCCATATTTTTGTGTCTTTTTTGCCAGAAGCAATATTCAGTTAGTTTCCAACCGCATTTGTAGAGTAAGGACTAAGGAGAGTTTACTGAGCTTAGAATTAATCTAGCATAAAACCTCTGTTAAACCCTCAAAATTACAGAAATTAATGTGAAAATTGCTACCCCAGTCTGTAAATATATTTTGAATGTTGCAACTGAGATAGAGAGAATTATTGATTACACACTGTAATACTGTAATAGTACAGAAGTGAAGGAAACTCAGAACTTTAAAGGAAAAGTCTCTCTCTAATTGCAAAGCAAATACACAATATAATGTAAATTAGAGCATAAAATCAAACAGATTCTTGCTCACTACTACGTACAAAAGCTATAAAATTGACATGAATACAAGTCTGCCCATCATATTGCTCCTGATATTTGTGATTATCATCAGCTGCTCAAAATATTCAGACAATAGGGGCAGAGAGTAGTGTGATCAAGTGTAACCAAATGACCACATGCAAATGACTTGAAGTTGCAAAGGGGAACTCTTTTCAGTAACTACAAGAACATAGGAACTGAGAGATCCTAATAACATTGATGATCATGATCATCACCATGATCATATGGCACCAAACAAAAACCCATCAAAAGATAAGGGAGGACCCTCTCAGAGAAATACTTGATGGATCTGTATGAGTGAAATTACACAAAAAGGTACTATAGAGGAGAGAATCTAAGCTGCAATTGTGCCATGTGAAATCACCATCTGGCCTCATGATGAGTTTGCCCAACTTGATCTGACCAGTGCCCACCATCTGTGGAACTCTTCCACTCAATTTAACATGTGATTCATCCTTGGCCTAAAAATTATTATCAGAATTGAAAGTGAAAATAATTAATCCCTGTGAAAAAGAAATCTATATTGTTGGCCAAGAAGTACTAAACTACTACCATACCAGGCAAAGGTGGCACCAATGATTGAAGAGCACAACAGAGTTAACAAACCATGTTGGTGCAGATGGGTCGTCTAATAACATGTTAATCGAGTATGCAACTCCAATATGAGAATGTTGAGGATAATCCATGGTTTGATGCAATATTTCTTGGCCACCCATGTTTGCTATTTGGTTCATCAAGTTGCTCATGATCATCACCGGGCTACCAATTACACCATCCAAACCTTCAAAGCAAGGCACATTACTATTCAAATCCTCAGATCGAAGTCCATACAGCTTCTCCTTGGCACCAGAAATCGGATTTAAGATCGGGGACGGGACAACCGCATCCATTTTGTGCACTAACTCGATCACAGTGATGACATCCCTCAGCTGATCCACTGAACAAAACCAGATGATATGCATAGAAGGTTATCAACTATTCACATTGTGACAAATTTCTACATAAACCCTTTCCTAATGTTTAAACCATGAGATAATAAGCAACAGAGAACACACCCATATTAATCCATTTTATAACCAGAAGTAGTTGACTCTACACATATATATTGCCTTTTGAGGAAATTGGAGGAATAATTTCCTTTAAAACCCTTGAAAGAATACCTCTAAGAAGTAAGAACAATAATAATAATATACTCCATGATAGCTAGGCTTAATACAAATCTCATCTTCCATTGGAGCAATCGGAACATCCATGGAATCATACATAACAAAACAAGAGGAAACAATAGAATATATATATATATATGTGCATTAATTAAAAGGCAAAACCTTTAACAAGAAAGAAAGAAATTGAGGAAAGGTACCATGGAGCTGGTGGAATTAAAAAGGTTGAAGATGAAGATGGTGAAGCAGTTTTAAAGAAGAGATAGCTGGAGGAGTACTAGATCGAATTAAGAACGAGAAGGTTCAGACAAAGCCATGATGATGAACAGTACTAAAAAAAATCCTCACATCGCTCTTTAACTGTGACGCCAATTCCGAGTTTCCGACCATGAACTTAATGGGTTTGAGATTCATTGAACCTGGCCAATATACAGTGAGGATTGCACTTTCTAACTTGGCTTTGCTTAGCCAAAATGGAATAATTATTCACGGACACGTTGATAACCATGCATGCCTCGTATTGTTTTCATTAATATTCTCCCTTTTTATGTAATAATACTAATAGTCTAATACTATACCAAAAAAAGATTAACATGCATTGGAACTTTGGATGGCCAGGATTGCTTACACAGAGACCCAAAGGGGACTTTTTTTTAACTCCCCCCACCCCTACTTCACTCCAACCAAGTATCCAAGAAAATTCGAACTCAAAATTTATTCCAAGACAACTTTAATGTTAAATCATTACACTAACTATCTCGGAGCCAAAAAAGATTTCTAAACATAACAATATGAGTAATTTTATTTAAGAATTTCAATCTGTCTCCTAACTTTTTTTTTAATATTACTTTTATATTTATATTCATACCTACGTATATAAATCGGTGGTTCTTAATCAACTTGTTTTCCATTCCCATCAAAAATTTTATAAAAAAATGGTGTATGGGTCCTAATATTATACAGTAAAAAAACTTTCTCGCAGAACAGCACTACAGCTGACATAACAAATTAATTGTTGAATGTGGTCCGTGATCTTGGAACTATTATACAATGGAAGAAGTTGGGAATATTCTTTACTGTGTTTTAAATTTCTTTTTTCTCTAAGGATATATATTTCGTGATTGTATCTGCCCATAGTTATAGTCTGGATTCTAAGAGATTGATTGTATTAGCATATATATTATAGCCATCTACAATGTAACATTATTTTCATGAAAAAGACAAGACCACATGACAGAATCTAAACAAGGGTACAATTGAATAGGAGAGATGTTTATGGCTTTGTTATTTTTTAAAATACAAAATTTTTATCTCAACCGTTAGATTATATTATTTAAAACGGATCTGCCCGCTAAAATCAAAACTCCACATTTAAAAAAAATAAGAACCTCTTTATCTGAATACCATTGTGATAAATAAACTCATTAACACATATAATTACATATAACTCTTAAATGCATAATCTGTAACAAAAATAAGACTATTGTAAAATTTGATAAGAGGACAAAGTTGTTTTGTTTCTCTTTACATATTTTATGGCTAGTTTTTCAATTTTTTTGTTAAGATAATAAGCGTAAGATGAGCGTCGATTTCACAATAATTGTGAGGAAAAACAAAAACTATTTTTGAGGGAAAAAGATAAATCCATAGATTAAAAAATTATACGACCATACTAGGTCAATGTCAGAGTATTACATACACCAGGGTCAAAATCCTGTAAGCAACAATAGTGCTTATGCCACAGTTGGCCTAATTCGGGAGCAAGCCCTAGTAAATAATACTCATTCAATCCTAGGTAGCACACTTGACTCAAGTGACTAAAAATAAGAGACCAAAGCCTATCTAATAGTACATGACTCAAACCAATTAAACTAGCAGATTCGCCTAAGACCTCAACCGGGTGTACAAAACTACTGGCAGAACATAGATGAGCCCGCCACAAATATACCATTTGAAAGGCAAAGAAAATCATCAGCCCAGCAAAGCCAACAACCACAGACCAGGGCCCAAAGGCCCAAGCCCATGCTCTTCTTCCCCGTCCTTGAGACTGAACAGAGACGAAACTCCAAGCTGCAAAAGCATCACCGACTCCGATCTCGCCGTCAAGACCACAACCGCCGCACATCACCAATACAATACCAGGATCCCAAACCCGTCGGAACGGATCCCATAGTCCCCTACCATGATCTGAAACAGCAGAGATCACGATGCCGAAACTACCACGAACAGCAGCAGAGCAAAGATCACCCCACACCATACCAATATCCAACAAACCCAAATCACCACTAGCCAAACCACGACACTGAAAAGAAAACTCATGAAGGACACCACCAGAAAACCATCCTAGTGAGCCTCGTCGCCCCCTGCAGCCATCAAGATAACGAACATGGACATGCATGAAAACAGCAGCAGCAAGCTGCAATTGTCTCCACCTACACTCGCTAACCACATGAACCAAGGGGCAAGAGCCATCAGTCGCTTGGTGAGAGAGAATCGATGCGATCACAAGAAGGGCGGTGACGGCTAGGAAAACCCTAGAGGGCCGCCGCTCTGGCATCATTATGCTCTCACGTCCTACCTCCAATATTTAGCAAACTGAAACTTGCAAAAACAAAAATTATTAAACTAACTAAATCTCGATGATTTAGTAAAAATTATCAAAGAGTGGAGGTTTACTATAGAATTCTTAATCCAAAGAACAAAACAACTATCCTCAATATATATATATATTTTTTCTTTAAAAATCACAGTTGATATAGTTCGCATGGCACATCCAAACACTCTTTTAAGTAGTATGGCATGATTATGATTTGTGCGGAAGAGCAAAACTGCAAAACGCCAAAACCGAAAGGGCAAATGGCCCTTTATGTGAAATTAAGCTAGCTGCATCATCATTGAATCATGGAAGAAACCAACCCAACAGCAAAAGCTACGCCACTACTACTTTCTCCTCTTTCTTTTTTACTTTTCAGTCCAACCTCCTACATCGGAATTACCTCTACAAAATTGACACATCTCAAATTTCGCATCTTTAATAGAAATAGATTTTAGCCCGGCCCGTTTAATGACCCGGCCCGATAAAGACTCGGGCTACAAATTCAAACTGGGCCTACAAGAAGGTATGTATAGTAGAAATATGTATGTATTTTTCTTAAATGGCTGGTCCGAACCCAACCCGATTATTAGACAAATCAACCCGAGCAGGGCCCCAAGTCCGAATGTAAAACGGGTTAACCCATTTGACACCTCATCAATTAATACAACTGAACAATTCACGACTTAAATCTTAAAGAAGCCGCAACAAAAGCTACACCACTAATTAAAGACTTACTTTTCTAAATTTTAGTTTAAGTTTCATTAGGAATCACCGATGTCATTACAACATTACCTCTATAAGATTGAGACATTACACATACATGCATACAAACATATATATTCCTCAATACCACATCGGCAAATAATTTTTGTTGTTGATATTAGGAGGTTTTAGAGTTTGGTTTGCCGAGCTCAGTCACGCGAGCTTGAATTGTGACCCAACTGGCTGTTCCAAGCGGCACATACTTTTCAAGGTAGTCCTTCCCAGATCGAGGCTTAGCATTAATTTCTAAGCCACTACGACTTTCTCTTCACTGATTTTTTTTGCTTTTCGGTTCAACTTTCCACATCGGAATTACCTTGATAAGATTGAGACATCTCGTATATATTTTACTTTTCATCACCATTGTCCATCGATGGCCTAGCTGTGTTAATTGTTCATAATCATATTCATGTGATATATCCAGCTGCGTTCATGACATGCGTATAGTATACGCATACATATTAAAGAAAGTTTATATTTTATATTCATCTAATCCCAAAGTTCCGTTACTTATCATTAATTAGCATCAAACAAATTATATAAAACACCGAACAAAAATTTGTAAAATCACCCTAAATTCGAAAGGTAGGTCTAACCAGTTATGTTATTTATTGGTTAATTTGGCCCAGTCATCTTCTTATTTTCCATCCCGCTTGAATCCTTTGACTAGTCGATTCCTTCTGTTTAGAGTAAGGATATCTAGTTATAGTCTTTTGATAGTAGTATTGTAGTTGTATTTTCCTAGATGGGATTGTAATTGCTATTGCAATTGCTGATATTAATGAATTATATTTAATAATAAGAAAATCCTGGTGATTTTTTTAAAAAAATTGATGGATAAAGAGTTCCAAACCACACCAACGCATTCACACCAAATTCAATACAAGCAAACAACCAAATAATAATCAATTAACTCGCACACGAACACACTACGTATATATCTTTCTTAGCTTGTATGTTGTGGCTTCATAGTCCTCTAATTAAAACTTCGATTTCATTTGATCCACTACGCTCTTGTCCACCTGAAATGCCTTGGCAAGAACATCAGAATCAATGGCTGGAGTCGACCCGAAAACAGATTTCGCAATCGGTATCACACCCGGGTTTTGGCTGCTCAACGCAGCAACAGCCACGGCATTGTAGTTTCCCACATTTTGCTGAAAGTGAATAAGTCCCACGGGGAACACAAACGCATCACCCTTCTGGAGGACTTTGGTAATGAGGCGGTTCTCAGGATTTGAGGTAACAAATCCAACCAACAGAGAACCCTCAAGAACTGTGAGGATCTCGGAGGCTCGAGGGTGTGTGTGGGGAGGGTTGATGCCCCATGGTGCATAGTCGATGCGTGCCATTGAGATGCCAAGAGTGTTGAGGCCTTGAAGCTGCGCCACAGTGACAGCAGTGACGTTGGAACCAACTGGGTTCGTTGTGGTGCCAGCAATGTGAAGGCCACTGAAGTAGAAGTCATCAGCCCCGACCAACATAGGGTTTTTGCAGACTAGGCCATTCACTCTCACTACCAAGAGACATAGCAATTTGGATTAGATCGCCATATATGTAACATCTGAACAAAAAAAAAAAGTATATATATAGAAGTGAATTGTCCAGTGAATTTGAATTAGGGGGTGGATTAGGTTGACTTTTGCCGGACTTGTTTGACATGAGCTGAATCATGTGGCTAGACTGGTCCAACAAGAAAACTTCATCCGAAAAATCCAGGAGAGTGATTTTTGCCCTCCACTTTTCAACACATCTAAGAGATTGAATGATTTTATCTTATTTTTCTGAACTTGCACATGCAAAAGTACAAGTAAAATTGAAGTGCCAAAATCACTCTTCATCATACGTACGCATGTGCACGGTGCTTAAGCTTTTAGCCATTAAGCCTTTCGAAGGAGTTGCATGGTGCATATGTGATGAGAATATTATGTATACCTGAGTTAGTACGGTCTGCAACGCAGAAGTCCTGTAGAGCACTAGGTTCATATGCAAAGGTGAGGCAGCTGCAGAGTGCATGTGCTGCTAAACTCAAGAGAACAACATTGTAACTTGTCATTTGTATTTTGAAAACTACAAATTTTCTAAGAAGTGAAGGAGTTGTAGCTACGAATTGGGTGAGTTAAGGTTCTCTGCTGCGCGCACTCTCTATTTATAAAGGTGGTAGCTGCAGATGCCGTCCAATTAAACACATTTGAAGTATTTTTATTTGTTTCTTTTAAGAAATGGATAGAAGGCAAGCCGGCTGATGTTTGAGGAGTGCTACACAAAATAATTAACAAAGCTACGTTTTAGGTATCATATATCCATATTTGACTGTGTGGTTGGATTTATATGGTGATTTGGTCTTCTATATTTCCCCTGTCATTTATTTTATTCATTTGAAGAAGTTCCAAGAGTGCAGACCGTCCATTGTACCTGTCTGATAAAATCTCATACCTCCATTTGTCTCAAACTCTTAGTAGGTCACTAGATCTATCCAGCAATGCCTGGAACGATCTATGTGTTCTCGAATCTGGTTTTCAATTTATCTTTCCAATTTCCAGACCCAAAAATAATAATTTATCTTTCCAATTAATCAAGTATACGTAGTAACAATGACATGTACAATTAGTGGGGAGCCGCATGCAATGAGGCCAATTGGGTCTATCTGATAAGGCTTTGTGAATTGTGACATAGCCTTATCACTATGGGACCCTAATGTCTTCGGTTCTTTGCCCACCTATTTTGTTGAGCCATGCCATTGTTTAGAAAGATCCTGAGAGAAGCCACGATGTTGTACGTTTATAGAGACCCTAGTCAGCCAGGACATTGTTTAGAAAACCCTCAATAAACCATGACATTGTTAGAAAGACTGTCAAGCCATGATATTGTTTAGAACTAATTAAAAACTTTGTTAGCTTAACTCATGCCATTATCTAGAAAAAGAAGTGTCAAGGCACTACATTGTTTAGGAAGACCTTGTTCATGAAGCACTACTACAAATTTATATATGTTAAGCCATGACATTTTATATATGTTAATCCAATATTCAGAAATATTATTGAGCTTTGACATTGTTTACAAAGAACTTATTAACTATGACATTCACTAATAGTATAAATATGTTGCGTCAAAAATATTAATAGCTTGCACTAAAAGTATGCAATTATTACTTTTAGAATTCACTAATTCAAAAACGAACTTATGTTACTTTAGTGAGATTTATTTATTTTAACGATGACTTTTTTTTAGTTACCATATAAATTGTAGAAATGATAAAATATTAAATAAAATACATGTATGAGAAATGTTAATAATTATATGTACCACTTTTTTTTTTTTTAGATACAAAAAAGACTACAACAAACTAAAGAGAAAAGCCTCTAGAGCAACCAAAGTTGAGGAGGTCAAAATTATTAGCATATACCACAATTTTACACTAAAAGTATATATGCTTTACATTAAATTACCAATATGTCTACTCTATTTGTTTTTTAAAAAAAAAATTCAACAAAAAATTCCTTACTCAAGCAAAATGTCTATATTTATATTGCCAAATTTAAGTATTTGATCTCATTTGTCCCAAAAAAAAATATATAAGTAATTGATCTCATCGAGGCTAAATGCAGAGAAGCTTTATCTATGACAACCTTTTGCATAATAAAATCTTGGGGGGACACCTACTCACCTACCTCCAGTAATCTCATATACTTGGATTTGGCTTTAGGACTTCATAAGGTATGTGGGAGCCAAATATAGGAAAATTAAGAAAAGTTGGTCCAATTAATTGATCAAGTCGGTAACAACCTCCTTTCCTTTAATTTTGTCAATGATCACATATGTGAATGCCGTCTTAGGTATAGATTTGCTTATAGATTATGTTCATCCCAGTCGGTATAAAGCTTTGAAGACTGGGATTCCACTGGGGCCATGTTTGGTTGGGGGATTTTGTGGCATGGGAAGGGAAACTTGTTCCCTCTCCCAAGATTCCAATGTTTGGAAATAACAAGGAAAGGAAAATGATTGCTGAGGGAAGGGAAATTTTGGTGGAAAGTCTTTCCCTCCTTGCAAGAACGGAATCAGTTTCCCAATAACAAGGAAAGGAAAATGATAAATGATTGCTCAGTTTCTCCTTCTTCTTCTCTGGCCACTCTCCTCTCTGCCTCCACCGTTCATCATCTTCTTTGCCCGCACTTGTCAATTCTAGACCACCGTTCATTATATCCGCCGCGCCTTCACGGCGTCGCACCGCACCGCACCGCACCACAAATCCTCTGCCATTCTCAAACGCCGCACGCACCTCCAATACAGCAGCCCAGTCACCAGTTCTCAACCGCGGTGGCTTGCTTGGGTACTTGCAGGTTAATCGAATTGAATATGTGATTGTGGTGTTACACTGTAGCTTGGCTGATTGATGAATTTCAGAACCGTAAATGGTACCCAAATGAATGGACTTTGATGTGTTGAGTGGGCAAAATAGCCGGACAAGGCTGCTGCTTTGGTGGTGATGCGGTGCACGGTTGGTGAAGTTGATTGTGATGATTGGGTGTAGAGAAGAGAGGAGATGGGTGTAGAGATAGATGCAGAGAGAAGAAGATGGAAGAAAAGAAAAAGGAAAGAAAAAGAAGAACAGAGGAAAAAGAGATAGAGAAGAAGAAAAGAGAGGAGGAGGCCGTGGCTCGGCGACGCCTGGGCTCGGTGAGGGCCGACGGCGGCACAGAGGAGGTCGTGGTTTCTGGGTTGAGCGACAGTGGTGATTGTGAACTGTGGGTTTGCTGTGAAGGCTTGGCGGCACAGAGAAGGCCGTGAGCAGAGGAGGTGCTGGAACCATGGGTGTAGAACTGAAATTTGGGGGTGCCGTGATTGATTATTGAATTAATTGCAGGTGCTTGAATTGGTGAAATGGTGATGGGTGGTGGATTTGGTTGTGAGCTGGGAAGCCAGCGGTGTGGCTGGGCACGGCGGAGACGATAGAGAAGCTCGAGGGAGAGAGAGTGTGGGGGTAGATTAGGCTTTTCTGATTACATTCCCAGTCTTTTCCAAACACTGGAAAAAACAGTTGGTGGGAAATTAAATTTCCCTTCCCATCGGAAAGTGAATCATTTCACTTTCCTTTCCCTTCCATTCCGCGAACCAAACGAGGCCTGGGGGTACATTAGTAGACTAGGCATGGGAAACCTTAGCTAGACTGTCATTGTTCATCATATATTGTTCAAAACCCACCAATTTCATAATCTCCTATAGTAATATGAATTGGTTATTTGTATAATTAACACGATAAAAGTTATGTGTTTGAATCTCACTGATAT
Source organism: Rubus idaeus (assembly GCA_030142095.1). Taxonomy (NCBI): domain Eukaryota; kingdom Viridiplantae; phylum Streptophyta; class Magnoliopsida; order Rosales; family Rosaceae; genus Rubus; species Rubus idaeus. Next base: position 37,286,634 of record CM057970.1, read on the forward strand.
TTGAAAATAGATATGGTGAAAATTTAAAATTATTTAATAAGTAGTTATTATATATATTTTAATTTTAGATAACAAAATGAAGTATTTTTAAACACCTCAAGGCCAAACGGGCCAAATCTCATAGGCAGTCAAATTGACCCACCGTGCAATTACCTCTCGAAAATAATGCGACTTCTCGTGAGAGGTGATTGCAACAGTACATCCGGCCGCCTCACCGAAGAACTTCTCCTCTACGGCTCTACTCGGCAGGAAACGGCTAAATTCACCTACGTGGAGGCCTTGTGGGTTAAGAGGATAGGAGAAACGATTCATTAAATTAAGCAGGTAGTCAAGTAGGCATACGTACATAAACACAAAAACCGTTTCAACTGGTGGTTTTATGACGATTGGCCTTTTGCTTCCCTTTATGCAGCATAATGTGTGGAAAAGCAAACCTTGAGAAGTCAATATTATTATATACGGCAGGTCCAAAGAAGAAAAGTCTATATATCATACTAAACAGGTTTCACACTTTCTATAAAGCACAAACATCCTTTGAGAGCAAACTGCAGGTAATAATACTGTAATAGGTATGAGCTACGCTTCCCTCTCAAATCGGGTGACCCACTTTCCTCTCTTCTAACTTCTAACGAAGAGGGATATATATGCAGTATATATATATATATATGTCTCTCTCTATATGCAGTATATATATATATATGTCTCTCTCTCTCTCTCTCTCTCTCTCTCTCTCTCTCTCTCTCTCTCTGTTCTGAGCTGCAGGTGGGGTTGAAGCAGTTTGGGGAAAGAAGCTAGATGGATCAAGAAGCAGGTTCCAGGTTTACAGTTACAGGGTACAGAGATGGCTGAGAAAGGTGTAAATATATACAATAATGAAGGTATTGTCGCGCCTCAATTTGAAGACATGGCTATGAAGTAGTCTTAGTCTTGTGTTTTGATTGAGCCGCGTCAATATCTCCTTTTGCACCTCTCTCTCTCCATCTTAATTTCAGACCAAAAACATTATGGTATTGTGGTTCTTCATCCCCCTCTCATCAATTTTCTTTCTCATACATATTTCCGATCCGTTTCATATATATGTCTACCCTCAAGATAATTCAGATAGACTTGCATGTACACTTTGTTAAAAACTTGCATATATTTCCGATCCGTTTCATATATATGTCGATCCAGCTGCAAATATGTTAAAAACTTCAAACGGATTTAGTTTTAATTTTCATTTTTTTTCATTAAGAGGATAAAACCACAGTTAACTATATTCATGTTTTTTTTCACCTCAAGTGTGTACTTGTTTACAACGTTCAACTCATCAAGAAGATAAAGACCTATAACAATTAAGGCATTCAATTCAAAACTAAACAAATCGGCAATAGATGAAATTTGTTTTATAAGTCTTATATATTGTAACGCAAGACTTAAAATTATGGACGTGAAATTCAATATACGTTTAATCACACACAAATTAACCTTGTCCTTTTGAGTAGCACTTCATTCCATTAAAAAATAAATAAAAAATTACAGGGTAGATATGACATGACATCTAGTTTCTATCAAATAAGTGGAGTTCTGATTCAAAAGGAAAAGATCAATGAAAGGCCCTCCGAATCTCCGATATATATATCCTCGGCTCCGACGCTAGGGTTCAGTCAGAGAGAGAGAGAGAGAGAGAGAGAGAGAGAGAGAGAGAGAGAGAGAGAGAGAGAGAGAGAGAGAGAGAGAGAGAGAGAGAGAGCATCATTTTGCAATTAATTATGAAGGTGAGAAAAGCATGATGTGGTTGATTGTCATCAAGAGAGTAGGTGGAAAATTAAGGGCGCCCTTGTCTCCACTAGCATTATATATAGATTCAATTATTTTGTCCAGGAAATTGAAATGAGGATCCCTTAAAATTATTTTAAAATGAAAAAGATAAAAATTAAAGTATAAAAAAATAGCACGTTCATATAATGCTATCACAAAGAGATCGATATATATCAAAGTATCCAATATCTGCGCATATTAATTAACAAAAAAAAAACTTGCAGGAACCTTCTAATAATAATAAAAAAGTTCTTTAATTTGAAAATAAAAAGATGGAAAACAAGTTCCATATATGCAATGCTAGCTCGAACATCTTTATGCTCATCAAATTTTACATAATTTTTATCGGTCTAGTCAACTCAACTTACACGCTTGAACGTTGTGCCAAATTCGTTAATTAATATCAAGCATATATGTCTAAATCTATCTATATATATATATATATTGGATCATGATATGTATATAGTACCAAACTTTGGCTATTACCATTGACTCTAACATCAATATAGAACAGTACGTAGGTACGTATATCTAGATATGTTTGATCCAGAAATAGCAGAAGAAATATTACACATAAATCTAAGAAACATTAAAAATGATAGAGACTGGAAGAGAATCAACAGAGACAGTCAGGTCAATGAAGGAATCGTTACAGATCGATAATGGAGATCGATAATGGAGATCGGAGCTGGTGAAGCGGGAACCATATCTGCAAGGTCATCAGTAGGGCCGGCATGCATACGAGCCTTTGCTTTCAGTAAGGGATTGCATTAAATATTTCCACCATCTGTCTTTGGGTTACATGTTAATTCCCTGCGGCTGATTGCTAGCCGAAGCCCTAGTTAGCTGGCTGTCTGGTCTAGGAATAAATGTGATCACAATCACAGGTTTTCCCGACTGGTCAAGAGGCCGGCCGGTACAGTCATTACTTATAAACTAGATCAATTAATGATTTTAACTCGTTTACTAAATTGTTTAGGGACTTTTATTCCTTGTTTTTGTTGTAAATTGTTAATTAAAAGCTTAAGATTTAGGGAAGGCAAGGGAAGCACGTCAACTTGATTTAATTGCCACCAGTAAATGGGACACATCATAAGTTGTTACCAAGTGAGTGTAAACTGTGTAATGAGTTGTAAACTCAATATAAGCTTCAACTTTTCCGGGCACATAAGCATCCCAATCATGTACTAAGATTTTTCTGCCCAACAAGAGAGTGTACAATAAAGTTATTCTCGGTTTTAATTTAAAAATGTTAGAACTCTATATCTTTCTCGTAAAATATGTTGTTTAAAAATAACATTATTCTACTTATTTTTTTAGAAATATCACCTCTTTTTTTGTGCATATAATGAAATTTTGGATCGGATGATCAAAGATTGATGCTTGTTATGGGAGTAACATGTGTTTTAGAGTTATATTCTATTTATGAGTGAGTTCACTTGTAGTAGCTAAAACATGTGCATAGTAAAACTTGTGTGCCTCAGGTAGTTGACTCGGTCTCGGATTTGGTCTCGGGGTTGATAAGGACAGTGGTTCACTGTTCGATTTGTGGAACTTGGGTCACCGTTCTAGGTTGATCTAGGATGTTGCCTGACATGTGTTGTTCTGATCGAGTTATTGGTCTACTCATGGTTCTGGCGGCACATCCTGCAAGGCTACAAATCTTGGTGGTGGCAACGGCAGTAGCGAGTAAAGTGGTGGACTTTCTGCAACTCCTTGCCTTTTCCCACTCCTTTTGTGCCTAGATCCTTGGCTTGTGGGTTGGCCGGGTTTTAGGCCTATCTAGATTTATGGTTTTTGTTTTAGAGGAATACAAGGGACTTTGGTGTACGGAGGTGTCACATAGTATACCTAGGCCTCGAGTTTTCAATTTATGTGTATGTCAGGTCTAGTATGTGTCTGGTAAGCTTATTGTTTTTAAAGTGCAAGTTTACTTAGGTATTGACCGTGTCTTTCTTTCTTTTTGATAGAAGGGTCCCGACCATTCTAAAACTTTCATTAATGAAACAACTGAATAAAAGGGAGGATCTTATACCTAAACCCAATTACAATATGCATCTAAAAAACGTATAATGTGTATTTTCATTAATTTTGTTAATAGATTGCACTTTGGTTAGAAAAAAAAACACATACGATTATATGACAAGTTGTGTTTATTATTAATTAATTAATTCATGATTTAATAAAAGAAGAAACAAATTAAACTCTAGGGTTTGCTCAAATTGTGAGGGAGAATGAAAAATGAAGTTATGATTAAATTAGGTCATCAGTTTGATCTTTTTTTTTTAGAGAAAGATAAATAGATTAATTAAATAAAAAATTACCCATAAGGCCACTCTTCAAAAAGCCACCAATTTTTTTTTACCCAAATAAGGCCACCAATATTTACAAAAATGTCACCGTATTTTTTTTTGCTATTATTTACAAAAATGTCACTGCATACGGAAAAAATAATAAAACTACTGTCAAAGCACACTAAAGCTACTGTCAAAGCACAATAAAGCTATTGTCCAACGACAATAAATCTATTGTCCAACGACAATAAAGCTACTGTCAAAGAACACTAAAACTATTGTCAAAAAACACTAAAGCTACTGTCCAACAATAATAAAGCTACTGTCCAAGGACAATAAAACTACTGTCTATGGACAATAAAGATAATGTCCAACGACAATAAAGCTACTATTAGTGACATGAATCGTAATTTTGAATTTTTTTAATATCAGATAGAAAAGTTTAAAGCTACTGAGTAACATTATTTGGGTAATAAAACTACTGTGGCATTTTGAAGAATAAGACACCCAAAATTGGTCTTATGAGTAATTGACCCTTAATTAAATAGTCGATCGATTACAATCGTAAGTTTGTGCATCCTGAATAATAACATGAGCGTTTGTTAACCAACTACGGTTAATTTGAATACTTAAGCCTGAACAAATCCCTTTAATTTTATTTACAAACAAAATAAAAATGACATTAATTGGGTTATATTTAGTCTGGTTATGAATTGATGTCACATAAGCATCATCAATTGCATCAGTTGGAGAGGAGGGATCTTTGTGAGTGTTGTGTGGTTAGGTAGGTGTGGGTCCAAAAAATTAGAGAGCTGTTAGATTTATGTGTCTACTTGACAAAGACCTATTGGCAATGGGGCCATTTTGAATGTTTGATGATTTTATTATATATATCTTTAATTTGGCCTTTTTTTCTGCTCCATTTGTCTTTATTTCTAACAAAATCAAAATCAGAGACCCACTTGGGAGATATGTTTGGATTTGGGGCAAAAATCATGGGCATCATTGATTTCTTTTAACCTTTTCTTTTCCTTTCCTTTAAGAGTCTTTGCTTAATTTCTGTAACAATGTTCAAAGTACCATATTAACCACACAAAAAAATGTTCAAAGTACCATTTCTAAAGAAAAACCAGCAGTTGGTTCTTCCTTTCAAAAGCTAACTTTTGCAAGCGAACTTTTTGTTGTAGCCGTCTTGTTCATTCCAAGAATCCAAACTAAAGTTCACTTGGTCTTTTTTGTTGTAGCCGTCTTGAAGGAAATGACTAGGTCAACGTGTTAGTAACGGCTTCATCAAAATAAGTTAATATTTTTGTAAGAATCGCAATTATAAAAGCTAAGAATATTACATACGTCGTTCATTATTTTGGCGATAACATTTAATTTCGTAATAGATTCATGACACTAATTATAACAAGGGTTTTCATCACCAACAATGTCTAAATTTTGATGCACCGAACATAAAGGTACTCAACTTTTAAAAGTGAATAATAAGGTATCTGCATATTCAAAAACACATCATCGAAATACATCCGTCTATTTTTCGTTAATTATGGGGGCATAACAATCATTTGACCTATCTCAACTTTCAAAAGTGTTCCTATTGAGTTTGCTCGAAAATCTCGAATCGTTTATTTTTTTTATTACGAATTTTCTAGTTTTCTCACTTTGAAAAATCATAAAAAATAAAGGAGTCGATTTTTTTTGCATTCTATCAACTTGAAAAGTTCTTAAAATCATTGGCATCGTTAGATAGTCGTGCTAGCATGGGCTTCGTTTGAAGTGTTTTGGGCACCTCTGGATGCCTCCTCGTAAACTGTACTTTTTACTTCAAGTTTACCTATATCAAAACTTTACCATTGGTAAAACATTATTTCAACTGACTTTGCTCGAAAAGCCCGACTTGTTTGTGAGTTATGATTTTTTAAGTTTTTCGACTTTGAAAAATCCAAACTCACAAACGACTCTAGTTTTTTTAGCAAAGTCAGTTGAAAAAATTTTAAAAATTATTTTTTAACATTGGTGATGTTTTGTAATGGGCAAAATGAAGGGACAATGAGGTTGGCCTGGTTTGGCACATCTGAAGGTGTCATAGCATACCATGGCATGCCAAACCTTGTCAACCTCCTTTTTCCTTTAATTTTGCTTGTGCCAAAACTTCACCATTGTTATGACATGATTTTTAAACGATATTCCAATTGAGTTTGCTCGAAAATCTTGACGTTTATTTTTAAAAAAAATCCTAGTTTTCCGACTTTGTAAAAAAATAAATGAGTTTTTTTTTTGCGTTATGTTAACTCGAAAAGTCCTTAAAATCATAATTTGAGTGTGGAAAGTTTCTGGTGAGAAAATAAGAACATGCAATTTTAACCCAAAAATCGTGTGTTATATAACCCATGATTTTGGGCGGAAAATAAAGGTTTGAAAAAAATAATAAACATTTCTCAAAACTTCACCACTAGTAAAACATGTTTTTTAAAAGGTGTCCAAATTGACAGAACTTGAAAATCTCGGATAGTTTATTTTTGATGAATTTTCTAGTTTTTAAACTTTGAAAAATTGCATGAGAATCTTGGGCATAGGCATCGTTAGCCTCTCTAACTTGAGCATGCATCGTTAGTTACCCTCTTTAGCATGTGCATCGTTAGTTAGCCTCGCTAGCATGACATCGTTGGAAGAATTGAGGGCACCTCGTGATACCTCGTTGTGAACTGCACTTTCCCTTCTACGTTACTAGTGTCAAAATTTTATTATTGATAAAACTTGATTTTCAAAAGGTGTGATAACGAACTTTGCTCGAAAAAAATTGACTCTTTTTTTTAGTTATGATATTTTAAGTTTTCCGACTTTGAAAAATTATAACTCACAAACCACTCGAATTTTTCGAATAAAGTCAGTTGACAACGTTTTGATTTTTTTTTTTTTTAACATTGATGAAGTTTTATCACGGACAAAGTTGAAGGGAAAAAGGTGTTGGCATGGTTTGACACCTTAACTTTTAAAAACATATCATCAGAATACCTCCGTCTATTTTTCATTATATCTCAGTTAAATAAAATATGTTGAAACACATGTCTCTTCCCTCAGAACCAGATGTCTCTTGTAAGGACATGTCTCTTCCCACCTTATATTTTCCTTCCAAAATTAATAATACAATTAATTATTCTCCTTCCAGATTTTTCATTCAAAATTTTATTTTTATTTTCTTCATATAATCAATAATTAAGTAGACATTATTTTTTTTTTAGAGTATGTGCTATTTTTTTTAGAGTATTACTTTGATTGCTTTAATTAATATATATTTAAGAACGGACTAAATCAAAAACTACAAGCATGAGCTAAATGACAGCATACCAGCCCAGCCCAGCCCAGTAGTAATTGGACTAAGATCCCAGGAACAGTACCATAAGATCCATTGGGTCACCTCAGAACCGGGTTACGAGTGACCCGGATAAGTAGGGGCTTCACACGTTCCATCTATGAAAAGGCACACGAATGCGGAAAGTAAGAGGGAGGCAAAGGCCACCGAGTCACTGCACTTCCCCTCCACAAAACCAAAATGAGAAAGAAATTATGAATTATCCAATCCCGTCTATCACAAAACCCAGCCTCTCCTTCTTAATCCCCTATCAAACACACCCAGAAAAACCATGGTAATTAGTCTCTCATCTTCTTTGTCTTTCATCAGCTTAACCAATTCCAGGTCTCCCATCTCTGAGTTCTCATCAAAACCCAAAACCCACCTCCCAAAACCCTTATCTTGCTCTTCATTTTCTTCATCAGACCTCAACTTTCACTGCAAGGACCCGTTTTTATCTGTAAAGGGTAGGCACCCAAATGGGAGAAGGTTAAAGTTCAGGTCTTGTGCAATTCCTGGTTTTGATTATGGCAACTTTGAGAGTGTTCAGTCAGTTTTGGAGGCAGCTGGAGTGTTAACAGCCATCATTGTTGTTCATGAGAGTGGTCATTTCCTTGCTGCTTATCTTCAAGGCATCCATGTAAGTAAATTTGCAGTTGGGTTTGGTCCAATTTTAGCTAAATTCAATGCCAACAATGTAGAGTATTCCATTAGAGCTTTTCCTCTAGGTGGGTTTGTGGGTTTTCCTGATAATGATCCAGAAAGTGATATTCCAGTAGATGATGTAAATTTGCTTAAGAATAGGCCAATATTGGATAGAGTAATAGTGGTTTCAGCTGGTGTGATTGCCAACATAATTTTTGCCTATCTTATAATCTTTACTCAAGTCGTGTCAGTTGGTTTGCCTGTACAAGAGGGCTATCCTGGGGTTCTTGTGCCCGAGGTTCGAGCCTTTTCGGCTGCTTCCCGAGATGGGTTGCTTGCGGGTGATGTGATCCTTGAGGTTAATGGAATTCAATTGCCAAAAGGAGGGCCTGCTGTGTCAGAGGTTGTTGATGAGATTAAGAAAAATCCCAAACGAAATGTGATTCTTAAGGTTGAGAGAGCAAAGCAGGATTTCGAAATTAGGGTCACCCCTGATGAGAATTATGATGGAACAGGCAAAATTGGAGTGCAATTATCACCAAATGTTAAGCTTTCGAAAGCTAAACCCGAAAGTATATCGGATGCTTTTAATTATACAGGGAGAGAGTTCTGGGGCTTATCATTTAATGTATTGGATAGCTTGAAACAGACTGTTCTAAACTTCTCACAGACAGCTAGTAAAGTTGCAGGTCCAGTTGCCATCATTGCTGTTGGTGCAGAAGTTGCAAGGTCGAATGTTGATGGACTGTATCAATTTGCTGCTTTGCTTAATCTTAACCTTGCAGTGATCAACCTTCTTCCCTTACCTGCTCTAGATGGAGGTACCTTGGCTTTCATACTTATAGAGGCTGTTAGGGGTGGGAGAAAACTCCCTCTAGAAGTGGAACAGACGATTATGTCGTCTGGGATAACAGTAGTAGTTTTCCTAGGATTGTTCCTTATTGTCCGGGACACACTTAATCTTGATTTCATCAGAGACATGTTGTGATTGCTGACAACATCTCAGAAAGTTGAATACAACTTGGGTTTGGGGGCATCCCTGTGAAGCTGGTGTCTCAATATTTGATGTCTCAGAGAGGGAACAAACCAAGAACTTAGAGGGTGCTTAACATGATGTTGTTTCTTTCATTCAAGACAATAGGCTGGGGTACTTTTGGCGTCTTCTTTTTCCCTATTTGTTTCACAATACGTGGTTCTTTATGGTCCTGTAAATCATATAGTTTCATTAATGATGTTGGCATACATAATGCCCTTTTATTTCTTGATTTCTCTTATAAAAGTCCACGAATACAATTGTTATAGCCAGATTCTTTATTTGGTACCTGAGCTTGTTCTGTAAGTCGGAAATCTTTGAATTTCGTTGTTTTACTCATATGTAAGACTAAGTTTTGGTTGCTCTACCATCTTTTCCTTCCTTTTTTCTTTTTTTTTCTTATGTTTTCCTCCTTTCCTCAATATCTTGTTTCTGCTTCTTTGAACTCTTAGCAAGTCACTCAAGAAGGAACACTCTTGTTTACTATTATGCTGGACAAACTTTGCATCAACTTATTATTTCCTACGGTAATTCCTGCATATCAGCAGTATGAAACCAACCGAGGCAAATGTGTCCAAGATCATCTCTATTCCCCATTCCTTGGCTAGGTGCTAGGGCCACCGTCTATGTATTCTGTGAAGGAATTAGAAATAAACATGATGCATTCTAATTAAGATTTGCTTTATGCCCTTGAGAGGTTTAATGTGTGACAGATTAGAGACATGTAATGTGATTTTTAGCTTTTTTAAATGTTACTCGGAAGGACAGTCGTATTATTTTCGGAGGTGTGACCTGCACTTTTGCTGTACTGCATTAGATTTTAAACATAGTGACAGCCTCTTGATTTTACAATGCAATGGACTCTGGCTTTTAAGGTGTGATCTGAGGATGGGAGGAGAAACCAATACTGTCAACTTTTTCCTGTAATCAAATCAACACAACGATTAGAGAGAGAAAAACGAACCACCACTTATAAATTCACAAAAACGAGTCCCGTTTAGGTACTCAACTACTTCTCATCCAAAAAAATAAAAACTTATGCAAAAAAGTACGCAGTTACTTCCGTGGTCAATTGTACCCAACTGTTATTGGATCAAATCCCACTAGATCTGATGGTTGAGGAAAATCTGGACATAACTAAATATTAGTTAATTTTTCTTTTTGTTTTATCATTTGAATATCACTAGATCATCATCCTTCAATTGTCAACTAAACTATGGACTACGAACACACGCCAAGTTACCCATATCCAACTATCTAGACTTAACCATGGCTATACTAACCACAATCGCCGCTCCAGGCCTCCAACCATGCTAAAACCACCCTCGCCACAGGCAACTCTAGCCTTGGCATGCAACTCAACCAAGACAACACCCAAGTCGACCACTATCACAAGAAAAAAGAAACAAGCTTCGTGCTAGGCATCTTTTAGAAACACCAACCGCGATTTGATGCTTAACGACAAAAATTCAACGAAATCGACACTTCCGTGCTTCTCCTTAAAATTCTAACGGAATTTTAATTAGGAGATTTTGGACTTTTTAAAGAATATATGAACAAGTTAATGAGAAAGTTAATAATACTAGAAACGGAAACACACCCCACGCGTGTGAGAGTTTTTATTTTAAATTTTTTTGTATGACATTTTTGTCTTTAACAGTTGACATTTTATCCAAAGTTATTTAATACTTGAGGTTACTAAAGTACAAAAATTCATTTATGGTTGAAAAAAAAAATTCTCTTAAATAAAATTAGAATTATCCACACACCGATGAGTGTGAGAGTGGAGGTGGTTACTTTGAGAATGTGGGTGGTTAAACTAGTATTTTTTTCTTTTTTTCTTCTGTTATTTGTGATTAGTTTTTTATCCTTTCTGATTAATGTGGTATGCTAAGTAACTTAATATATATATATGAGGGGTATTTGTGTAAAAAAAAATTGTTATAGTTGACAACACCTCTTCTCTTAAATATAGTATAGATATAGATAATATCTACTATTTTTTTTCTTTCCTTTTTCTTTTTTGCTTGTCTCAAATAATATCTACTATTTGCAAAGAACCTATTACAGTACTACACAACTCGCAACGCATTAACTATTCTTTTACACTGAAGTTATTGTGCATACCATTAACATCATCATTTTCTAATTAATTTGAAGTAATTTTTTTTATAAGGAAATGAAAGTACAACTACAGAGAAAAGCCTCTTGAACACAACGAAATTTTTTTAGATGTGACTGTCACGTCATGTCATATATGTGACTCCCAATAAAAACATGTCAAGTGGAACTTGTTTAACACCTCATCATTAGACACATATCCTTAGGATTTTAAGGTAAGGTTTAGGGTATGCCCCATGCTGAGGTGTTAAAAAAATTCCAAGTGGCAGGTTTTTATTGGAAAATCACATATTTGACATGGCATGACAGTCACATGGAAAAATCTCTCATTGTTCCAAGCTTTTTTGCCATAGCAATAATCGATTCACCAAAAGCATCATGAACAACGAAACCAGCAGCTGCATTACGATTTGGGTGCACTGAACCATCAAAATTAATTTGAAGTATTGAATTCAGTATTAGTAATTAATTTGTTCAATATGAATCCCTCCATTGTACCAAAAAAATATGTTCAATATGAATCAGAATCTGTGTTTAATTGAAGGAAATAAATTTATTTAGAAACTTTAGAGAGTATCAATAATACAACTTAAAAGCATTATTGACAACGTTGAAAAACCTACTAACGACAAAACGTCAGAATAAAGAGGAAAACGACATTTACAGCTGTTGAAATTTCATTGAGAAGTTATTAGAATTTGCAGTGTCCTGAGACAGACTTAAGATATCCAAAATTTTAAACAATAACGAACTACTTTAAGAAAAATAAATTGCGAGGACGAGACGATCCTCTACATATGGCAAAAATAAACTCTTTTCGATAATTATATCTAGACAAACAATAATAATTTGACGGGTCCACAAGGTGACGTAACCCTAATCAAAATCATTAGCAGCGATTGGATAAAAACGCTGAAAAGTCGCTCAATTCTTCACTACGTGTGGTTTCCAACCTTAACGAAAGTTTAAAACTATTTTATTATTAGTAATTCGAGATGCATTCTACGTGCGTGAATCATTTATCTATTGTTTCCGATTATAAGAGATGCGGTCAACCATGCGGTTCAAATAAAATTTAATGTAAAATAGAATAGTTCATAAAATCAAAAGGGTAGATGCAATGAAAATCCCTCCCAATATGGCCCTTGTCAAAGTATTTCTTAAAATGTATATTTGACCTACAAAGAGAACATGTAGAAAATTGCTAAATTAATTTACCACAAACTTTGAAAATTAATGGTGAAATGTCTAAACTGGTGTTCTAGAAGTGAAAGAGATTGTGTATGGGTGTATATATTAGGAATGAAGGGTGGAGATAGAAAACGCGTTCCCCGACGTACCACTTAGCATGCAACCCGGACCGAAATGGGTGCTCACCCCTCTAAATAAATCCCTTCTAGCACACTCACCCTCACCAAAGCCCCAACTTTGGACCCAAAAAACACAAAGCTCCTCTCTCTCTCTCTCTCTCTCTCTCTCTCTCTCTCTCTCTCTCTCTCTCTCTCTCTCTCTCTCTCTCTCTCTCTCTCTCTCTCTCTCTCTCTCTCTCTCTCTCTCTCTTTTTGTTTTTTTTTTCCTCTCTAAATCTGAAACCTTCTCTCTGTCTACACCAAAACAAAACAAGGATAGAAGATGGCCAAAAAAATTAAATAGAGAGAAGAGCAGCGAATAGAGACAAAGAGCTAGCTAGCTTTGGTGTTTTTGTATCTCTCATCTTTCCTGTATTTCTCTCTCAAATACACCCTGGGAGAGGAGAGAGAACTCTTCCACAAACCAGCTCTCCCCTCTCTCGCTCTCCCTCTCTTTCTCTCTGATCTCATTTCTCAGAGTACATATATACAAACCAAAGAAAATTGCAATACCATTTGCAAGGTGGGCAGTCCCCAGAAACCAACCCTCAAATAATCAAGAAAACCAAAACAGGTTGTGGGGGGTGGTTTTAGCTATCTATCTTATTTTCATCAACCTATCTATAGCTGGCTAGCTGTTTCGAGGCGAGAATGATCATGAGCAACAGCGGAGATGGATCGATGGACTTGAACGAGATGGTTGCGGCAGCCCAGATGGGAAGTGGTCCCCACCAGTTTCATCAGTCCATCCGGGGGCTGAAGAAGGGGCCCTGGACGGCGGCGGAGGATTCGATTCTGATGGAGTACGTAAAGAAACACGGCGAAGGAAACTGGAACGCCGTTCAGAAGAATTCAGGGCTGGCCAGGTGCGGCAAGAGCTGCAGGCTCCGGTGGGCCAACCATTTGAGGCCTAATCTCAAGAAAGGCTCGCTCACTCCGGAGGAGGAGCGAATCATCATCGAACTTCATGCCAAATACGGCAACAAATGGGCTCGCATGGCTTCTCAGGTATATACATATCATCATCCATATCAATTGTAGGTGGAGTATTTTTTTTTGGTCGAACATCTAGGTCGTGTCTGTTCTTCGATTACTCGTGTGTTTCCTCGGAGTATGTCTTTTTTTTTCTTTCTTGATTATATATGTTTTGATGTGAGTTCTTCTCGATCTTTCTTTTTCATCTTGATTCGGATTGTGACCCGAGCAGCTTTCATTTTCTGTTACCTTTCGCTTTCTCTATCTCTTTCTTTTCTTCTTTCTTGGTCGTCTTGGACTATCTGTCTTAATTTACAAAGTTTTCATTTTTTTTTTCATATCGATTCTAATTTTTTTCTCTGAATCCATATTTTTTATGATCTCGTTCGATTTTCTAATCACCATTAATTTTGTTTTGGACCGACCTTTTATGATTTTCTCAGAACTACGCACTCCTATGTGTCTGTTTATTCTTTAATTTTGACCTTTTCTTAATTAAATCTCTGTCTCTGATTAATTAATTAATTTCGTGTGCGTCTGTTACTTTCAAATTTGTATCATCAGTTACCTGGTAGGACTGACAATGAGATAAAGAACTACTGGAACACAAGAATGAAGAGACGGCAGAGGGCCGGATTACCAATTTACCCTCACGAGCTGCAACATGAAGCAACTGCTTCATTTCACCACCGCCAAGCACATCTGCAGCAGCAAAGGCATAACTCAAACTCGTCTTCATCTTCATTTTCATCACTCCTTTCCTCCTCTCATCCTCGAAAGGCAAATTACAGTGCTACCCCCTCGCTTTCTCTTTATGATCAGATCAGTTTTGATGCCCCTATGCAGAACTCTCCTTCTCTTAATTACTCCAACCCGCCCATGACGGCCCAGTTCAACGGTAACAACGGTGGTTTTGCTATCCCATTATCTCCGGTTTCACCGGTTTCCCCATTTGGGTCATCGTCTTCAGCTCTGTTCAATCAGACCAGCATTCCAAACCAAACCCTTTTGACAACTCCATCTCAGTTCTACAATTCAGGCCATGGAGGTTTTGGTAATTACAGTCTTAGCCATAGCTCGATGATCATGGGGACTCCTACTTATGAGCCTATGAAATCGGAGCTCCCTTCGAACCAAACACCACCCTACACCCTTGCAAAACCTGCTTCATCCGCTAACTTTAATGGCGGTGAGGGTCTGATGGAGGCTTCAGGCAATACCAATGACTATGAGATCGAAACCGTCACCTCTCAAGTGAAGAGAGGTAGTGGTCTGTTGGATGATGTTTTGGTGCAGGCTGAAAAAATGTCTCATAATAAGAGATCAAGGAGTGGAGACAGCTCATCGGGCGAGTCGGGAAAAGACAAATATATAGTGGAGGAGGAGGATGAATCTGCTGATCAGGAAGAGGAAGAAGACAATGTGCAGGACGAATCAACTTGGAAGAGCAGTGGTGAGAATAGTGCTGAAAACCAAAGAGATGGTAGCTCATCTCCATCAATTGGTAAGATATTCTAGGGTTTATTAATATACTTCTTACACATTAATTAATAATTAAGGAGAGGGTGTTCTATATTTTTTTTTTATATAGATTAATATGTTATATATTTTGCTCCACTCGCCTAATGATCTCTACTTTTATGAAATAAAAAATAGTGAAAAAATCTGATACACTATTGTTGGGAAAAAATTTGTTGAGCTAACATCTCATCAAATTGATATTCATTGTACAGGTTGAATGTGTTTGTGCTTATTGTGGACAAATTTTCTGTATTTATTTGGTCTTTTGCTCATTCGTTTTCTAATAGCTCAAGTTTTTTCCTTTTCGTTTAATTTGTTGTCACAGGGATGAAACCAATTGAGGATCCATTAGAGGAGATGGACGATGACTTGTTAAGCCTGCTCAACTTCTCATCTGCAACGCCAGTCTCCGAGTCATGGTACATGGGATCCACGTCGAACAGCGCATCATCGGGTATGAATGGTGCAAGCGAAGTTAATGTGAGTCTAGACATTCAGCAAAACGCATCGACATTGGTATCCCCGGTGAACACGAGTGCAGCGGCACCTGATGATGAAGTTAAGCGCAGCCTTCCTCCATGCTTCTGGAACAACATGCCTGGCATCTGCTAAGAATATTTGAAGCTCTCCATAATCATGAGATCCAACATTGATCTGCGTCTACTTCCGTTTGAAGGGCTAGAGATAGTGAGTGTACCATATGAGTACTAGTCAAGACTAGAGCTTAGCGTGCATACGTGGTTAAAATGCTAGAGTACCAGTACCAGTGCGGATGATCATGTGGGTTTATGTACGTTTTAATTAGTTAATTAGGTTTCATTAGGGCTAGCTTTTCTAGCAAAAAGAGACAAGGAAGCTTAGGGTTCTCGGTCTCTTCTCTTTAATTTAGAACTCTGTGTTTAATTATGTGAAGTAGTTAAGTAAACCGATCGAAACCCGGAAAAACAAAGAAGTTCAATGTCATGCATGTGTTGTATATATCATCAATGTAGAATGTACCAGTTCTAGTTTCTTCATGTGTTGTATTTATGCATGTGTTCATAAATGGTTTCTTTTTATTTTTCATATTTTCTTAAAATATTCCTTTTTCAAGCTATTTGTTGGTGTTTCAATTTCTGATACTTCACAGAAACTAAATATTGTACAAACTGAACTTTTTTGGATACCTTAAATTGGGATCCAACCTATAACTTATCCGTCAATTTCTTATCTCCTTTTCCAATTGCATTCGTAAGGGAGAGTTTCCCTTTCCAGCCGCTATTCACACCATTGATGAGGTTTCTATATATCATCACTAAAGTTGAAGTACTTTGGCTGTTTGCCAAGTGCCCATATCAAAGTACCTTGGACTTTGCTCAGATTAATGGTAACCCTAAGGGCTAGGGCAAATTGTTGGTGCAAACTTCAAATGTTGATTTCCCTTTCCGGCGGTATTTACCCCATTAATGAAATATTTACCATCGCTAAAGCTTATGTACTTTTGGCAAGCGCCCACCAAAGTACCTTATATTTTGCTCAAATATTGAACCTAGGAGCTAGCTAGGGCAAGTTAACTTGGTATGGATATATTTAGCACCGGCATATATCTTCAAAGGAAAGTTTCACGTCTTGATTCATCACAGTGACATACACGTTGTCCCTACACGTTTTGGTGACGACTGTGTTATTATCTGCGACGATTACTATCCCCTCTGAAAATCTAACTCTGTCGTCGTAGCTGTCTTATGTGCATCCACCATGCCAAAATTTAAGGTCTTTAATTAATTAAAAACAAATACGAAAAACCCAATTTACAAGTAGACTACTTTATCACGAAATTCGCCCAAAATATCACCGCAAATATGCTAAATATAGAGGTGCTTTTGCAGCTTTGATGAGGAAAGCTGGATCATCGTTGATCAACTTGGATTGGCTTTGATGGAAAAAGGAAAAGAAGAAAAAATATATATTTAAAATAGGGGGGTCACGCATACTCTCCTTCCCCAATAGTCGCCTATTTCCCTCACTAATGCTGTAATATAAGCACTACTAAATGTGAGAGGAAACATAGAAGCTGCAGATTAAATTAATTATGGGTGACCCTGCATGCACGCCAACATTTTTCACGTTCTATCTCCTATGCTTTTTCTACTTCAGATTTCTTGTAGTACTGAAATTCCAGAAAAAAGACGTAGTAAACTTAAATTAAACCAGATAAAATTACTTTAAAAAAAAAACAAAGGAGAGAAATTTATGACTCGATATGTACGTGCTTCATAGATATACATGGTACAAGAACCTAGGTTCTCTTGTTTTGGCAAGAGATGTACCTAGGTAGCTATTCCGAGGACAGTTAATAATTTCCCAAAAAATGTACTTATTTTCAATAGCAACACGAAATGCTAGAAACTCGAAGCAATCTATATCTGCACGTTTTTAAGGGTCATCTTTACAAACAATAATCAAATGAAAAAATCAATTATTTAGTCATTATTATTATTATTAATTACTACTATTCATAGGTTCGTCTGACTATTCATAGATATACTTCATCAAAAATGTATCGTGTGGTTGGTAAAAATGTAAAATAAAGTAGAGTAGGTGAAATTATTCTAATTGAACTTGCTTTGCTAATTGACCGCTGACTAGAGTCTTCCCCTCTTGTATTTGATTAGGGCATTAGGCAAAGCAACTTAGACCAGCCAGACAGCGACTAGCTAACTGCATGATCAAGTAGCTAGGGAATTTGGTCAACAGTCCGCTTTGAACCAATCAATCAGCTAGCTAGGTTTTGATTTTGAATGTCAAATTGTCAATGATCGAGAATCAGTCTTTTCATTAATTACCATTTTCAGTTTTTTGGTTGAAATTATGTACCGGGCAAATGGAGTTGAGTAAACGGACAATACTTATACTTCACCATGTATTGGGTATGCTTAGTGTACAAGTTCATTTTGGAACTTGTGAGAATCAGAGTACTTAATTGAATATTAGTGAAGATCGAGGTCATATATATATATGGTATATAGAACCCACCCCCTCGATCATCGCTAGCTAGGGTTGGAGCCTATTGACACTCCCTCTCCACGCTAGGGCTTCTATTTGTGGTACATTATCATATATGCTAGGTATATACCATGTTAGATTAAGAACATCCAACACAGCTTTGATCAATTAATAGGTTAGCATATGAAAAATAGATGTAGAAAATAAATAAATACTCTTATCATCGGAGCTATAAGTCCCTGCATAATCATTGATCGAATTCATCTTTATCAGAAAGTAGTTGGTAATTTATCTAATCCAACTAGCAGCATATGTATATTCTTTCGAGTTAATTTCAATTAACGTACATCAATAAGGTGGTGAGGATTTGTACTTGCCCTGAATTTTGGGAGTGGCATGAGGGAATGGAATTGGAGGAAATTTTGCATCGATATTAATTTTGCATGTATAGCACAAATTGGCACATTTTAATACCATGTGGTACGTTTTGTGGGGGGACATATAGATTGCATGAGCAAAAGATTGGCGGGGATTAATTGATACAAGTAATTGTCCATGTAGCTAGCAAGCTAGCTAGCTCATGCACAAGGTGAGGCATAGAATATTTTCCACACCATCCGGCCCGTTTCTAGCCATTGAATCCTTCCCCCTTACAAACCTTGTGTGACTTCAATTTTATACTTCTCTATTTTCTCATTTCATGCATGCTTCTTAGTCTTACTTAAATTGCAATCACATTAATTGATGAGCTAGCCATTGAAATCACATCATTTCTTTCTTTTTTTTCCTTCGACTGAAAAAAAGTAGTGTTTGATGGAATAGCTTCACCTGTAAATTACTAGTATGCAGAGACAATACATCTATGCATGGAGTACCTCACTTTTAATTCTTGAGAAGTATTAACATTTGTTTTTTATCAATGAACTTGTGAATTGAATAAAAAAGATATTAATTTGCTAAGGAATTTTTAAATTTAATTTGTGACTCAAAGAATGGAGATACAATATCAAACAAGTTTGAAATAATAAGTTGTAATTTGTTCAAATTAGATAATTGAGGGTGGAAACTAGCCTGCACAAACATAAGGTACGTACTAAAATTTGATAAACTCAAATAAAATTATTGGTAATAATTCGTCAATCTTAGAAGATTAACTATAAATTCTTAACATTGTTTATATGTCAAGCAACAATATATTAATCAAATATAGTATGATTATGTGTTGTTTTAGACATACAATATAATTTTTCAATTGGAAGATTTCAAACATGTATATCCGAACAACGTACATTTATTACTTGTAACAGGAATCATAACTTGGATTCAATATATCCTTGAGATATAGAATTCTCAACAAACAAGTGTACAACCAAATCCTGCTTATTAGAGAAAGTTTTCATGTGGTAGAATTACTTAACAGGCATATATAAAATAATCCCATGGCATATAGAGATATACTTAGACCCTAATTCATTACTTGACTTGAATTACTACTTTTCCGATATTAGAGCTTGTGAATAGTGACCCTAAGCTCTCCAATAAATTTTCAATTCCATGGACGATTTTGATCTTAGAACCAATCTTGCCTTGTTTGAGATGGCTCTCCATCTCCTTTGCAAAATCCCCAAAACGATCCAAGTATGAAGTCGCCATGTACCCTTGCATCTTCACTTCTTTGCCGATCAGATTCAGCAGATTCCTCACTCCCTCTCTCTCAGTCCAAACCTGCACAAGATCATAGACAAAGCTTATAAGTTTGGCACTACTTGAGAAACCAGCCAAAATCAACATGCATGACGCACGCACCTTAATTATTTCAATTTTCAATAACATGTCGTTTTGTACATATGCATGTGAAATTGTATACATCATCCATATGCATAGAAAAACATATATATAATAACTTTGACACTATGTATTATGTCATAATGTAAATACATACAATTGGCATTAATGGTATCATTTACCTTATTGTACCCAGATATCATGCCACAAAGAGAGACCTTTGCATGCTTGTTGACATGGTTGAGAACAGCCTCGAGCATTTTACCGCCAACATTGTCAAAATATATATCAATTCCGTCTGGGAAGTACCTGTAAATTATATGTATATATTGCAAACTTTCACTTTCTTTGGTACGTACATATATTTTATGCCACGATATATATAAAATGGTAACTTAGTTAAAAGAAGTTAATGTTACTTGCTTAAAGCAGCATCAAAATCTGTCTCTGTGTGGTAGTTGAATGCATCGTCATATCCAAACTCCTCCTTTATGAGCCTTACCTAAGAACCATAGCAATATTCAAAACAAAAGGTTTTCGAACAATGCCTCCTTATAAAAGTAAAACTAAAGTATTAGGTATTTAGGTTTACAACATTGTAATTGAGTTCTTTATAATATTATATATAATGGTTACATCCAGCATTCTAATGAACAAAATACATGTTCTACATGGTGTATATGTAATAATTCCTGATAAATCATAATAGAGTGAGCAATAGAAATTCCAAACTTATATCACAATCTGTTGCAATCTAAACGAGTAATAAATTTATAGGTCGAACAATTTGTCATGTCCGCGCCGTCACCATATATTGGCCTATGCAATCAGCTAGA
This sequence comes from Rubus idaeus, assembly GCA_030142095.1. Classification (NCBI taxonomy): domain Eukaryota; kingdom Viridiplantae; phylum Streptophyta; class Magnoliopsida; order Rosales; family Rosaceae; genus Rubus; species Rubus idaeus. The sequence continues at coordinate 37,307,333 of CM057970.1, forward strand.
TTTTTCCTAGTTCGTATATATATATATATATATACTTCGTTGAATCGCGGCTTATCATATCTTTGTGTTTATTGGAATGCTATTTTTGTATTAACTATTAAGACAAATGAATATATATATATAAGTTAATTCTTTATTAATTAAGTCCACAATATTAATTTGATTAAATTTTGAAAATTAGAAATACCCTACGTTAACTAGAAGTAATGGAATAAAGAAGGTACGTACGTAGGATAGTATACACATATAGAAAATGTAGTTCTACCTAAAACTTATTTATTTGAATGAAGTGAAATAAATTATTTTGATTTATGAGTTTTCATGCGATTATTGAAACAAATAGAATAAAAAAGTGGACTCCACATAGAGAGCAATGGTGTTGCTCATATTATTGCTCGCTTTATTGTTCGTAAGTGAGGTCTATATTTTTCGTTAGAAGATGTTATTTTACAATATTTCATTGTAAGTGAGGTCTTTATTGTTCGTAAGCGAGACCTTCATTATTTGCAAGCGATGACTAATTGGCTCATGAAAGCAATTTTACATGATTTCTTTCATTATACCCTCTAGTCCACATAATATTTTGGCTTTATATCTCTCCGTTCTCCGATTCAATTTTGAATGATAATATAGGTCCCAGTTCGCCTGGGGTCTGATTCCCTTTGGGAAAAAAAGAAAAGGAAAAGAAAGTGGACTCCAAATCAAAATCATGGGCTAAATTAAGATGATCATGGGCTATAATTCGTTTCTTTGACTTCGTATCCAAATGTCTAGCTAGTTATGTTAGGGATTGGGCCATGGTTTAAGGTGAGCCTTTGATTGTTACAAATTACAAAAGCCTCTGTTTTGTACTTTTAAAGGTGAGCCCAAATTGCTGGTAGATGGCGAATAGAGAGTATCAGAGTAGTGCTAAAGAAAATGGCGAACAGCTACTGTGAGGAAGAGCTAGGTGTATTCCCCTCCTCCACAAATAAAGAGTGCAGGAGCTTCTCTGGTAGGGACTCGAATCATATATCAGTGAAACTTAAGGACTGCCTTGGTGTAACCCATGCCAGAAAATGTATGTCAACTACTTTAATAATTTACGTACCTTGTCATCGGTTCCGGTGCTGCCGACGACCCTACAGCCTTTAAGCTTGGCCAACTGCCCTGCATAAATCCCAACGGCACCGGCTGCGGCTGAAATGAACACATTTGACCCTTCTTTTATTGGCTCTGCAATCACCTCCACTCCCACCCACGCTGCAAATCCAGGTATCCCTAAGATGGTAAAAATAGTAATGTCAAAGTTAACGAAATTAGTTCTAGCTAGCTCCTATGCTTCGGAGTATCACATCCTCCATGCTATTCCATCGTTTTATCCGATAAGAAAAAGAAACATATTACCTAGCAAACTGAGATATTCAGGCAATGGAATCCCAGCATTTGGATCCACCTTTCTTAGTCGCTGGGATGGTACCACACAATACTCAGCAAAAGATGTGGAAGGACAGATCACTATGTCACCTTTACTATAGTCACCATCCTTTGACCTAATTACTCTTCCAACCCCAAATGCTGAGACTACCTGCATATATATTACACATCAAACCATGATATATCATGAACACCATAACAAATAATGCACGGAAAGAAAGAAAACTGATCGAACCTCTTTCAGGTTGAACTGGGCAAAGTATAGCCCTTCTTGTAGGCCGGTCATTCTGCCGCGCAAGTATGGTTCAACGGAGATGAAGAGCGTCTCAAGGACGACATGTTGTTCGGGGATTGCATCAAGGGCCAGAGAGACAGTGCGAATTTTGAGATGATCTGAAGTTGGAATGCCGTCTGGAGCATAAGCAGCCACGTACCATTCTCTGCTTTCGACTACCGTAGTACTCATCTCTTTCAACTAGTCTAGTTGGTTATTGTAAGTTTGTAACTACAACCACCCCCAATATATTGATTCAAAACAAGGATTACACCCCACCAAATTGTACTCTTCACGTGAACATTTAGATTTAAAAACATTGTATGATCATGATTTATTGTGACAAATGACATGTCATTAAATTGTTCCAACAAAATTATAAAATAAGATTAGATTAAACTTATTTTTTGTTTTAAAAAAAAAAAGTTGAACAATAAAATCTTAGATTAATTAACAAGAAAAAAAGCATTACATGAGGAAAACACGATCAAAGAGAGAAAAAAGGAAGAACAAAAGAACAAGAACTCTTTTTTTTTTTTTATCAAGAAGCTCAGACGCAATTCACGCAAATATTCAAAATTAAGATGAATGCCCGGCCCAGAAGCAACCCAGGACTCTAAACAATTTGTATCAATACACAATTCCAAAACCAAAAGGGAGAAACCCTACAAGTTCTGAAACATAAAGGTACTGCTTTAATTATGAAAGGAGCCGTAGAGGTGACTAACGGGAAAATTAATGTCTACCCTATGACTCTATGAGGCTGTTGGTTATTAACTCATCATATATAGAATCAGTTACTTGTATTATGAAACAAACTTCCATCCACCCAGATGCGCGCTAAAACTACAACCAATTAATTCCAGTTCATGATTAAGCACTCCCAAAACGGGGTTAATTGTTCTTATGGGATTACTCACCACAATTTGGTTCTCACCTACAAATTAGAGATCAATTACGAAACCATTAGAATTATATACAAGGATTTAGGTTTTGAACTGGGGTTAATGGTTCTTAGGCTTTGAAATTGGGCGTGATGTCTTATTCTTCTGTTATTCTTTTTTTGGTTTGATCGTGTTCTCCAGTTAGTTGTTTTAATTTTCTTGTTCAACTTTTTGTTTATTTTATTTTATAATTTTGTTGGAGAAATTTAATGTCATGTCATTTGTCACAATTAATCATGACCATACAATATTTTTAAATCTAAAGGTTCATGTGAAGAGTAAAAGACTGTGTCAAATAATGAGTCCATTGATCCGGACCCTATATATATATAATAATTTGACGAATAATTTCAAATCAACGGTTAGATGAGTAGTATGTTTAAAAAATAATATTTCAAATAAACTTTAAAATACTTATTCAACCGTTAATTTGAAAATGTTCACCAAGTGATCATCACTAGAGACTATATATATATATATATATGATTTTCTCTTATTTTATATTTTTTTTATTAAATAAAGCCATGCAATTCCTTGATTAATTCATTGTTTGGGATTTATAAGAAAATGATCAAGTAACTAGGATAAAATGATAGGTGAGCCTCTAATTGAGAAATGTCAACATGTAACAGTAAAGAGAATCTCAATTTAGAAAATGAAAAGGCAAAACGCAGAAGTACTTAAAAAATCTCTTAAAAGTTAAAATACATATTAATTGGAGGCTTCAAACTCGAAAGCATCCATAAAAGAAAATGGTCAACAAACAACTAGACTCTTATTAGACAAAGTTTTCATAAAACACTTGACAAATTAAAATGGCATATATAGATTGATATCCATTACTTGGATATATATGTATATATATATATTAGTCAACTAGATCGATATTAATCATTTTATCCATGATCGATATATAGATCGATTACTTGACTTGGATTACTACTTTTCCAATATTAGAACTGGTGAAGAGTGAGCCTAGGCTCTCCAAGAACTTGTCAATTCCATGAAAGATTTTATGCTTAGAACTAATCTTTCCTTGCTTTAGGTGGCTCTCCATCTCCTTTACAAAATCCCCAAAACGATCCAAGTATGAACCCACCATGTACCCTTGCATCTTCACATCTTTGCCAATCAAATTCAGCAGATTCCTCACTCCCTCTCTCTCGGTCCAAACCTGCATGCATAAAAATACACAAACCTTAATTAGACCAGAAAATTGACTCTATATACAATGCACATGAATTTAATTTTTAATAAAAATGTCTTTTATATCCATGTGCAATTGTGTGTATTATGCTAGTATATATAAACAAAATTTGTGACGTATATATATAATAATGTGAAGATGACAAAATTAATGGTAGTGATGATACATACCATTAATTTGATTACGTACACGTACCTTGTTATAGCCAGATATCATGCCACAAAGGGGTATCTTTGCATGCTGGTTGACATGGTTGAGAACAGCCTCAAGCATTTCACCGCCAACATTGTCAAGGTATACATCAATTCCATTAGGGAAATACCTGGAAATAGTTAAATTGATATAAGGAAAACTTTCTGACTTTATATTGTAAACACGTAGACGATACACATATGCCTTGAGCTAATTAGATAATATAACGGCTATTAGCAGCATTAATTAGAGTTTCTGTATATATAGATGGAGCATAATTGATTCTAATGTGGTCTTATCTTCAATGTTTTTCTATAACTATATGTCTATATGCTCTCAAAATCACAACGTACGTATCTATTATTTAAAAAACGACTAATTACTTGCTCAAAGCAGCATCAAAATCTGTCTCCTTGTGGTAGTTGAATGCATCATCATATCCAAATTCCTCCTTTTACGAGCCTTACCTGCATAAATTATCAACAAATTTCATCACAAAACTCAAAAAGTCTCACTTACGTGCATCGGTCATTATATCCATGATTCATTGTAATATTACATTCAGCAATCTAATTTAACCAATTGTACGTAAAATTCACATTTCCAATCCATTGAACAATTGACATAATAATTGGGTATAAATGCATTAAATTTCTCATAATATAAAGACAGATAGGACTTCCAAAAGGGAAAAGTTGCCTAGTCTTACTGTGCTATGACATTGCCATGGTGCGCGTACGAAATTTTTTTGATAAACAAAATCAAGTTTATCAATATGATTAAGGTGGTCGTGTTAAAATCTTGTTGATAATTTACTTAAATTATGACCATCTTTAGTTCTTTACTAGCCTTCCGTAGGGATTAGGATTTTTCAAAGTTGCTGTGTTTGGGGAAAAAGCCAAATCATTTGACAAGACAAGACAACAACCAAAATCCATTCACTTGCAAAAAGCTAGAAAAAGCTAGTAGTGCGCTAAACAGTTGATGCAACTAGGGCAAATAATATATAGTACGGAACCGACACTCACCATTGTTGAGACTTGAGAGGGTAGATGATGGGAGGCTCTATGGTGGTTTAATGTTCCAGAATATCGTATGATTTTTTGCTAGACGATTCCAGGTTAATTAGGTGACCAACATGCATGCTTACATTAGTTTTTTTTTTTTCAATAAGTAAATGTTACTGTGTAGCACCAAGTAAAAATTTCGGATTGTAACGAGAAATTGTCATAATATATATGTATTTATAACACTACGATCGAAGCTAGTTAGTTAATACTTACTTTCTCATCAGATCCCGTGCTTCCGACGACCCTACAGCCTCTGAGCTTGGCCAACTGCCCTGCATACATCCCAACCGCCCCAGCTGCGGCTGAAATGAACACATTCGACCCTGCTTTTATTGGCTCCGCCACCACCTGAATTCCCACCCACGCAGCAAACCCGGGTACTCCTATACATCATAATAAGATATGAGTAAATGAGTAATAAGTATTACAAGTTTACAACAACTAATATCAAAAATGACCTAGGGAATCCAACACGAAATTAACCTAGGGTAGGAGGAAGGTCAAAATTGTATTAGAAGAAAGAAATCTAATAATGTACGTACCCAGGATACTGATGTATTCAGGCAATGGAATCCCAGCATCTGCATCGATCTTTCTTATTAAAGTCTGGGATGGTAGGACACAATATTCAGCAACAGGTGTGTAGGGACTCAGCACTATGTCACCTTCCCCATAGTTACTATCCTTTGACCTAATTACCCTTCCAACCGCAAATGTTGAAACTACCTGCATTATAATTGATAACAAATGCAAATTAAAACATATTAAAATTAAACCAAAAGTACGTACATACAGTGGCGGATCCAAACCAAAATATTAAGGGGACAATTTGATAAAAACATATTTGTAAATTCAAATCAAGTATTCAAGACATAATTCTATATAAAAAAATATTAAAAAATTTAAATATCATAATTTCTAAACTACTAAAGTTTGAACTCCTCTCTTTACGTTTCCAAACCTACACCTCGACCAATAGTCCACAAATTTTACTTATTAAATTATATACAAATAATGTATCTAATATCTTATTACTGACAACTAAAATATAAACTTAATCTAAAATAAATTTGGTTGCTACTGATGATAAGATTTGAATCCTTACACTAAAACAACCGATAGTCCACAAATTTCACTTATTAAATTATATACAAATAATGCATCTAATATTTTATTATTGACAACTAAAATATAAACCCAATCTAAAATAAATTTGGTCTGCTGATGACAAGATTCGAATTCTTGCACTAAAAAACAAGGTCAAGTAACTTTTCCGCTGGTCCATTTCATCTCTTTGTTTGACTTGTTGTACAAGGTTTATATTTAATTATCATTGTAATTTTTTTTTAAGGCAAAAGCCCAGCCCAGCCCATTATTCTCTTCTCCTTCCACCTATGTTCGACTAGTTTGCCCCCCGTTTCGCCATTGTTACCGATCTCAAGTTCTCTCAACCTCCATACTACAAACTTTGGAAAGAAAAATCGAGGGGGGTCACTTACCTACCCTCCCATACATATAAACTTACCCATGCATGCAGTCATGCAGATATGAGTGATGAATTAATGTTATATTTGTAATAATTAATTAATTGACCTGGTTGAGGTTGAACTGGGGAGAGTAGAGGCCGTCCTGTCGGCCAGTCATTCTGCTTCGCAAGTAGGGATCAAGAGAGACGAAGAGGATCTCGAGGACGACATGTTGTTCGGGGATCGAATCGAGGGCGAGGGAGATTTTGACTGTGCGGAGTTTGAGATGATCAGAGGTTGGAACACCTTCAGGTGCATAAGCAGCCATGTACCACTCTCTGCTCTCCACTACTGTCATATCTTCACTCATCTCTCCCATTCTCGATCTCTATTTAGTCTACCTCAACTGCTCAACACAAACACAAAATATATATATATATATATACGAAAAATAACACATCGTGTTGCACATTTATTAAGGTCTTGTGCATCCTACGTAACAAGCCACCCAATTTTTGGACTGATCATTGTAAAGTTTGGTGCTCCTAATGATTTATTTGTCCACGATAGTGACATGGCACGTTGTAGTAGGTAATTACTATTTACTAATTATTAGAATGTTGAGATTATGAGAAAATGTCAAATGTGTAAAGGAAATAGATATCCTATTTTGTAACAAAAAAAAATAGACATCCTATTTATAAAATAATAATAATACTAAATATGAGATTGTGTCATATATGAAAATTAAGGCAATCAAAACGCTAGAAGGAAATTGGCATCCTATTTACAAAATAATAATAATATATATTTTAAAAAATATGGCGCATATGAGAGGATGAGATTGTGTCATGTATGAGTATTAACTATTAAGGCAATCAAAACGCTAGAAGGAGGGTTCGAACCTCCGACCTTGTGGTTAACAGCCACACGCTCTAACCAGCTGAGCTATTCCAGCTTTTAGTTATATTCGATGATGATAAATAATTAAATAAACTTCATATACGTTTATTGGCATTAATGTCGGAGACTCGTAGGACTAGGAATGACAATTCTAAATAGCAAAAGCTGCAAAACCACAAATCCCTGTTCTATAATCTATATAGAAAAGCTTTCAAAACCTTACAAGAATTCACATCTAGAAAGTCACTCATTCCTAGATGCCTGATGCGTATCAAAAAATTTATGTCTTTTTATCACCCGTTACTTTCATGATTCTATACTCAAAGGGACATTAATGTAAAAAAATAGCGATTAATTAATTTGTTTTATCCGTTGTTATTAATTGGATGACTTTTATGTATTATATTGTTGCTGCCAAATTGCAAAAGACTAATATTGTGAGATCACATGGAATGTGGAAGCCATAAGTCTTTTCTGATCGTGAGTTGTATAATTAGTTTCCAAAAAGCGCGGACTCTTTGATGATCACAACATTTGAATGGTTGAAATGAAATGTTTCCCAAATTTGGAAATTGAGTTTTTAGCAAGCATTTCTATTCTTGCTTGTTTTCTAGGTATAAAAACATTCTTATCCAACAACGAAACTACCTAAAGTTTAGACAACAATCTCTATATATGGTTATATACGTATAATTCTCACAAGCATCTTCATTGTTTCTGATCAGCACCAAGGTTTCTCAGATCAATTAGGTACTCTCTTTCACTCAATGTGTTTGTCAGTCTGTTTGATGTAGCTTGATTATTGGGTTTGCTTCAAGATTTTGTAAATGCAAACCCCTTGTTTTATCTCATCTTTGTGATCATGGAAAATTGAAAGTTCAGTTTATGTGGGTTAGTTTCGAATTACATGTTTCCAGAATCTGAAATGGATATTTCTCTTTTGACTGACAAAAATTGTAGGCACTATGGGATTATTCGGTGGCTCAAGTTCTGATGAGGAAGAGAAATCAGATAAGGGTAGCGGTGATGAACACGAAGAGGAAGAGGAAGATGAAGAAGAAGTTTCAGAGAAGGACGACTCTGATGAGGATGAGGAGGAAGATGAAGACGAGGAAGAAGAAGATAAGAAAAAAAAAGGACGCAAAGATGAGGAAGACGATGAGGATGAGGACGGTGAAGAAGAGGGAGGGAAGAAGAAGAAGAGGAGCACCAAAGATAAGCTCATGTCAAAAGCAAAATCAGCAGCTTTTAATAAAGTCAAGAAAAAGTTCACGAGTTGAAAAAACAAGAAGAAAACCAACACAGAAGATGAAGCTTCAGAGTAAGAGTTAATGGGTTCTCCATTTGAACCTCAACTGACTTGTAAATATTCAAATAAAATTTGTAATAAATTAATCGATAATGATATTTTCTTTTGACTAATCCAGCTTCATTGTCAAACACAAATCCTTCCTTGTAGTGGTAAATCATTCCATTCTATGCTAGAAACTGTTATTTCCCAGCTTGATGAGTTTCAACTGGAAGAAAAAAAAAATAACCATCATGGAATCAAATTGGGGAATACACATTCTTAAATGGTCATTAAAACGAAACTAAAGACTTCTGTCTCAGCAAATGCATCAACAGAGAATAACATACAAGTATAAAACTAATGGACCGGAGATAATGTACAACTCTCTAAACTAATGGACATTCTAAAATTTCAGAATGTCCCAAATGTGCTCTCGCCGCTATATGTTATATAAAGAAAACCATCTTCATCCTTATTTTCCTCGTAAACTGCGGACATCAAAGCAGCTGCAACAACAAAACAAATGTTTAGAGAACTTAGAATACAGAGAGTATTGGAGAAAGAGGAATTAAGTATTGAAGGAAGAAAGTAAGACAACAAAGACTTTCGTCTCACCATTGGGTGGCAAAATATTCTTAACAAAAACGAAAATAGCCTTCTCAGGATCAAGATTGATCCTTTTCCGGATCACATAGACAAACTGCCCAACGGTAATATCAGCAGGCACCAGGTATCTACATTCAAGCAAACAGCATATGAAGAAATTTAGTACCTTTTTTACCAAAAATTCGGAATGTCTGGGAAGTAAGAGAGTTTCAGAACGGTTTCACTATGATTGTCAACTTCTTACTTTATTTAAACTTAATGATCAATTGTACAGACTTGAGCTCAATTACATTACTGAGCCTACATCTAAGATATCATAAGCAGAAGCAAAGAAGAAGGCAATGTCAAAATGTATATGGGATAAATTCGTGTCATTGGACAACTTACTTGTTCTTTGCAATCTCAGGCACATCACTCTTTTTAGCCCTTTCAACAATCACCTACAGAAGACAACAAATTTCAAAACAAAATAGAAGAGAAACATAGAGTAAAAACTGCAATGACTGCAAAGAAGATTCATACTGGTCTTCTCTCAGGATATTGCTTTCTGATGCGAGCAGCTTCTGCTTCCCTTTTTTCTGGCATATAAAAAGACATACTGTAAACATCAACACAGGATTGAAAATAATATGTGCATAGCAATTTAGACCTTGAGAACCATGTTTTAAATTTCTGCTAAGCAAAAAGTAATGCTTTCAGTTTTCAGAATCTGCGTGCATATGTTAAACAATCTAGTGGGTTTGTGCATATCTTAAATCTAAATGGATTAAAAAACAAAAGCTAAGCATGGAGCAGGGCATGACAATCAACATTCCTAAATCTTATTTAACTGAAGCATAAGAGTCAATATCAATCTACCTAAAATAGAATTTTGTAACTGTGTTCTATTTTCCGCTTTCAAAATTTCTCAGCAACCAAGCATAAATACCAAAGGCAATAGGCTCTCTCTCTCTCCCTCCCAAAAAAAACTAGTCTTCAAGAACCAAAATTTAACAATTGCAACCCAGATAGAAAAATATAGAATTTCAAGGATTTTCCTCAGTTTCATACAAGCAATTATAGCTTCAACATTGGCACCGAACCTAGTTAATTAATTACAATTTCCTGAAACTCGAGCTCAACGAAAACCAATTAAAGATTAAACATGAAACCGAGAAGGGGGACACGAAAATTCCAAGGCGAAGCCCAGCAATCAATTAATCCACAGTGATAAGAATACAAGGCCCCTAATGATCAACAGCAATTGTAAATACAAAAACAAAAGAGTAAAGGAAAAACGAACAAAAGAACAGAATACGAACCGAAAGGGTTCTCCATCTTGTACGACTTCTTGGCCATGGCAACGCTTCCGCAAAAACCCAAAATATCGATGAGCAAATAAAATAAAGGGACAACTAGGGTTCAAATCAATGCTCCAATCTATTAATTTATAGTTTTCTAAAACGTTTAAATAGAAGGGGAAGAAAAAGAAAAAGAGAGAGAGAGAGAGAGAGAGAGAGAGAGAGAGAGAGAGAGAGAGAGAGAGAAAAAACCAATTAGATTGAAATTCTAAAAGTGGGAGAAATTTTTAGGTAAAGCGGTCTTGCCATGTATTTCCGAGTCACCAATTATATGGAGCAATTATGCTTCGTAACACATCTAATTTACCAATAATAATAATTTATACTATATATTAAGAGAACACTCATTGTCAACCAAAACAGATTTTTTTTACCAAAATAACCTTTAAATATTAAATAATTTTAAATAAAAGTTTACTGTTATGGACTAAAAAGTAAAAAACAAAATAATTAATAAATAACTTACCCATTACTTAAAAAAAAAACTGTTTCTCAATAATAAAAAACGGTTACACATGCATATCATGTTACTCAATATTGGAGACATTTATGGAAGCTCAAAGTTCCTCCAAAGATGATTCATTTTCTGTGGAGGTGCTCGTTGGGTTTCATTCCATGCAAGGATGCTTTACTACAAAAAAGAATTACTAATGATGCAGAGTGTTTTCGCTGTTTACAAGCACAGGAGTCACCTTTGCACGCTACCTGGTCGTGTGTTACTGCGGGTGCGGTGTTGGGAAAGGCAAGTTTTTATTCAAAACTTTCTCCTGTCCATTATATGAATTTCACTCATTTTTTTGGGGAGGCTATGAAGAAGTTATCGGTGGATGAAGTAAAGCTTCTGGTTATTATTCTTTGGGGCAATTGGAAGGAACGAAATGATATTTTTCATGGGGAGGCTGGGACTGATCCGGGTATTCTTTTTAGCAAAGCTTTGGGCCTTTGGTCTGCTTTGCTTGATGCGCAGAAGACTCAAGGAAGAATTATAGAGGCTAGTTTGGTTGGGGATGCTCGGGTTTGTAGGGAGGTACCTTGGCAGCCGCCTTGTGGTTCGTTCCTTAAAATTAATTGTGATGGGGCAGTCCAAAGAATGGGAGATTGGGTTGGAGTGGGCGTGATTGTCCGAAATGCAGCTGGTAATTTAATTATTGCAGCAGGTGAGCGTTTGGAACTGCGCTTGTCTCCTTTTGCAGCTGAGCTTTTTGCTATTAAAATGGCCTTGGAGCTAGCTGTTGAAAGGAGGTTGAGTTCAATTATTATTGAAACTGACTGCCTAGATGCTGTTCGTATGATTGATGATGTGGAGGTTTGTTTTGCTGCGGAGGGAGTTCTTGTTGATCAGATTAGGGGACTGATGCGCTATTTGCAGATTACTCAGCTTAAGTATGTTCCCAGAGAGGCAAATAAGGCAGCACATTCGATTGCTGATTTTGTAGCCCGAAGTGGTGGGCGTTTTATGTGGTACGAGATTGGGCCTCCTTGGCTCATGCAGGTTGTGTCTAACGACTTTCTTGTAACCAATGCTAGTTCTAGGGATGTGCGTGGCTCTCCGATCACTCGAATTGTGGGTGAGGGTGTGGCCACTGCAAGTCACTCCCATGTTTTGTAATCGTTGTTTTAAATAAAGGTACCCTTTTATCAAAAAAAAAGTAATAATAATAATAAGAGTTGTAGAGTTGTTCATAAACTATGAGCATATGAATTTTTTTTTTGTTACAAAAAGTTTAGGTAAGAGGGAGGTTTCCCTACATTATTAGGGTTAATGCAAATCCTGCAACCTAGGTCTTAAGGCTTTAAATTTACTACTGGGGGGAATTTCACTACGTTTATTGAAAGGTGGCATCCTCCATAGAGGCCCAAAGGCTTATCTCAAAATAGATCACACACTCACCCAACGGTCCAAAGGCCCAAGGACATTTTCTAAATTACCCACCAATGAGAGATAGTTGGTAGTGAGAATCAAACTTGGATGAGGACTCCAACACAAATCCATCCATGCCAACTTAGCCAAGTCCCATTGGCTTTTCTTTCTTTCTTTTATTCGGTAAAGATTTTATTTATTTTTTCCGATATGAAAAGAGTTTTTTTTTGTCGAAATCTTACGATTTTCCAAAAGCTTTCTAGATTTAAGAACTAATTCGCAGTCAGAAATCTTATCAGAATTCTTCTTCCCTCTGGCCAACTACATAATGAATTGAGATTTAACTCTAATTCATAGTCAACAAGATTCGATCTAGGATGGGGGGGGGGGTGGTGTTCCATGATAATTTGGTTAAAATTGTAATCACAATTTCATTGTTAACTTGTTACTCGGTCACAATTATCCTAATGTGTAGTTACAGTGCTTGTTATGCAGTTTTTTTCTTGTATGTTTATTACATCGCTATTTCAAAACAAATCGGTATATCGAGACCTCTTAGGTTTTGAATCCTCTTCTCCCTCACGCTGATGACATGCCCCAACAACAGTAAACATAGGGGCCAAAGAGGCAGGATCGATCGAGGCTGTCATTCATCGACAATCCAAATTAATATGCTAGATAACTTAATACTGTTGGAAACCAAAGATGGCGAGAGAGCTGGAGGCATGTTAGCCTTGAAAACTAGAGGCGGTACGGTGAAGGGATAAGGACGTACTCTCGAGCTTCGGCCACCTAAAAACACTATCGACATCATCGCCGATGCAGCTAGGGGTAGCAAGTGAAGCTCCGGCTGGGAACCTGTGGGAGCGGGCAAGGATCCCAAACCTGGTGGGTTCAAAGACCCGCGGGTTATACAACAACGTACCCACCCACCTTTCAAATCGAAACCCTAGCTTTACCACCACCTCCGAAATAGGTATATATATACATGATGCGACGTCTCACCCTAACTAGCCAGTTTAGGTCCATAACAATACAAATTTGGTACCACGCAAACTTCGACGTCTATCCAGGTCCAGGTCCAAGACTTTATATCTTTATATAAGGACGTACTCAATGATAAGTTTTTTTTTTTTGGCAAATATCTTTATATCTTTATATAAGGACGTCTATCCGTACTCAATGATAAGTTGAGTCGTGGAGAAGGTAAGAAAAGCGAGTTTAGGGTCTAAGCAAAAAAAAAAAAAAAAAAAAAAAAAGCGAGTTGAATACCCATGATATATATACCACCCATATCGGAATCAAATCCAAAAGAATACATATGATAGGAGAAACCCCATCGCAACCATTAAGAACAATTAGGCCCACCCTTACAAACACGGTCTATGTCCTAATTGGTAAAGGAGAAGAGGAAGTGTCATGAAGGAAGAGCTAACAAAACTTTAACCCTCGTTGAAAAAACATTTTGAAGGATTTTGAACTTATTGACAATTTTACTTAAAATATATTTTGTTCAAAAAGTTATCAAAAATGGCCATCTTAAACGCTTGAAAGGTCTACACTACCCGTAACGAAGGAATCTAGCTTGGTCCAATTTTGAAACGTAAGTTTTGGAAGAGAGGGCAATGGCATCAAGTGTGAAGGGCAGGGTAAGGGTTAAACTGTAATTTCAGTTGGTGTCATCTTCATTAAATTCAATGTCTTGGCAAGTAGACAATGGCCTTCTAGAATCTAGAATAGTAGAATGTGATGTTATCTTGACAGGAGCAACTCGTCTTCATCAATGTTTTGCCGAGTCTTTTCAAACGTACTCCTGGAATCAAATTTGCCTCTGTTCTTCGAAAATACTACTCCTCTCTATCATATATAGGCTCCAGTCTCTAATACATGCTCTAAGATGGCTACAATTATACCCTTAATTGTTGCTATATTGAAGAATTGGCTAGTTTTGGTCGGATGGTTTGGACCCTAATCTCAATTTTGACATAGATACAACCAATTGATTTGAAATGAAAATGTATATATGGGTATACTAAATTGACCAAATTGAAGAACTTGATCAATCCGGCATTTAAGGTCAGAGTTCGAATTTATCGGTCCTTTTGTAACCTAACAAGACAAACATAGTGGGTTGATGAGAAGGACGGCAATTAACAAATTAGTGTTTAGGGGGTTTAAATGCCATGACCCTATAGAACTAGGGCTACCTCAAGCTTGTTTGGTCTAAAAGTTAATGCACATTGGCATTGCAGAGAGAGACCTTTCCCAAAGAATTGCAAGCAAACAACATTTGAGAATACTCGAGAAGATTTGCAGAAGTGGGGAAAGAGTTTTGAATTCAAACACAAAACAGAAGGAACCTACCAACTAGTGCTTGCTTTGCTTCGCTTCGCTTCATGGGATGGGATAGGATGGGATGGGAGGTAACAAGGTACTGAAACCAATTAAAAACCGAACCAAACAAAACAAAACAAAGGTTCCCTCTCTTCTCTCTCTCCATCTCTCTCTGTGCGTTCTGTTTTGATACATAAATGCGGATTGAACAGAACGAACATCAGCTCTTCTCCTACCCCATCATCCATTAATGCCCACATTTAAAGCTCCAGATTTGTGTCCGTGAACGTTTATTTATTTATTTTTCTTCTTCTCCTCCTTTTCCCTTTGATTCTTGTACCACCATTGTTATAATTAATATTCCCAACTTCCTTTGTTGTGAGGTGGTTGGAGATTTTAATGCAACTTCTTCAATGCTACCACCACTACCCATCTCACTTTGTTTCTCTTGGGCATTACCTTCTTTAAGACTCCCTTCCCCTCTCTCACTCTCTGCTTATTCTTATGCTCTCTCTCAACCAATGCCCCATTTATACCTTGCCTCCTCTCCATTCATATCAAACCACCCTAAACTTGTTCTTTGTTCATTTTTTGCTACCACTTAAAACTCTGGTGATTTTCTCTGCTGGTTTTTTGTTACCTGTTCTGTGTTCTCTATGTGTTTATTAATGAAAATGGAAAAGGGCTTTGTTTGTTTTGAAGCCAAATTAACAGCGAGAGAATGGATGGATCGGTATAACGGGATATTGGTCCGGTTCAATAAGAAAACAGTGCTCGAAGTGTGCTTGAGCTCTATTTTTTGATTGAGCCGTGCCAATATCACGTGCCACTGCTCCAATTTACTACTTCTTCTTTGCTGTCCCACATCAGAGATTTAAAGGTATAAACTTTCTCATTTCTGGTGTTTGTTTCATCTCTTTGGCCTAGATTAAAACTCTGAAATTCTATTATACATCGGTGTATGGCATAATCTGGAATACATTTAAAGGTAGAAAGATGTGGTGTAATTGGGACTTGAAAGCCATAACTGGTGAAAGGTAAGTATGAGAGGGTTTTGAATGTGATACAAGATATATATATATATATATATATTTCATCTATTCGAAGTTTCGAACTTGTTGAGTGTTGATAGCCTTCGGTATGATAATTTTTTATTTTCTGTAACATTATTGATCTTCACAAACAGTGGGCAGTACAGTTTGTCTAATAAAGTTCTTTCAACTACTTAACCATGGCATAGTTCTGAAGATGATCATAACAATACATAGTAGGCTAACTATAGTTGCCTTCATTGCTATATATAGTCATTGGAAATCTGACTAACTGGGTTATCACCAAATTGGTCATTTTCTGCTTGTAGATATATTCTGTTGAGTTTTCTCATATAACTTTGAACCAAAAAGTCCTCCATATCAATGTAAAGGTATTTTGGATGAGATGCTATTTTTCTGCATAAGAACTGTCTTAAATTGCCCTTGTTCTCTTATGTTCATTTGGTAGGTTGCTGGAAGGTTGAAGCTTATAAAGGAGCTGAAAAAATCTTGTGTGCTATTTTTAGACATTAAGATTTGTAGGAAGCCTGGAGAGATTGACAGAGTTGAGAGTTCCATCAATTTTCACTTGCTTATTTTATACATCAGAAGTTCAGAACCCTATGTATCATATAGCTGTAAAATACAGAGATACATATTACCAAATATGATTCTTGGTCATATTGTGGTAACATTTCTAAGCCAATAGTTTTTTTTTTTTTTTGGGTTGAAGAGCTAATAGTTTTTAGGTTAAAGTTTCCTTGTAAAACACTAGCTGTAATTCTGTACAATTTTCTAATGAAGCTATGATGGTTTGTGGGTGAGGAATACAGCAGAGTTCTGGGCAGGAAAAATTGCTAATTCTCATTTAGTAAATAAAGTCTTCTTCAGTTAATTTCTCCGACTTCTTTTAACTAGCATTTAAAGGAAGTTTGATATTTCAAATCCCTGTTGTCCTTGTAGAAAAAAAAAGTAACATGAAAGCAAAATTTCAGCTTTTCTCTGCTCAAGTGCTCATAGATTTTTTTATTTTTTTTGGCTAATAAGTGCTCATAGATAGGTTGCCTTTTCATCCATGTTCATGTACTAGCAAGTAGCAACTTACAAGTTAATTCAGCTCAGTTACTTCTTAAGACCCTTCCATACATTTATAAATTGTCAGATTAGTCCTTCCCTGTACCCTGTTATATTTATGTAATGGACATTATAGAAGGGTCATTACTGACAAGATGGCAATGGTCGGATGAGTCACAAGATAACTGAGAAGGACATGAATAAGAAATAGTGTGTTCTACTGTTCATCATATTATGAAACTAGTGAAACAAGATTGTACCGGAAAGGCAGGCATTAACAGCACCCACAAAGATATGCATTTATTGAGAACTTGATACCATAGAACTGTAACTTACAAGTTGGCTCCTCAAGCCTCAAAGAATTGTATACATGGGGTCCTATTTTTGCTGCTTCAGTGACCAATATCCCTATTAAAATGGAAGTGGTCTACTTTGCAAAGCTCTCTCTCTCTCTCTCTCTCTTTCTAATTTCTCTCTTGTGAAATTATAATTTTCTATACTAAACACAGAAAAGTGGTAAAAAGAAACAAAAAAGACTAGCACACCTGCCCTTATACGGAAGCTCAAAAATCTTCCTGAGGTTGGAAGAGCTTCAAGCTGCCTCTTAGAACGAAGCACTCCACAAAGCGTGTTCGCCTTCCCCGCAGCGTCGATGGACTTCCTTAATCCTCTCAGCTGACCTACAAATCCCACTGCAACTCCAGTCAAATGAAGCAACGCAGACGTTGCCTGCCTGGGCCTTCCACTCACAATCTGCATTGAAAAATCAAATTGAAAGTTAAGAAACTCTACAGTTAAGAAACAAGTGTGTTTTTTAATTTCTACACCCAAATTAACCAAATAGGGATTTGATAACTTCATTTGACTTCTGAACCTCACCACAGACTAAGAGTAAACTAAGGTTAGGGTCAGGACTGGAACTCCAAGGTAATAAGTCATATTCCAGTCTTGGTTCTATTACCTCCAATTTATTATTAAAGGAAACTTGTTCCAAGACTGTACCTGACATGTTGCATATCCTCTAGAAATTAGGGAAAAGAAAAATGTAAATTCATACATTGTTTAGAGGAAGAAATCTCAGAAATCTAGAGGATATATTTTGAAATAGTCTTTCTGATTGTTTTGTTAAAAAAATTTGTGTTATGAGGAAAATTATAACAGATCATACTCTGCTTGTGTGTGATTTAAACCAGTATTCTCCAGCAAGACATGTCATATGTATCCTAATCTTCCCTAACTATATAATTTTCTATTCAAATCATTAGTAACATGATATTGATGAGAAGTACACTTACCAGGTGGGGTGCCGCAACATAGTCTCCGATCATCGATATGCTCCACATCAAGTCCAATAAACCAAGCTCCCAAAGAGACATCCTCATTCGCATACTTGTGGAGGACATGCCTGACAAATGATTCCAATGTGAACATCACAGTTGCAGAAAGAGAAAAGCAAATATATCAAACTGCTTCAATTTATATCCCTACATAAAGGTTGAAGCTTACTGGTTTATTGATATATATGTAGCCAAATCTTTTGAAATTGCATATAACTGTCCTGTAGCATGACGGAAATACTTATTTCCAGGTTCACCAAATTTCCAATATTCAGGTTCATGGTATCTCACTCCCCTGAATGGCCAAATTGCCAGTCAAGAACTCGAAGTCAATTACTTTCTCAATATTTGAGAGAGAAACAAAGAACGAAAGAAATAAGGAAGTAATGGCTTACTTTTGTGCTAGAACAGGGCCCGATTTCATGCATCCGATGTACAAGCGCGATTTCTTTCGGTGTCTGACTAGTGTTTCTCCTAGTGTCGCTGCAGCAATTTGAAAAGAGATGCATTTATGAGACAAATGATATACAATATAGACACGAACAATTGTGAAGCTATAGTAACCTACTTAAATTGAGTTAAATCACCAATTTTGTAAACCTTGTATCCATATATTTGTCAATGCGAAAGAAAACCATGTTGCTGACGTCTTTCAGTTTTTCATAATATTGCATAAAAAAGTATTGTAGTAAAAGTTTGTATCATTGTAAACAAAACTTGAATTTACCAATATTTACGTGGACGTCATCATCAACTTTGACATAAAAATCTGCATCCCACGTAGCAACAGCAGTAGCAAAATATATCTTTGTCTTGGCTGACAATTCAAGGTACCCTTCTACATGGTCCTGCTCAAGAGACGGACATAAAAGTCAGAATGCCATTTCTTTTCTCAGTGAGAATACTGAAAATGCTATGTTCAAGTAAGCATACATGCTTGTAGAACAAAGGGGACAGTAACAACAGAGAAAAATTAGATGAAATTACCAGCCTCAGTAGGTCTCCATGCTTTCTGTCCTCTGCTTCAACAGCTCTGTCTAGAATACCTCCTGATGTGGCACTGGACAAGGATGGGAAGGAACTTGTAAGAAGATATTATCTAACATAATCTGTCACCTAGGACTTCTATAATAGTCATCCCGTTCAACCCAGTAGGCATCTAAAAAACCTATGGAAGCTAGAAATTTCTTTCACTAAAACAAAAATACATTAAACTAAGAAAACTGTTTTTTATGCATACAGCTGACATTACTTTAGACTCTCGAGACTTCAAATACATCTGCAGTGACTTGTTTTCTAGCAGATCACAATCTAATATATCCCTTAAGGGATGCAAATTGTCCTATCCACTTTAGCTACCAGGAAAGAGGATTAAACACGCACCTATGACCAATGACAAAACGAATGATGATACCCTTCTCTTCCTCCAGCCTCTTTCTTTTCTCACCTATAATCCATGTTTTTCATACGCAAGAGTAATCAGACAACAGATAAATACATTATAAAAAAAAAAAACAGAAACGAAGAAATCAGGGAATCAATTTATGAACCTTGAGGCATCCATGTAGCACGAACTGAATCTCTTCTTTTCCGGCTGCTAAAAGCAGTATTAATTCCAACAACCATTAGAAACCTTCTCTTCCCAGATGAGTCGGTCTTCGAGTCACCTGATGAAGGAGAGCCACTACGTATAGACTCTTGCGTTGCCCTTGCTGCAGCTAATTCCATCTCCAAATTTGAAATAGTCTTATCTAATGTCCTGATTCAACATACCACGAATAATTTCCAATTAGTTACCAGAGAAATCAAAATTACGAAAATTAAGAGCTTGTATGTGAGCGTAACTTACTGTATAGCATTATGAGTCTTAAAAACCTCTCCAAAAATGTCTTTAGTTTCTCGCTTTACTTCCTTCTGATGCAACTAAAATGACCAAATCAGATAAACACAAAAGAAGTTTTGATGAGGAACAAGAATTTTTATTCCAATTACGGTTGGCGAGAACATTAAATCAAGTAAGGGATGAGACAATACAGCTTTTGGATTGCAACCCTCTGATACTAAGTTTAGCTTTTCTTCTTCCATAGCTGTTCTCCGTGCAAGACCTTTACTTTCAGGAACACTCCACATCCTGCAAGTAACCAATGTATAAATTTCATGATAACACAACAACTAAATCAATGTTTCAGCCTTCAAGTTAAGCCAAGTGTCTTCTAAGAAGTTCATGGCATGTTAAAAATAGAAGTGTTGGATTAGCCTGCGTAACATAAATGAAATTCAAAAAACAAGTATCCATAAATGCAATCCCAACATCAAAGACTAGAAATTTCAGAATCACCCAACTAAGTAGAACATAAAAGATCACAAATTTATCAAAAAACTAGCATCAAAAGCCAATAACGACCATTTGATCACAGATCTCAGAATAGAAAGTCTTCAATTGAGTTACACGAAATTGGCTAGAACCCAATTCAGAAAAGAGTATACAAGCTACCTGATTGATTAGAAAAAATCCACAAGAACAAGCCTTTGAATAAGTTGCACAAAGTGAAATTATGAAGAAGATTGGAACATAAGCACTACCTATTGGTGAAGAGCATTCCAGCACAGAAACAGCTTAAACAAAGCAAAAGGGTCCATTTCTGTGAAATTACACTTCTAGAAGAAGTAGGGTCTCCTCTGCTTTTCCAAGACATCTTCTTCTTCCCCCCCAATTCTCTTCCAACTTCCAACGCCTAGTAACTGTTCGAAGAAATGCCCATATGAACAAAACAGTGACTAAAATCGAATAGAGCCCAGAAGAAGCCAAAGGACTCAGAATATGAAAGCGTAACCACGTTTGTTAAGGTACAAGATTTGATGGGAAGGGAATCAGAACAGAGGTGACTGCCTGTGCTTCTCTGTTTTAACTTGACATTTGTATTGTTCCTTTCTTTATCCTATTGCTTTGCTAGTTTGCTTTGCTCTCTCTCTCTCTCTCTCCCTCTCTCTGTGTGTGTACAAAGTACAAACGCTTCTTCGCAGGCAAGGGACGTTGAACAGAAGTGAGAGGAGGACTTAAAACCTAAATTTACCAAACCGTCCTTGTCAGACCTTCCTTACTAAATGAGTAAATGGGGCTCTTAACAAGATAGCCAACCAAAAAAAAGGGGGCTAATAACAGTTCTTCAAGTGACATTATTGCCCTTGGGGACTTTATTTATTTTCTCTTCATATATATTTGCATGGGACCATGGAGACAGTGGGCATGTTCTCATCACTGGTACTCACATGGGAAAAACATGGTGTTGGGTTTACATTTTGACATTTGTATAATGGTTTTTCTTAGTTAATGGGTGAGAGGATTTTACTTCTTGGTAATTAAATACTAATAAATGGGAATTTTTGAATTATATATGCAATACTAACCAAGTGAATGGCTGATTATTGTCATTTTAATTACTATGTTAGAGTTCTTTGATTGACACTAGTTGTGATTAAACTCATGAACTATAATCTTAAAACATTTCAAAGATTAAGAGATACCATATATTTGGCTTTCTAGTTTGACAATGCATTCACTTCAAGCATGTATGTGATTTGAAAAATAATCTTACACATAATTCAATCGTAAATTTGGATCATCAACGCGATATCGTGATCAATCATGTTTTAATTCTTTTTCTCGAGAGTTCTATCAACTTGGGTTGGATGGTTTTTTAACGTTGTTCTCTTTTCGCTCATTGAAAAAAAAAACTTTATTTCTCCATACCTTAAATTAATTTTAAGTTAATCTTCATCCGAAATGCTATATTAACTGTCATATCCGTATGTATTGTGATGTATTGAACAGTAATGGTTGATTAACACAAAATGGAAAGCTGTTTAATTAGCGACGTACGACTCTACTAGTCTTGAACAAAAACAGTAATGGGGTTACCAAGAAGGTAGGGAGCCTTTAATATGTAGACATGTAGTTGACTATACACAATAATTGAATATAGACATAGACACATAGTTAAGTGCATGAAGAAGATGAATAAATTGACTTGGCATGTGGATCAACTTCTTCTTCTTATGTGAGTCTTGTGATATATACACCTAATTAAGGCGGTGGCGTACATTCCCTATAAATGTATATAATGTTATGTGGGTATGTTTTTACCTCATATGTATATGGTGCTAGCTAGTTGACTTAAATTAACAACATAGGACCGGCCACAGACCACTACGAATGCCTAAGACAATTGAATCCCGCTTAATTAACTATAGTTATTAGTTATTAAACTCCCATCTAACCAAGTTGTGGTGCTCACGAATCTCTACTATGTTTGGAGTTTAGACAACTCATAATGCATTATGGTTAGTAGACTGAGTTTGTTACACAAATGATTGGCGTTTAAGGAATTTTAAGAAACTTGTAACATTTCATAACACAAGTGGGACTGTGGGAGCTCGGCCTCATGAAAGTTCAAGCAAACCACGTGTGAAAAGGCAAAGTAGAGCCCTTAATTTCCTTTAATTTTGAAATAAATGTTTTTTTTTTTAAAAAAATTCATAATCTGAGTAAGAGAGTAACCAAAATTCGAACTCAAGTCATGTGTATAACTAATCAAGTTACCATTGATACCCTTTAAGCGTTTACATTTGTTGTGTTTTTTTTTTGCATGAACAACAACATCAATTTTTCTTATTATTATGTATTATTAATCTCACCAATTAAGGAAATGAAAGCAGGGTATTTTTTTATATATTTTGGATGACATAGTTGGTGGTAAATTTGAAGCTAATTGGATTTGGACGGCAATTATAGGAGGTAGCTATAACAATCCATACGCATAAAAAAGAACTCTAACCAACCGACAGGCCGTACCAAGACAACTTTAACCTAACTCTTAGCCAAAATCAGATTAGTTTAAGTCTCAAATATATATTGTTTTTCTCTTACAACTTACCAGAGACTTGGCCAGTTAACAATGGGGGAAAATTAGATAAATGATCATAATTCTGGAGGGACAAAAAAAAAAAGAGATCCGACTGGTTTATCGTGATTCATGAATCATGATTGAGAAAGCACTAATTAACTATGAGATGAAAGTCATTTTTTTAACTTAGTAAATCAAATCGAAATAATTAAATAATTAATTATGAGAAATGAGAATCGTAAAGGTAATAATTACTTAATTAGTGATCGATTTGATAAGAAACCTGGGGTTTATACAACAAAAAGAGAAAAGCCAAAGCCAACAAGTTAGGGTTCACTTTGCTTGCACGTGATCAGATCTAATCACTCAATTACGTGGCGCACCACCATTGGTGGGCTCCCTCCTTTGGACCCTGCCCTTGTCCATTAATCATATGACAGCTCACGTGGAAACTGCAAAAGCGTTTCTTCTCTGCATGGAGTGGGACCCGCACCACGAGAAGTGAAGCGTCACGTGTCATTAGTTAAAAATTTTAGGGTTTTCCCCATCGATACACTCTCTGGTTTTCTGTAAGGAATTGGTACGGGCAATTAAATTAGGGTTTGGCGGTTTGCAGATTTGATTTAATGTGTTGGGATAATTGGATAAAGGTTCTTGGAAACATGCACATTGGGGTTGGCTTGCTAGCTAATTAAGGAATTAGTTTAATTTAGAAGGTCTTGATTAAACCCATTTTTTTAACACCAAAAAAATGAGATTTGTCATTCAAATTTTGTTGGAAGTCACGATATTGGTCGGTTTGGACTGAGTTAACTAATGAGCTGGAGCTAATCAGATCTTGGATGATGCATGAGTGAGGCGAGGTTACTATCTCAGGAGAGTGTCTTCTGCACACCATAGTACATATGCACCAAATATTTGACCCGTTCACTCAAACAACCCGACCCGGATCCATCTCTTCCGTCTGGCCACCTCTGGCCACGAAACCGGTACCGTTCGACTCGTCTCCTCCTCCTCTCTCTCTCCCTATGTCCTCTTTTCACTCGATCGGAGCCCAGTGCAAGCGTATTGAAGGCAGCAAGGCACAACGAATCTGACCCGACACGATTTCAATCCTCCGGCCACGGTGGCTCACGAAACCAATTGGGTTTTGTAGCCCTTCCTCCAACCAGTCGATCGATGGTGGTGGATCACCACGACATCAACTACACAAGCACTATTTAAGCTTTGAAGTTTCAATGGCTACAAGAGTTTCTCCGGTCCGATCCGGCCGATATAGATCGAATCAGACTTTGTGTCAAGTATAAAAATTACTCCTCTTGTTGTGTTCTACATGATGACCGGTCCCGATCTTGCTGGATTTGAGTTTAACCAACGGCGAGTGGGCTGCACGACCCTTCCGTGGGATGCAGCAATGGCGTGATTGAATATTGGAATTAAAATATTGGGCGCGTGAAACTCACGACCTCAAGTGTATATATACTTTGGTGTACCCCAGAATTTTCGCTATCTCAGTGTATACAATTTAATTAATCATGGTATTGATAAGGCCAAGACTAAGATAGATTCGGAGTTGATTACTGAAAAAAAAAAAATTGGATTCACAGTTTGAGAAATACTTGTGCAGTGGTACGATGAGGGGTGAAACAATCGTTTTAATATCGCTCCACTTTGTCTGATGTTGGGTTTTATTCTTTAGAGAAACAAAAAAGGAATCGTCAAAATATCTACATTAGATCGTTATGATTTTTTTCCGAGTAATTAACTAAAATAATAGCTAGTCTTTGCAAAAATTAAGTCATTATGATCATTTTTATATTCGAATGTCTCATTTTTTCTTTTTCTAAGAGTGTTCACATGGGGTACAATTTTTAAGGTACTGTAAGTGACAAGTGAATCTGATGGCTGAAATTAAACGCAAATGCATATTACACCCTATAAGTCTCGGGATTTATAAAATTTTAGGTGTTATCATATTCAGCCATCATATTCACTTGTCTCTTACAATCCCTTAAAAAATTGTCCATCATGTGAGCATGACTCTTTCTTTTTCAGTGTTATTTGACAAATTGAAATTCACAAGAGGGTATTGTTTGTAATTTAATTCATATATCAAGTCAGAAAAAAATTATTTATTTTTGTTTCGTTCGTCATAAAAATTTGGAGAGTTTCAACTTTTGTTCTCATGCATCTCCAATAACTGGAAATATCTTCCAACTAAACACTTTCAAAGTATAAAGTTGTTCATAGTGGCCATCATAAGTTAGTCAAAAGGATGGAATAGTGAGTTTTTAAATCCTAATTAGGAGATCAACAGTTCCATCTTGCCGACACTACAAATAGTTAGTTGTTTATCATCATCTTGTGAGTTATGCACTTATGCATGTTTCGAAAATGAAAATTTTTGTGATACAAGGAACTTTTTAGTGTACAAATTTTCCATGTGTTTTGAGTGCTAGTTATTTTTTAAGGTTTGTGTTACTATATATTAAAGACTCGTTCCTTTTGTTTTTCCACTGGATAGTTGGCATATTCCTATTTATCTATATATCTTGTAATACTATTCTTCAATGTAAATAAATTTTTTGATATCTCACTCCTAAAAAAAATCTTTTATTGGAAAACTATTTTGTAAAACTATTTTGTAAAACGCGCGTTACCAGATAACACCTAAATTTTATCGAGCACCTTTAGATTTGTTTGTTTTATATGGTAAAAACTCAAAATGGTACCTGAACTATAACCAAAGGTACTTTTTGGTACCTACAAATTTTTTTTACCCAAAATGGTACCTCCGTAACTCAAAATGGTACCTACAAATTGTACCATTACCCAAAATGGTACCTGAACTATTAAACTATCACCCAAAATGGTACATGAACTATTAGCCATCACCCAAAATGGTACCTAACTTAACTACGGAGGTACCATTTTGGGTAATGACACAATAGTTCAGGTACCATTTTGGGTAAAAAAAATTTGTAGATACCAAAAATGACTTTTCACAATAGTTCAGATACCATTTTGGGTTTTTACCCTCAAAACTTTTACTTGAAAAATACAAATAAAAATAGTGCGCTTGTTGAGAAATTGGTTGGAGGTCTTTGCTTGCAAAAGTAGTCCCTGTCGCTTTACGTACAACACCACTTCATGGTTTCTATTCTCTGTCTCGATCTGTCTCTCTCTCTCTCTATGATCTCTAAGCAACCCAAAGCTGCCATTGCACGAGATATACCATCTATTGTTTGGTGCAGAGAATCCATTTCTCAAAAATCAGTAAGGGGGGAATCTTTGTGTAGAAGCCAAAGGCTAATTTGGTACTATACAGGAAGAAACACTTTGAGCCATTTGTCAATTTTCAAAGGCTGCAAATATTACGTTTTTATATTCTATCATTGTCCTGATAAAAAAAAAATATATATTCTATCATTGTGTGTCATGACCCTTTTTAGGTACAACGACTGATGGTACTTAATGCAATGGGTTTATATATTTTGGAATTGAAGAATTGGTACCATATGATAATAGCCAAGAACTAAAAATAAAAGTCCCATATGATAAGAGTATGATTGCCATTGTCTACGGCTTTAATCAGATGTTATATCTTTTTCAAGTCAAGATCGAAATTAGGAATATCAGATTTTGTTTACCACCTAATGAGCTAAAAGACTAACAAGAAGCTACACATCCTTTAAAGTACGAATTGCTAGTTATCAGGCTAGTTAAATCAAATGGAAATGTTAGATTGTCCTTTTGTCTCATAAGAATATATATGAATGAATATAAGAAATGACTCATTTTTTTCTTAAAGAAGCAAATCATTCCAGAGTTGAAATTGCTAGTGAACTACATTCTTCATCCATATTCTTGGTTCAAACTTACTGGGTCGAGAATAATTCTTGAGCTGAAAAAGTACTGTTACGGTAATTCTCTTTAAATTTTGGACGGTTGTGTCCAAATTGATTTGGAGCTAATATAAGTTTTGTTTCCTAATGAGTTAAATTTTAGAGATTTATTTAACATGATATGAGATACATCTGATTCTCATTTTTCACTAGCTTAGCTTCTTCTTTGGAATTGATCACCACCCACTTCTTAATTTGTTGATTTTCATAAATAAAGTACTAATTTTGAAACCTCAAATTAATACGTACCTAGGTTTGCAAGGTATTGCAAGTTGTGATTGCATATATACCTCAATTTTTTTTTAATATCCGCACTTGAGTGAGAATTTTAGTCCGATATATATTATTTGTTTATTTTCTACCAATCAACCCATTAAATCAAACACAAAAACAAAAGAGAAAATTAAGAAGAGTCTTTGTAACCTGTAAGATTACTTAACCCGTTCGCCAATGATTCAATGATCCTTTTCTATTAATTTGCTGTATTAGAAATTTGCTAGCTTGTAAATATGAAAATTAAGGAAAGAGACATCCATTATATATAGAAGAAGATTTGGTTTGTAAGTGCTCCCACCTTTTTTAATGTATAGTTACTTTTCAGCAAAGAAAAAAATGTTTCAACCTTTAGCAGTTGTGCTTTCAGAAAATTATTCCCATCGTTGGTTGAAATTAAGTTGAAACAGACTTACCAGCTCATTTCTTATATAATTCACACCTTTGATTTCCTCCATTATTTTCAATATGAGCTAGCTAGCTCTCTCTTTCTCTCACTCTCTCCCTCTCCAATCTCCATCATGAAGATGAGAATGTCCCACAGTCATATTACTGGGCCTCCTTAAATGGGAGCTAGCTAGAATTAATACCCCATCGTTTCTTCCACCCACTGCTCTCTGTCTGCTGCTACAGGCCCATTTATTAAACATGTGGTCTTTAATTTCTGGGATTTCATCATCTCTGCAATATAATCAAATGCCTATATGACTAAATATTCCATTCCCAGCCTCGTTTAAGTTTGCTTTTTTGGTTTTGGCATCTTCAAGAATTCTGAGTTTCAAATTTTAAAGCTAGTGGTCTGAGGAGGCCAGCCGTAAGAAAAGAATCTTAAAAGGCAGTGTGGGCGGTGTGGGACTGGAGGATGTCAGATATATATATATATATATATATATATATATATATGCCATGGCCATTTATTAACGTCATTTTCCAAGACATAATCATCAATTCATTCATGAACTCCCCATGAACTTATTGGAAGGGATGTTACCATGTTATAACATCGTTCTCCAATGGACAATGTGGTAATTTGGCTTCTTGGAAGTTTGTTTTTCACTATATATCACTAACCTAAATTACTTAATTAGTACCCTTTAGACAAATCTCACTTCAGTAGAAAAAATAAGGAGCTTGCTCCGATCCGGCTTGTGGAGCATTTGATCTATTTATAGGTAGTCCTACTATTAATTAGTGGGATTTCTGTTGCTGTGGTAGACAGTAATAATTCATTGCATGAAAGAAAGCCTGGGAAACCAGGGAAGGACATAGAGAACAATACAAGGAGATAATTTAGGAGGAGGAAACATCGATCCCCAAGCGCATGCAGCTACAACAGCAAAAAATGTGACAGAAAATAATCTAGATTCCTAGCTATTTTACTTGTGTTAAATCTCACATAACGAAGTACAAGAAAATTAAGAATCATGCACTTTTAGCACTAGGAAGTGGTGCGGGCCACCAAGGAAGCACAAATGAACGGACATGTGTTCCAAACGTCGTCGTGGAATATCAACAACTAGGATGCGTCCGTCCACCCTTGTTCCTTTCCTAACATTCCGCCTCGAAATTAATGGCTCATGTTTTTATCTTTTAGATTTGATCATGATCATGATCATCTCCGGATGATTTCAACACCCTAATACACCCTCGGTATACACAGAGTCCAATACCCTAGCACAGAAACTGCTTATCGAATTGGAATTCAATGAAACGAAACTACTTATCGGCTACCTCACCACTAGCTAGTAGTACTATTACTGTCGAAAGCCAATGCATCTATCCAACTCCACAATGCCATTACCACCTTCAACCAACCCATACAACTTTCCACGGTAAGCAATGAATGTGCGATTAGCGCAAAAAATATAATATAACTAGATCTTCGCCGACATGGTACAACATGCAAATTCTCTCCCTTACCCATCATCTTCTTCCTTACAATTATACAATGTTCCCATATGATTCCTAGCTAGCTTCGTCCGTACGTAGTTACATGGTAGACGGAGGAAGACAACCTATTGCATGGATGTATAGATTCTACTTGTTCCAGTCAAGTTTATGATCACAATGGACGTTTTCTTATCACTTTGGAGACATAAAATTAAAGCAACAGCAAAATATATAAGGATCAGAAAAAAAAAGCTAGAGCAAACCAATCTTTGGACACACACACACTTACATTGAAAACCAAGTCGACCATCAATCTTATTCATCAGTTTTGATGGTCTTGTCTCTCCTCTCATCATCACTACTGCAGAAACCAGCTCAACATATTAGCTAGGGTTCAGGATGCTAATTTGGAGAGTGAAAGAGTAGAGAAACCCTAATTTTGATCCTAGGGCCCGGCCCAATAGTAAAAAACGAGGTGTCGTATTATTGAAAATTGGCACGCAAACAAACGGTCTGTCGTGTGGTCAATGCAAACGGTCAACTCCACCGTGTCGTATAAAACTATAAAGTGTAAACCTCTGCTTCAAGCGGCGAAACCGCGAAACAGCAACTGAAAATGGAGAAGAAAGAGAAGCTCAAGATGATAGTGGTTACTCTCGCTTCTCTGTCAGCTCTCTCAGTCTTCTTCCTGTACCGAAGACGCCGAAAATGCCCCCAAACTCTGTGTTATTTACGAGACGACCTGAAGCCGCAGCACGGATTCAAGCGAGTCTTAGCTGACAATTCGCACTCTCCGTTCAAGCATTTGAATCTCGAAGACTCTAACGGCGGAGGCACACTCTTAAAAATGATGTCTTTATTTGATTTTCTTGAGATGATTTTGATTTTGATGGAATATGTGATGAAGTTGGTTAAATTTGGTGTTAGATAAGAGTTGGAATTCGCATCCTTATGAGGCGGAGATCACAGCCCTAATGGAAAGTCCTCCGCTTGAGTTGAAATGTGTTACTGAGAATTTGGATTTGAAAATGACCGAGTCGTATGTTTGGGTTGAGACTGAGACTCAGTTGAAGGAACTGGTTGAGGTTTTGAGTAGAGAGAAGATCTTTGGCGTTGATACTGAACAGCATAGCTTACGGTCATTTTTGGGTTTTACTGCATTAATACAGGTAAAAGTGACTGATAATCAATTATCAAAATTTGTAAGTTTGTGTACATTTCTGATTTTGATGCTAATTGGTTAGATTTCAACTGGGAAGGAAGATTATTTGGTGGACGCTATTGCCCTACATGATTGTATGAGCCTTCTGCAGCCAGTTTTCGCCAATGCTAGTATCTGCAAGGTACTTATTTTTATGTGTATCTGTTTCTGATTTAAATGCAAATTGTTACTATGAACATAGAAGTGTGATTGTAGCGGCATTGTTGTTCGGAGTTTTATGTGGTGTATCGTGTGTGTAGGTGTTCCATGGAGCAGATAGTGATGTTCTCTGGCTACAGAGGGACTTTCATATTTATGTTGTTAATATGTTTGATACTGCAAAGGTGAGCTCTGTGTATCCTATTCTATTGGACCAACTGTGAACTGTTGGATGACAGAGGGAGAGAAGGTGATTTAGCATCTGAAGAACTCTCTTTTCTAATCCATTTGTATTCTTTTATTAAACTGCAGGCTTGCGAAGTGTTGTCAAAACCGCAGAAATCACTGGCTTATTTACTTGAATCTTACTGTAGAGTTGTCACTAACAAATTGTTTCAGGTTAGACCTTGAAGCTGTCTTACTGTTGTAATTTTTGCTCCCTATCTTCGTAATGGTCATCTTTGAGAATGTTGTAAGCATGACTTTAATGCAATTACTGGGGTGAAGTTATAATGAAGGTTTTGCTTCTTGTCCATCATCAAATTGGTTTGCAGCGTGAAGACTGGAGACAACGCCCCCTGTCAATGGAAATGGTGCAATATGCTCGAACAGATGCACACTATCTACTTTACATTGCAGGCCGTTTACTTGCCGAGTTGGAAATGCTGGATAATGGTACAGTTTCTTTCTTGTTTCATAGCTTCTTTTCAGACATTTGATGTTTCACTTGTTGTGCTGGATTGATTAACTAAAAAGGACAGAATTTTGACATATTAATCATGAACATTTTATAAAGCGGTGACATCCAGAACCAGTAAAAGCCAGTCTTCAGTCTGCAACATTATATGTTTAAGTTTGCACTCCTGTGAATTTTTTTCTCCGGGGAGTTCATGACCTCAATATGACCTTTTAGATTTATGTGATTTGTGGCTTGTTGATTTACCATTGGTGATGAAATTTTTTTTAGCTTTTTACGTAGGAGCGATAAATGCCAATGTCAACATTGTTGGGGTGTGTTCACGCCCTTTTATCAAGAGAGTTAATAATCTTTATAAGAAAAATTTGTAGCATCAGTGTGACATGATCATATTCACCATCTATGGTGATAAGTTTTAGTTAATCTGTTATATGGGATGAGTGAGCTAAGCTGAAACCTAGTGCATGTGTTATCTGGTATTAATCGTACCTCAGCCATGTTTTCCAGTAAATAAACTTTAGAAACTGTATCTACTTTTTCTCAGTCATAGCATAAAAAATTCTAAATATCTTAATGTATCAGAAAACTCTTGTCCCAATGACAAATTCCGTTTTGTTCTCGAGGCTAGTCGGCGTTCAAACATGATATGTTTGCAACTGTACACTAAAGACATAGAAGCTTCACCTGGAGAGGCCGCTGCTTCATCAATATTTAGCCGTCATTTAAATGGCCAAGGAGGCATTTCATCAGCTTCTTGTGAAATCCAGGTTTGCTTTTTTCGATATTCTTCGCACCTAAGTTGAAAGTCTGATTACATTCAGTAAAGTATAATCCAAAGGTCGTCCACCATTTTTTTCAATCATTGTTCAGTGGCCCAGGAGATTTAGGGAATTCTAAGTTCAGTGATATTAGGCTGGCATGGTAGTTTTGTTAGGACAATCCAATACAGCTGTGAGGAATGTAGTCCTCTTACATGTGTTCTGGTGCATTTTGGTTGATAGGAAGAGTAGGTCTTTGGAGGGAAATCATTTAGTCTTGGTATTGAGATGGCAGCTCTTGATGTAGCTCTATGACTGGTCTACTATGATGCTGCCAGCCTCTTTTTAACATTAGATTTTATTTATTCTTGGTATTTCTTTCTAGAATTTTGTCTCTTGTATGCTAGGGTTGCACCCCCTTAGCACATTTGTAATAAAATTTTATTAATTATTAACTACATTTTCATGCAAAAGTTTATGTTTTGGTTTCAGAATGCTGTGAGCCGATTTTGTGCATGGAGAGATTTGATGGTTAGTATTACCTTTTCTTGAAGTTTGACTACCAAGAATGATGCTGAATATTTATATATCGGGATTCAAACTCTGTTGGTCACTTTTAGGAACGTGCGTGGATGAAAATGATGAACTAATAGAAATGCTCTTATGGAAAATCTCTTTTGTTGTACTCATAATAATCATGTGGCATTTACTTCCTTTCCAGGCTCGTGTACATGATGAGAGCTTGAGATATGTAATATCAGATCAGGCTATTGTTGCCCTCGCAGAAAAAGCTCCAACTACCCCTGCAGACATGTTAACCACCATTGCAGAAGCTGATGATAATGTGGATTCAAGTTTCAATTCTGGCCTCTCATCTCCATCTCCTGTGGTCTGCAGTCATATGGATGATTTTCATTATCTGCTCCAGAATAAAATAGGCAATCCTGATGGTCTCTTACCCATGATTCTTCAGAACTGCCTGGGTCAAAAAGGGAGTTGCCCACTGTCTATCTTCAACTATGCTTTACTGGTTAACTGCAATATGAAAGTGACACTGGTTTCTAAACAAAATGGGGTCAGAAATTCAAAGCAATTTAGTCGAAGGGCTTCTCGACAGCTGTTTGTTCAAAAATTTTCCTGCAAATCCCCAGTTTATCATAATTGCAGGATCTATGCAAATGATGGGCGTTTGCTTTGTTACTGTGACCGCAGGAAGCTTGAATGGTTAGCAATCATATATTCATATCTCTTTACAGCTTTTACCACAAAATGTTTATTTGACATGGTCAATGCTGTCTTCTTATAGGTATATTGGTCGGAATTTGGCAAAACTTGTCGAGGACAATCCACCTGCAATTATGCTTCTTTTTGAGCCCAAAGGCCGTCCAGAAGATGAAGGCAATGATTTTTACATTCAAAGTAAGAAAAATATATGTGTTGGCTGCGGTGAAAGAAATCATTACTTACGGTACAGAATAATTCCCTCATGCTACAGAATGCACTTCCCTGAACATTTGAAAAGCCACCGTTCTCATGATATTGTCCTACTATGCGTGGACTGTCACGAAATTGCTCATGCCGCTGCAGAGAAGTATAAAAGAAAGATTGCTGCAGAATTTGGGATTCCACTTTTTGTTCGTAAAGTGGTTGATTCGCAACAAGCTCAATCTGTATCTGGGGAATCTGTGCCTGCTACAAATTTTGAGGATGCAGGTGTATCTCCTTTACAGTTGCGAACTGCTGCTATGGCTCTTTTGCGCCATGGACCAACAATGCCATCCAAGCGCCGCGAGGAACTGACAGAGGTACATGGGCATATATATATATATATAGCTCTTCATTTTTCGCAAAGTTATCCCCAAGGTAGATCAGGTTGCTGTAGTTGGATAATGCAAAAATGAAGCCAATATTACAACTCTGGCATTGAACTAATCGTTCATTATACCATTATTATTATGAGGTTTCTGTACTGTTCCTGATATTAAAATCCTGCTGGCCTGTTAATTTTAGAGGTTACGTATGTATAAATTCAGTTTTGCACTTTGCAGATTGTTATGACATTTTATGGAGGGAGGCAAATATCTGAGGAAGATTTAGAAAAGGCTTTGCTTGTTGGGATGACTCCTCATGAGAAAAGACGACTTCAGAAGAAGAAAGGGTTTTCTTTTCAACATTCTAGAGGGAGTATTCCTTCAGATGCAGAGGAGAAAAATACTATTAGCATGTCCACATCTGCCACTCTGAAAATTTCGGAAGTTGGTACTGTCCATGGTTCTTGCACCAGTGAAGCCGAAGTATCTTTGATAAACCAAGATAAAGATGTTTTTGCAGTGAAGGATGCTGATTTAGGCAACTCCTCTATAGATTCTTATTTGAGGATTGATGAAAAAGCTTTTGTCGGCGTTGAGAAGAACATGAATTCAGAGATAAGTCTAGTGTCTAACACTAAACTTGTAAATGGTGATGGTAATTATGAGAGGAGAAGTACACCAAATGGATCAGTGGATGATAAAATAGAATCATGGGTCTCGAACGACTTCCATTCTACTTCGAAACGTAAACACAAATCAAAACACTCTCTCTTAGGACATGGTCCGCATGGTAAGCAAGTTGTGGATCATCTGTTGAAGGAATATGGCGAAGATGGTATTAATCAATTCTGTCAAAGGTGGAGACAAGTATTTGTTGAAACTGTTCATCCCCGTTTTTTACCTGCCGGCTGGGATATTACACACAGGTACGTGCTTAAACCTAAGATAATAGTGATGGTTTGATGATGGAATAGTGAATGTTTTCAACTGATTTGCTCAGCATTATGTTTAGTTTCTGAAGCTTTGTTTATCTGTGCCAAGGGTTTGATTATGGGCACTGTTTTTTCCAGTGGTAGGAGGGATTTTGGAGAATTTAGCGTCTACAATCCTACCAAGAAAGCTTCTGCCGCCACTTAAAAAGTTTTTGAGTCAAAGTTGCAGTTGCAGACTGTATTCTCCCCCCTTGTATCTTAGTTGTACGTTTATTGTAATTTTTCTTTTCCTGTCAAAACTCAAAAGGAATAGAAATATTTGTATTATCAGAATGGCTTGTTGCAGGAGTTTCGGTTTGTAGTTTCTTCTATCATTGAAAAAACAAGGAATCTAATACTGCGTTCAAGAAAACAACTTGTTTAATAAGTTGTACCGGAAATTTCATTAGAACGTATGATGGAGAAAATTGGTATTGGGTGGAAATGTGGAATAACAGAACTTTTTTTTTAGGCCAAGAACAGAACTTAGCGGAATGTGGAAATGTGGAATAACAGAACTTAATAATAAGTTAATAACTGGGCCGGCGTTATTGCTTAGCGGAATGTTATCATAGAAATTTTTATCTATTTCAAATTGTCATCACAGCTGGAATAGCTCAGCTGGTTAGAGCGTGTGGCTGTTAACCACAAGGTCGGAGGTTCGAACCCTCCTTCTAGCGATTTATTTTTTTGAAGAAATCCCCCATTGCTAGTAGATACAAGATGTTTTCGTGCTAAAATTGACAATGTTTATGTAATTTATCCAAAACTTGAGAATGGTATATAATCATAAAGGACTAGCTAATGTACTGGAAAAACCTTGGCCCTAGTTACCCACAATGCCGGCCATCAATATATGAGACATGAGTGTTTAATCAAATATTGTGCGGCCATACTAGCTAATGTACTGGATCTGGCCAAATATTGGCGAGAGAAAAATCAACTAGTCAATATTCAAGTGCCTAACTAAAAAACCATATATCTCAATAAACAGGAGGAAGATGTCGCTACAAGTTCCATCTTCTTATAAACTGAACTTAAAAGTCGATGTAAGCTACTACGAGCTACTTTTTTCTTCTCTCGTTTTGGTTACATGTTTCCCCTTTATATACTCCTCTCTCATTCAGGAAAGTGAAAAAAGTAGCAACGTCAAATTGTGCACCCCTCAACAATAGGAAGATAGCCTCCATTCAAAATGTGCCACAAAATATGTTAAAAGGCAATCAGGGCAAAATTTTGCCAGCTCCCCATCATCAAGGTAATCTGCAAATGAAAACCAAAGGTTAGTATGTTCCTCAACGAAAATTATGAATATTAGCAGATATCAAACTTTACCAAAGGTGAAACTTACTGTCATTTTATATCAATTTTGGCCTCAGAAACCCGCTACTACAGTGACAACAGTTGAGACTTGTGGTCAATGCCATTGAAGATGAAAGTCCCAGACAAGGGAACAAACTGTCTTGTTATAAGCTGTCAGTAAAGTGTTAAAAGAAATGTTATTTAAACTAGTATGTGATACAGCATGAGGAAATCAATTCAGACAGCTACACAAATATGAGAACACTTGGCCAAATAATTATATGTCAACCACCATGTTGTGGTCATTCTTATATCATTAAAAAAAATAGAAGAGGTAAAGCTAGAATTACACAAACCTTAATCACTTCTTGAGATGCAATTCCTCCAATGAAAGCAGCAACAGCATGGAGCTCTGCAGCACCAAATCGGCACATCTCATTGATAAGGTCTTCTGTTAAAGTTACACCATTGCAACCCAAATCACTAAGGAGGCCAACAGCTGTTGTCTTCAACCGAGATATGTCCTCATCCATTACACTATAGGGGAAGTGAGCATGCAGGAATCAGTACACTATTACACATTTGTACAGTAAAGGACCATTAACACTTAACAGTATCAGGAATTACCCATCAAATTGCCCGGGGAAACTGTTGTAATTAGCAGCAAATCGATCAACTGCTCTAAGCAAAATGTAAAACCCACCAGCTACACTGTCATACAGATTAAAACAAAATGGTGAACTTAAAGCACGAAAAAACCCTCGTAGCTATATATTTTTGTTCCTTTTTTCTCTTTTGGTGGGGGTGGTTGAATTCAGGCTGCACAAAATAACAACTATGGTAGATACTTCGGTAACTGTACCTGTAATCCTCATCTGTTAGATACTTCTGTAGGTCTGATAGGATTGGAGAATTGAACTCATCTTCAACGGGGCGATACCTGCAAACCTACAAAGTAACGATTATTCAACTGAAGTCAAGTAGGCAAACATAAAGAGGCTTTACATAAAAAAAAATTCCTAAAAGACTAGAATACATGTAGATTACACAAAGAAACTCCACACTTACTTTGAGTTTTCTTGCATTCTTGCAGAAACTTTTAACAGTTGCCTTTGAGATGCTACTCGGATCTCTACCAATTTTCTTTAGAAGAGTCCTAACCCTTTGGTCAATAACTAGAAAATCAGCCTCAGCCTTGGCTTGGTAGATTTTCTGTAAAGATACATAGTGCCTGAAAGAGAGTAGATAAAGCACTCATATCAACTATTTTTTTAAAGCACAAAAAAGGAACACAAAATTATGGGGATGTCAGTCACTAACTCAGTTGAAGATGTCATATCTGGTATTGATCCCTCGAGGGGCGCCTCGCCACCACCTTCATTTGCTATGAATTCCTGCAATGTGAAGATTCCTGATTATACCACTTAATAAATTAATAGTTATACGAATTGTATAGAATTTGACTAGATATATACAAGCATCTGATTTCTTGATAACAAAAAAATATAACAACTTTTGCAACCTTCATGTATCCAAAGAAAACGGCTGAAATCTGTAGGGCCTTGTTAAAACTAAGACTTCTAGTCAGGTTACTCAGGTGACCACTCGAGGAGACAACATGCTGCAGCTCTGAGCATTAAGTTCTGTATTTACATTAATCAGATTGGAAAACCTAGGAATAGAGCTAAAAACTAGGTATGCAAAAATATGCATTAAATGCATTAACACTAGTTAAACCACCTTAAACTCACAAATATGAACACCAAACCATTTTTGAAATAACAGTTTAACAGTCGAACTGACAGGTCAGATACTTGTCTCCAAAAAAACCTAAGGGTTAAATATTTTAAGTACTTATCATAAAGGTATCTGTTTGAGAGACTCTAGAAGATATGTAAAAATGCTATGTGATAATAACTTTATT
The DNA here is from genome assembly GCA_030142095.1 of Rubus idaeus. NCBI lineage: Eukaryota > Viridiplantae > Streptophyta > Magnoliopsida > Rosales > Rosaceae > Rubus > Rubus idaeus. The sequence continues at coordinate 37,345,474 of CM057970.1, forward strand.
GTAAACACTCTCTCTAAGATTAACAAATCTAATTTATGCACACCAAATCCAGCTGCCACAGATGCAATCTTGGTTTCACAAACCTTCAATGCCGCCACCATGACCCAAAAATCTGATGAACTGGAGTCAACTTCAGAACGGCTGTCACTAATTATCTGTTGCAACTCTGGACCTGAGACATAAAATAAGAATTATCAACCACCTGCTCAATGAAGTCTGATATTCACTCATCAGTATTCAAGGCTGAAACACAGGTTATGACGACAAACTCCAAAGAAGTGCAGTGCAAAACATAAAGCCAATACCAACTCCAAAGGAATAGAGCTAAAAACTACAACTGTAAGCAATAATTTACCAAGTGTACCACCCACACTGCCATCCATGCAGGTGCACTAACTGAGTGTAGTTTGTAGCTTAGTTTAGCTAAAAAAATAGAATTTTCCTAACATGAAGAAACAATATCATTGCAAAACTTTAGTGACAACCAATTTTCCTATCTTGAAAATTTCCATATGCAACAGGCTCTTCTACAAAAAAGTTCTAAACAATTTCAACCAATGCTTGAATAACATAAACTTACTAATTCCTCGATGAGTAAAGACTTTGAAGGAGGTCTCAATGGCTTCTTTGTAGTTATCTTCATCAATTGCAGTCATCCTAGCTTTGATAAGCTCCTAATAAATTCAAGAAAACGAGAAGAAAAAATCACATTGCTAAACTGCAATTAAAGAATGAAACAAACAGATAAAATACAAATCAAGAAGGTAAACCTTGAACTCTTTTTTCTCTTCCCTAGTTGATGGAAGTTTACCACCATGACATTTGGCCCACTCCTGTGCCATCTTGACAAGAATGACAACATATGGCGTGTGTTTGTGCTCAACAGGATCTGACACATCTAGATCAATGGTTTCAGCAAACCTATTGTCAATGAAGAAGAAGTTCCAAATCAGAATTTTGGAAAGTAAATAAAACATGTAGGTTATCAGCCAGTAAAAACATTCTAGGCTAAGAAATAAGAATACCGGTCATCAGTTTATACCGGCCGAAACCAATTAAGAATGACAATATGAAAATACCTATTTATCAGAATCCAAAACAGACTAACATTGAACATGTCTCAGATAAGAACATGAAAATAGAACTTTGTACCCTCTAAGCTCAGGCCATGGATTATTCAAACGAAGGTCATCCAGAAAATGTTCAGGCTTGGACTCAATCACAGTATGTTCCTGCCCCCAAAGAAAATGGAGAAAATAGCACTATTTAGATTCAAGGAAAAGTACTTGTAATTATAACTTTATAAAATCAATACTGCATTTATATAAATACTTATTATTTGGCTAACCAACCATATTGTGAAGTAATCAATCAGGAACATGCCCATTTATCATTAAACTGTCAGGCTTCAGACTGTGGAGGAATGTCATATCTCATACCTCACAGTGTCCTTATCTCTTCAATATAGTATAGAAATTTAATCCTCACTTTCCAGAATACCAAAATAGGGAAAAAAAAATTCAACAGCAAACATAAACATGTTACCTTCAAACTGATACGGACAAGCCCGGTGAGACCATAAGAGCGAGCAAAGATCAATAGCACATTTGCATCCCTGCATATTCTATCGAGCTTTACCATTGAATCTTCCACCAGCTGATTGTGCAATTAGAAAAAGGCAGTCAAAGATATTGCTTTAACCAGTGCGGCAAAAGAAATTAAGAAATTTGATTAAACACCAAAAGGAATTAAAAACCGAGATTTTCAATACATACTATCCTAGCAAAAGCATGATAAGAATTGAAACCATTGGAACTGAACAGATAAACTTAACATCCTCCACCCAGAAACAATACGAAAGAAGTATGGAGTTAAACTATGCAGGTTTTACAATAAAGATGGGGCTATAAAACAGCGCATGGGGCATGTGAGTAACCAAATTGATCCGTACGCATACAATAAATCAAATGCTCACTACCAAAAGCAGTGTAGTGAATTGTTTCGAAACATGCAAATTGAAAACCAAAAATGCAAGAATATTAAACATGGAAATGATAACAAGAGAAGAGAAAGCATCTACAACATTTTGCAAAGAAAACTACTCCATACCTGAGTGGCTACAACCAAGGTAAACTGAGAAAAGAATGATGGGTTGGTCTGAATCAATGCCTCTGGGTGCTCTTCTATAAACTTAGCCTTAACAGCATCATTTAGCTCTTGAAGAAATTGACACACACATTTTGCCTTTGATTGCCCAACGCTTGATTCATCAACTACCAAAACCCAAAATAACACATGAGAATTCCACACTCGTTAAATGCTAAATGTAACGAGAAGCAGCGAAACGAAACACACCCAAAAAATTGTTTCCAAGGTCACCCAATTCGACTTTAGATCCATCAATGACGGTGATGCTTCCAACGCCACCAAGAACAAGGTTCTTCAGGGTTTCAGAGCCAGTGGGGCCGCAATTCAGTAAGCAAACGCTGGCCTTCTCTAGGGCTGTTTGTCCTTGCTCGCCCCAAATTCTGCAATTTCAATTGGATACAAAACCTTATTGCAAAACGATCATAAATTTAACGGGGGAGCAAACAGAAGCTAGTCGAGAGCTGAGCGCGAAGTGCAGGGAATAGTAGAATGGTGATCGGAAAAAACGGAGTACCAAGGTGAATAGAGAGAGAAAGAACCTGAGCTGACGATCGTATTTGGTTTTGGGTTCAGCCATTGATGCTTTGCTTCTTCACTCTGAGAGACCAAAACGAAGCTCTAATAATTCGCTTAATAACTACGCAGAGCTCCACACTGATTTGAGGAGCAAGTGAGATTTTGATGCGGAGAGTTCACAAGAATTAGGCTTTGAATTTTTATTTTTATTTTTATTTTGGACAATAGAATTGGTTTTGCTATCGTGTCTCTCTCTCTCTCTTTGTGAAGTTTTGATTTTTCTCCTTTTTTTTATAAAAAAAATAAGAAATTGAGTTTACAGTAATTTTTATTCTAAGGTTAATTAACTTAATTTAATAATTTATTTTTTATTGCAAATGATAAAATAGAAAAATGCAATTGAATTTGATAATTTATTTTAAATTTTCCCTTTTTCGTCACCATTTGATTGGATCTAAAAAAACCATTGAACAAGCGAACGAAACACTTATCATCATTGACAGTGAAGTAACCCTCTCCTTACTAGACCTTTGCCTTAACTGCAACGGTGCAACCACCGCACATTTGTCACAGAACCCAGCCGCCGCCGCCACCCTCTTCCTCTCTCTAGAAATAACAAGGTGTATGCTTAGAGGTCATTATTACCAATAGGTAGTAAATATCATCGTCTGAATAATACACCTACATTTTTCATACATAGTTCCCTACATATTTTCTTCACGCTTATAGTATTAACAACCTAAAGCTATTTGAGAATTGAGACCTTAAATGTGCTTAAAGGTCGTTTGAACCTGAGCCTTCATAAGTCATAACCGCCCTTAAAGCCATTTGAGCCACAGCATTTTTAACCAACTTGTATAAATCATGGTCGATGGGGCAGTCCACAAGCATTTTTGCACGTTTTGTTAGAACTCTTTGCATAGATATTCAGCCATGGTTATAATTTCGTGTTTGTTCCTATGTAACTTCCTTTGTCTCAGTCTCAGCGATGAATGAAAGAAATTGAAAGAACCAATGCCATGACACAAAGAACATATAAAATTAAATGCCTCAACTAGCATTGACAAGATCTTTAGAACTATAGAAGCTTTGCTGCAACTCTGGTAAATGAAAAAGTAAAAAAGTATAACTGATATGTTCCCCACAAAAACTTGGGGTCTGCGTCTGAACTGCAATTCATAAAGCTCAATTATCTACATGAGCAACTCATAAGTTCCATATCAAATGAAATTTCGATCATACTGTAAAGACGTCATTCAATCCAGACGATACTTGAAAACAAAACACGGAAGCAAATTTGATCTACTATCACAAACAAAGGCAAGAATAGCAGTACTTACATGTACATGCAAGAATGAAGAATCCAACCTGCAAGTTATGTGAAATTTGAGCAAAAAGCCAAGAAACAAATACCGAGCAAGAAACTCTACAGTATAACAAGAAAATTCAAGTGAAGATGAGCAACTACCACAAATATACAATACCAGGCCAGAAAAGACAAGGAATGGTGTAAATGAGCATAGAGCAGTTAAGAAGTCTCAGGTTTGAAGTGAACAACAAAGCACTCTTTCTTCATCAGTAGCTTCAGTGCTACCTACCTTGACTGTTAAAATGTAACTGGTCATTACTAATGGATGACACAAAATATGAACAGTTAAGTTGTCAACAATCAAACTTGAAGTAATTTAAGCACGTCATCAGCCCCGTCAATAATGAGTAATGAATGACAGGAAGACAATAAGATCATAACAGTTATAGACTTAAAACATATGTCAATCTAGTATCAAAATCAGAAAGTAAAGAACTACATTATTGCAGCTTTTAGTTGAATTACCAGGAAAAAATTTCAGAGTTAAAAACCACCTACTGACATAAATTAACTACCACTACAAGCCTACAATAAAGGAAAGGCAGTGATGGGCAGAAAGTAAGCATGACCAACTAGTACTACTACCAAGATGCAAACATTCAATACCAAGCAAGAAACTGGACTATGGTAACGAGCTACTGCCATACCAAACAAGTCCTCTTTCTTTTATCATTACTTCCTATTTAGATTGCTTCATGAGGGAAGCCATCCACAGAAAACAGGGCACGTTATTTAACGTCAATATCACACGCAATGAATCAATTTCGAACTAAACAAGAGCAAGAATTAAGAAGTCAAAGATCACAATTACATTAATTTTGACATAACATTATGAACCCATCAAAACTGAATAACCAAAAGGACTTAATAATGCATCAGTCATAAAACTATACGTCGGTTTTATCTAATACATTTTTCACACAATGAGTTCATAATATCAAACAGTTCAAAGCACATCCTAATGCAGTACCAATATCAGATATTAACAATTGAAATATGAATCTGATTTGGAACAATTTTCTTAATCTTATCAATAACCGCAGTCATCTCTACAAAAATTTACGCAGAATTAAATATCAAACAGTCAAACGCATCCCAATTTGGTACCAAAATCAGAATTTAGCAACTGGAAAAATGCATCAGTTACAAAAAAAATTGGAAAACTTTTTCATAATCTCAGTTGTATCGAATTCTCCACTAAAGTACCATCCATCAGATTTAATTAATACCACAAACAAAATCCAACTTTCACCATAAACAATAGCAAGAATTACGACCTCCAAGTTCACACTTACAATAATTTCCACAGTACAAAAACAAGAGCAGTTCATAATATCAAACAGCTAAAGCACCTCCCAGTGCCAAATCAGAAATTAACCTTTGGACAATGCATCAGTTATAAACTTCATGTTAAACTCTGATTCATTGATTCAATTGTATCAAAATGTACCAACAAAAATAAGTCTTCCACACAATGAGTTCATATCAAAAATATTAATGGGCACAACCAAAACCAGATATATAACACTGAACTATGGTAAATCTTATACATAATCGCAGTTCTAAGAATTAGATCGTAATACCAAACAGTTAAAGCGCATCCAATGCAGTACCAAAATCAAAAATTAACAATTGGCAAAAACGCATCAGTTACAGAACTTTTTGGTCAATTTTATTAATAATCTCAGTTGTATCTAAGAAATTCTCCACCAAAGCACCATACATCACCTATGGATAGAAATTAATTGATCTACAACAGGTCCAAAAGGATTCAATTTTCATCAATGTGCAGCGAGAATGTCACTACTAAACAGATCGATTATCGGATCGGGCGAGTCGGAGACCGGACTCGAGGGCCTGAGGAACATCACGGACTTGGCTGCCACGAGCTTCTTTCTCTGGGGGCATCTCGGGCCGTAGATCCTGCCGGAGAAGCAAGGGAATCCGTCGGCGGCGACGGTGATGTGTGGAAGACCGGAATCTGAGTTTGGGGATAACGGCGGGGTTGAGCGGATCTGAGAGATCCAGTTGATTCTATGAGATCTGGAGTTGCTGATTCTCGAGTCTCGGATTTGGGCTAGGGCACCGGGCTTTAGGTACTTGAGGAACGGCTCGGACCGGTTCGGCGAGGACCTGTGGCTGGCTCGTGCACGGCGGTTCATGGTTGAGAGAGAGAGAGAGAATTGAGGTCGGATTTGAGAGATAGAGAGAAATGGGGTTTCAATTTGAGAGAGAGAGAGAGTATGATAGGGTAAGTTGTGGCTGTTTGGGGGTTCTTAAGAAGAGAGAGATATGAGAGAGAGAGAGGCGGGAAGTTGTGGAGGGAGAAAAGACGTGGGAGGGTTTCAAAAGACAAAGTTGAGGCGCGGAAAGACTAGTAGGGCTTGTTTTTTCAAGTTTTGTTTGGGTTCGTCCAATAGGGTTTTAATTTGTTTTACGGTGACTTGCTTTGTATGACAAGCTGACACGTTGCAGTGTGGTCCGCTTGTTCCTCTTTTTTTTCTTTTGGTTGCTTGATGCTTGTGACGTAATTCTTACCTATATTGTTGTTCACATACTAATTTCTAGAGGATATAAGATAATCGAGTTGGAGAAGATAACATTGTGTATTTGATGTTGCTATACATTGGCTCTAAATTTGAACCGTGGACTCTTGTTAACATGTATGCTATACGTAATTCGATCAGCCAATATACATAATAGTTTTTGAGTTTTTTATCTTTTTAAACTTTACGAATATATTAAATGCAACTCATTTCTCATACCGTTAAAAACACGAAAACTAAGTTTGAAAGTGATGTGCTTGCAATTTTAAACCCTACAAAGGAAAAAGGTTATTGATTTATCAAGCTATTTAATTTGTTACAGACATTAGTATTACACATTTAAACCAAGTTTGTATCCTGATCATTATTGAGATAACTTAAATTATCCGAATTTATACTAATTGTGCCCCCGCAAAGTAAGTGAGTATCGAATCGAATCTATATGAATGAATGAAGAAATCAATCTCACTTTGTAAAGCAAGTGATTCCTTGTGGCCTCACTTTTAAGAAATTAAGTCATTGTTACCAATTATTTGGTATCATAACTCATATCACAAACACTGGATTTTCATGTATAATTGATTGGTAACAGTTGATTAGATTACAAAGTTTAGATTCATACTAAATTAAATTCAGAGAAATTCATATGATTATAACAGTTTTTCAGAAATACTTGGAGAACAAAAAAAATTAAAGTAGGCCGGGTTGGTACAATAGTTCAAAATATTTTCTAAATGGTGTGATTTAGTGGTTTTGAAGTTCAATTTTTTTTTTGTTTATCCTCATTCCACCAATCTCATGATGCGAGTAAGATTAAAATGTGAAGTTAAGTAATTTATGAAAATATATTGATACCCTAACAAATTATGTATGAATTTAACAGAGTATAATCACGTAACCTATCACAAGTCATGTGTTACAAATAAGTATTTTATGATCATATCATGCCATTTCTAGCTGTTTCTTTTATTTATACATCATAAGTTCCGCACAAACACAAATATATAGTGCATCATTTTAATAAGTTTTTATTATTTTTATTTATCGAGTGATTGAGATAATGGCATAAACTAATATTAGTGTATGACGATGAACATGGCATAGTATGCCGCTATATTAAATAAGTTATAGCTAGGCACATCCAGTATATAGGAGATAAGAAGATCCCGGCCGGATCAAAGCACTTCTTATAAAAAAAATGTGTTGCTTTGATGTTAAGAACCTTTTTTTTTTGTTAAGTATTTATAGATTTCGTTACTGAAAAACTAAAGCTTTTTTTTTTGCAGCATAAAATTTTATTTGGTTATCTATCAAATTACATTACAATCTCAAAGGTCTATAGATTTATGCAATTATGTGATTGAGCACAACATGTTCATGCCTAACTTACACATGGTTAGTCACTATTGAAAACATAATAAAATTAGACAATGTTGATGGGGACCAACGTGTCTATGTAATAAGAACTTCAATACAAAAAACAAATCCACAACTTTCTCATCATTTGCATAAACAAGTAACAATTATCTACATTAAGAAGGAAAATTATATGGTACATTAATGTAGTGAAACATTAAGTAGACTACCTTGATATGAACGTAGACTAGTTTGATATAGAGGTGGACAAACTCGAATTAATCTAAATTTGTATCAAACTATAGTCTATCTCTCTAGTCTACTAGATATATCAGTACTCAATGATGTAAACTAATTTATGCAATTAGTTCGGCATGAACTTTACAATTCACCTCATATAAACTAACATTTCTACACACGCCCTTAGCGTGTGGAAGGCAGCGCTCGTGCGTATGACAAACGTTCTCAATGATTTAGTTTGTATGCACTACTTCCTCCTCTTGTTATTACAATACTTTTGAAAATCAAATAAAATAAGAAATAATTTTTTTGTAAAAGAATTAGACGAGTTGTGTGGAACTCTCGTATTACTGTTTTAACATTAGTATATTTAAGTTTTTTATTAGCTAATATAGATAAATTTTGTAAGAATGACCAATTTTGAGTTTTCAAAAATTTAACCATAACTCATGTTATGGCTTTAGTAATATAGATTACAATCCTTTTATACACATTAAAACTAATATTAATGGTTCAACATTATCATATAAAGTTAACACAAAATAACTATTAATTTAAATTTTGGCAATTGATGGTGTCTTTTTTCATAGTGCCTTTTCCTTTAATGTGAAAGTTCCCAGTGCGATTGATGCTAAAATTTTGGAAGTGATTGAAGCGATTAGAGTTGCTTGGGTTAGGCGTTGGACTCATATGACGGATTTCACTTTGGTGGTAACCTATTTCAAATCACGTCACCTAATTCTATGGAGGCTTCCCATTCCATGGTTGAATACTTGAATTGTATGTATCTCTCTAAGTTACTTAATTTTCGTATCTCTCATATATTTAGGGATGGTAATACCATATCTGACAAACTTGCTAATTACGGTGTGTTAAATGATGGTTCGATTTGGTGGCATTCATTGCTGGTTCTTGTGGACGTAACTTCGCCTTATTGACCTCCTACAAGTTCTCTCGTGATGTTCTTGTTGTTTTTCATCTTCTGCAATTTTTCTTTTTGCTTGTTCATATTGTTAGTTCCTTTGCTTTGTAAAGGATGAGGTTCCATCTCCTCTTTCTTGTTTTATTTATTAGGTCAGGTTTATGTCCTCCCAATTTTGTTTGTATTTTTTTTTCATTAATAAATTTTATTCAAAAAAAATTTATTACTTTAAATTTAGGGGAGTGAAAATCACACTCCTCATTTTATAATTAATAATTCACATTTCATATTTTTTTTTCTCTAATATGACAAGGCAGACTGAATGGTCAAGGGGCTCAAGGCCTCTATACTTTATTACTTTTGCCAGAAAATTCTAATCATCCAACGGATGAAAACAATTAAGTCAGCTTAGTGGGCCCTACAACCTAATAAGAGCACCTGTTTTTTTAGTACATGATAACCTCATAATTGACGGAGAGTATTCTATTCTCAACATGGGTGATCTCATCATTTATTTATTAAAAATAAATATTTTTTATTTTTATTAAAAATGTTGGACGGCTGAGATCATCCAGTTTGAGTTCAACCTGGGTGAATAGCAGAATTTCCGCATAACTGGTCCAAAAAAATGAATTACACGATTAGGAACATAAGATATAATATATCTCGTAAAAAAACCATAAGATATAATATATGTGCGTAAACAACTATAATAATGACTACATGAGATTTCATCGAAAAATGACTACATGAGATAACTCAAGGGTTAGAAAATAACTACAACCGTATTCAAGTAGACGGTAATTCAAAATTAATAATTGACTTCATAAAAAATCAACGTAAGTTTGTAATGTTCTATGGAGATTTCGAGTTATAGTCCACGATATCCGCCATTTAATTTCAAGATTTGAATACATTTCCTTGTCATGTAAATATTTATGGAAGCTAACCTCACAGTTGAGGCAACTTTAGGCTATACCGGTTTTGATGTTCGAGTTTGGTCTCACGGCTTACTGCTCGATCATCTTTTTTCCTTCAATCTAGATCAATTCGATTTAGAGTGCTCAAGAGACGTAGTTGTTCTTTACTTCTTTTATTCCAATATTTTCAATGGCGACCCGCAACCGTTGCTTTGACCCAAACCTGATAATTTCTGGTGGTGCCAAAAAACTGGGTACATATTAATAATTTAATATCCATCACCATCTTGGCCTTTGAAAGTTTAAAGGAAGGTAAATCCACATTGCTACGTGTACCCAACGGTGCCTACCTAAGTGGCCAAAAGCAAAGGGCAACTTGGCAACGCATTGGGTGCTTTATCCAGAAGGGTCCCTCCAATTGGAGGTCAAGAAGGAAGAATAGTAGTATGATACCACTTGTCATTGATTTTTTTTTAATTTTAAAAGGAACATTAACATGGAATATTGAACATGCACACAACACACAATGTGAAAGTGGCAGAGTAGGAATTGTTTTTTTCTTTAGATTATCATTGCTTTTGTCAAGTGAGATAATACATCAAATATTATATCGACTCGCATTGAAATAAAGGCACATATTCACTACAATTTTTAAATTTTGTTATAGGCTCGTAGCTCATAACTACTTTGTTGTAGACTCATAGCTTATAAATGAAGGCGATTTGCGATTTTTTTTATATAAGTCAGAGTATTTTAAAGACTTCATAGACTGAAAAACTAATCCTTACAACGCATGTGAAATACTTTAATTGTACATTACAACACAATGCCTTGTATTCACAAAAATTCCAATTGTATTAGTACCTTGTTTAGTCTCTCTCTTTATCCTTGATAGTCAAGACCCTCAGTCCAAATTATTTGGGCTTTAGCTCTATCAATAAATCATTTCGGTCTACATCAGTTTGTATTAGTATTGTTTTTCTATTTCCAATAAGTGACCTTTAACTTTGTAAATGAACAATCAGTTAGACAACTTATGGTTTGTTCTGACTTAGATTTTCATATTAATTTTATTAAGTTAATTATAGCTCCTGCTGTTGTTCAGGATGCCCTTATTAACGATTGTAATCGTGATTATATTTAATATATACTTCTTTCCCAAAAAAAAAAATCAATGAAAAAATGGATTGACATTTTCAATCAATAAAAGAAAAAAAAAATAATTTGGCGAAATAAATGCTAATTTTTGCTAAAAATAGATCGGAAAACTCAAGTAAAGTTTTGGTCTGCATTAAAAACGTAAAATCAAACGGTAGTATATTCGATTGTCATGGAGCTGGAAATTCCTGATTGGACAGTAGCACTATTAAAATGCTTCTGCATCTCCCAAGTCCCACCCCATATAAACCCTTCATCCCTCCCAGCCCAGTCTACTTCTAGAAGCGGCACGCAGCCCTAGGTCACCTCCTCCTCATTCGTTTGCTCTCCACACGCCTTCTTCCCCCTTTCGCTCTCACACTTGCAGAAACGGTCATATACTGTTTCTTCTCCATCACTTCTCTGCGTCCATACTCGATCATCAAATCCTTATCCCAATCCCTGCAACTTGATTTCGTCTATGAATGCGTGATCGTCGTCAGTAGGTAGTCATGTATATAGCCACAGCCTCTTCGTCTGCCTCTGCGCTCCTCAGGGCTTCTAGGGCGCGACTCTTCTCCTCCTCCACCTCTACTCTGTCCAGAACCTTCTTCGCTGTGCCTCCCAAGCCCTCCCACAGTTTCACCGCTCAAAGGCTCCTCAGCTCCTCCGCCGCAACTCGGTGGAGCCACGGCGTTCATTGGCGCGCTCCCTACACGCTTCGCTCTCAGATCAGAGCCATCGCTCCGGTGATCGAACGCGTCCAGCGCAGGATCGCTACCATGGGTACGGTCACCTTATTCCGACTATCTTGGAGTTTTGGTCCTGTATTGTTAATCGATTTTTATTTTGATCCGGTTCGTATTGAAATTCTGAATTGGTTTTGTGGTTCTTGACACTTCTCAGCTAAGCCGCTAGTCTTACTAGTTGCGTAGACTGTATGGCTGCTGAGAATGAGAAAATGAAATGGAAGTTGTAGCAAATTCGATATAATTTTTGTACTTATGTTCATTTCATACTTATTCGTATGAAATTGATATGATACTGGTACTGTAAGATCTGAATTTTAAATTAGAAATTTTGAAATTCTTGGTCTGTGATTTTTAGTTTTCAATGATGAGATAGTTTGTATAATGACTAGTTCATCTCTGTGGTTTCAGCTCCTGAAAGTCATCCATTCAAGGAAAATTTGACAAGTCTTCCCAAGCCAGGAGGTGGCGAGTATGGGAAATTCTATAGCCTCACTTCACTGAAAGACCCAAGGATCGGTAATTTTCTTTGTGTACTTGTCATTGAATTCTCGTTTATTGTTCCTTGTTATTTGTCTATTGATGATAACCTTTTGCCTGTGTTTAACAGATAGGTTACCCTACTCTATCAGAATCCTTCTTGAATCTGCTATTCGCAATTGTGATAACTTCCAAGTCAAGAAGGAAGATGTTGAGAAAATTCTTGATTGGGAAAATACTGCACCAAAACAAGTTGAAATTCCTTTCAAGCCTGCTCGTGTACTCTTGCAGGTACTTCCCTCTACATCATGGGTTGAATTATCCTTTGCGTGGTCAACAGTTGAGCATACAAACTTACAAAGTGTTATCGATATTAATATCTTCTACCGTGATTTTGTTTCCAGGACTTTACAGGAGTGCCAGCTGTGGTTGACCTTGCTGTAATGCGTGATGCTATGAACAATCTTGGGAGCGATTCTAACAAGATCAATCCCTTGGTATGTGGAGTTCTTATTATGTACATTCACAATTCATAGTGGTGATGTTAACTCAGTTAACTTGTATATGTAAATTTAGACTATTGTACCCTCTTTCTGCACTGTTGCATTTTTCTTAGTACATCTTCCACACTTATGCAGGTTCCTGTTGATCTTGTTGTTGATCACTCAGTTCAAGTTGACGTTGCAAGATCAGAAAATGCAGTGCAAGCAAATATGGAGCTAGAATTCCAGAGAAACAGAGAGAGATTTGCTTTCCTTAAATGGGGATCTAATGCTTTCCAGAATATGCTTGTTGTTCCACCTGGTTCTGGCATTGTTCATCAGGTAAAGTAATTTGAATGCTGCTTATTTATACTACTATGGATCTGGGGTGGAGTTAGTTGACACTTTTTAATTTCAGGTTAATCTTGAATATCTTGGACGGGTTGTTTTCAACACTAGTGGCTTACTCTACCCTGATAGTGTGGTTGGAACCGATTCCCATACAACCATGATTGATGGTTTGGGGGTCGCTGGCTGGGGAGTTGGGGGTATTGAAGCAGAAGCTACTATGCTTGGTCAGGTAATGTCAAATCCTAAATATTTATACAAGGACATTTGATTTAACAAAAGGTTTTTTTTTTGTGTCAGGTTGATGCATGCTAAAGCTACGCATGCTTGACATCTCCTGAACTGTTTTTAATTCTTTATGCCTTTAAATTGACAGCCCATGAGCATGGTGTTGCCTGGAGTTGTTGGGTTCAAGTTATCTGGAAAGTTAAAAAATGGTGTCACTGCTACCGACTTGGTCTTGACTGTCACACAAATGTTAAGGAAGCATGGAGTTGTGGGAAAATTTGTTGAATTCTATGGTAATTTAATTCTCTAGAGGTGTACTTCAAGTAGTGATTGCTTTCCTTATTATACTGGCTATATATGACGTCATTTTTGTATGTGCCTTTAGGGGGTGGTATGGGTGAACTATCGTTAGCTGACAGGGCTACTATTGCCAATATGTCTCCTGAATATGGTGCAACCATGGGGTTCTTCCCTGTAGATCATGTTACTTTACAATATCTCAGATTGACTGGTAGAAGCGATGAAACTGTGAGTACTTTACCAAATAACAATAGTTATAATAATTAGCTTCCCAATTTCTCGTTCAGAAATAAGTAACCTCTTTATTCAATTATAGGTGGCAATGATAGAAGGTTATCTCCGGGCAAATAAATTGTTTGTTGACTATAGTGAGGTAAAATCATCCTTCTTCTAACTCGTTATAAATTACTAACTTTTTTAATTTCGTTTGAGATGCATATGTTGACAAAATGTTTTGTTATGTCAGCCTGAATCAGAAAGAGTTTACTCATCTTACCTTGAATTGGACCTCTCAGAAGTCGAGCCCTGTATTTCGGGACCAAAGAGGTGTTTCTTCTTTAGCGTGTAAATTTCTTTGGTGCCATAAACTTTATTTTGTTATAACCGGTATTTCTGGCAGACCTCATGATCGTGTGACCTTGAAAGACATGAAAGCTGACTGGCATGCCTGTCTTGATAGCAAGGTTGGGTTCAAGGTGAGTTGTTAGCCTAATGCTCCTTTAACAGGGAATGATCCAATTTTTATGACATTCTTGCTGCAGTAAGACCCATGGATATTAGGCATTGTTGACCTTAGGTTCCTTCAGGATCATCATCTACCTTTCGATCTTCATACAATCATTGTTTTTGTTTAACTCTAGCTATTGTCATTGCTTTTGTTACCCATAACCAGAACAATCAACTGCTACATTAATAGCTGCAACTTGTTCAGAAGAAGAAAAAAAAAACCTTAAATCGCTGCAGCTAGCTAAAAGTACCTCATCATGGTATTTCTGTTCTTGCTTTTAAAGTCAATCTCCTGCCACTTATAACACTCATCTTCGCTATCTTCCTGCTTTCTGAACATCTTGTTCCTCGCATCTGAACCTTATGCAAGTCTCATTGCTGCTAATCAATTTTCAGTGACATGTTTGATACTCAGAGGTGTTGATTGAAGTGATTATATGTACATATAACAAACTGGATAACTATTTAGTTGGAACATGCTCTATTCTCATTCAATCATTTGTCTACCATCCTTTCTAAAATATATTATTATTTTATGCAGGGGTTTGCTATACCAAAAGAGGTGCAAGACAAAGTGGTGAATTTTTCATTCCATGGGCAGCCAGCAGAGCTTAAGCATGGTAGTGTTGTGATTGCTGCAATCACAAGCTGCACCAATACATCAAACCCAAGTGTCATGCTTGGGGCTGCTCTTGTTGCAAAAAAAGCTTGTGATCTTGGTCTAAGGGTAAGGCATCCTTGCAGTTATCATCAATCACCTTCCATCTCTCTCTTTCTCTCTCCATATTGTTTCAAATGGAATGTGCAAGTCTCTTTGTAATGGTTTATTGTTTCACCAATGACTCAGGTCAAGCCATGGGTAAAAACAAGTCTTGCCCCGGGTTCTGGAGTTGTTACAAAATATTTGCTCCAGAGGTAGTTTTTTGTTCATAGAGAATGTTGCTACTTACATGATCAATACGAATGGTCAATTGATTCTTAATTTGTTTGATGCAGTGGATTGCAAAAGTATCTAAATGAACAGGGTTTCAATATTGTTGGATATGGGTGCACGACATGCATTGGAAATTCAGGGGATTTAGATGAATCTGTTGCGGCTGCTATAACAGACAATGGTAATGTTGGTTCAATATATAATCATTTCATTTAAATGAACTGAAGTCACATTTAATTGTTTGCCACTATATCTGTATCTTGCCTCTAAATATCTTTGCTACTGTTGCAGACATAGTAGCAGCTGCTGTGCTTTCTGGAAACAGGAATTTTGAGGGCCGTGTTCATCCATTGACAAGAGCTAATTACCTTGCCTCACCACCTTTAGTGGTTGCTTATGCCCTTGCTGGCACGGTACTCCCTTTTTACTTGCTTCGAGTGCAATTTACTTCTTCATATTGGTGACTTCCTTTAGACAATAGTCAACTACCTTAGTTATACCCATAAATTGAGTTTGCTTCCTTGCTGCATATTTTTTATTGGTTACAATTTTAATATATGTATATCTGTTTTTCTGAGATGGAAATTCTATTGATGTCGGTTATTTTCTGTTATTCTTTGCTCTCTGAAAAAGTGATACTGTTTTTATTAATTTATATCTAGAGTGGTATTGAGTCAGGAGAGTAATCCCCCAATACCATTTTTTGATCAAGAGAATTGTTGGTGTTAAAAATTGTAGAAATTGCCTGTGATATCACATTTTATAACCCTCGAATGTTCTCCTTGTTTCACTCTTATAGCACCGTTACGAATGTTGGCAGTCAGTATTATTCCTTATAGAATGACTTTGTTGGGTATTGAAGCATTTTTCATTAGTTTTTGCTGCCTGTTCTCCCCATTGATGAACTACATAGCATGAGAGAACCATAATTTGCCAGTCTGCAATCAGTAATCTATTTCATTAAATGAACCATTAACTCACATGATTCAACATCATTCATGTTCCAGGTTGACATTGACTTCGATACGGAGCCAATTGGAACAGGGAAGGATGGTAAGAGCGTCTATTTCAGGGATATCTGGCCATCTACAGAAGAGATTGCACAGGTAAATGATTAAAAGTCAGATTCGCTCTGGTGGTTTGTTGGTGAAAATGTTATAGGTTATGAAGTGAACTCATGATTGCTTATTTTTGCTTATTTTGTAGGTTGTGCAATCCAGCGTGTTGCCAGAAATGTTCAGAAGCACTTACGAGTCTATTACTAAAGGCAACCCCATGTGGAATCAGCTTTCAGTTCCAGAAGGCAAACTGTACTCATGGGACCCTAACTCAACCTACATTCATGAGCCCCCATACTTCAAGGGCATGACCATGAATCCTCCTGGTTCTCATGGAGTGAAGGATGCCTACTGCCTGCTAAGCTTTGGTGACAGTATTACAACAGATCATATCTCCCCAGCAGGAAGCATCCACAAGGACAGTCCTGCTGCAAAGTACCTTCTTGAACGTGGAGTGCAATATAGAGACTTCAATTCCTATGGAAGTCGTCGTGGCAATGATGAAGTGATGGCGAGAGGAACTTTTGCCAATATTCGCCTCGTCAACAAGCTTTTGAATGGAGAAGTGGGTCCTAAAACAGTTCACATTCCTACAGGAGAGAAACTCTCTGTTTTCGATGCAGCAACGGTGAGTTTCTTTCACTAAATATTTGCCTGAGTTTTTCTAGTTTGTTTCACATCTGAACTTTTTCTTTTTGGAACACTTTAACTAAATGCCCCTTTTCCCTGTTTTTGTTGCTGTTTAATAATCCCTTGATTTGTTACCATGCTTTCCAATATTTGCTACTCACTGGCAAATTTCCTATCCTTAGTTCTGCAAACTTTTTACTTGTTGGGAATGGCATTTTTATGTTTTTCTGCACTATAGAAAAGTGTTTTATAAAATTTGATTATGGTATTGACATCATTGTTGAGAACTAGGGGAGGCACTAATCATACATTTCCTTTTAATTTGATTTTTATTGTCAAATAAGCAAGGTAGTTTTTGAGATGTGATGTTATACTCTATAAGAATGATTAGTCCGCGTACATTATTTACTAAGTCTTTGTAATAAATGTATTTCTATTCTAGAAATACAAGTCTGCTGGGCAGGACACCATTGTTTTGGCTGGTGCTGAGTATGGAAGTGGAAGCTCCAGGGATTGGGCTGCCAAGGGTCCAATGTTGTTGGTAAGCTGTTTTATGCAGTGTTTGAAATGATTTCGTGAATTTCATTTATGGTTTTGGTCACTTATATGATTGAATAAACTTTTGGCGTGCGACAGGGTGTTAAAGCAGTGATTGCTAAAAGTTTTGAGAGAATCCATCGCAGTAATTTGGTGGGGATGGGAATTATTCCACTTTGTTTCAAAGCTGGTGAGGATGCAGATACACTTGGATTGACTGGTCATGAACGTTATACCATTGACCTCCCTAGCAATATCAGTGAGATAAAACCTGGCCAAGATGTGACTGTCGCCACGGACAGCGGAAAGTCTTTCACATGCACTGTGCGCTTTGACACAGAGGTATTTTCATCGTTCCTTTATTTTGCAAAAACATTAGCGTCTCTATTAACTGTTTTGTTCGGTTGCAAGGCCATTAATCATATTGCAAGGTCATTTCATAATCTATTTTGGTTGCATTTCCAGGTGGAATTGGCCTACTTCAACCATGGAGGTATTCTTCCATATGTCATAAGGAACCTAAGCAAGCAGTAATTGAATCGCTGTTTCAGAGGACGCGCTCCACATCATGCAGGCGTATTCAATTGTAAAATGTGAGAAAGCAAAATAAAGTTTCGAATAATCGGAAAAAGGTCCCTTACAAGGGACGGAGGAATTTTTTTAATTTTTTTTGGAAATTCATTTAAGCACTGCCCGGGGTGTTTTGGCATGTTGGTTGGTCTGTTAACAGGGTAAAACAATAGTTTTGAGTAATATCAATTTTCCTCTTCCGATTGTTGCTTGTTCTAAAGCCTTCAAATATATACCTTTGGGTTTCAAGGCCACCATGTGATGATATAGGCTGTGTTATGAATTTGAACAGTAACCTAATCAATGTGACTTTTGTTCATGGCAAGCCGATTCCGAGCATTTTCCTGTTCTTTTGTTGTTGATTTCTTTTATTAACATCACTTTGCATTCTTGTGTGTGTCGTCAAGTTGGAAGTGGAACAATGTAATTATACTACATAACCAAAAGCCCATGTATAATGTATTCACTATTCATGTGTAGAGTGTAGTCTCACTTTCATTGATCAATTATTCTTGCACCCCTTCTGGGTCATATATTTTATTTTGGAGCTAAAGATAATTGACCAAGAGAATTGAATCGTTTGAATTAATTTAGAAAAAAAATTCGGGTAATGATTGGTCCATTACTATTTTTTATTATTTACATTTAAGTACTTAATAATTAATCACATATTTCATCTAAAATTTTATGTCACTTCTCTTTTTTATTTCTCTAAATGCCACATATTTAGGATGCGTTAATAACATCATAAATAACAAATATTGTTGTAGTATTCTTTTATGTTTCACAAGTAGACCATAACATTGGCAAAAAATAAATAAAAAAATCTAATCTTTTATAGAAATGATGTTTTTCAAGAATGTTTCTTACTCAATCGTAACCTTAATCTTAACCTTAATCATCTCCAAAGTTTTTAGTCATGAAATCTTAATCAACCTGTAATCAAACTTGGATGTCTCCATTTTGCATCATCATGATAGAATTACAAAATCATGCAGTTTTAATTTCCTCCAATATCGTAAAAGGAATATCTAAAAGAAATTAATTCAAATAAAACAATGTGAGGATATATATATATAGCTGTAGAGTTTCAAAACTTTTGTTTAAGAACAATATAGTGTTTATTCAAAACCCCAATCCAATTATGAAATTCCTTCTCTCCGACTTCACACCTTGGAACTCACCGTTCTTATATAGAGAGGAGGCGGTTTCACATCTTCTTAACCGGAAACGGCTGGCATGGGGAGAGGAAAAGTTTTTTTTTTTTTTTTTTAGGGTACTCCCGGCCGATGAAGTGGATGTTGAAAGTTGAATATATAGCATGATCGATGATCAATTAATTCTGGTTACACCTCCATCAAAATCGCGGAGCACGTGAAATGGATGAGATTAGAAGCTCACGTTCACAGTATGCATTGTCAAACCTGCTCGATCATCACGTTTTTTCTTTTTTTCTTTCTTGCACCAGTTATATGTTGCAACGCGTTTAAAGTTCTGGCAATACTAGCCCATTTTGCGACTGGCATATAATTAATTGCTTCAACATACACAAGTCCCATACAAAGCTTGCAGATTACAGATTAATTAACACTAATTAACCACATATAAAGTTCCATATATTCTACTGACAGATAGGTAAATATCATTCATCTAAGCACATTTAGATTCATGTGGGGTAAAACCATGCATGAATCAACTTAATAAATTTGCATCTCTCAGGTTAATTCTAACTCAAAAAGTAATAGTGAAACAATTAATGATGATATATATGGTAATACTAACTGTAGCCACACCAAATATATATAATCAACACTCATTTTTACAATTAATTATTAGTAGGTAGCGAGAGATATTTAAATCATCAACATTGGTCCTCTGGAATGCTCTCTAAAATTGGTCTCCAGCTTTCATCTGTAGTACTCGTTCCAATTTGATCCGCGGAAACCCTCCTTCCTGATCTTGACTTCAATGAACTTAACAATTGCTCCACAGAAGAGCTGTTGGAAACTGAATCTTTCTTGTAATTCAGTAATTGTTTCAACTCTTCTTGAGTCACCACCAGTCTAATCCTCACAACTCCACTTTTAGACTCATCATGCCTACAGTTCTTGATTGCTCGACCACTATCATCTTCATCTTCTTGTAACTTAAACCTCACCGTCTTCTTCTTCTTCTTCGATGACATTATTGGAGTAATTGTGTGTTGTGTCGCTTGTGCTTCGTTATCGGACTCATGCTTCTCATGATCTTGTGCCGAAACCTTGTTGTTACTTATCAAGCAATTCCCCATTTCCGAGATGATCGACGATGAAACAAAGAAGAGTTTTATATAACTACAGAGAAATCAAAGAGAGAAACTCAGAGAAAGTGAGAGAGAGAGAGAGAGAGAGAGTAGTAGGAGAGGTTGCAAAGTGAAGCATAACAATTTATAAAGATATAGAGAGGGGCCAAATTAATAAGGTGGATTAAAAGCACATGCAGCTGCGTTTGTTGCGCCGGGTATTTCAAAAGACAAAGTGGAGATTAGCATTTAACTAATATTGCTTGAGACCATCATTAGCTACCTTTCATATATTTAATTAAGCTTTCTCATATATAATATAGCAGAGCAAAACCGAGTAGTGTGTGTTTGTTTTATGTGAGTTTACGTTACTGTTAGCCTTTTTCATAATCTAGGTCAACACAGAAACAGAGTTTTGGGACCATTATTATTATAAGCAAGCAGCTGCAGCCAAAAGTACCGGCCTCCTTTGATAATATAAAGTTTCAATATATTAGATTTTAGATTCCTTCCAATCAATATAAGCGTGTGTTTAGCTTAAACTTGAAATAATAGTTTAATTAAGTCTCTCTAATCACTGCTAATTAAGCAAACGGTGCAGCTAGCCCTTACTGTACATGACGGCACGCATTTGTTGGTGTCTATGGAGATTAAGTATATATGCAAACAAATGTGGTAGTTTAACTCCAGCTCAGATCCGATCCTTTCCTACTATATATTCCTAATCTTATCATATCGAGCTTATTCTGATACGTGTAGCTAATTCCGGTGACGATGCATGAGATCATGATATGAAACCAATAGTGTACGGTGTACCCAATACGTGCACGTCAGATATATTCCAATTCCACCCAGATATTTTTGATTCTACGCATACTTCTTTTCTCAATTTTTTTTGTTGGGCAAAATTTCTTTTCTCAATCTGTCTTAAAACAGTTGTAGGAACGAATTAATAGGAAACATCCATGTTCGTCTAACGAATTAAAGTTTCAAGAGTCATGACTCCTGAGCTCACCACTGATGATCATAAATTAGTGAATGTTTTCTTATATATAGCTACTAGATATATATGTTATCATGACTTACTAATGGAATTTTTGCTTGTAAGTTGTAAATGATATCAAGCCATGCATGAAAAAATTATTAAAAAAATCCACTTAAATTGGATTAATTGGAAACTCATTTTGGTTGTGTTGATCTTGTTTTTGTGTGCGAAAGGACGTCTTTGTGGGTGAAGGGGTCTTGGATTTAGATAGTGACAAATTCATGAATTTCATTGTAAAAAAAATTAATAAACTAAAAATTAAGTACATGCATCAAACTCTCTATCTTACTCTCTTTGGAATATTTTATCGAGTATTTTATATATATAAAAAAATATATATTAAGTTGTTGATGACGACTATTAATATGAGAGGGTTTGTCACGTAGAAACGATGGATTCTACGTGCCCGTAGATAAATAATCAAAAACGTCATATTTCTATCTATAAACATATGAGATTATGAGGGACACGAACCCTACTTACATCACCAAAAACAAGGTAGTTCTAAATATAAACATTAGATGAAGGCGAAAAATATCGGAATTTGGGAAAATGTGTTCGAAGATTTGAAGTCAAGGTCAATAATAGCATTAACATAAGTGGGTCTGATCGAGAGTAATAGCAAAGCACGGTGGGGGGTGGGGTTCACTGCATGTGAATATGGAGAGATGCTCTGCATGAAGGAGGCTCTAAGGTGGGTTCACTGTACCATTTTGAGGCCTTTCTGGGCTCCAATTTGACCTCATTGTCTCTGCATTGAATTACGTACCATGATTTCAGGGTGGTTGAAAGCTTGAAACACACGTAGAAATATCTACGCGGGAATATTTCACATGGAATCGGAGTCCTACTTTTCATGGTTTATTGATTGATTTCTAATGAAACATTGGACCCTATCATTTCATCCATATATTTATTATATGGGACACAACCACCAAGACACCAAGCCCCGAATTGAGCATTGTTTATGGCCTTTGAGCCTTTGACTATTTGACACCATACTTGTAATTCACACTGTGTCGATCTAGTATAATAACATGTATCTACAGACCACATGCGTCTATGATAATATAGTGTACGCATAATTATTACTATGAAGATTTAAACGAGAATTGATTATTATTTTGTTGAGGATTTTATTTATTTTCCGTAAGGACGATTTTTTGTTTTTTTGGTTATATTGAAGATAACCACACCTCCGACAGATCGACTGACATAGCATAATTCGACGATTTTTTGTAATTACATATTACTTCAATAATACATAAGTTGCGTCTTTTTATTGGTAAGAATGAATGCCAAAGTCTAGAAAAAAAGATAAAATCACATCAAAATAACACAAGTTGTAGCAACCGCAAGGAGGAGGCGAATCCAAAATGATTAAACCCATCTAGCAACTGCATTAGCAACAAAATTCTTTTGTCTATAGATGCGATTAAGATACCATTTCCAGTTATGGTAAAACAAAACTTGACAAGCTATAATAAAAGTCGCAAGAGGGTGAAATTGACACCTACACAAGAAATTAGGGCAAAAGGGTAACTGGAAAGGTTAACTTCAATATTTCTCACTTTTAAATTTTACACAATTTAATTTGAAAAATTGAGATAAGTTTAAATCTGTGATTGCTTCTTCCACTCTGCTTGACCAATAACAGGCCCATACCTGTCTAGCCCAACGTGCTTACGTTTGTCAATCCAACCGGCCCGTTGGCCCAATTTACACCTCCAACTCGAATGAAAGTGAGGGTAGTTTAGTAAACTTGAGAATTAAAATGCACCCAACTTCCTTACCTTGGACGGTTCTGATCTCCTTTCTCTGACCGGCATCGGACGGGTCAAAAGCCTCCCTGCCTCACTAAAACGCAACACAACATCAAATACGCAAGCAACCGCTCACGTGCGCACTCTAAATTCTTGGGTTTCCGGCACGTGATCGTCTCTGACATACACCGTAACACGTGCCTCCCTCCATTACACGTGTGAGCTGTGCAACGGTGAGAGCAAAGAGTATAGAGACACAGCTAGAGAACTACATTCCTTTCACACCTCCACTTTGTTTTTCATCACTTCCCATTTGTTTTTGGGCTCTAATTAGCTCTAAATGTTATTCTCAGATGTTAAGCTCAGAAATTTCACACGGTTCTGTTTGGTAGATACTGATTCACAGAAACAAGTTCAAGAATGAGACAAAGGGTCTCTTATGGTCCAAACCTCCTTCTTCTTGCTCTACTTTTCAGTCTCTGTAAGTCTTTTTAGCTTATTTATTTCTTTTTCTTCTTTGGTCTCTTGCCTTTACTAAATTTTTTTTTTCTGTTATTTCATCAAAGTTGATACTGGGTTGTGGAGTATGAGCATGATTCTTGCATTCTTACCTACAGAGATTTGGAATTTGGAAAGTTTCATACTTGCTGTTATTTCAGTTGGGTTATTGTGTATAAGCTCTGTGTTGGAGAATTTATTGGTTTTTATGGCTACATTGCCATATGGGATCAGTGCATTAGTTTATACTTGTAGTTTCATAGTGTTCTATACATGTTCATATCATTTGGATTGGAAATTTGACAGTATTGTTAATTTCAAGGACTGCTTAGGTAATAAGACTGTTGCTCTGTGACTAAGTTGGAGTTTTCTTCTTAGTATTGCTTATGTTAACCTCTGTGCAGGTGTATCTGAGTCCCATTGTGGGTCAGTTTGCGATGCGGAAGCAATTGCTCCTGATATCTCATCCAGTGTAAACCCTCAACCTTTTCTTCCTTTATTAGCCCCTTCACCATTGACACCATTTACAAATGGCAACGTTCCGACATTGTCAGGTATGAGGTACATACCTTTACTGTGGTACATTGTTATTGCAGTGTCCCAAATACTTGTCTGTGATTTACCATGTGATAAGAAAAAGTTTTCTAAGAAGATAAAACACAGTATGGGGGAGTCAATGAGTCATCTATTTATGAGAGGTTGAAAAGTCTTCTAATACTTCCACTAGGATGCATCTTCCAATTGTTCACTTCATGTGGAAATTCATTGTCATGGGTGAGAAGAAAAATAAATGGATAAAATTCCATGTAGCATGCTCCAAAAGAGCTGCTTGAAATTCTCAACATATAGAACGTATTGATGATGGAAAATGCAGTGAATACAAGCTAGATTAATGGCTCACATTTTATATTTCAGGACTCTATACATTAAATTTTACAGCTGCCGGAGATATGATGAGCAAAACAGCAACTGACTGCTGGGCTTTTTTTGCGCCCGTATTGGCTAATGTGGTGTGTTGTCCTCAGCTTGAGGCCACCTTGGCGACTCTTATAGGGCAATCCAGTAAATA
Organism: Rubus idaeus; assembly: GCA_030142095.1. NCBI lineage: Eukaryota > Viridiplantae > Streptophyta > Magnoliopsida > Rosales > Rosaceae > Rubus > Rubus idaeus. The sequence goes on from CM057970.1 coordinate 37,370,326, forward strand.
CTCTAGGATGCTCTCTTTGAATATAACTCATGCAAAGCACTGCCTTTCAGATGTTGAAAAGATCCTAGAGAGTCAAGGAGCAAATAAGACTGTTCAAAAGATATGCTCAATTCAACCAGAAAACCTCACTGAAGCCTCTTGCCCTGTATCAGAGGTTGATGCGTTTGAGAGCATTGTGGATTCTTCAAAACTACTTGCTGCTTGCCAAAAAGTGGATCCTGTAAATGAGTGTTGTCAGCAAGTTTGCCAAAATGCCATATTAGATGCTGCTAAAAAACTTTCTGAGATTGGTATTGCTGCAAATTTGGAAGGAGTCCATGTCGTACCTGAACAATCAACCAGGATAGATGATTGTAAGAATATTGTGCTGCGATGGCTAGCGAGTAACCTTGATCCTTCTTCTGCAAATAAGGTTCTTAGGGGACTTTCAAATTGCAAAGTAAATAAAGGTAAGCCAAAAATTTCAATAACCACTTTGAGAATGCTTAGTTACATAACATGCCATTCCATTATTAGGTTAAGAACCGATTTATACAGACCTCATGCTGACTTAAATATCTTTAATGTTGTTTTCTTGTCCGGTTCAGTGTGTCCTCTGGTTTTCCCCAACATGACACATGTTGTGAAAGAATGTGCAAATGTGATAACAAGCCAGACTGCATGTTGCAAAGCAATGGATAGCTACGTTTCCCAGTTGCAAGAGCAGAGCTTCATTACAAACTTGCAGGCCTTAAATTGTGCAGCATCACTTGGAGTGAAGTTGCAGAAAGCCAATGTATCCAACAATGTTTATGAACTTTGTCACATAAACCTCAAGGACTTCTCTCTCCAAGGTCTGTTTTGCTATATTTGGTTAAATGGAAGAAGGAATGTTATGCTTTTATACTTTTGTAACTTTGTTAGGAAAATTGATGCTAATCAGTGTTTTTCGTTTCTGATTTATCATTCTTGATGGTGGACTTTACTATTGGAGGCACCAGTTGGATCACAAGGTATTGCTTATCTTATAATTGAAACATATAATTGGTAAATTTCAGCTGTTATGTAATGATTTTTGCTTCATCTCAACTCTGTCAAGTGACAATTTGCAATTGTACTAAGTTACTGTAGTTTTATCCCTTTATTATTGGATAGGATTTAGCTATAGAATTATTTCCTATGTCCATTAATTAGTTTTCTTTCTAGATCCCATACAATGTGATGATTGACAATGGTTTTTAAAAATTCTACAGAAAACTAGGGACTTATTGATATGCGGTTTTACCGACGTCATTAATATTACCTAAACTTCCTAACAATTTGTCGTTGAATGGTATAATGGGAAGTAAAAGGTTTTTCCCACAGAGGATTGTTTATTTACTTTCCTAATGTCACGAAATTAATTAATGTATATTGTTTCTATTTACAAAAATATACAATATATACAAAAGTATTCTTTTTGGGTTTTTGAAATTCTTTTGAAAACAAGAAATAAATAAAAGGAAATATTTTTGGTTTTTAATATTTTTGAAAATAAATAAAATAAAACAAGAACAAAATAAATTAAACTAACAATTTAAACTAACACGCTTAAATAAAACACACCAACACACAAATGAATCAAAAATATGTTTTTGGGTTTTTCAATATTAATTAAACCATACAATAATCAAATTAAACAAATATTCAAAAATACAAATTAATCAAATAATTCACAACTAATATTTAAACAAATAATAATAAAAAGAGTTTGAGGAGAGAAAATGCTCATTTGAAGTTCGGCAAGAGTTCGGGAAGCATGGGTGTCCATAGCAGATTGGACTGGGCCTTGGCTTGGGCAATTGGGCTTGGTGAAAAGTCCAAATTAAGAAAGTCAACTCTTCTTTCTTCATTACGGTTCAGCCCGAGCCCATGCGTTTTCTCCCTTGGTGTTTGACTTTTCAACTCTAGCATTCTATTCTTTCTTTCTCTACCCCGTGGCTTCTTCTTTGCTTCAGTAGCCATCTCTTCCCTCATCTCTCATTCTTTTTCTTCTATCTTCTTTCTCACATCAGAGCAGAGAAATGGATGCAGGTGATGCGGCGGCAACGGAGCAGGTGAATAGCAGGGGCGCCGGTCAGAGAGGCGGCAAGGCTGGTGCGGATGACGCCGGAGCTGGGAAGATCGATCAGCGACGGCGTGCACGGGCTCGGCGAGGCAGGGAAGCAGAGAGGCCGGTCTGATGAGATTGGGTCGACGGTGACGGCGCGGCAAGGAGGCTTGCGACGGTGAGGCTAGGTAATGAACGCCGACGACGCCGACGGTGAGAGCAGCGATGGGCAGTAACGAGCAGAGCTTGGGCTTGGCTAATCCGATGCGGCCATGGCAGCTTGGGAAGCTCGACGACGGTGACAGCACGGGACCGGGCTTCGGGCTTGATCGATTTCCGGTGAGCCGGTGGCGCGGTTCGGAGATTCCAAACCCGCAAAAGGAGAATCGAGAAATTAGAGAATAAGGAGATGACCGGAGGAGAGGCCTCCGGCCACCCCGTGTGTGTCACCGGCAGATGGTGGTGATGAGATGCTTGATTGTTGTGATTTTGTGAATTTGCGGGTTTGTGGTGGATGATTTGCTTGATTGTTAATTGTGAACGAAACGAGGATTGAGATTGGGAACGGTGATTTTGGTGTTTGGGTGATTGAGGTGAAGTGAGAAGGCGAGAAGAGAGGAGGAAGCGAGAGAGATTAGGAGGAGCGAGAGAAGATGTAACCGGGGAAGTGTTTGCGGGCAGAGGAACGAGAGAAAAAGAGGGGGAGGAAGATGGGGCTGAGGTAGTCCTTGAGAGAATAGAGGAGAGGATGGAGAGAGGTAGATGTGGTTGCCGGAGAGTAACGAGAGAAGATGATTTAGTGGTGGTGAGGGACTAGAAGGAGGGAGAGAGATGGTGACGCAGGGGAGAGGAGCTCCCCCGGCCCCGGCCATGGAAGAATGAAGCGAGAGGTTTCCCTTAAATAGAGAAGGAAACGGGGAAAAGGCCAAGGAAAGGTGGTGGTGTCACGGCGGTGGGTTGTTAGTTGGAGAGCTCCAATTTGAATTCAAATTGGAGTGGAGGGGAAGGCTGCTGGTGGGATGATGAACTGGCTAAGTGAGCTGGATTTGAATGTGAAGGACGGGATGAACAATGGTCTGCCATGTGAGAGGAGCTGCAATTCAAAACAAAAACAAAACAAAAGAAAAAGTAAAGAAATAAAATAATTATAAAATAAACTAAACAGAAATAAAATAAAATAAAAGAATTATAAAATAAATAAATAAAACATAAATAAAAATATGGAATAAGAATATAAATTATAAACAAGGGAAAATAAAGTAGAGATTTCATTTATCTTTCACCACCGCGTGTGGTGGTTGCGCCTCCGTGTGTGGTGGTTCGCCGACAAATTGTCGGGATTCGGAACGGTTCCCGAAATCTTCGTACAATGTTATATTCCACCTCCGAATGATGACCGGTGTCATCAAATAATTGGAAAGTCACGGTTGACTTTCCGAAATTGCGCTGTAAATCTCCAAATTCACCTTTTATGTGTAAATTTACATTTTTCACATATTTTCCCTGAAAACACGAAAACAAACATTAAACCGACAAATAAGCTTTCAGAATAGCATCCATCCAAGTATTTAGAGCACTTTGTGAACGTATTTTACGTTCACATCACACCCCCACACTTGAACTTTTGCTAGTCCTCTAGCAAACACAGAACTAAAAACAGAACAACACAAAAACAGAAAGGGAAACACAAAACAAAAATTCTTTCCAACCATAACCCTCAACGAGTTAAAAGAATTATAAACAGGAGAATAAAAATTATATAACAAGGCTCACGAATTTGCTAAGTATTTAACATGGACATCTCATTCGTGCTCGAGTGAAGTGTGTGAAAACCGAGTGTACAATTAATTTCAAGCAATCAAATAGGCACATATGAACAACATTAACCACTAAACCTCACAAGATTCACTAAATATTTCCGCTCAGTGTTTAGGGTTAAGTGTTTACTCTCATAACAATTACATAAGTAGTGTTCCCATAAGCTTGCTCATCAACCAACTCTCTACAATTAATCCATAAATCATTAAATCATAAGGGCTTTCAATGGTGTAATGGGGCCAAAGGGTGAATGAATGGTGAATGAATGGTAAATGGTAAATGGAAGGGAAAGACTAGAAATGATAAATGTTCCACATGTTTGCAAGACAAATCAACGACTTTGAAACTCATACCTATGCTAAACCCGAAACAACTTTCCTATTTTCCTCCAACCTTTTATTGAAATTAAAACAATACAAGAAAATAACTCTATTTTTGTGGCATTTTTTTTTTCTTTTCCACTTTTTTTTTTCTTTTCTTGAGGAACTTTATTCCTTCTTTTTGTTTCTGATATATATATATTTTTTTCTTTCTATGAACAAATACAACAAAATAAAATGCACCCCCACACTTGCCTTTTGGTACTACCATACAAATCAAAACCCGAAGCATAAGAATATAAGAAGTCACTATCATCGTCTTGCAAACACAATAAAACATGGGTGAGATGGTGTGGGTGAACAAAAGAAGTGGCTAATGAGTTATCAGTTCAAAAGGGGTTCCTAAAGTTCGTGTTTAGATGGATGGTGAATATTTGGCCATGGTGCTCAACTAATGCCTTAATCATTTTCAATTCATCACAGATTAATAAAAAGTTTCGAGAGGTCAATGAGCAAGTTCTAGGTTCAAAAACTCATGAATTGTGCACACATGAAGAACGAGTAAATGTATGAATAATGCATACATGTGAATATTCAACAGGCTCAAATTCTCACAATTTCTGGGTATGCATGACAATGTATGTTCAAATGTGCTTCTCGGATTGCAATCAACTAATTAACACAGGTTATGTGAACATGAAATTTCGAGCAATCACAAGTTATGCAAATTAAATCCAAAGCAAATCACACAAAGCCTTGACATATAATAAACATTCTCCTAATCACAACAATTAAACTCAATTCATCATCGGGATTGGAAAGAACAAAACACGAATACAAATAAACACACAAAAACACACAAACAGAAGCAAATATTTTTGTATTTTTTTTTTTTTGAATTTTTCAAATTTTTTGATTTTTTCAATTTACGTAACAATACGTGACCACAGTGACTTACTTAGTGCAATGGTAGGTTCAACGCTACCAAGGGAGTAAGTATGATTTAGTCGAGATACCGTTACAGTAGAAAACGAAAACAAGTAAAATATTTTTTTTTTGAATTTTTCAAATTTTTCAAATTTTTTTTTTTTCTTTTAATAAACCTTCCCCCCACACTTGAATTAAACATTGTCCTCAATGAATGACAGATATTTCACGAAAATGAAAAATTCAAGTATGGTTATTGAATTGAAAATACAAACAGAAATAAACACACCAACAAAAATAAACACACAACATATATACAAATGAAAAACAAAGATAAACAGAAAGGTTAAAGAAAAACTCCCCCTTGAAGATCATTAAGCTCCTCCCGAAGCAAGTCACCAACAGTCACAAACAAGGCTAGCGGGGCCTTGCATCCAACGTTTGCTCCTTAATTGACTGCGGCTCTGATCCTTTGAAGTGTGTCCTGGACGAGTGTAGTTGCCGACTCCACGGCAGATTTAGCTGATGTAGCCTTCACCGAGATCTGGAACACCATAGTCAGTAGTGTTCCATCAAGAACAGCTCCGGATACGTTTGGCAGAATGGAGAAGCCTGAAGACATAAGCGGAAATGGCTCCGGTTGAACTCCACATAGCAAACACTGGAGAATGGAATGGTTGATCGGCGCGTATATCACAGACGACCCCGTTGCATCGGTGCAACACTCCTGAAGAATGAGGAAGTCGTTGTGACTATCTATGGCGAGCACCGAAATCTGGTTCCGAGGGTCAAGACCGATGGTGAAATTTGCTAGCACACGTACAGAGCTGTCCATCGACATACTATCCCATTGCGGTCTTGTCTGCACGTCTTTGAGGAACTCAAAGATCCTGGTGTGATGAGATAGATGAACGACGGAACAACCAGCAGTACGATTGACTCCAGGGGGCTTACTCGGATCACCCCTGCGCTTGTTGGTCCTGACCTCCATTCGAGTGTCTCTTGTTCGGTTTGAACAAGTCCGGTGATGATACGTGGAGTTGCGATGTCGTTGAAGAAACAGATCGCCATCCGGTTTGCCAATTCCGCTAGGCCTCTTTTTCCTTCGGGCGAAATGATAGAGTCACCGGGTGAAGTGTGGATCCCCGTGACGCACATGTAGCGCTCGGCTTGTCGTTGGAGAGTTGAGATCCAACGCTTTGCACCAAAAGCGAACCCGAGAATGGACAAAGGGTTCGAAAATGGCCTTCATTTCCTTCTCGCGCACATCCACGTGCTCCACCCAAGTAACTAAGGAAGATCCATTCTGCAAATCTCGAATCAAACATCCGGAGGGGCGCTTTCGGCAAATCGATCTCACCGAAGGCTTCGGATTTGAGCGCAGTTCATCCACGGAGACATCCACAACGATCCAACTTCCATCCAGTTGTAGGTGGGAGTACCGAACGAACTGGACTTCACGAGTCGAAATGATGTGAGATGGCACCGAAACTCGGCCGACATCACTTGCTTTCGCTCCTCGTAGCTCTACCGTGTTGTTGGAGGGTAAGATCTCCAAAGTCCGGGCGTTTGTGATCATGCTACGAAGACGGGCAACCATCGACCAACATCCATTAAAATCTCAACAATGGTGGTCGGATGAAGGTGGATGGTTGCCGAGTGTCTCGAGGATTCCGATTTGAAGTATGGCGCAGGTTCGCCACGTTGAAACACTCGCAAGTACTCGGCCCTATTTAGAGTCTCGGGATGAATAGAAGTCTCGGGAGTCGGTGAAGATATCCACAAAGGAAAACCGGCAGTGGCCATGAGCATGAGCTCGTGCTTGGCCTTGCGGGCGATATCCGAGATCAAGTCGGTGTGGACTCCGACAAGATCATGAGCAGGTCCGGGAAGATGGTCAGATGGAATAGGTGCGGATGGGCGCTCGACTAGTGTAGGCATGAGGCTCCGCACATTCCGTCTCAAGTGGTCCATGTCGATCGAATCATCGGACAACTCGAGAAGAGGCTCTTGTTGTGGAGGAACAACTTCGAGCCTTCGCCTAGGCACATCAGAATGCGGAACAGGACCTCCGCAATTGGGACAAATGCCGCTCTGGAGAGCATCGACGAGTCGTTGATTCTGCAGTTGAAGCTCCTCGTTTTTGCTCACCAGCTGATCGTTCCTTCTTTCTAGCTCGGCAATACGCTGCTCAGAAGTCCGGATACCGAACTTCTTCCTATTTCTCGACCCCCAATAATAGACTTGGTCTTCTTCTAGTCCGATTTTTGGACCAAATCTTTCACGTTGTGGCTTGGTGGGGTGAGAATACACCGCAAAGAAAGCCGCCAGTGCTTCTCTCTGAGCTTTGGTGTATTTGGTCCTCGGAAGTCTCCTATAGACAGGAGCGGCTTCCGGCTCAATAGGTGGATCAGCAACCAAGATTGGTGCTTGGGGTAGTGGTTGTGGTTGTGGTAGTGGCTGTGGTTGTGGCTCGGTCGGCATGCTAGCATCGGCGCTATCGAGCATGCTCGGGTGGAATGATTTCAGCCAGACCTTCAAAGATCGGGGTCTCTCGAAGGACCCCCCTGAAACAAATCGCCGAAGGAATTAACTCTTTTGGCCATTTGTGGTTTGGGAGGGAGGAATGCTTTTCGGGTTTGGGAGTTTTTCGGGAAAAAAAACTAAGAACACGGATGAACACTATGAACTAGCGAGAGAAAAGAGAGAGAGAGAGAGAGATTAAGGGAAAACGTGAAATGCCTAAGGAAACTAGCGCAAACGAAGGGAAGGGGAAAGGAGCGGACGCACGCATGCACGCTCGCACACGTGCCAGAGACAGAAGACCCGCAAATTGCGGATCGGGCGACGAAAGTCGCAAAGCGTACAGTGAAAACGCATGCGGCTTATTAAACAAATCGGCCGACGCAAAAGTCGTGCGTCGGCCCAATCAAATTTTTTTTCAATTTTCAATTTTTTATTTTTTTATTTTCTTTTTTTTAATACTTTACGAAAAGTCGTAAAGTGAATAGTGAAAACGCGTGTGAAACACGCGCAAAGGTTGCCGACACTTTAAACGGGATTGGGCCATCGAAATGGCTTGGGCCTTAAAGTGGGCCTGGGCCAAAGAAATCTTCGGCCCATTATTGGTGGGCTTAAACTAATGGGCCTAAAAAACGAACAGGCCCGACACACTAAATGGGCTTGGTTACGGGTTTTGGGCTTCGTGAATGACACGAGCCCAATGGGCTAAAATTTTTATTTTTTTATTTTTATTTTTTATTTTTATTTTACGAAACCAAAAACCCTAACCAATCACACAAACGAATGGGCCTAAGGCCCAATAACAAATAACAAACAAACAAGCCCAAAACAAATAAACAGTAATTATAAAAAGTGAAAATAAATATTTACAAAACAGTAAAACAAACAAACACACTTTTTTTTTTTTTATTAATTTTCAAATTTTTTTTAAATAAATAACGAGAGTGAAAAGAAAACTTACCTTTTTACTCCCGAGGAAACCGAAAAATCACCAACAAGACATCAACCTCAAGGTTTTTCAACCTTGACTTCCTAAACGTATGCTCCGATGTATGTAGTAAAATTTCCGATAAACCCGGATTATTCCCTATAAAAATTAAAATGTTAGTAATAAAATTTACAAGTTAAAAACAAAATATTTACAAAATGAATAAATAAAATTTCCTATGTCTAAGTATATTTTATTTACAAGTAATGTTAAATTGTCCAAAATATAGTTAAAAACAAAGTTGATTCCAAGCGGTAATTCGAGGTGGACGTACGGCCTAGGTGCAATATCTTGACGTAAATGACTTTCCGTGTTTTCAGAAGGCGAATGGCCAGATCACAAGAGATAAGCGAGAGGCATGATTCATTTAGTGGACAAGTCCTCTGAATCCAATTTTACAAACCCGTCACCCAGAGTCTTGATCATATCTAGACACCATTCATGTGCCCCTTACTCAGTTGAGAAAGCACTTAAGTGTTCGACAATTCTCCAAGTGTTAATAAAGGCCGCCCTCAACCTCAAGTGACCTTACGGTACAAATGAAGGGTTTAGGCCAATATTAATAAAAGGACCTTACCTATTTCCGTTCAAATTACAACCTACAACAACTTAAATAATTAACAGTATTCAGGATACCTAAGTATAATTACTAAGTGTAACAATATATACAAGTATAATTAGTAAGTATTATTTACAAGTATTATTTACAAATAGTAAACAGTAAAAAGTAAAAAAGTAAATAGTAAAAACAATCCCCGGCGAGCCGGCGCCAAAATGATATGCGGTTTTACCGACGTCATTAATATTACCTAAACTTCCTAACAATTTGTCGTTGAATGGTATAATGGGAAGTAAAAGGTTTTTCCCACAGAGGATTGTTTATTTACTTTTCTAATGTCACGAAATTAATTAATGTATATTGTTTCTATTTACAAAAATATACAATATATACAAAAGTATTCTTTTTGGGTTTTTGAAATTCTTTTGAAAACAAGAAATAAATAAAAGGAAATATTTTTGGTTTTTAATATTTTTGAAAATAAATAAAATAAAACAAGAACAAAATAAATTAAACTAACAATTTAAACTAACACACTTAAATAAAACACACCAACACACAAATGAATCAAAAATATGTTTTTGGGTTTTTCAATATTAATTAAACCATACAATAATCAAATTAAACAAATATTCAAAAATACAAATTAATCAAATAATTCACAACTAATATTTAAACAAATAATAATAAAAAGAGTTTGAGGAGAGAAAATGCTCATTTGAAGTTCGGCAAGAGTTCGGGAAGCATGGGTGTCCATAGCAGATTGGACTGGGCCTTGGCTTGGGCAATTGGGCTTGGTGAAAAGTCCAAATTAAGAAAGTCAACTCTTCTTTCTTCATTACGGTTCAGCCCGAGCCCATGCGTTTTCTCCCTTGGTGTTTGACTTTTCAACTCTAGCATTCTATTCTTTCTTTCTCTACCCCGTGGCTTCTTCTTTGCTTCAGTAGCCATCTCTTCCCTCATCTCTCATTCTTTTTCTTCTATCTTCTTTCTCACATCAGAGCAGAGAAATGGATGCAGGTGATGCGGCGGCAACGGAGCAGGTGAATAGCAGGGGCGCCGGTCAGAGAGGCGGCAAGGCTGGTGCGGATGACGCCGGAGCTGGGAAGATCGATCAGCGACGGCGTGCACGGGCTCGGCGAGGCAAGGGAAGCAGAGAGGCCGGTCTGATGAGATTGGGTCGACGGTGACGGCGCGGCAAGGAGGCTTGCGACGGTGAGGCTAGGTAATGAACGCCGACGACGCCGACGGTGAGAGCAGCGATGGGCAGTAATGAGCAGAGCTTGGGCTTGGCTAATCCGATGCGGCCCTGGCAGCTTGGGAAGCTCGACGACGGTGACAGCACGGGACTGGGCTTCTGGGCTTGATCGATTTCCGGTGAGCCGGTGGCGCGGTTCAGAGATTCCAAACCTGCAAAAGGAGAATCAGAGAAATTAGAGAATAAGGAGATGACCGGAGGAGAGGCCTCCGGCCACCCCGTGTGTGTCACCGGCAGATGGTGGTGATGAGATGCTTGATTGTTGTGATTTTGTGAATTTGCAGGTTTGTGGTGGATGATTTGCTTGATTGTTAATTGTGAACAGAAACGAGGATTGAGATTGGGAACGGTGATTTTGGTGTTTGGGTGATTGAGGTGAAGTGAGAAGGCAGAAGAGAGGAGGAAGCAGAGAGATTAGGAGGAGCAGAGAAGATGTAACCGGGGAAGTGTTTGCAGGCAGAGGAACAGAGAAAAAGAGGGGGAGGAAGATGGGGCTGAGGTAGTCCTTGAGAGAATAGAGGAGAGGATGGAGAGAGGTAGATGTGGTTGCCGGCAGAGTAACAGAGAAGATGATTTAGTGGTGGTGAGGGACTAGAAGGAGGGAGAGAGATGGTGACGCAGGGGAGAGGAGCTCCCCCGGCCCCGGCCATGGAAGAATGAAGCAGAGGTTTCCCTTAAATAGAGAAGGAAACGGGGAAAAGGCCAAGGAAAGGTGGTGGTGTCACGGCAGTGGGTTGTTAGCTGGAGAGCTCCAATTTGAATTCAAATTGGAGTGGAGGGGAAGGCTGCTGGTGGGATGATGAACTGGCTAAGTGAGCTGGATTTGAATGTGAAGGACGGGATGAACAATGGTCTGCCATGTGAGAGGAGCTGCAATTCAAAACAAAAACAAAACAAAAGAAAAAGTAAAGAAATAAAATAATTATAAAATAAACTAAACAGAAATAAAATAAAATAAAAGAATTATAAAATAAATAAATAAAACATAAATAAAAATATGGAATAAGAATATAAATTATAAACAAGGGAAAATAAAGTAGAGATTTCATTTATCTTTCACCACCGCGTGTGGTGGTTGCGCCTCCGTGTGTGGTGGTTCGCCGACAAATTGTCGGGATTCGGAACGGTTCCCGAAATCTTCGTACAATGTTATATTCCACCTCCGAATGATGACCGGTGTCATCAAATAATTGGAAAGTCACGGTTGACTTTCCGAAATTGCGCTGTAAATCTCCAAATTCACCTTTTATGTGTAAATTTACATTTTTCACATATTTTCCCTGAAAACACGAAAACAAACATTAAACCGACAAATAAGCTTTCAGAATAGCATACATCCAAGTATTTAGAGCACTTTGTGAACGTATTTTACGTTCACATCACTTATCAAAAAAGTTGTAAACGTACAGTGGGCTAAATATATCCATTTTGACCATCATCAAGGCCTTTTATTTTAATGGGAAGAATCTGGACAATGCGTAGTGCTTAGTTCTCAATGAATCTACTAATCAGTTCTATACCAATGGGAATTAATCTCTTAAAAAGACTTTCATCGGAAATAATTACACTTGGTATTCTAGATTTTTGTACTATAACTTAAAAGTCCTTTTCTCTTTTTTCTTTTAGAGTATGGCTGCCTTCTGCCAAGCTTGCCTTCAGATGCAACATTTGACAAAACTTCGGGAGTCAGCTTCATTTGTGATCTTAATGACAACATTGCTGCTCCTTGGCCCTCTTCATTTTCTGAACCTCCGTCGTCCTGCAATAAAAGTAAGTTAGAAATGTTTCATTTTTCTTCATTACAGTATGCTAGAATGCTAAATTTACTTTGTCAGTTGGCTATAGTTTCCTATGCCTTCCTGTAGTTTGTTTTCCCGCCACACTTTTTGGTCTGCTTTTCCATTGACTTATTAGTTGTTTCTTAAACTGATGGATTGCAGCTACCAAAATCCCAGCAGTACCCAAAGCAACATCTGCACAAAGTGGTAAGGATTGTGATCTATATTGCTATCTTAAAACAACAGAAGTCTTCTGTAATTATCATTTGCCAACGATGTAGAAGCTGGTAACTACATTTCAGCTTTCTTGATTGCTAGTTGTGCCGAAGTACATCAAAATTGAATGATGTGATATTCATGTCATGTTTTTGACTTTTTAGTTCATACCGAAGATAATCATGTTAACTGCGTTGGGTGTTGATGCACAAAACATGTTTATGATTGCAAGACTTTCTTTAGTCACAGTTACGTGCTTATGTATTGCAGGTCTTTATTCCAAGAATTTGATGCTCCCTTCCTTCTTTTCCTCCTTGGTGATTTTGAAGCTGTTTCTCTGAATTTGGTAGCTGATATTCTTTGTTTCATGTTATCATAAACATAGCTTTTACGCACCATTTTAGGAGTCCTTTATATTTGTATATCTGATATGGAGATGAACTATGACATTTACGGGTCGAGGTAGCATATATATATATATGACAATAACACTTGCATTTTCATGTAATAATTTAGGAGCAGAAAATTTGATCAATGCAAATCATTTCTATTACATGTAACATCAAACTTTGAAAAGAATGATATTGTACAGATATACAAACAGACAATTTCCACGTACTAGTCTTCCCACTGCCTAGATTACTGATTAAAAATCCAGGAGAGAATGTACCCTCTTGGGTAAAAAGACTGGATAAATTTAACGGAAACAACCTTCTGAAACTTCTCATCCGCTAAATCAATGGACAATCATGAATCACATGATCTTCGATTTCTTCTTCTAGCCACGTCACTGGTACATTTAAATCCCGGTACATTCCAGAACTTGCCGTAGTGAAAAATCAAAAATGATGATGGATGGCTGACAAACCAAAACTGACTACTTTTACGCTCTCCAACCTCTCATTTTCCTTGGCTTGTTGTTAGGTCAGTCCTGGCAGCCTCGCCTGATAATTCATTCCAAATTTGTCACTCCCTCCCAGCTATATATTAGACTATTTACCTCCCCCAATTGAAAATCCTAAACCCACCTCTATCCTAATGGGTTCTTCTCAAAACGAGCCTCTGCTTCAACCCATTTCATCCTCCCAATCCTTCACAAACAAGCATGACAACTCGAGCAGCACTGAGCTCGAAAGAATACTATCCGACACAGAGAGGCCATTCTTGCAGCGTCTCAAACCCGCTCTATGGATCGAGACCAAGCTCCTTTTCTCCCTAGCCGCTCCGGCTGTCGTCGTCTACATGATCAACTACGTCATGTCCATGTCCACCCAAATCTTCTCCGGCCACCTCGGCAATCTTGAGCTCGCCGCTGCCTCTCTTGGAAACAATGGAATCCAAATGTTCGCCTACGGCCTCATGGTATGTAACGCTCATCCCATGGATTTACATTTTCACAAATTCAACAACATAGCATGTCCACGTAGTAGGTAGTACTTTAATGCCCGAATTATACGTACAGTTAGGAATGGGCAGTGCCGTAGAGACGCTATGTGGACAAGCATATGGAGCTCAAAAGTACGAAATGCTAGGCATATATCTACAAAGATCAACCATCCTCCTAACGTTGGCCGGTTTCCTCCTCACCTTGGTCTACATCTTCTCCGAACCAGCCCTAATATTTCTCGGCGAATCCCCGAGAATCGCCTCCGCGGCGGCCGTTTACGTGTACGGCCTGATCCCTCAAATCTTTGCTTACGCCGTCAACTTCCCAATCCAAAAGTTCCTACAAGCTCAAAGCATAGTGGCTCCAAGTGCATACATATCAGCCGTCACGTTAGGCGTACACCTGTTGCTGAGCTGGGTGGCGGTGTACAAGATTGGGCTCGGGCTTTTGGGCGCGTCGCTGGTGCTGAGCCTGTCGTGGTGGATCACCGTGGTGGCGCAGTTTGTGTATATCGTCAAGAGCGAGAGGTGCAGGCACACGTGGACCGGGTTTACGTGGCAAGCGTTCACCGGGTTGTATGGATTCTTCAAGCTCTCGGTGGCGTCTGCGGTGATGCTTTGTTTGGAGACGTGGTACTTTCAGATTCTTGTTTTGCTGGCTGGCTTGCTGCAAAATCCTGAGTTGGCTCTTGACTCTCTCTCCATATGGTATGAATTAATTAATTACTTTGTTTTTTAGTAAATCATTTTCATCGTAATTCCGAATTCGTAAGCAACCAATATGGGGCTACCTACTATTCTTATTCTTGCTACATTCTTTTTTCTTTTTTCTCTTCTCTTTTTTGACAACTTTCTAGCTAAAGATGGAAAATTTGAACATTTGAAGAGTTGAAGGTGACATTTTGTGGTCTAGCTAAATGTCATTTTCTTGTGTATATTTGGCTTTCCAATTAATGTTTTTGCCTCTTTCCTCTTTATTATCCTTTGGCTATCAAATTTATATGGTGGTTGTGGTTGCCAAATGATTGGTTATAATGAGTCTTTGTTTTTGTTTTTTCTTTTTTTCTCCTACGTCCCCCTCCCCCTTGGAATAAGGAATATGATGTTCATTATTCCTTCTCAAAGAAATTTTTTTTGTTCATTATTAGTCGTCGTCGGAAAAATAAAAAGTTATTTATTAATTAAGTAGAAGTGTAGAACAATCATTGTCCGTTATTTAGTACAAGATACACAAAAAAAATGTTATGGTACTCTGCAATATGACATACATATTTTGGGTATTTCGATTCAATAAAATAATCGATCCAAAGATTTAAAAATTGTGAAGTATATCATACGATGAAGTTCCGCATAAAATGTCTTGATGATATACATATGACATATGGCTAATTGATTAATTAATGCGCGCAGCACAACAATCTCAGGATGGGTGTTCATGATCTCAGTTGGGTTAAATGCAGCTGCAAGGTCAGTACGTTGATCAATTTCTTATATGACTTAATGTCACACATATATTATATATGAGGAACATATATATAGCTAACATAATTATGTTAATTTTAGCATTGTTGTTACTGATGAGTACGTGCAACT
Organism: Rubus idaeus; assembly: GCA_030142095.1. Classification (NCBI taxonomy): domain Eukaryota; kingdom Viridiplantae; phylum Streptophyta; class Magnoliopsida; order Rosales; family Rosaceae; genus Rubus; species Rubus idaeus. The sequence continues at coordinate 37,385,760 of CM057970.1, forward strand.
ATATATTCATGCAGTGTGAGAGTAAGCAATGAGCTTGGAGCCGGAAATCCCAAGTCCACGGCATTTTCTGTGTTCGTGGTGACTACGATCTCCTTCATCATCTCCGTCATTGCAGCAATAGTAGTTCTTGTTTTCCGTGATGTTATCAGCTATGCCTTCACGGAGGGTGAAGTCGTGGCCGCTGCTGTCTCGGATCTCAGCCCTCTTCTTGCCCTCACCCTCCTACTTAATGGAATCCAGCCAGTCTTGTCCGGTAATTAAATTGATTATTTGATTTTTAAAATAATTTCTTAATTAATTAACAAATCTCAATTAATTATGTACTATGAATTAATCGATTATTAGGTGTTGCTGTTGGGTGTGGATGGCAAGCTTTTGTTGCGTATGTAAATGTGGGATGTTATTACTTGGTTGGAGTCCCACTTGGTGCCCTTCTTGGATTTTACTTCAACTTTGGTGCTAAGGTAATTTTACCTACATCAAACTATTCATGATGCCAGATCCAAAAGGATCACATTTTAGACTATATTATTTACGAAAGAAAATTAAAATTAAGTTTACCAATTAATGGTATTATGCTAGTAAGTTACTAAATGTGTTTCGTATTGGACGGTATAGGGAATATGGTTAGGGATGATGGCGGGTACGTTGATGCAAACAATCATTCTAATATGGATCACCATTCGAACGGACTGGAATAAGGAGGTAAATATTACTAATTTTACTATTTTCCGTTAATTAGATATAAGATTTTTACACATCGATTTTTTGTTCTTCGGTATTTACACGTCGATTTTTATCATACTATGAAGTTAATAACTTAATAACATGTTATAAGGCAACTGTTAGTTGTAATCACTATTAATTTATTAATTAAGTGATAACTTGAATTGAATTGCAGGTAGAAGAGGCAACTAAAAGATTGAACAAGTGGGACGTGAAGGAGCCCTTAAAAGGCTGAGAAAGAAATTATATGGATGAAGTTATTCTTCGAGGTTTTCAAAATGTAATTTTTTATTTTCGATATGATAATTAATGATAAGAATTGTTCATTTTTAAAACTAATAAAGCTAAGAAGTGATATGATCATGAGAAATAATTTTACCACAACATCTTCTTATGGTTAGTCATTTCTATAAAGAACAATTTTAACTTTTAGTTAGAGAAATTGTCTCGGTTAGTAATTGAACTCATCCTCCATTACACAATTTGTACATGAATTCTCATTTTCATTGGAACCAATACATGCATGAATTCCTCGATTTTTTCTCAAATAATACCAACAATAATGTTTTGTCTATTGTTGTACCAAAATGACACATGAATGAATTGCATGACCCAATTGTCAGGAGTGATTTGGACAAATCAACTCAATTCGTAAGGGAAATTTAGAAAAATCATCCCTATAGGAATCTCATCAAAAGAGGCAGAGACCATTGAGATTCTCTCACGTTCCTTTCTCTATCATCATTTGATGCCCAAACTTAAGATCTGGACACCCATATTGTTCAAAAATCACACATATAAACATATAGATTATACAATTTTGTTGTTGCAAAAAAAAAAGTAATAGATTTTTCAAAAAAAGAGATGGATGCAAACAATGTGAATGATGCTTAGGGATTTTAGAGATTCTACGGTGTGGAAGATTCACTTGCAAACTCTAGAGCATCTCAAAGGATCACAATATATTAGGAATATTGACACTGTATTAAACATATATATATATATATATTTATTTGAAAAGTTTACATTGGGCCCTAGAGTCTCCAAAATAAAATCCTAATTTTTCAAATTAAAAAATGATTTATTCTGAATAACTTATAGCGACGAACATATCCTCCTTACTCATATTCCTATTTTGTAATTTTTATTTGACAAAAAAAATATTTTCAATTATGATAAGGTCTCGCATTGAGTTTCATTGAGCCTGAAAAATACTTTTGGATACTCGTACAAACCGGTCTTGAAAATTTTGAAGATTCAATATTTCAAGAAAATAATGTGCTATAATACGAAAATTTTCTTCAATTTCGCACTATTCATCCAAATTAAGTGAAAATTCGATTTCGATGGCCAATTTGTTGCCAAAGTTTCTATGCATTGTTTAATTCATTGGACCCAAGAGCCACAAAAACAAAATTCTTTTACAATTTTTTAAATTAAATAAATATTTATTTTGAACAACTTGTAGCGACGAATTATTCGTCGCTACAAGTGTTTCTAACTTTAATTTGACGAAATATAAAAAAATATTTTCAGTACTCGTAAGGTCTTGCATTGGGTTTCATTTAGCCCCTAAAATACTTTTAGACACTGGTGCAAATCGTTGTTAAGAATTTTAAAGATTCAATATTTCAAGGAAATCATGTGTTATAATAGGGAATTTTTCTTCAGTTTTGCACTATTCACCCAAACTGAGCGAAATTAGATTTCGATGGCCAATTTTTTTTTCCAAAGTTTATTTGCATTGTTTAATTCATTAGGTCCAAGAGCCCCTAAAACAAAACCTTTTACAATTATTTAAATTAAAAAAATATTTATTTTGTACATCTTGTAGCAACGAATGGTTCGTCGCTACTAGTGTTCTTAATTTTTTTTTTAATTTTTATTGAGCCCAAAGGCAAGAATTTTAGGTTTCATTGAGCCCCTAAAGTAATTTTGGACACTGGTGCAAACATGTTTTGAGAATTTGGAAGATTGAAAAATCATAAAAAATAAACGAATCGAAATTTTTGCGTTTCGTCAGTTCGAGAAATCTTTAAAAATTATGATTTGAGGGTGGTAAGATTTCGATACGAATATAAGAATGCAATTTTTGGCAAAAATCGTATGCTATTGTCCACAGTTTTAGGTGAAAAACCATAATTTTGAAAGAAAAAAAATTGAAAAAAAATGGGGTTAATTTCCATTGTGTTAGACATCATTTTTGAGATAATGAAATTTCATGGTTAGACTGTCAAAATTGGCAAGGTTAGTCTCACTGGTATGGCCACCTTTGACCTCGCTTAAGTGGCCTGTTTTAGCCTTATTTGGGTGGCCTCATTTACCCTCGCTTGGCTGACCTCTTTTAGAATCATGCACCAGACATTAAATGTATATCTGATTTAGGGTGTCTTTTGAGACATGTGTCTTTAAATCAAGGCTTCAAAATCAGCTGTAATCAAGTTAACAAATCTTTCATCATTATTATAAAGTAGTAAAGAAGACCTTGTGATTCCACATCTGGTACTATATAAGGAGGCTGTTTTTCTCTTAAGAAACCATTCATTGATACTTTGGTTAATCGGTAACTTCGAACGTTAGTACTAGCTGTCCGCAAGACATGGCAACGATCAGGTTATTTGAGCTCATGTTGTTGCTCTTCCTTCTCTTATTGCCATCTCTCTCTCTCTCTCTCTCTCTCTCTCTCTCTCTCTCTCTCTCTCTCTCTCTCTCTCTCTCTCTCTCTCTCGAATGTGGAGTATTGTCCCACATTGGAGAAAGGGACCTTGCAAGTGTGTTTATAAGGATTTGGGTCTCTCCAACCATTGCCAATTGGTTTTGGTTGTGAAGCTCGGATTACTTCATCATGGTATCAGAGTTGCATGTTCGCCCACGTGTGAAGCCAAGTGGCCACACGTGCTCCACGTCACCCAATATATGTTGTCCACGTGTTTGGCTTGAAAATTCGCCACACGTGCGGGGGCGTGTGAGAATGTGGAGTATTGTCCCACATTGGAGAAAGAGACCTTGCAAATGTGTTTATAAGGATTTGAGTCTCTCCAACCATTGCCAATTGATTTTGGTTGTGAAGCTCAGATTACTTCATCACTCTCTCTCTAATATATTGCATGTACATTTTAAATGACAATATCTAATTATATATGATATGATTTATGCTAATTTAATTTTTAATTTGTGTCTACATATATATTTGTAAATTGAAGAGATGCTGGTGCAAGTTCGGGCGAGGGAGTGCAAGTATCGAAGCCACCTTTACAAAGGGTGGGGGTGTTCTAACCAAGCTTGCTACGTAGTCTGCCAACATGAGGGTTTTGAACGTGGCCAATGTGAAGGCTTGCTTCGACGACGTTGTATCTGCACTAAAGAATGTGAAGAAGGCGGCGGTGGAGAAGGTGGAGAAGATGGTGATGCGATTGGTGTAGATGGCGGTGATTAAAGGAAGGGTATAGGTCTGTCAAAATGATTTACTTAATCATTCCCCGTAATTAGCATATGGGGGCTACTGTTCCAATTAAGAACTAGCTTTCAATCCTTCATCATATATGTACTAATTTTATGTCCATGAATATTAATAAAGCCGCAAATGGCTGTCCTCTCTAAAGTTTACTAAAATATTTCAATTGACACAAAAGAACACATTCCCGTGATGATGAGGTTTCTTCATGAAGACGCTTCATCTCCTCGTAAGCCCACTCGAGACCGGAGCAGTACGTAATGGAGTGGTTAAACCTACAATCATACATGTCGATTCTCCAAGATGATTCCGTGGTGGCCGAATCAAGTTCCTAGAATTAATCAGCCCAAATAGAATACTTGTACTATTTTAGAATTTAGAGGCTTTGAACAACATTCGTACAGAAGAAAGAGAGAAGGGCCGGTGGCCTTTCCGTTTGTGATCGCGTGGTGTACCAGTTACCAGAATTAGTATAGCAGCACCGTCCACTAGCTAGTACTTGTACTAATTCCACTAGAAACATTTAGTAGTGCGAATGTCCATATTAGTAGAGAACCTTCAATTTTAATTTTTAAAGGGCAAGCAACCTTCAAAATCTAGGCCAGCTTTCATTTACTACTGGAAAACTGTTGCCTCTGGTTCATCCACTCTTATTGAGATTCTAGATGCCAATATATGCATGCGGATGGTTAAATGGTTTAATTTTTAAGAGTAACTTGCATGCATAATTTTGACTTGCCTGTCGAATTCTAGATATTCAGTTTTTTGGAAAAATGAAAATTGGACTTGAGAACAGCAAATAGTGCAGGACTGTATTCATAATTTTCATCTCTCGTTGTGCATGATGAAAGTCTCATGTGCTACATTGGACTAACCAGCAGAAAATACTGGAAAATCGAACAACAGCAGCAATGAATTGCTTACAGTAATCTCAATAATTCTGATACATATTGACAAGCACGAATGTGAGAATACAAAAATAGAACAAGGCCAGGGAAGAATATATTACTTCTTCTTTCCAGCTTTTCCCTCCTTTCTTCGTACAATTTCATCAGCGTATTTCACACCCTTACCTTTGTATGGCTCTGGAGGTCTCCATTTCCTGATGGAAGCAGCAAACTGGCCGATTACACTCTTGTCATATCCACTAACAATGATTCTGGTATTTTCTTCCACCTTCACTTGTATGCCATCAGGAATATCCATCCTAACTGGATGGGAGAACCCAAGACTTAATACCAAGATCCTCCCTTCTAACGTTGCTCGATAACCAACACCAACTAATTGTAGCCTCTTGTCAAATCCTTTTGATACTCCCACAACCATATTGTCCGTAAGTGTCCTAAACAAATTATTCAAATAGAGGCACATAAGGGTTAGACAGATATTTAACAACCTTTGACAAATCTCAAATTGGACTAGAAAGTTTCCTTCTAACATGGCTTAATCCAAATCTACTTGTTCCCTATCCTTTACGATCAGGTAGGCACTATGGTTTTACAAACTCTTCAATAACAGCAACTTCTTAAACATCAAAGAATTGTTATTAGTTTCATTTCCAGGCAACAACTACACAGTTCAGAAACTATATTGTGGATGTCCTTCAAGTTGTTCTTGATTCACCTATTCTCCTAACCAGTAACAATCCATATTAGTATGTTATTTTGTTTCTCAAAAAGGAAGAGAAGCAACATGACCATTCATCCCGGAATCCTACTACCTATGGGCTATGGTATGGGAAAGCAGAGATCCAATCACAAATTAGGATATCATAGTAACCACAAACACTATTCAATTCCCATACTCTTTGTACTTTAGATATATCATGCTATTTGGACTCTGACTCTCTGAGAGATCACCAGACGACACATTTTAAGGAACAGACCACAAACAATTGAAAAGACTAATGTCATTTGGAAGTACATGAAACTTTACCTGAAAAGCCCATGCATTTGATTGGCCCTTCTAGTCTCCATTGCTTTCTTGACCCTTAGAAACCCAGATTCCTCCTTCTCAACCACTACTTCTCGTGGGTAAGTCATCGAAAGTTGCCCCAAAGGGCCCTTTACTTCCAAAGCCTGACCTTCCAATTTCAGTGTCACATTGGTTGGCACTTCAATTGGTTGCTTTCCAATTCTCGATTCCTTACATTCTACAGTCTTCTTCAAAAACCCAACATGAGTTGCAGGAACACTGTAAACAGTGAATCCCCTTCTTTCGCCCAAAAAAGCAGACCGCAAATTACTGAAACATAATGCCAAAACAGTTCTTCAATATATCAAACATAGTCCACAACAGTTGCTGAGTTTAACATTACAAGACTAATTAAACACTAGCCAGTCAGAAGTATAAACACAAAATTCATACAGTTCCTTGTCTCTCTATAAAATATGCATTTGGGGATAAGGTTGTTCATTTCCCCTAAAACCTAAACAAAAATTAGCTTAGCCAACCCTAAAATAAAATCCTCCCCTGCACACAACCCATTATGCCACCACAAGCTATTCGAAAAGGTTTCGAAAAGCAAGAAAGACTCTAACTTTCTCAAATTATCAGCAAACATTGTTACCCACAGACCATAAAGAAAGGAACTTGTGCAATGTGATATGGGCCAAAAGAGAAGGAACATAAACAATGCTTCAATTACAGAACAGAATAGTACAATTAAACATGACAGCAGAGTAGATACAGTGATATTGTAAAGTGAAGGGTTGGGATTGTGACCTGGTTTGAAAAGACGAAGTGATTGGGGAAGCCATTGTTAAGAGCTTGCGAGCATCAGCTGAACTCTGTGAGCCCTTGACGATGAAAAGAGCAGAAGGAACTTTGTTATCCAATTCCAGCATTTGCTAGAATGACGAAACTACCCTCTGCACTTGGGCTTCCCCAATTGGAAAATAGCTTGGGCTTCCCAAGCCCAATCCTTTTCTTATGAACTACAAGATAAAAATCACAAGAATTTGTTTCTGGTCTGAAAATTGTGTAATTTATGAAATTCCTCATCCTTGAGCATGATGTGCAGATTATGAAATTGATTGCGATGAATTTTTTTGGGTGATATGAATTGTTGTGGTGGATAAGTGGGCTTATCCTAAAATATGCTTAGCTTAGTGCCTTAGTAGACTAACGAAGAGAACAATTGACAAATGAAAAGAAAAATGGATTGAAATGTAGTAGCTTTTTTGTTTTTGGGTGTGAGAAATGTAATAACCTCAATGAACTTTTTTTATATTTCATTTTGCTGTGACAGTAAAATGAAGGGTACTTGTAATGGAATAGTCCCAACAAATATTACTCTAAAAAAATGTTGAGAAAACAAAGCATGTTTAGAGTAATATTTTAGGTAGGGTAATTAAGAAAACAAAGCATGGTCGGGTAACTAGACAAAAGGGAATAACGGTATTATCCAAATCCAATGGAGGATGTGAAGCGAAGAGTCTCTATCAGAAGCCAGGACACCAATGGGCAATAGCAGAAAATTACCACACACACACAAAAAAAAAAAACAGTAGTGCTGAGAATATGACATGCAAGTGGACGCAGAATATGTCCCTTCAAAATTTAATTCCCATTTTCATAATGTGGAACATGATGTTCTCACTTCCCAGATGCAAATTCAATTCTTCAACTACCCCAATCCTATTTTTACTTGACAATTCTCATTTCAAGCTATACCCATTCATTTTCTCACCAAACCCGGTAGAGAGAGAGAGTGAATTTCTGTTTGGCTTTGGACAACAACCAAATTTCCAGTTTTGAATGTTGAAATTGGAAATCAATAGTTCATTGGTGAAATTCATAAACTGGGTAGAACACTTGTGAAAGTTGATTGCTTTTCTTAACTGGGTAGAACACTTGTGAAAGTTGATTGCTTTTCTTAACTGGGTAGAACACTGATCAAGAAATTAGAGGATATCCTGAATGTGGGGTTATCAGTTATTCTCTTGGCACTCTCACCGAGCCTACTACTTTTAAAGTCTTCCTCTTTATCCCGAATTAATATGGTTCATGCTGTTGAAGCACCCATTAAGGTTTTAGAAAAGTTTGAGTCTTTATTGTGAGGAATTGGAGTGGTGGGCTTAACTTTGTTCCAGTATGAGATATACTGAGGTTTTGGCAGTTCATACTCTCATATGGATATTGCTCACTGGTTGTTTTTACTGCCAAAAGCCTTCTGTTGTGAACATTGGAGCAATTTTTACTTTCAACTCTGTTATTGGTAGAGTTGCAAAGACAGCTATGGAAACAGCAGTGTCTGATGTTAACGCAGATTCAAGAATACTCGATGGCACGAAACTGAAGCTGGTTAAGCAGGATGCAAATTGTAGTGCATTCTTGGGATCCATTGAAGGTACCTTTGTGATTAGTATTCTTGTTTTTTGTACATGAAATGTCATTTTTGGTTGTTGTTTATAGCAGTTGTGAATTTTATTTTCTTGACTGAAATTTGAAATTATAGCAGTTGTAGCGAGTCATATATCAACTGATTTTTGGCAATTGATATTATATCCTGTATCTGTTTATTGAAGTCCGTCAAGCATTTGAGCATAATATACTACTCTTTCAGTTTCCTGTTTCAAGTTTATTTCAGTTTGCTAAGAACTAGAGGTTATATGGCTGTTTCACTCAAATTTGCTCCAAGTATTGATGCCAAACTTTATTCATCATCATACTGATCATAGGCCATATGGCACTGCATCTTACTGGTGTTGGATGTTTTCCATCATCATAAGCCCTTCATTAGCTCTTTCCTTGTCTTTCATGTCCATGTTCAATTGCATTACATCTCCTTGTAAAGGTAGCTCCCTATTAAAATTGTCATATTCTGCCACACTATAAATCTGCATATCAGGTTTTTCTTTTGTTATTACATGATAATTTCTATGCTTCTGTTATTTCATGGGAAGTTTGATGCTGTGCTTGACACAGAATTGTAATTATTGCAACCTACATTATCGTAATAGCATACTTTTCGGACCAGCTTTTCAGGTACTTGACAAAAGTATAGTGGCCATAATTGGTCCACAGTCCTCTGCAATAGCTCATATGATCTCTGAGATTGCTAATGGTCTTCAAGTACCTCTTATCTCGTATGCTGCCTCGGATCCAACTCTGTCTGCTCCTCAGTTCCCTTACTTCCTCCGAACTACACAAAGTGATGCCTATCAAATGGCTGCCATGGCTGGTTTGATTGATTACTATGGATGGAAACACGTTATTGCTGTATTTGTGGATGACGAATATGGGAGGAATGGAATATCTGCTTTAGGTGATGAACTTGAGAAAAAAAGTTCAAAAATTGCTTATAAGTTGGCTTTGCCTGTCCAATTCAATCTAAGTCGCGTCACTCATTTGCTCAATAAATCCAAATTGCTTGGCCCTCGTGTCTATGTTGTTCACATTGATCCTGACCCCGGGTTGAGAATCTTTACTGTTGCCAAAGAACTTCAAATGATGACCAGCAACTACGTATGGTTTGCAACCGATTGGCTTTCTACTACAATAGATTCATTCTCTCCAATGAATCGAACTTCACTCGCTGTCCTTGAAGGTGTAGTTGCACTGCGTCAACATACCCCACAGTCCAATCGAAAGCACGCATTTATGTCGAGGTGGAAAAAAATGCAGCAAGAAGGTTTAGCAAGTTCTGAGTTAAATGTCTATGGTCTTTATGCTTATGATACAGTTTGGGCAGTTGCAAAGTCGATTGAAAGTTTTATAGATGAACATGAAAATATCTCATTCTCTGTCCTTGACAAATTACTTGAAATGAAACCGTCTGAAATTCAGCTGGGGAAGCTTAAAATCTTTGACGGTGGATCTCTTCTTCGACAAAAGTTATTGGAGACAAATATGAGTGGTCTAACTGGTCACGTTCAATTTAATCAAGACAGGAACATTGTCAGTGGTGGTTATGATGTCATTAATATTGAGAAGATGATAATTCATACTGTTGGTTTTTGGGCTAATTATTCAGGGTTTTCAGTTTCACCTCCAGAAACTCTTAAAAGGGGGACAAAGAGCTATCCCCCATTGGATCAGAAGCTTGACGATGTTACTTGGCCAGGTGGAAGTACAGAAACGCCACGTGGTTGGGTGATTGCAGTTGATGAACAACCATTGAGGATTGGAGTGCCAAAAAGAGTGAGTTTTATTGAATTTGCTACAGAATTGAACAACAGCCATAAGGTCGATGGATACTGTACTGATGTCTTCATGGCAGCACAAAAGTTGGTCCCGTATGACATTCCTTACAGATTTGTACCTTTTGGGGATGGTCAGTCCAATCCCAATTATGATGAACTAGTGAAGATGGTTGCAGAAAACGTAAGTAAACTTTACAGGCTTTAGAATTGGTACATCCAAAAAATGTTCAAAATTTTAGTCTGCTTTGGGGTGAGATAACCTACCAATATACGGAAACATGATGCAAGTATGAATGAACAAATGCGAATAGCCTAGAAGAATCTGCATGCCAAATTGCCAAGTATTCACTGAAAACTTAATTTTAAGGCAAAACCATAATATTTAATTAATATATACACATACATTTGATTAACACCTTCTTTGTAATCGAAACTTTTGGCAGGTATTTGATGCAGCTGTTGGGGACATTACAATTGTGAAAAACCGGACAAAGATTGTAGAGTTTTCTCAGCCCTATGCTACCACTGGGTTAGTTATAGTGGTGCCCATTACCAAATCAAAGTCAAATGCTTGGGTGTTTCTCGAACCATTTACTTGGGAGCTGTGGTGCGTCACAGCAGCTTCTTTTCTGATTTTTGCAGTGGTTATGTGGACTCTTGAGCATCGAGTCAACAATGATTTTCGGGGTCCCCCTAAGAAGCAGCTTGCTACGATGTTTCTGTAAGCCTTCTATATGTTTAAATGAAGATTACAAGTACAGTGAAAATAACTATTTTGAGTGTGTTATCACATACTTGGGAGCCTAGATTATTAAAGAACCAATCACATACTTGGGAGACTAGGTTCTGATGCCATTCTACTGTTTCTTATTGCAGGTTCAGCTTCTCAACACTTTTCAAGAAAAATCGTAAGCATTTGTGTGGGATTTTCAATATAATATTTTTTGAGTTTCTCTTGTTCCATTAATAGAGGAATAATGGGGTGGTTTTAAGGAGAGTGTTGCCTGATACATTGTCATCGATCTTGTTTGGCGAATATAACATTGTTTATTCTTTCTTTCTTTTTTTCTTTCTGTTTTTTGTTTGGGGATGGGGCAACTAAACATTGTCTATAACAGCCAGAAACTTAATATTGCCCTACACTAAAATATACATAGTACCCTTTGCGTTCCTATTAAGTTTTCATTGCCACTCATTGAACTAACAAGCCATATCTTTCAAAAAAAAAAAAACTAACGAGCCATATCAGCTATTTCTGCTTCATGTGCCACATGTTCTTAATGAAGTTTATTCTTTATCATTTATATTCATTTTCAATGTTCTCTGTTTCACAGTTGTTTGGAAAGTTTCAAATTTGCACGTATAAATTAAAAGCTGTTGCATATAATGACAAGTTCCTTTCCAGAAATGACTTGTCACAAATTAGAAACATTCAATCCTAAAGTTAGCATTTTCTTTCTTAAGCTTGGAACTATTTGACTATTAGTTTTGCTGTTGCATATTGCCATATTGTTTATGAATATATTGACAGTATGTTGTTTTTAAAAGGATGAATAAGACTAGTCTGCAGTGCTTCTGTTCTACCGTCACTTGAATTATGATATTGATTTATAGCAAATTTATAACATTTTAGTTAAGTATATCCTTTTCATCAATCACAGAAGAAGATACTGTGAGCCCACTTGGGCGGATGGTGATGGTGGTATGGCTTTTCCTATTGATGGTAATCGCATCAAGCTATACTGCAAACTTGACTTCAATCCTTACAGTTCAGCAGCTTTCATCACCCATCACTGGAATTGATAGCTTGATTGCAAGCAATTTGCCTATAGGGTACCAAGTAGGGTCATTTGCTTATAGCTATCTGACCGAAAGCCTCTACATTCCTAGTTCAAGACTTGTTCCTCTAGGTTCCCCAGAAGAGTATGAAAGAGCACTAAGGCAAGGGCCGGATGGTGGTGGTGTGGGAGCTATTATAGATGAGCTAACTTATGTTGAATTGTTTCTCTCAACGCGAACTGACTTTGGGATTATTGGGCAAACATTTACCAGGAGCGGATGGGGATTTGTAAGTACCTTTGTCTAGCTCCAAATAGATGTGCATACATGCATGCTTGATATTTTGGGGGGTAAAATGCACATGCTCACTTACTGTTTGCATTAAATATTACATGACATCATTTTCATTTTCAGGTCAGAGTTTATTGCATCTATATCTATATCTATATGCTGTATGCTAGATAATACTTCGGATGTAGGTTAATACTTTAATAGCATGATTCATCATACAGATATTGGAGTGATTTTATTTTCCTTCTAAAGTAGGAAGATGCCACATATTCTGAAAGGGAAAATCTTCAATGTTTTAACACATTTCGTCATTATTTTTGTTGAAATGTGGTAGGTTTGATTGCTGGAATGAACATTAGGAGTTGAATGAAACATTAATAATAAAGGATTAAAGGATGTAGATCGAGTTATGAGAAAGTGGGAATTATGGAAAAATTGGGAAGGAATGAAAGGGGGTATCCATAATTTTGGGAGAATGGACAATTCATTAAGGTTCATTTCAATGAACCAAACACTATAGAAATTTCTATGTTCCCTTGAAATTCATGTGTTTTGGTTCGTCTTTGTCATGAATAAGAGTGGATAGTTGCAAATTTAAACCAACATCATGAACTCATGAAGTTAAAGCGGTTATATTTTTATGGCCTTTTCTTATTATGTTTATTCGCCCATATAAATTAGGCTTTTCAAAAAGATTCTCCCCTAGCTGTTGACATGTCGACTGCAATCTTGAAACTTTCTGAAGATGGAGGGCTTCAGAAGATACATAAGAAATGGTTTTGTCAGATGGATTGTCCTGGTGACAAGGAGCAGGATGTTGAGCCTAACCAACTCCACTTGATCAGCTTCTGGGGTTTATTTCTATTATGCGGTGCCTTCTGTGTTGCTACATTTCTAGTGTTTCTGATAAGAACGGTTCACCAATTTGTCCGGTACAAAAAACAGCAAGCAAATTCTTCTCCTCCTTTATCTCCAAGCTCATCCAGTACTCGATGTTCTCAGGTCATACATAACTTTGTTGACTTCGTTGATGAGAAGGAAGAAGCTATCAAGAGAATGTTTCAGCATGATAATCCTCAAGTTCGGGTTAGCTGATAAGTAATATTTTCTCAAAGAAAGAAAAAGCTCAGCTGTTTCATAGTTCAAATTGAGAATTCTGATATCTAATAGAGAACTTATCATTTTCGTATTTGATCATACTATATGATTACTTACTCAGAAAGCATGTATATATCACTTTCTTCGCTTAATGCCTCATTTAGAAATACTTTTCTGGATGACAAGAATGGCATCATGGGAATGAAATCTGAAATAGAGTTTTGAGTTATGGGTAGTTATTTGCAGCTTCCAATTTTGTTTGGTTGGAGCTTTTCTTCAGACACATTGATGGGTTCCCATTCTAACACAATCCTCTATCAAGAAGGAAGTGTTAGAGGATCCTGATATATCTGCTTCTATATAGTTCTTGTTGTAGTATGCCATTTATAACTAGTTAGCTACTGTTTTTTTTTTTTTTTTTTGATAAAAAAAAACTAGTTAGCTACTGTTATGGCAGTGCCGACTTACTGTGGCTGCCAAATACATCGCTCCATTCTGCCCAAAAGGAAAAAAATAAAATAAATAAATAATACATTGCTACACGAACATAAGTTTTGATTTTTTTACCTTGGTGGAAAAGGAATTTGAAATAGGAATTTAAGACCTCATCCAATCTGGGGAGAGGTAACACTAGACCACCAATAGCCAGTTCATCAATAATAAAACAAGAGTTTAGTGTTACCGTGCCGAAGAGCCACAAAATGTGCAGAATACATATGTATCCATGGTGAAACAGCATAGTTACTTACTTACTGTAGTAAGTAAACCTCATATGCTGCAAGTAAACAGCATATTCATGGTGCACATGTGAATATGTGATCATATGACTTGCTTATGGCATAGTTGAGAAGTATCTTACCCCCTTCTACTGGTTGAAGTTGGATGCCTTTGTTGTGGTGCTCAGGTCCTAGTACCAAGTGATTCTGGTCCTAGATATTTGTTGTCTTGCTTAGATTACCCTACATTCTAGTTGGCAATTGATACTGTTCAGTATAAGAATCCTAAAATGCAATCTTCAGTGTACCCGACCTTCGTTTAACACCTTAGGGTCCATACCAGAGTACTAGCCCCAACTTTCTTCATGCAGACAGTTGCATTTTCTTACAGTAATCTGTTGGAAAAAGAAATTGAAAAATTAGCCACATCAACAATACAAGTTTCCAGAAATAATAACAAACTATTAACACAATGAAAAATCTTAGGTCCAAATGTCCAATGACTCAAATCTCTACCTACTAAGGCACTGGCTTGAAGCCTTGAAATCTATTAGATATTGCTGGTTGTCCAATATCTTACGTATATGCTGGTAATCCTGGTATATAACTATATAATACAAATTCTGCAAGGCGTTAATAATTGATTTTTGTAATAACAGTCAAGAAACTCAAGGATATCTATGATCTCATTGTTTAAGAGTATCCCTGTCCCTGTCCCTCCTCTAGGTAGTACCTTCTGTGTCCCTATAATAGTGAGGCACCATTAGCAAGACCAAACTGTCTAGCATATGATAGTGAGGCACAATTAGCAGGACCAAGTAAACTGTCTTTTTTTTTTTGGGAAATAACCAAGCTAGCATATGCTAGTGGAGAATCGATCTCCTATTTTGGCCTTGGAAAATAGCTAGCAACAGTCACATAAAGTGGCTGGCTTGATTCCCTTTACAAGTTAGCTTCAAGTAATTTTCAGGTCACGTTGTTTTGACACATTTTGTCCTTTATGGTACAGCAGTCTCGCTAAGATCATGAATTGCTTGCGACTTATTTTGCCTTTTTCTTCAGATATTTTGTTGCAATTGAGGTGGCATTTTAGCGGACTATTAATTATGGCCAAGTGTTGTGTGTTCACTGTTGCACATGTTACAGTTAAATACCTTGAACCAAACAGGAAGAGGTGGGGTTTACAAAGGAACACATGCTACACGTTGGCTGCTTTTCTTGAAAGATGTCTCTCTGAAAAGTCAAATAGTTTATGTAAAAAAAAGAAGAAAAGAGATGTCTCGAATTAGTTCCTCGGTGAATTGTGAGGGATACAATTTCTGGGTTCATGATATTTTTAGTGGGATTGATTGCTTTGGTAAAGGTTTACTAGCTATTATTCTTTATTTTCTATCGGGTTGTCAAAATTGGCATTGATACCAAAGTGTATGGAATTGAAGAATGCCCTCAAAATCAAGCCAATAGGTGGGGGACACTATCACTTTTGGACTTTCCATCCTAATGTTCTATTTTGGGTCATGATATTAATCTAAACAAGAAATAAAATCTTTCATAGAGAGAGATATGACCACATATTTGGAGTCCGTGGATGGGTGTAATCTGGCTTCTCTATCACAGACCTTCTCTATTAATCTAATGAACTAATCTGAGTGAACTGTGGAGGTGACACAGGAGCCAAGTCACTAGTGTAATGAATTTCAAACTTCGTAAAATAAGAACTCTTTTATATTTTCCACGGCTAGAAGACCTGAAATATCCCCCATATTTAATAAGCCATGCCATCGCCAAGGAAATATCATGTTTTAAGTAATCATTTTTTTAAGCCAAAAAAAAAAAGTAATCATTTTTTAAGTAAACGTCAACTCTATGAACTGCATGGTTATTTGAATACATTCTGGGTCCACGTTCGTCCTACCTTCATAATTATATGAAGATGAAGGTTTATCCAATTCTGTTTTACTGGGAAATGTTAAATGGTTGATTTGCTTTTGGTTTTTAGCCATGCGAGTAACAGCACTTTCCTCGGCCACCCTGGAAATAAGAAGATTCTTACTTGGATACCTGAATTGTAAGGCATTCATTATTGCCCAACAATTGAATGCACCAAGCACTGTGCAAGCCTTTGACTCTCCTTTTTTTATTTTTATTTTTCTCTCTGCTTTCTCAACAACCATGACGATTCGAGGCCAAGCCAACCGCGATTCTTTGATGCATGCACAAGCCACAAGTATTATGTACTTAACTGACTCTCAACAATAACTTAGATTCTCAATAACTGGTGGCGGAACCGTAAATTACTATAAGATGTGAAATAGAAATTAGGAAAAAAATATACTTTTAAATTTTTAATCCCTGAATTTTGCATTGATCGACATTTTCATCCTTGAACTTTGAAATATATCACTTTCGTTCCTGAACTTTGAAATATATCACTTTCGTTCCTAAACTTTGACATTAACTACCACTTTCGTTCCTGAACTTTGACATTGACTATCACTTTCGTTCCTGACCAGAAAAAATGGTGTGAAACCTATACCAAAATGTTCACACGGATTAGAGGAGTAACTTTTATAATTGAGGCTAAGCTCGATTCGGCCTCGAATTAGCCCGAAAGCCGGTGGTGGCCAAAACTTTAATTGTAAAATTCTCCGCCGTCTGGCGGCGGTTTGAGACGGGATTGGTGGCGTTGAACTCGCCTCAAGGAGGGGTTTAAAACCCAGTATGTGGTGTCGTTCGAATTGACCGGAATCGAAAGTTTATTCGGTGAAAACTTCGGTCAGGGACGAAAATGATAGTCTTTTTCAAAGTTCAGGGACGAAAGTGTCGAATAAGTCAAAGTTTAGAGAGTAAAACCGATTTTTTTCCTAGAAATTAACTTGCATAAGTTGAATATGGATAGGTATGCCTCTACTTTCTCTTGGGCCCACCAATGCTCTCAAATCTACCTTGTGTCACGTTTTACTTCCTCAAAACTCATTTAAACCACTTACAATATTGTCGGAATTGATACGAATGAAGTTTAAACCCCTTCGAATACAAAGTGCAATGAATTTACCACTTTTTCCTCACGCATATGCATTCGCTGAAATTTACACTATCAAGTATTAAATCACATTTTACCACATAGATTGGTTCCTATTCTGGATGAATGGAAGACTCTTTGATATATGGTTCACATGTTTTATTTGACTCTAAAAAAATGGTGCTACATGTCATGAAGTAAGCGGATGTGATGGTGGGATCATCACTGTCTTCATTTGGACCCAAACATTTCTGTTATGTCATTTTCCCAGAATCTCTATGCTGGGCTCCTGCTATACTATTAAAATGGTCTCAACCAAAGATTTTCATTTCATTGAAATTTACGGCATCAACATATTGACAATTCACTGCCTTCATTATCAGGAACTTGTTTCCAAGGATGCAATCTTTGTCAAGTCTAGACACGTTCCTTGACAATCTGAAAATAAATAAAATACAAATAATAATTATTCATATGAAGTTAAGACTAATTTTTCTTTTGTTATCAACTTAGCATCATGAGTTTGACCAAAATGGCTATGGTACGAAGAAAGCAGTGATATTGTTTCAACTGTCACGATTTGTATTTATTCTTGGCATCCTTTTTTTGTGGGTAGGTTCATTTCATTCATTACAAGAAGTTAGATTCATATTCAATGCTGGAATCTCATTATTGAGAGCAAATTTACTGTAAAATTTAACAGGGCCTATTCCTCTATCTCCATCCTCAATATGAAGCTGTAAATGGCTATGGTACGAAGAAAGCAGTGATATTGTTTCAACTGTCACGATTTGTATTTATTCTTGGCATCCTTTTTTTGTGGGTAGGTTCATTTCATTCATTACAAGAAGTTAGATTCATATTCAATGCTGGAATCTCATTATTGAGAGCAAATTTACTGTAAAATTTAACAGGGCCTATTCCTCTATCTCCATCCTCAATATGAAGCTGAAAATGACCGTATTCTACTTGGATTACTGCTTTGGTGGGTTTTTGAAACTGAGGAAAAGTTTCTTATCTCAACGAGAAAGGACTTTTACAAATCCACTTCTTTACTATTTTTGGGTCAAATATTTTCTTAATGCTTATTATCATGTTTCACATGTACGGTAATATAACATGTTTTCCCTTTCTTTCTGTTTTATTGAGGAGAAGGATCAATCCAGAGAGCTAAAACTGGGTTTCCCATCTTTTTGGTTGACGTGTGTTGATCACAGCCACAATAATGCAAAAGACCGTATATAGGTTAATTATGTGATACATTATTATACACAAGTATAATAATGCAAAGAATGTGAGTAGCCCAATTGGTGAAGATCGCATACAAGTAGTAAAGTTGGAAACTTGAAAAAGAATGATTCTTTACTTGGGAAGACTGTTCTGAGCTTTGAGGTTCTCGTTTTTAGGCTGATAATGGGAAGGTGATCTCTTCTGTGTCCTTGAGCCTATGCTTGTACGGCCTTTATCAAAGCTCGGTCTTCAGGTAACTAAAACTGCTATCTTCCACTTTCACAAACCTTCATCTGGAAATCTTTCATTTAATATTGGCTTTCTCTTTCTTTATACTTTATCAGTCTGGCATGTGGTTGTCTCACCATGTTGTGTTTTTTTTTTTTGAGACTCCTGACTTGATTTGGTAATGATGTTACACTGATAGGAGTATAAAATAATAAGTTTGGAGTAATACCAATTTTGAAACTTGTTCTTATGGTTTCCCAAGTGAGTATCAATTTCTAGAATCCAAGGTGGCCTAGCTCTGATATTAAATAATTTCTACTGGATTTTGTTGGGTATTTGGGGCAGAATCTTAGTGTTCAAGGTAAATCTTTTTATCTGATTCAGGTTCTGAGAATTTTGGACTCATGTTGGTTTGAGCAGAAACTATGTCTTTGTGTTTTCTTTCTTCAATCTGCCATTGTTGACTGGTTTTTGCTCCTTTGAATCAATGCTGGTGTAATCTAGTTCAAGCGAAAGAGTCTACAGAGCTCTGTAGACATGGAGGCCTTCTTGACCCATGTATGCAAGACAAGAACACTATTTACTTTGATCTTGTGCATTTGGGTTCCCATGGAAGTGATGGCTCAGACTGGAAATGCCACCACCCATTCGCCTGCGAGGCCGACTTCTGTGAATATTGGAGCTCTGTTTACTTACAATTCGACCATTGGAAGGTCGGCGAAACCAGCAATTTTAGCCGCAGTTGCTGAAGTTAATTCTGATTCAAGCATTCTCAAGGGGACTAAATTGAATATTTCTTTCCAGGATACAAATTGCAGTGAATTTCTTGGAACTATGGAAGGTATTTCCTGAAACTCAATTCATTTCTTTCTTGTCTACTAAGCTGTAATTTCCCTCTATAATTTTAGATCAAAAATATAGTTCTTGGAGGATATTCTGAATTGGGGACGTATTTTAGTAATCAAATCAGTCACCATTGTACTCTCGAATTTTCATTTTCGGTTTTGTTGCCTTTTGAGTTCAGAATTCTGGAATCATATGCCTTTTGGACTTTTATGAATTGCAATTTTTGTTGCTGTAGATATCATGTTGATAGGATATCTCGAGTCTGCGTCTACTCTACTTCTTGTTTGCACATTTGTGTTTAAGTTGCATTTTGATTTTACTTAAAGCTCTAGTTCTTGAAAATGTTAAGAATGCCAAATGGATCATAGATTTGAAAATATAAATGTTAAATCAAGCCTTTTTGATTCTTGGTCAAAGGATATGGCACATCTCGTCTAAAAATTTCCTCCTTGTATTTGTCTTATGATCTGCATGGTATGTTTTGTATGAACGCTATAGTTTGTATAAGTTTCTTGGTGTTCTGTTCATCTGCAACTTTGACTATATATACTTAAATGATCCCTGGTTTTGATTTTATTGAGTTAATATGTCCTTATATCAGAATTGATGCTAAAGAGGCATACCTTTTATGTCTTAGTTAAATATCAAATAAAACCTTCATTTAAGTTGATCCCATGCCTGACTTAACCTCTTGCCTGCAAGTGTAATCTGTAATGGAGTTTTGGATGAAAAAAAGAATCAAGTAGGCTGTCAACTAGGATCATATGTATAATTGTTATCTGTGCCTCTCTTCTCTCTTAAAACAAAAAGTAATAGTGGTGTCTTTCACTCTCTCCATGTAGCTTTACAGCTGATTGAAAATGATGTGGTTGCTGCAATTGGCCCACAGTCCTCTGGAATAGCTCATGTCATATCCCACGTTGTTAATGAGCTCCATGTACCGCTTCTGTCATTTGGAGCAACAGACCCCTCCCTTTCTGCTCTACAATACCCGTATTTTGTGCGTACCACACAGAGTGACTATTTCCAAATGTATGCAATTGCTGATATGATTGAGCATTTTGGATGGAGAGAAGTAATTGCCATATTTGTAGATGATGATTGCGGCAGAAATGGGATTTCTATACTGGGGGATGCCTTAGCGAAGAAGCGTTCCAAGATTTCTTACAAGGCTGCCTTGTCTCCTGGAGCCCCTGAAAGCCATATCTTTGACTTGTTGGCGGGAGTAAACCTAATGGAATCTCGGGTATATGTTGTACATGTAAATCCTGACTCTGGTTTGTCAATTTTCTCTGTTGCCAAGGGTCTTAAAATGATGACCAGTGGTTATGTATGGATTGCAACTGATTGGCTTCCTTCTCATTTAGATTCGTTATTACCACCTGACCCCGACACAATGAGTCTTTTACAAGGGGTTGTTGCTCTGCGTCATCATACCCCGGATACTGATCTCAAAAAGAGTTTTTCATCTAAATGGAACAAACTGAAACATGAAGGGAGTTCTGGCTTCAATTCTTACGCTCTCTATGCATATGACACTGTTTGGTTAGTAGCTCGTGCCCTTGATGTTTTTTTCAATGAAGGAGGGACTGTATCGTTCTCTAATGACCCAAAGTTGAAAGATACCAATAGAAGCACATTGAACTTAGCATCACTCCGAATATTTGATGGAGGCCAACATTATCTGCAGACAATTCTTAAGATGAACTTCACTGGTGTAAGTGGTCAGGTTCAGTTTGATCTGGATAAAAATTTAATTCATCCAGCTTATGACATTTTGAATATCGGTGGAACTGGGTCCCGTAGGATTGGTTATTGGTCAAATTCCACTGGTCTTTCAAAAACTGAGCCAGAGATATTATACAAGAAGCAATTCAATACTTCTGCCAGCACTCAACATCTTTATGATGTTATATGGCCTGGCGAAACTACAACTATACCTCGGGGATGGGTATTTCCCAACAATGGCAAGCCACTGCGAATTGCTGTGCCTGACCGAGTAAGTTACAAGTATTTTGTGGCTAAAGACAAAAGTCCTCCAGGGGTCAGAGGATATTGTATTGATGTATTTGAAGCTGCTATAAACTTGTTGCCTTATCCTGTGCTACACACATATATGTTGTATGGAGATGGTAAGAGGAATCCTGAGTACAGTGATCTAGTGTATCAAGTTTCTCAAAATGTAAGTATCTAGGTCCAAACTTTAGCTTTTTGGTTAGAGGTGGGAATACTTACCTTTAATTATATGTGGTTTATCTGCTTAGGACTAAATTTAGATGCTAAACGATTTTTAACTTGTATATATATATGTAATACATTTGTTATCATTCCTTGTCAAGGATTGTCAGAAGTATAGATGGGCTCCGTTTGGCATTTCTAGATTGCTGCTTTTGTGTTTAAATTCTGGTCACCATTTTTACTAATGCTTCTTTCCTCTTTTTCAGAACTTTGATGCAGCTGTTGGGGATGTTACAATTACTACTAATAGGACAAGAATAGTTGATTTTACACAGCCTTACATGGAATCAGGACTTGTTGTAGTTGTTCCTGTCAAACAGGTAAAATCAAACCCTTGGGCTTTCCTCAAGCCATTTACTTACCAGATGTGGTTAGTCACTGGTGCCTTCTTCCTTTTTGTGGGAGTGGTTGTGTGGATTCTTGAGCACCGGATTAATGACGAGTTCCGTGGTCCACCGAGTCAACAGCTCATGACTATTTTTTGGTTAGTATGTTTTACATCATTAAGGCCTCTGATTTGTTTGAAACTTTCTGATTGATGGACCTAGATGTTGTGTGGGTGCCTATGAAATCACTTGGTGATGCATGAGAAGTAATAATAAATAAATAAAAAATAATCTCGGAAATCATGCATTCGTCTGACATGGTAAACTGCAGAAACTGGCATGATGATGAAATTCGTGAATAACTCAGATTTCTCTAGTTGACAATAATGGAAGTACGAATCTGAATTCTACAGCTGCTTGTTAAAATATTTTAGCCGTGCTATGTAGTTAGATAAGTGCCTATATGAGAATCTGCCTTGGTGTGGTTCCTACCAGGCACATTTTTGCTTTTAGATCTGACATATGAAGAGTACTTTTACTGAAACTACTTTTGCCTTGCAGGTTTAGTTTCTCAACGATGTTTTTCTCACACAGTATGTATTTCATTCTTAATCTTCATTGATCACATGATTAATGCAATTCCTCTTAGGAACTTCTAACATCTTCTACATGAACTGCTCAGGAGAGAACACTACGAGCACTCTAGCACGGCTGGTGCTGATTATATGGTTGTTTGTGGTGTTGATTATCAATTCGAGCTACACCGCTAGTTTGACATCGATCCTTACTGTACAACAGCTGACTTCACGGATTGAAGGGATAGACAGCTTGGTATCAAGTAATGATCGAATTGGAGTTCAAGATGGGTCATTTGCATGGAAATATTTGGTTGATGAGCTCAACATAGCAGAGTCTAGACTCGTTAAGTTAAAAACCATGGAACACTACATCAAAGCCCTTCAGGATGGACCAAAACGTGGTGGAGTAGCTGCCATTGTCGATGAGCTTCCTTACATTGAGCTGTTAATGTCCAACACCAAGTGTGCATTCAGGACTGTGGGGCAGGAGTTTACAAAAAGCGGATGGGGATTTGTGAGTGTTAATATATGTTAGATTTTAAAGTTAAAGCCTGAATATCCATATAATTGGAACACAAAGCATGAGATCATATAGACATGAAAATGTTGATCTTTAATCAAACTGCCTTCATTACTATACCAGTGGACAGAACAATATGGTTTACCCGTGCATAAAACAAAATTACATAATGACTGTCTCAATCTGATGCATTTGTTGGATAGAATTTCACAAAACAGCCACAATATTGATTGTATTCTCATATTCTATTTCTTTTTTCAGGCATTCCAAAGAGATTCTCCTCTTGCAGTTGATTTGTCAACTGCCATTCTCCAACTCTCGGAGAACGGTGACCTCCAAAAGATTCATAATAAATGGCTTAAGAATAGCGACTGCTCTATGCAACTCAATGAAATTGATGCAGACCGACTATCCCTGACGAGCTTTTGGGGTCTGTTCCTTATATGTGGTGTTGCATGCTTCCTTGCTCTTACCGTGTTCTTCTGTAGAATCTTATGTCAATACCGCAGATTTAGTCCAGAGACTGTGGAAACTGATGTTGTGGAGATAGAACCTGCTACCAGATCTAGACGCTCACTCCGGACAACTAGTTTCAAGGACTTGATGGATTTTGTAGATAAGAAAGAAGTAGAGATCAAGCATATGCTTAAGAGAAAGAGTAGCGATAACAAAGAAGAAGCTAGCCCAAGCTCTGATGGCAAGTCCCATACACCCTCTTGAAGAAAATTTTCAGCTGGTTGATTTTCCAGTACGTTCTCCCTCCAGTAACCACACTGTTGATCAAAATTTGTGTACTAATATATAATTGGCTCCCTAAGTACAAAATTAGGCAAATAGAATAACATTACATGGTTTATAGAAAGAGAAGAAAAACAATGAGAGAATCTCTGTTAGTTGTAGATAAATTTTGTATTGTACAATAATGCTTCTACTCCTTGTTCTAATTGAAGGATAGAGTTCCACAGCTTGTAGATAAATATTTTCTTTCATTTCCCAAGTGGAATGTAATTTGCCTAGAATGTTTGAGTAGAATGTTTGGCTAATTAAAACCTTTCTATATACCATTTGGCAATGCATATAGCCTATTCCTTGAAATGATTCCACAGCGAATAGAGTTTTGAGAACATTGATGCTCTAGGTTTCAAAATGTTTATATTTATCGAATTCGAAAGGGTAGAGACTGTTGAGTAGTAACACTAAGTCAGATGTTAGCAAATGGAGATCCAGATTTGATTCAAATTCCTTGTATCCAAGTCAACTATATTGGTTACTGTCAATTGTATTCACATTGACCTTGCAATCAATTGATTAATCAGTCTAGGTTACTTTGATTAAAATAACAGGTTTTGTGGTATGTTTTGATATATTGTCTTGCCACAGATGCCATTGTACTTTAGGCAAAATTATATAAAGCACTATATTTTGGGGGAAGATTTTCCTTCTAAAGAAACCACAGGAGATTGAGCTCTTCCTGCTTGCTAATCTTTTCATATTATAACTGTAATTAGGACAATTATTCACATGTAGAGATTTTTGGTCCATGCAATTAATGGCGTATATTGCCTATATCATGGCGAGAAAATCACATTGATGAATGTTTCAACGAGAGAATTCAAGGTTGTTCCCAGAAAAATCTATTGTCCAGCCTAGCTACTGGTATTCGGTTTGTCGAAAATGGTTTCGATCCAACGAGTACAAGGTGGTTCTAGTCGACCAACGAATTAAAATGTTCACTGGTTGGCTTCGAATGAGGATATGGGAACCGAAACGCTCTCATTCTGGCTTTGATATGCATGGTTGGTCAATTGTTCAGAAAGATGAAGCTTCCAGAAACATCCAGTACTAGTTGTGCCAAACTGTTGCAGTCTGTAATGAACATGCATGTTTTTTCTGTAAGCAAGACCAATTGAAAATGTTTGCAGATCGATCAGTACTGGGATTTAAAAAAAAAAGATGAGCAGGTTAACGAAACCCAAATCATATTTCAGAATATTGATGATAGCTAAGTTTTAAATTGCTTTTGTTTATCGAATTTGTAAGTACAGACTACAGAGACTGTATACAGTAATTAGCTAGAGAAGTATTGAAGTTAATTAGAAAATACAGATTCCAGATAAATTATTTATTCCACAAAACTAAGGTCGGTGTAATTTAAACTCTAGTACAGATTCCGAATTTCGTTGATGAATTTCCACGCATCTCATATATTTCGAGAATGAAATCAAATTGTTGATGCTCTCGCCTGCTTTGGGCTCTCTTCTTCTGGCATGACTTGGTGGGATTCTCCCCCTGAGTTTGTTAATTCTAACCTTCATAGAGATGTCATGGGGCTTCCCAACTTTCGTTTTCGTTGATCGGTAGTTATTTTCTTGTATCGATGATGTTTTTGTTTGTGAGGTTTTGGTTTATGTCCCCCTCTTTTTTTTCTTTTTTTCTTTTCTATTGAATTAGCCTCGTATTTTCGATGTTCCATAAAAAAAAAACTCTAGTACAATATATTCATGTTTCACTATTGTGGTAATTGAGCAATTACTTATAATCCAAGTTAACTTTCAGAAACATTAATTATATCACTTTGGATTTTCTTGCTCTCATAAGTCCCATCAATGACATATAACTCAAAATCGAATACAGAAAAATCCAGCTTGTTTCAGCATCGAGCTAGGTCCATGCATTAATTTTCCCTAAACACGCGTCGAACATCAAAGTGAGTTTGATGTTGAATTATCCTTATCATTTGATGTTGAAAGCTAGATTACATGAGATTATATATATTAATCACGATCAGTATACTAATTTAATCAGCTGTTTAGATTAATAAATATCTCAAATCGATATATTAATTAAATGTGTCAGGTGAGCTCAATATTATTGATATTAATTCAATCGAAGACGTGGGGAGTGTTAGACACATCCACGACATCATACATTGAATCCTTAAATATCCCATCTAAACAATGATTGAACTCTTTCATTATGTCCCAACTACTGTTGATTTTTTTTTTATGACAGAGATTGTAGTATCTCAAAAACTTCTTAGACCTAAGAACTGATCTATTCGGGGGTAGTGTAAGAAATATTTCTTTTCGTGGCCAGCTACATAATGAATTGAAATTTATAACTCCAACCCGCAATCGGCAAGATTCGAACCCGAATGGAAATTTCACACCTAGAGACTTTTACCAATTCAACTAGCAGTGGTGATTCCCAACTACCGTTATAAATTAAGAAATTAAATGACAATACATCAATTCACCGCTTGGCTTGCGAAGGTCTTTTTTCTTCTATTATTTTTTTTGGGATAACTTATCTTTTTGATGTCCTAGTGGATGTAAAAAAAAAGGGATTAAATGCCTCTTTAAGTTAATAAAAAATTTAAATGCTGTCTAAACTCTCAACCATATCATTCAAAATAATAATGAAAGTTTGTTACTACATGAACATCCCAAGTCTTTTCTCAAATTTGTACACACACAATTCTGTCCATTACACACTCACATGGGTTTGATTGGTACACCAATTTTCTGGTGAAGATGAACTAAATTTGCAAGAAAAGAACCAGAAACTGCCTTTCTATTGAAGCCACAACTGTTTGGTACAATTGGACAGAAAACTCATACAATTTTTTTGTCCCAAAAAAAAAATCTCATACAATTTGAAGAAATTCTGAAAGCGTTTGTTAGTTAATTTCAAACTATGCATATGAGATTGAGAGCTTCAAAATGAGTATATATGAGAATTGTTTTTTCCGTTCAATTGTTTGGTATAAGTATTAAATTTTAATGAGATATTTTTTAAATCAATTAGCTTATTGGTAGAATGTATGTGTTGATTTATCAGACGTCTCTTGAAAGGATTACAAATTAATGTACTTCATTTGTTAGATTGTAGAGAAAAATATCATTGAACCAATTAAGTTTCGATCTTGTATGTACAACCATAGAATATTCTCGATTATATATAATTCTAAATTAAAGAAGCCCCATAAAATAGGAGGACGGACCATATATGAACTTGCTCTCGTTTTCTCAATTTATCTTTTTCATTCTCACTGAGCCACTCCCTAAGGTTATTGTGAATTTCATCTATGATACGATCCCCACATTTCTAAATGTCGACAGCAAAACGAAAAGACGCTCTAACAAACTCATGTTGCGAAATAAACGGTAACTCGATCTCATTGCTTTCTTTTAACAAATAAAGCCAACCCAATCCACTGCCAACATGAAAATCAAGTGCCGAAACGGTGAGTTCTAGATCATCTTGAAGTAATCATCTTTGTTTTGGCAATCCCTAATTATTCTCTATCCAAATGGACGACTTAGATTGAAAACACCAAGATTATTACCGGTCAACTGTCCCGTTAAATCAGTCACATTGATAGCGACAGGTAGTTGTAACGGAAAAATACAAAACAAAAAATGCTAAAAATACCACCAAGTAATGAAAATATGAGACGCTTGAGAAGCTCGCTTTCATTTTCCATGGCCAAAACACCAAGAGCCGCTCACTCGCCTTGTTGTTGAGGCCATCTCCCATGATCATCCTCATCCTAAAAACCCAAGATTGACTACTCATTCATTCATTCTTCGCTTTGATTAGATATGGTCCACTACACCCTCCGGCGAAGAATCCGACGCCGTGTTTTGGTCCTCCGCCGCTGCATTCAACACGTCATGGATAGGATCCTCACCTGCTGCCTAGGGAAGCCGGTTCACTACCGGATGCTCCCCATTTCGGTTATGACTCCTCCTTCCGGCTCTGTCGCCGGCCCCAACTGCTCTGCTTCAACCACCGTCGTGCGTCAGAAGTCATCGGCGCCTCGCAGTGGTCGTGAAAGCGTAGACTCCGATTTGGTCGCCTTGAAGATTAGTCTCTTGGGGGATAGCCAAATCGGAAAGACGAGCTTTTTAGTAATCTTCGATCATGTGCCATATATTATTAGAAAACATTTCATCCTCAATATATTCTCTAGCTTGCATCTTAAATTATTAACTAACCAACTTTGATTGTATTTTGTTGATCATTGAAGGTGAAGTACGTAGGAGATGACGAGAAAGAAGAGGGGGAGCCACAGACCACAGGATTGAACTTGATGGATAAAACTCTAATTGTCAGAGATGCTCGGATTTCGTATAGTATTTGGGAAGTTGGAGGTAATTTTATTCCCTAGGCAACCGACCGACGGTTCTGTATCGATACAAGGCAATTCGATACAGGACCTCTCGTCTGGTCTATTCACATTCTATCGAATTTCTTCAATTTAAAATTCAACTAAAGATGTTTCTATGCTTGATTTCTGTGCAGGTGATACTAAATCACAGGACAATTTGCATGTTGCTTGCAAGGATTCCGTAGCGATTTTGTTCATGTTCGACTTGACAAGTCGGTGCACGTTAAATAGGTGTGTTTCATTTTCAATGTAAATGCTGTTTTGATTAGCATTCTTGATCACCTTGATTGATTAGGAACTTACAGATCCATGGAATTTTGATTTCTGTGATTGCAGTATTCCAACATGGTATCACCGAGCAAGAAAATGGAACCAGGTAATTTTCCGCTCACTTAAAAAACAGAATGCATCAATTTTTTTTTTTGTTCTTTCTGAATTTAAATTTAATTTTCTGGGTGTTTAGCATATATATATGAAAGCTCTGGTTTGTGCATGGCTGTTTTGCAGACGGCAATCCCAATATTGATAGGAACAAAGTTCGATGACTTCATCCAGCTCCCTTTAGATTTGCAATGGGCAATCGCAAGTCAGGTAAGGAATAAGAATGATTATTAAGTAATTTTCAAGGAAAACCAGTTTAATAGTTAAATTCATGATTCACAAATCGATATTCATTTGTTGTTTAGATTTTTAGCACGAAAATCAGTTGTGGTAGTTTATAATAAACATAGGTATTTCCTTGTAATTCACTGATTATAGGTATGCATTAAGCACAAGCACATCTGCTTGGTCAAAGAATACCTAGTTACCTATTATTAGGGGCTTATCTTCTAGAATTAGCTTGAAGTCATCTTCTAAAACTAGCAAGAAAATTTGGAGACATATAAGTCAATGCTCCATAGAACAAGTAATTCAAAACCATGGATGGGAAAAGGACTCTTGAAAGGAGTTGATTCACCAATTACTAATTGATCAAGAAGAGGCACCCACTTTTGATAAAGTCTATGTTTGGTTCTTGGAAAAAACGAGAGAAATTGATATGAAATTCTTGATTAAGTCCATGCATGTTAATTGTGACTGCAGGCAAGAGCATATGCAAAGGCACTCAACGCAACACTTTTCTTTTCTAGTGCAACCTACAACATAAATGTGAACAAGATCTTCAAATTCATCACAGCCAAGCTATTCGACTTACCGTGGACCGTTGAGCGGAATCTGACCATCGGAGAGCCCATTATTGATTTCTAGTCCTGGTACTTTTTGTAGACAGCAGGTTCTCTCTAACCCCAGAAATTGTAAGCAGTCAATTGGTTCCTAGATTTGTCATAGTTCTTCAGTCCGATGACAGTTTGGGTTTTTTTCCTTTTGATGGTTTTGGAGAAAGGCAGAGGCGGAGAGCCCACGTCTCCATATACAAATAAAGTCAATTGTAGAGAGTTCAAAAACACAAAAGAAGAAGAAAAAAAAGCATGAGTTTCCTTAAAATGCAGTTCATATCTAATGATCATATAAACCCATAGTAAGAACAGTAATTATGCATCTAGATTTCATAAAGGATCCATGAAGATCGTACAAGAACGGCTGACAAAGCTAACAAATCGTTTCAATGGGAGATTTACTTCTGGTGCAGAAAAGCAATATATCACAGTACAAATAACAGACGAAGACATTAAGTTGAAATGTGTAGTAGATGGTGAAAACAGAATTCAAATAAGCTGTTGAGTTCAACTGTCTGTATTAAAGCAAAGGAAGCCTGCCGTAATCTTGGACACCCATCATCAAATTATTTAGACAAATATTGGAAACATTGAGACAAAAAACCTAAAACGGAGATTATTTTTCAAGAAAAGATGGCTTCACTCGAGTTTCACCTCCCTTGTTGGAGGATCCAGCTGCAAATATGTATATGGCTCTGTTGGCTCCTCCCTGCAGAAAAAGCACACATGCCTCAGATGACATACATGTATTGAATGATGTAATGACATATAGTTACAAATAGGTGGAAAGAGCTTCCGATTAAATGTGTCAATATGGCTCCACTTAATGACTCAATAGATAACCAGCTATAATAAAGCATCAATACAGTGATAAACACCAACAACAGTTGGTGTTTAAAGCAGAACGTATTTATAAAACCAACCGGAACTTGAGAGAAAACGGCCCCATAAGAGTACATTGGAACAGCATTTTAAAGGTCAATATCATACCCGGGTTTAGATCGCATGCACTGCCAGAAGAGCTTGAATGGCCCTGGGACTGTTTTAAAGGGGTTTCCCTCAAAACAAGCCTACACAATACATAGACAAGATTAACAGATAACATTGGATGAGAACACTACTATTGATGATTTCTAAAATTTCAAGCAGTGTTAACATGACTTTCTGGCAGTAGCTATTCAAGGCAAAGAGAGTTTAAATTTCCCAAGTCAAGGCCTCCCTTAATATCACCAAGGTCAAGCTTAAAACTAAAGACTTGATGAGACCTGCACATTGAAGATAAAACCTTTTACTAGTGAGCTTTCTTGAACAGACCAACAACTGAAACCCCCTTCCCCTCACGCCTGATAGCTACACTAGTATTGTTCTTCTCATTTATCTAGTCATTTACTACCTGTTAACTGCTCCATATTCAACATCTTTAGAGTAATTCGGAAAGAGGGCAAACAGTTTACTATCTAGTAAATGTGATTCAATACAAATATATAGTGGGATCGAGCTTAGCTTAGAGAGCAGGCTTAATTTCAACTTTGATGTTGTGAACAAATTCTTTCAATAGCGGAAATTTACGCAAATATGTCAACTGACAAACACTCAAAACTCCAACTAATATCAGCACTAAACATGAATACCCATCGCATTTGTGAAACACTCAGAAATGAAATGTGGAAAGAATTTAAGAAACAACTCACAACCAAACAATTAAATCTATCAGAGGCAAGCAGGTGAAGTATATTTTAGCTAAAAATCACTTGCATTCATTTTCTGATACATGAGTCATACCAATCCACTTATTACGCCAAGACAAAACCAAAATATTCCAATCCAATGTTGAATCTAATTCCTAAAACAATCAAGTTGAATCGAAAGAAAGAAAGAAAGAAAGAAAGAGCAGAGGGTTTGTGTGTTACTTGGATGACGTCCTCAGCTCGGTCATTGCAGCGATGGGCCTTAGGTTGACGATGGTCTCCCTCTGGCATACCCCATGGGCTCTCTCTCCTTGGCACTGGTCGACTCTCGCTCATCGTCAACAAGCTAATAACTCAGTTCAAGCTTCCGACTTTGCTGATTTGCTATTTCATTTCAGTCCCAAATCACAATTGTACAAGACCCT
The DNA here is from genome assembly GCA_030142095.1 of Rubus idaeus. Lineage (NCBI taxonomy): Eukaryota > Viridiplantae > Streptophyta > Magnoliopsida > Rosales > Rosaceae > Rubus > Rubus idaeus. The sequence continues at coordinate 37,417,461 of CM057970.1, forward strand.
ACTGACCAAAACGACGACGTCCTTGTCTGAGGAGAGTTTTGCTTTCCCAATTTTTTTTTTGGACAAATTGCATTCCTAGTCCTTGTAATCTCATCGATTTCTATTTTCATCTCTAGTATCTTCTATATTTATTATTACCATATGCAATCAAGCCCTTTTCTCTAATTTTTTTTTATCATTATAAGAATTAGTTAAACTACAACACAAAAACACCTCAAAGAACAAATTATGAGCTTGAAGCACGTGATAAGTCAATCAATTGTGCCATAGTTGTAAATCCCAACTTGTATAACCGATAGAAGCAACAGACTCGGCAGCAAAGTTTGCTTCTCGAAAGACATATTTGAAGGAGATGGAGTCAAACTTGAGGGATAGCTCCTTAATATCAATAATGAGGCCCTTTTGAATGCCACAGATTAGAAATTGTCCCCAAGATGCAGTCAATTAAGAGTTTCCTTTTCTCTAATCTTTGTACATAGAGAACAATATTTGGAGTGACGAAAAATTTACTTGACACCACGTACGTATACATCTTTGCCCTTGCCCTTGGCCATTGTGCCATACAATTTCGTCATTCCAATTTATAAAAATTAAATTTAAGAGCTCGTTTACAAACACTAATAATTTGTTGAATTATCATAATAATGTCAATTGTGAATGTGGTTAATTTATAGCTCTACTAGTTAAAGAACATTTATCCCATTACCTAGATTCCATTTTTGGATCTTCCTCCTCCAATAGCATGTACCCTTATTTTTTTGTTCATCATTTGAAAGGAAATATTTACTTTATTTAGACAATGGTTTTTAACTCTTTTTATGAAATGGTTTATACCGCATCAATATTTACGTACAGAGTTAAAATTTGTGTGAGCGAGTCAAATCGTCTCATATAAATTGCACCCCATGTTGAATTTTCAACGTTTCGAACTTCCAAGATCCTGTTTTTGCTACCAATTCTCTCTCTGGCTAGCGATTTTCCAATTTCCATTCCTCTTGCAAATTAGCAAAAGCTCGGAAATTGAGCAACAAAAATGGGCGCTCTTGTCAAGCTCATTGACGCATTGCTCTTCCTCTTGCTCCTCGCGATCGCTTTTGAAACGCCATTGATTGAAGGGCAAGCATGTCTCCCTATCACCCTCTACCCCGACTTTCTTGTCGAACTCCGGAGCTGGTACGCCAGAGAGGTTGGAGACTATCTCATGACGGAGATGCCGGATTTCTACATTGGGATCATCTGGGTTGAGCTTCTCTTTCAATGGCCTCTCGTGCTTGTAAATCTCTATGGCATTTTGGCCGGGAAGGATTGGTTCAACACTACGTGCTTGAGTTATGGCATCTCTCTGTTCACTGGCATGGTAACGTACAATTCTTCACTGCCATCTTGCAATTTTTCTTTATAAAATTACGGTCAAAGGGATATTGTGACCTAATTAGCATGCAGTTTGGTATTCAACGAGGTCATGTCCTTGTAGCTTGATTCATTTCAATTGTATATGTAGATTTTGTTCCCATTTGCTAGCGTCCTATATCGAAAACATAAATAACAAATGACCCCTGGCCTAACGCTAAATTGAGTTTAATTTCCTCCAACTCAATTGAGTAGTCCCCTCAAATAATGCTCAAAACCCTTGTGAATAGGTATACTTCTAAAAACCTATAAAGTTTGGTTAAATGTCTTTAAAGAGTTTCGGTCTTTAATTTCTTATGATGATTATCACCACATTAGATCGTTGTTGTGAGAGTGTAATTTAACGTTTATCTTATTTTTTTTATATTTTTTTTAGTAATGTCTTGCAATGAAAAACAAATTAAGGAATCTGTAAATTTAAAAGACAAGTCCCTTAATTTGTCCTTAATTGTGAAATTATAGGACCCCAATGAAATGGTTGAAATTATTTCTTGCAATTGAAAAATGATCCAAATTGCTGGATTTCACCAAGTAATATATATATATATATATATATATATATATATATATATATATTTTGAAATTGATGTTCCCTAAACTATCAATAGTAAAGAAATAATATTTGGGTGGTTGATGTAATTTCATTTTCTTTTGCTAAGAATCATCAGCTATCTTTTTGTGTTTCTATTTCAAACATTTTGATCTATCAATCGATCCATTTCAGGTTCCTATATTTGTAGAACTCACAGGATCCGGAAGGGCACCAGATAAGTTATTGACAGTGTACTATTCATTCTTAAGTTTGGGTGTTCTAGCCATACTGCGTGGATTGCTTCCGAGCTCATCATCAACCAAGTACTCTTCTGTAACCATTGGCAAGAGACCGGCCTCTGGTAGGAAGAAGAGAGTTTGAACATTACCTACGACTCAAGTAACCCAAAGTTTGTAATCATCCAGAGAGCATTTGTATTTCATCCATTGTGATCGCCACTTGCCTCTTGCCTAGTTAACAATTAATTTACTTCTTGCATTTTTATTTTTTTTGGACAATATTTACATCTTGAATCTAGAGGAAATATAATTCAGTGACAAATGTCCATTTTGCAGACTGGAATATGTTACAGACAAAAAGACTGGTCGTCCATATCATTAATTATTAGAGATATTATTACTCTATGTTCGGGGGTAGGCTATGGTATGGTGATGTATGTCATACCCCCATTTACGACTTTTTTGAACAAAAAATTATATCAAATTGAACCAAAATTACTACAATAACAACAAAATTACCACATCCATTTTACACTATTTACATAAAATTGAACCAAAATTACAACTTTGACAACAAATTGTTCGCAAATTTGTAACAAGATCGTAGATGAAGTAATTACCTCTAATATATAGAACTGAGATTACACAAAAAAAAAAAGACTCTCGTTACCATAATGACATCAAATTTTGTTGATTATTTGTAATTAAGTGGAGGTATGACATACATCCCAGTATTATAGAATTGTCCCTCTGTGTTTGGTTTGAATATATATATGATCTCTAAAATTGATATGGTTCCAAACATTAAGTAGGTTAGATATTCGACGTCTTTATCATTTTTTGACTGATTTTTGGTTGAATGTCTATAATTTTCTATCATATTAGAGATTTACGCAAGTGTATATGATTGAAAATTATTAAAAAAAATTATACTCATGCATAGTGTAAATCTCTAATATGATGAATTAGACGTATATATATACTCGTTTCTATAATATATTAACATTTTTTATACATAATAAAGAGTAAAAGTCATCATTAAGGTAAATAAGGTCCTCATTTGTGCACTAGGGTGTAGTCCAATTGGACAAGATAGTGGCTTGTGCAGCACATACCAGAGTTCGAGTCTCACCCTTCCCACATTTCTTGAACTTTGGAGCCCCCTCCCCCTCCCTAAAAAAAATAATAATAAGGTTCTCATTCGACTAAAGTAAGTTCTCGTTTGAGTAATTAAGTTCTAAAAGTGATAATTATAATATTTTACCACTTAACGAAACATGTTACCGCTGATCGACAACTCATGTGATAACTACAAAACAATTCTCGTTAAGGTAAATGAGATTTTCATTATGGTGTGTCTGGATGAAGGAAAAAAAGATGAAATTTAATTGAAAGTGAGAAATTTATAATTTTTTTACTTCAATTACCTCGTTTGGCATTTTCAACTTGGAAATTATAAATTTCTCTGTGGAAAAAAAAAATTTAATTGCCCAAATTTCTCACTTCAATTTTCACCAAAATATGTGTCATTTCAAATTTCCTTGCAGAAATTTATTTTTATTTCTTTATTAGTTTCCAAAACAAGGTTTTTTTTGTTTTCATTTTAATCTTTTAATTTTTTTTAATTTATTACATATTCCAAATTCCATATAGATATAACCAAACAATGGAAATTGCAATTGATGAAATTTTTTTCCCTTTTTTTAAAGAGGATCAAAGGATTTCATTTCTACCCCCATGGTGATTTGAACCCATGACATGAATCTTAGGTAGTGGGTGCTCTAACCATTTAGCTAACACCACTTAATTCGTCAACAATTGATGGAGTTGTAGATTCCATCATTTCAAAAAATTTAAAGAATTTACAATTGTCTCATCCAAACGCACCGTTAGAGTAAAACATGTTCTCATTTGAGTAATTAAATTTTTAAAATGGCAATTGTATGTATATCATATGTTAACATTGTAAAATTTCTCATAAAGGAAGTTCTTGTAGTAAAGACATATATGCATCATCTTTTCTTTTTCTTCAAGTTTTCTCCATCACAATTGCTTCAATTTCATTTCTCCATAAAAGTGCTTCAAGATTACAACATTTACAATAAGTTTTAAGATGTTGAAACAATTTTTTGGTTATAGGTTATAACTTTTGAGAGAATTTATGCTTCTAATATCTATTATGATAACGTTTTTTGTTCAAACGTACATTATTTGACCCAACATTAAATATAAATGCAAAGAGAAATAATTAAATATGACTTCACAATAAAATTAACCTCACCACAATGTTGTTGGTGGTATGCATTTTGCACTTACAAAAACCAACCCCAACATTTCATATAATGTTTACGAGATGATTCAAGGTTACTAAATTAAAGTAGAAACGTACTAACAATTGCACTATATTAAATACTAGTGATTTTATTTTATGGCCGCACTAAAAGCCTTCTGCATTGAATTGAAGCACGTACTGTTGCTTCTGGTGATAGATACCTGCCTTAGACTTTTTTATCTTTTGCTTTTCTTCTTTCCTTTGTAATTAGGGGTTGTTCATATGACTTCGATGCTTAAACTCTCCATTTATCATATACTCGAGTTCAAACACTCTTCTTCCTACCGGAACTCTCAAATGTATTTGGATTTCACCCCATTTGAAGCTACGTACATAAATGATTGAAACTCGAGTAACCCAAAGTTTTTTTTTCCCCAACACAAAAGTAACCCAAAGTTTGTAATGATCATCCAGAGATCGAGATTAGCATTTGATTTCATCCATTGTGATTGCCATCAGCCTCTTGCCTAGTTAGAATTAAATTAATTCTTGCATCAAGAGGAAAAACAATTCAGGAACAAATGTCCATTTTGTAGACTGGTATATATATGTTGCCAACAAAAGACAATGTCGTCCATATGCTCTGGTATGGTCCTGGAAATTGTCATTGTTTGTACATTGAAATTTACATCAAACATTAAAAAAAAAAAAGTGAAATACGTATTGAGCTTCTTTATCAGTTGTCAATTGATTTTTGGTTGGATGTCTATAATTTTTCATCATATTAGAGAATCAGATAAGTGTATATGACATGGTTCATTGATTCTTGCAGATGAAGACTATGATTAGTTGTACATGTGACATACTTAGTTTGCGGTGGCACGCGAATAGAAAGTGTTAGAGAATAAGGTCACACCTCGGAAAATCTAAACCTTGCGTCCTAAGTCTTAACATACTTGGGGCTCTCCTCTAGTCATCTATACATGTATTGTGAGAAGGAAAGTTTCTGTTAAATTTTTAAAATACTAAAAATTGCATTTCTTTTCATATATAATCCAAACACTTAAAATTATATCAAAACTTACTATGCATGAGTACAATGCATTATATGCATCAATTAGAAATACTTTTTTTTTTACAAGACATGAATTAGACATACTCGTCAAACTTTTATGATAATAAGAATGTTCTTTACAGTATTTTAGCCAAAAAAGAAAAAAAAAGTTGTTAGAGTAAATACACGTATCATCTTTTATTTTTCTTCAAATTGTCTGAGTTGTCTCTATCACAATTGCTTCAATTTCATTTCTCCATAAAAGTGCTCTAAATGATCATCTCACGAACTACGAAATCGACATTGGCTAAACTATAGTCTTAAGATGTTAGAACAATTTTTTGGATATATATGGACAATGAATTATGAGAGAATTTATAAATGCGTCACATACACGTTGTACGTAGTAACGGACAACGACTTATGAGAGAATTTATATATGCTTCACATGCACGTTGTACGTACGTAGTAACGTTTTCTTGAAAATTAATATTTGCCTCACTACCAAATAGGCAAATATGCAAAGAGAAATAATCAATATGTCTACACGATACAATGAATTCCAACACAATGTTGTCAGTGGTATGCATTTTGTACTCACAAAAACCAACCTCAATGCTTTAGAGAATGTTTACAAGATGGTTCAAGGTTACTCGTAAGTAAATCGAAACTAACAAATATGTATAAAAAAAATGAGCAAAAAGATAAATCATTGATGGACTAGATCATCTTGAGATCGTATTCAAATAATTCATATATGTAGAGAATAACTTCTTTATGTGTCCCTTCGAATGGTACCTCTTTAATTGTATTATTTGACTTGGGGCATAGTACTTCACTAAAAGATGCCTAAACATGTCTCGTGCAATATGACGAAAAGTTATTTATCATTTAGACAAATTATCTACAGAAAATATTTCTCCAAAAATATTGTGTAAGCTCAAGTGACGCATTTGATTTCTCTCATTCAAAATTAATCTTCCATTGTTTGCTAACTGCCTTTATTTTTTGCCCGCACTAAAAGCCTTTTGCTTTGAATTGAAGTACGTACTCTTGCTTCCAGTGTTTTCTACCTACCTTAAACGTACTTATTTGTTTTTTGTTTTTCTTCTTTTCTTTGTAATTAAGGAAGTTAATTGTTCATAGACTTGGACGCTTAAACTACTAAACATTCATCATATACACCCTTCGTTCATACTATAAATAAGAACCATAACCCACTTGAAAAAATCACAAAGCATTATTGGTTCAGTTTACAAGCTCTCTTTTTCCTAAAAATCGATCTTCCTAGCTAGTGTTGCCCAAATGGCTAAGCTGATGAGTTCTCTTTTTCTAGTGTTGCTGCTGGTTCTATCTATGGCTGCATTTTCAGCCCAAGCTGCACCTGTTGAGCAAGTTGGGTCTGAAAAAATAATTCAGCTGACTTACTACGCCATTGTAATCCTTTACGGTCCCAATGCCACGGTGGTACCTGTTGCAGGTATTGCCGGAAAGCTTTGGGCCTCAAACACTTTCGGAACAATTTCCGTCGGTGATATCCCGTTGACTGAAGGCCCAAGCGCATACTCTCCAAAAGTTGGCCAAGTCCGAGCCTTGTCAGTGGTATCATCAAAAGTCAACGACGGAAGTGGCAACCATTTGTCCATTTCTGTTACGTTCACAAACATGGAGTATAATGGCAGCACGTTACAAATACAAGGAATATTCAGGAGTAATTCCAGGCAAGGTAGTGTGCTTTCAATCGTAGGAGGTACTAGAAAGTTTGAAGGAGCTAGGGGATCTGCTTTTCTTCAACCATACAACAACTCTATTATTCGAAACACCTACAAGTTTAAACTTCTCAAATGATCATGTTTTATGGATTTGGAAACTTCTCCAATCATTTTCAATTGTCGATCGGTCGATTAATTGATTTTCGATTGAACACTTATATTGTACTTCTTTATAATAAATGGCTAAATAAATTAACAAAGTGCCCCATTATATGGAGTTGCACCTGTTCTTGATTTCGTGTACAAGTGCTTGTCTAAATCAAGTGTTTGACAACATGCATGTACAATATATGCATGCATTGACTAACTTTAAGTTGGTATGGTGTTGTTAGATTTTAGTTGTAATCTGCTACTCTGCTAGTGCTAATTAATGGGCTAATTTATCCGGCCGTTATCAAGACTTCCATTTGGGTGATTAGGGGACCTAATTGGATACCCACTGGGAAAAATCCATAGATGGAGAACAAAGTATTTTGGGCTTCTAGAACGTCATATTGAAACCTCCCCAAGTGAATGCCACAATTACCTTTGGAACAATTAGGATCGAGATCTGTGATATGCATAAACGCTATAGAGTTCGTCAATATGATCTTTCGGAAGGGGGGTGGGGGTTGTCAAAATGTCCGATTCAATTTTTGTGATAACACATTGTGTACCTTGTTCAAAACAAAAATCCTTACCTAATTGGGTAGTTATAGTTCTAGAGCTCCCATGTTGTAAGTAATGAAGTTACTGCGCTAGAGATTAACATGCATGTTAGTGATGGGTGCTTAAACAAATGGTGACATGAAGCTAGCACACCATCGATCATATAAACTTTAATATATTAAAATATAAATGAAGCGCAGACTTTAACGACTACCTTAATTTCCAAAAAGGATCGGATCGAAGAGGCTTGACTAGCTGGCTATTATCTCCGAGATCCCATGTATTTTGCCATCACAGTACGTGAGAGATCGATTCTGATCGAGCCTAAGATATGGGTACGTTCTAATTGACTCGTTCCAGGTTCGATGCTAATTGACGCCATACTCTTTATCCACTTCATCATAATGGCGATGTCGCCGGTGATCAATGAGCAGTTAGTTTTGCCTCTGAGCCTCTTCCCGGAGTGGATGGTGACCGGAGTACAAGAACTGGAACGAGTTCGACAACTATTGCTTTGTGGGCGTCATTATGTTTTTGGTCTCGTCTAAAAACCTATAAAATTTGGTTAAATATCTTTAAAGTATTTCGGTGTTTAAATTTCTTATGATGATTGATGATTGTCACCACATTAAATCGTTGTAATCATTATGTGAGTGTAATTTAACGTGTATCTTATTTTATTTTACTTTTTTAGTAATGTGTTGCAATGAAAAACAAATTAAAGATTCCGTAAACCTAAAAGACAAGTCCCTTAATTTGTATTTGATTCTGAAACTATAGGACCCCAATGAAATGGTTAAAATTACAAGGGCCAATTGAAAAATGATCCAAATTACTGGAATTAACCAAGATTTTTTTTTTTTGAAATTGATGGTGTTCCCTAAACTATCAATAGTAAAGAAAGAATATTTGGGTGGTTGATGTAATTTCATTTTCTTTTGTTAAGAATCATTAGCTATCTTTTTGTGTTTCTATTTCAAACATCTTGATCTATCAATCGATGTATTAATTTCAGGTTCCTATACTTGTAGAACTGACAGGATCAGGAAGGGCATGCACCAGATGAGTTATTGACAGTGTACGTACTATTCATTCTTAAGTTTGGGTGTTGTAGCCATACTACGTGGATTGCTTCCCAGCTCATCATCAACCAAGTACTCTTCTGTAACCATTGGCAAGAGACCTGCCTCTGGTAGGAAGAAGAGAGTTTGAACATTGCCTGCGACTCAAGTAACCCAAAGTTTGTAATCATCCAGAAAGCATTTGTATTTCATCCATTGTGATTGTCATTTGCCTAGCTCTTGCCTAGTTAACAATTAATTTACTTCTTGCATCTTTTTGTTTTGTTCGGACAATATTTACTTCTTGCATCAGGAGGAAACATAATCCATTTTGTAGACTTATATGTTGCCAACAAAAAAGATTGGTCGTCCATATCATTAATTAATAGAGATATTATTATGCTCTGTTCGGTTTGTATATATATATAATTATATATGGTCTCTAAAATTGACATGGTTCCAAACATTAAATAGCTTAGATGTCTATAATTTTCCAACATATATATTACAGATTTACGCAAGTGTGTATGATTGAATATTATAAAAAATTATAATTGTGCATAGTGTAAATCTCTAATATGATGAATTAGACGTATATATATACTTGTTTCTATGATATGTTAATTAACATTTCTTATACATAATAAAGAGTAAAAGTCCTCATTAAGATAATTAAATTTGGTCCTCATTAGACTAAAGTAAGTTTTCGTTTGAGTAATTAAGTCCTAAAAATGGGAATTGTAAAATTTAAACACTTGACGTCACATTTTACCACTTCGACAACTCATATGATAACTACGAAATAATTCTCGCTAAGGTAAATAAGATTTTCATTAGAGTAAACTAGATTCTCGTTTGAATAATTTAGTTTCAAAAGTGGTAATTGTATGTATATCATAAGTTGACATTGTAGAATTTCTCATAAGGGAAGTTCTCATAGTAAATACACGCATCATCCTTTCTTTTTCTTCAAATTGTCTCTATCACAATTATTTCAATTTCATTTCTATGTAAAAGTGCTTCAAGATTACAATAGTTACAATAAGTCGAGTAGCACTCTAAAACTAATCTGTTAGTCTCATATTAAACTAACTATACTCTTAACCTTCATATTCATCTAATAACTCTAATTAAATTATAATTAATATACCATATCTCACTTAAAAATTAAAATTACAAAATGTTTAAAAAATAAATAAAAAACTACATAATACCAAGAGGCTAAATCCTAAATCTCTAAACCCTAACCCCCTATCCCTGAAACCCTAAACCAAAAATTCTAACCCCTTTCCCCCAAACCCTAACCCCTAGCTATCCCCCAAACCAAAAACTCTAACCCCTAAACCCCAAACCCAAATTCCAAACCCCAAACCTAGGTGTTGGGTTTGGGATTATAGGTTTAGAGTTTAGGGGTTAGGGTAGGTTTAGTGTTTAGCGTTTAGGGTTTGGTGTGTAGGGTTTAGGGTTTAGGGTTTAAGGTTTTGGCATAATATTTGTATTTTTCTTTTTTAACAATTTAATGAATTTTGAATTTGTTATAATTAATATTTTATAATAGATATTAATTCTGATCTATTCTACATCATTAGATATTCAGAGTTTAGAGTGTGGTTAACTTCATATTATGAAGTTTATTATGAAGCTAGCCAGTTAGGTTTAGAGTGCTAGTCATAAGACTTAAGATGTTGAAACAATATTTTGGCTATGGATTATGATTTTTGAGAGAATTTATGCATCTAATGTCTATTGTAGTAACTTTATTTTTTTAACATTACTTGCCCCACCACCAAATATATATGCAAAGAGAAATAATTAAATTTGCTTTCACGATAAAATGAAGCCCACCACAAGGTTGTTGGTGGTATGCGTTTTGCACTCACAGAAACCAACCCCAACATCTCATAGAATGTTTATTAAATACTAGTGGTTTTATTTTTTACCCGCACTAAAAGCCTTCTGCCTTGAATTGAAGCACGTAATGTTGCTTCCGGTGTTCGCTACCTGCCTTGGACTTTTTTGTCTTTTGGTTTTCTTCTTTCCTTGTAATTAGGGGTTGTCCATAGACTTCGATGCTTAAACTCTCTCCATTTATTATATACAGTTCCCTTCGATCATACTATAAATAAGAACCATAACCCACTTGAAAAAATCACAAAGCATTATTGGTTCAGTTTACAAGCTCTCTTTTTCCTGAAAATCGATCTTCCTAGCTAGTGTTGCCCATATGGCTAAGCTGATGAGTTCACTTTTTCTAGTGTTGCTGCTGGTTCTATCTATGACTGCATTTTTAGCCCAAGCTACACGTGTTGAGCAAGTTGGGTCTAAAAAAATAATTCTGCTGAATTACTACGAAATCTCTTCCAATGCCACGTTGGTACCTGTTGCAGGTATTGCCGGAAAGCCTAGGGCCCCAAACACCTTCGGAACAATCTTCGTTGGTGATAATCTGTTGACTGAAGGCCCAAGCGCATCCTCGCCAAAAGTTGGCCAAGCTCGAGGCTTGGCAGTGGTATCATCAAAAGATGGAAGTGCCTACTATATTTCCTCCTCTGTTACGTTCACAAACAGGGAGTACAATGGTAGCACGTTACAGGTACAAGGAACATTCAACAGGCCTTCCAGGCAACCTAGCGTGCTTTCGATCGTAGGAGGTACTGGAAAGTTTGAAAGCGCAAGGGGATCTGCTTTTCTTCAAACATACAGCAGCTCGGTTACTCGAATCATCTACAAGATTGAACTTTACAAATGATCATGTTTTATAAATTTGGAAAGCTCTCTAATCATTTTCTCGATTAATTGATTTTCGATTGGGCTCTTATACAGTTATACTGCACTTCTATATAATAAATGGCTAAATAAATGGACAAAGTGCCTCATTGTATGGAGTTGCACTTGTTCTTGATATCGTATGCATGTGCTTGTCTAAATAAAGTGTTCGACAATATGTACAATTAATATAAAATTTCTGTTAACAGGCATGTTAGTAATTGATGATTAAAGAAATATATATATTCGATCATAGACTTGCCCAACTGACTTTCCACGATACACAAGTCTAGGATACAATTTTCCATCCTAGTGATATAGAAATTAACTAAGCAAATAATCCAACCGTAAGCCGGCCTAAAAAAAAAAGGGTGCTATATATACTTAATTATATAGTGAAGCTAGTTGACGCTACACTGTTTTTGTTCTTCATCATGGCAGTGTCGCCTATGATGCACGCGCAGTTTGTTCTACCTGTAATCCTCTTTGCGGAGTGTATGGTGGATTGGTGGAGCGGAAGACCTGGTACATGTGCGAGTTCGTTGAATATTTGTACCGGGCGAGGAGAAGTTAACTAAGCAAATCCATGGAGAAGGCTCATTCTTAAGTTTGGGTGTTCTAGTCATACTGCGTGGTTAGCTTCCAGCTCATCATCAATCAAGTACTCTTCTGTAACCATTGCCCCATTGGCAAGAAACCTGTCTCCGGTAGGAAGAAGAGAGTTTGAAGATTAACCGCGACTCAAGTAACCCAAATTAAGTTTTTTTGACCCCCAACAAAATAGTAACCCAAAGTTTGTAATGATCATCCAGAGATCGAGCATTTGTATTTCACCCATTGTGATTGCCATTGGCCTCTTGCCTAGTTAAGAATTAATTTAATTTCTAGCATCAAGCTAGAGGAAACATAATTCAGGAACAAATGTCCATTTTAATTTGTAGACTGGTATATGTTAATTACCAACAAAAAGACTATGTAGTCCGTATTATTAATTATTAGAGATATTATTATTCTCTGTTTTGTTTATGGTCCCTGAAATTGTCTTTGTTCCTACATTGAAATTCACATCAAACATAAAAAAAAAGGTGAATATTTAGCTTCTTTATCAGTTGTCGATTGATTTTTGGTTGGATGTCTATAATTTTCCATTATATTAAAGATTCACGTAAGTGTATATGACTTGGTTCATTAATTCTTGCCTATGAAGCCTATGATTAGTTGTACATGCATGCAACATACTTAATTTGTGGTGGCACGCGAATAAAAAGTGTTAAAGAATAAGGTCACACCTCGAAAAATTTAAACCTTGCATCCTAAGTCTTAACAGACTTGGGGGTCTCCTCTAGTCGTCTATGCATAATTACATACATTGTGAAAAGGAAAATTTCTGTTAAATTTTTAAAATACTAAAAATTGCAGTTCTTTTTCGTATATAATCCGAACCCTTAAATTATATCAAAACTTACCATGCATGAGTACAGTACATTAATTATATGCATGAATTAGACATACTTTTTTTTTACAAGACACGAATTAGACATACTCGTCAAACTTTTATGATAATAAGAAAGTTTTTTTACAATATTTAGGCCAAAAAACAGAAAAGAAAGTTGTTAGAGTAAATATATGCATCATCTTTTCTTTTTCTTCAAATTGTCTAAGATGTCTCTACCACAGTTGCTTCAATTTCATTTCTCCATAAAATTGCTCTAGATGATCATCTCTCGAAGTTGAAATTGGCTAAACTAATGTCATAAGAATTAAGATGTTAGAACAATTGTTTGGGTATGGATTATGACTTATGAGGGAATTTGTATATGTTTCAAATACACGTTGTAGTAACGTTTTCTTTAAAACAATATTTACCCCACTATCAAATATGCAAAGAGAATGAGATAATTTGTATATGTTTCAAATACACGTTGTAGTAACGTTTTCTTTAAAATAATATTTACCCCACTATCAAATTTGCAAAGAGAATGTTTACACTAACGAAAACCAACTTCATGATGGTATACTTTTTGCACTCATGAAAACCAATTCTATTACTTCATAGAATGTTTACAAAATGGTTCAAGATTACTAGAAACTAACAAGTGCACTATATTAAGTCATTAAGACTAGTCGTTTTAGGTATAAAAATAAATAAATGAGAAAAAAGTTGAATCTTTGATGGGAATGATGGCCTAGATCATCGATCTTAAGATTGTATTCAAATAATTCAAATATGCTGGGAATATATTGCTTCTATTGTTTTTTGGATTGAATATATTGCTTCTTTATATGTGTCCCTTCAAATGATAAGGTAGCTTTTCAATTGTACTATTTGACTTTGATCATAATATTTCACTAAAATAAGATGCCTAAACATGCATGTCTCCTACAATGTGATGAAAAGTTACCTATCATTTAGACAAATTATCTACCGAAAATATTTCTCCAAAATGTGCAAACTGATCAAGTGAAGCCGTTTGATTTCTCTCATTCAAAATCAATCTTCCAGTGTTTGCTACCTGCCTTTATTTTTTACCCGCACTAAAAACCTTTTGCTTTGAATTGAAGTACGTACTCTTGCTTCCAGTGTTCTCTACCTGCCTTAGATGTACTTATTTGTTTTTTGTTTTTCTTCTTTTCTTTGTAATTAAGGAAGTTAATTGTTGATAGACTTGGACGCTTAAACTACTAAACATTTATCACATGCAGTACCCTTCGTCCATACTATAAATAACTAAATAAGAACCATAACCCACTTGAAAAAATCACAAAGCATTATTGGTTCAGTTTACAAGCTCTCTTTTTCCTGAAAATCGATCTTCCTAGCTAGTGTTGCTCAAATGGCTAAGCTGATGAGTTCTCTTTTTCTAGTGTTGCTGCTGGTTCTATCTGTGACTGCATTTTTAGCCCAAGCTGCACCGGTTGAGCAAGTTGGGTTTGAAAAAATAATTCAGCTGACTTACTACCTCATTGTAATCCGTTACGGTCCCAATGTCACGGTGGTACCTGTTGCAGGTATTGCCGGAAAGCTTTGAGCCCCAAACACCTTCGGAACAATAATCGTTGGTGATATCCCGTTGACTGAAGGCCCAAGCGCATAGTCGCCAAAAGTTGGCCAAGTCCGAGGCTTGTCAGTGCATGGTATCATCAAAAGACGGAAGTGCCAGCTATATCTCCTCCTCTGTTACGTTTACAAACAAGGAGTACAATGGTAGTACGTTACAGGTACAAGGAACATTCAACATGTCTTCCAGGCAACCTAGCGTGCTGTCGATCGTAGGAGGTACTAGAAAGTTTGAAATTGCTAGGGGATCTTCTTTTCTTCAACAATACAGCAACTCGATTATTCGAAACAACTTCAAGTTTGAACTTTTCAAATGATCATGTTTTATGAATTTGAAAACCTCTCCAATCATTTTCAATTGTCGGTCGATTAATTGATTTTCGGTTAGGAGCTTATACTGTACTTCTATATAAATGGCTAAATAAATGAACAAAGTGCCCCATTATATGGAGTTGCACTTGTTCTTGATTTTGCATGCAAGTGCTTGTCTAAATAAAGTGTTCGACAACATGTACAATTAATATAAAATTTATATTAACGTGCTTGTCTAAATAAGTTGGCATTGTAGAATTTCTCATAAGGGAAGTTCGTATAGTAAATACACACATCATCCTTTCTTTTTCTTCAAGTTGACTCGATCAAATTATTTCAATTTCATTTCTCTATAAAAAGTGCTTCAAGATTACAACATTTACAATAAGTCGAGTAACGCTCTAAAACTAACTTGTTAGTTTCATAATATGAAGCTAATATCATACTCTTAATCTTCAAATTCATCTAATGACTCTAATTAGCCCGACTGCGGATTAGTCTTTGGGCCTAGGAATCCTTTAGGACACTGCGGGAGTTCACTAAAAAAAAATGGCTCTGATTAAATTATAATTAATATCTAAATTAAGATACCATATCTGACTTAGAATTACAAAATGTTAAAAAACAAAAAAAAACCTACATAATACCAAAATGCTAAATCGTAAATCTCAAAACCCTATCCCCCAAACCCAATACTCTAACCCCTATCTCCCAAACCCTAACCCCTATCCCCCAAACCCCAAACCTAGGTGTTGGGTTTGGGATTAGGGTAGGTTTAGGGTTTGGTGTGTAGGATTTAGGATTTAGGTTTAAGGTTTAAGGTTTTTGTATAATATTTGTATTTTTTTTAACAATTTAATGGATTTTGAATTTAATATAATTAATATTTTATAATAGATATTAGTTCTGATCTAATCTAAATCATTAGATATTTAAGAGTTTAGAGTGTGGTTAACTTCATAATATGAAGTTAATATGTTTGTTTTAGAGCGCTACTCATAAGTGTTAAGATGTTGAAACAATTTTTTGGCTATAGATTATAATTTTTAAGAGAATTTATGTTTATAATGTCTATTGTAGTAAAAAAAAAATTTAACATTACTTGCCCCATCACCAAATATATATGCAAAGAAAAATAATCAAATATACATTTACGATAAAATGAAGCCCACCACAATGTTGTTTGTGGTATGCATTTTGCACTCACATAAACAAACCCCAACATTTCATAGAATGTTTATTAAAGGGGAGTGAAATTTACACCCCAAAAAATGAAATTCACACCCCATTTAGTTTTTTAATATTATTTTGTCTCCTACTATCTTTCACTTTCAAAGAAAAAAATATTAAAAAATTAAAAAGTGTGTGGATTTCATTTTTTAGGATGTATATTTCACTCTCCTTATTAAATACTAGTGGTTTTATTTTTTGCCCCGCACTAAAAGCCTTCTGCCTTGAATTGAAGCACGCACTGTTGCTTCCGGTGTTCGCTACCTACCTTGGACTTTTTTGTCTTTTTGTTTTCTTCTTTCCTTGTAATTAGGGGTTGTTCATAGACTTCGATGCTTAAACTCTCCATTTATCATATACAGTACTATTCGTTGATACTATAAATAAGAACCACAACCCACTTGAAAAAATCACAAAGCATTATTGGTTCAGTTTACAAGCTCTATTTTTCCTGAAAATCGATCTTCCTAGCTAGTGTTGCCCAAATGGCTAAGCTGATGAGTTCTCTTTTTCTAGTGTTGTTGTTGGTTCTATCTATGACTGCATTATTAGGCCAAGCTGCACCTGTTGAGCAAGTTGGGTCTAAAAAAATAATTCAGCTGAATTACTACCTCATTGAAATCTCTTCCGGTCCCAATGCCACGTTGGTGCCTGTTGCAGGTATTGCCGGAAAGCCTAGGGCCCCAAACACCTTCGGAACAATCTTCGTTGGTGATAATTTGTTGACTGAAGACCCAAGCGCATCCTCGCCAAAAGTTGGCCAAGTCCGAGGCTTGGCAGTGGTATCATCAAAAGATGGAAGTGCCAACTATATTTCCTCCTCTGTTACGTTCACAAACAGGGAGTACAATGGTAGCACGTTACAGGTACAAGGAACATTCAACAGGCCTTCCAGGCAACCTAGTGTTCTTTCGATCGTAGGAGGTACCGGAAAGTTTGAAGGCGCAAGGGGATATGCTTTTCTTCAAACATACAGCAACTCGATTACCATGTCGATTACTCGAATCATCTATAAAATTAATGAACTTTACAAATGATCATATTTTATGAATTTGAAAACATCTCCAATCATTTTCAATTATCGTCGGTCGATTAATTGATTTTCGATTGGGCGTTTACACTGTACTTCTATATAATAAATGGCTAAATAAATGGACAAAGTGCCCCATTACATGGAGTTGCACTTGTTCTTGATTTCGTATGCAAGTCCTTGTCTAAATAAAGTGTTCAACAACATGTACAATTAATATAAAATTTCTGTCAACGTGCATGTTAGTAATTGATGATTAAAGAAATATATATATATTCCATCGTAGACTTGCCCCTGACTTTCCACGATATAAAGAAATACATATATTCCATCGTAGACTTGCCTAACTGACTTTCCACGAGTCCAAGATACAATTTTCCATTCCAGTGATGCAGGAATTAACTAAGGAAATTATCCAACTGTAACTCTGTAAGCCGGCCTAAAAAAAAAAAAAAGGGTGCTATATATACTTATATAGTGAAGCTAGTTGACGCTACACTGTTTACATCATGGCAGTGTCGCCTATGGTGCACGTGAAGTTTGTTCTACCTCTGATCCTCTTCCCGGAATGTATGGTGGATTGGTGGAGCAGAAGACCTGGTACATGCGCGAGTTCGACGAATATTTGTACCTGGCGAGGAGAAGTTAACTAAGCAAATCCATGGAGAAGGCTCATTCTTAAGTTTGGGTGTTCTAGTCATACTGTGTGGTTAGTTTCCCAGCTCATCATCAACCAAGTACTCTTCTGTAACCATTGCCCTATTGGCAAGAGACCTGCCTCCGGTAGGAAGGAGAGAGTTTGAAGATTACCCGCGACTCAAGTAACCCAAATTAAGTTTTTTTTACCACCAAATTAAGTAACCCAAATATGGTAGTCTCTTGACCATATTTCTCTTTTTTGTCCATTTTCTGTGCGGATATGGTCTTGCATGGCAGAAAAGTTTGATTTGGGTGCTCTTCCTGGTTCTTTATTGGAGCTCTTATTTAAAGGCATTAGTGCTAGTCGCAGTCGTCAATTAAGAGAGTTATGGACAACTTGTTATTCCTCTACTCTTTGGTTCATTTGGCAAACAAGAAATAAGTGTAGATTTAATGGTATTGTGCCAAGTGATCTGTGATCTGCATGCATGTAGGATGATTACTGGTTATGTTAATGCTCCCAGCCGTATTGCCTCTGGTTCTATGTTCAATACCTCCCAAGAGCTTTGCATAGTGAAGATATTTGGAGCCTCTTGTCATCCTCGTCGTGCTCCTCGTACCATTGAAGTAAATTGGCACCCTCCCTTACTTGGTTGGATTAAGATTAATACGGATGAAACTTGGAAGACGAACTCGCCCCTTGCAGGTTATGGAGGTTTTTTTAGAGATTACAAAGGTGAGGTTCTTGGTGCTTTTTCCTCCAATCTATAGAGAGGGTGATTGTTGTTGATGCCTTAACCAATTTTTTCACTTCTTTGTCTGATTTGACTTGGTTGGATTTGGTGATTCCACCCTTCGCAAGTTCATTATGTATGAGGGATCGTTTAGGTCTTCCTAATTTTGGGTTTCACTAGTTTGAGTTTTTTTTTATTGTTCTTGGAGGGACTATTTCCTTCATTGTTTGTTCTTTCTAAAGGGTAAGGTTTGTGTCCTTCCCATATCTAGATGCACTTTACTTTTTATTTCTCTTTTAATAAATTTTTCTTGTCTGCCAAGGTTTACTGTAAAAAAAAAAAGTTTTTTTTACCCCCCTCAAAATAGTTACCCAAAGTTTGTAATTAATGATCATCCAGAGATCGAGCATTTGTATTTCATCTATTGTAATTGCCATCGGCCTCTTGCCCAGTTAAGAATTAATTTAATTTCTAGCATCAAGAGGTGGTAAGGTATTTTCAAGAACCAAAATAGCACCTAAAAATAGCTCTATTAAATCCCTGCAAACACAAAAGTTAGTCGATGGTAGTATAGGAAAACAAGGGTGTCTCCCGCAGAGGATTGTGTGTTAATTGCTAATCTACAACGACTCTAGACAAAATAAAACCTAAACTGACCAGTCAGGAAAACATGACTAGTTGACGACTCTAGACTACTCTAAATAACTTGAAATTTTGACACAATAAACTAGACATACAAAACTAACTACTGAAAATTTTTTAGAATTTTCGGAGAAGATTTAGTATTTTAAACAACTAAAGGAAAACAGACAGCAGTAGCCATCGAAATTGTAAAACTGGAATTTAAAGGGTTTGTGAATCAATGGAATGGGAAGCTAGGATTTCGAAATCCACCACTGAACACTCATATAATAATGTCACGAATCTAGATCAACAAGTAATTGAATCCCCATGGATGACTATGCTCACGAAAGGTCCTTGGTATATGGATGCACTCTCGCATTCATTCTCTCTTACTTAGTCTGTTAAGCATTTGGTATGAATGTCATAACTTATTCCCTAACATGCAGTCTGGCTTGGTATATGCTCAAATTTAACACATCAGAGATCATTAAGGTCTAAGAGAATATGAACATAGCAAGAATCCTAGAACATGGTATGTATCCTAAGTATCCTTGAAACGATTTCATACAAGCACCATAGCACTTGTCGCACTACAAATAAAACACATGATGATAATGGTCGTCACACACATGTTTATGGCTGGTCGATCCTAATACATGTTCCTAAGGTGATCAATCAAAGAAACATATAGAAGAACAACAATTTACGAACAGTGAAATCATTATCATCCGGGAAGCAAAACTTGATTAAAATTCAAATATCAAAACATCAAAATACTCATGTTCAGGGCTTCGATCTAGCCCTAACTACAAGAAGTTTAGCCAAACATGGCTAGGAATGTAATCATAAAGTTCATAGGAAGAAAAGTAAGAAAACGTAAAGAGGGATAGAATCACGGCTCTCTAGGTATGATGATCATCATCCCGGCTGATGAAGAGATGTTTAAATACCCCAAATTAGGGTTTAATTCGTCCAAGCCCAATAGAAGTCGAAGCCCATGAGGAAAAATCACAAATCCTAAATGAATTAGGTTTCCAGATTCGCGGCAGATTCACCTTCGCTCACTTAAACAGTCATAACTTTTTCTAGAAAACTCCAAATCGTGAACCGTCAGAAGCTACGGAAAATAGACATCTGGGGATTTCCATCCATGTATGGTACATATTCTAACTCATTCTGAGCTGCTCCCAGTTATCTGTTGAAGTGGACTGATCTGCACAGGAAGATTCACTAATGTAGCTTTTAATTGCCACTTTTGCTTCTTTTCATTCCTCAATGCTCCAAGAGTCTTATAAACCATAAAACGACATAAAATAACTAGAATAAAAATGAAATGTGAGAGAATTAATATAGAATTAAGCACATCGGAGTATAGAAATATGCTCCTATCAAGAGGAAACATAATTCAGGAACAAATGTCCATTTTGTAGACTGGTATATGTTGCCAACAAAAAACCAATGTAGTCCGTATCATTAATTATTAGAGATATTATTATTTCCTGTTTCGTTTATGGTCCCTGAAATTGTCAGTCTTCCTACATTGAAATTCACATGCATCAAACATAATATGAAAAAAATGTGAAATACTAAGCTCCTTTATTAGTTGTCGATTGATTTTTGGTTGGATGTCTATAATTTTTCATCATATTAGAGATTCATGTAAGTGTATATGACTTGGTTAATTGATTCTTGCCTATGAAGCCTATGATTAGTTGTACACTTGTACATGCATGCATGTGAAGTACTTAATTTGTGGTGGCACGCAAATGAAAAGTGTTAGAGAATAAGGGTGAACCTTGGAAAACATAAACCTTGCTTCCTAAGTCTTAACATACTTGGGGCTCTCCTTTAGTCATCTATACATGTATTGTGAAATGAAAAATTTCTGTTAAATTTTTAAATACTAAAAATTGCACTTCTTTTCGTATATAATCCAAAGTTCCAAACACTTAAACTATATCAAAACTTATTATGCATGAGTACAATGCATTATATGCATCAATCAGACATACTTTTTTTTTACAAGACATGAATTAGACATACTCGTCAAACTTTTATGATAATAAGAAAGTTCTTTACAGTATTTTAGCCAAAAAAAGAAAATAAAGTTGTTAGAGTAAATACACGCTATCATCTTTTCTTTTTCTTCAAATTGTCTGAGTTGTCTCTATCACAATTGCTTCAATCTCATTTCTCCATAAAAGTGCTCTAGATGATCATCTCACGAAATACGAAGTCGACATTGGCTAAACTAATGTCTTAAGATGTTAGAATAATTTTTGGATATATATGGACTATGACTTATGAGAGAATTTATATATGCTTCACATACACGTTGTATATGTAGTAACAGACTACGACTTATGAGATAATTTATATATGCTTCACATGTACGTTGTATGTAGTAACGTTTTCTTTAAAATAATATTTTCTTAACTACCAAATAGGTAAATCTGCAAAGAGAAATAATCAATATGTCTATACGATACAATGAATCCCAACACAATGTTGTCAGTGGTATGCCTCTAGTACTCACAAAAATCAACTCCAATACTTTAGGGAAAGTTTACAAGACAGTTCAAGGTTACTCGTAAGTCGAAACTAACAAATATGTATAAAGATAAATGAGCAAAAAGATAAATCATTGATGGACTAGACCATCTTAAGATCGTATTCAAATAATTCATATATGTAGAGAATAACTTCTTTATGTGTCCCTTTGAATGGTAAGGTACCTCTTAAATTGTATTATGTGACTTTAGTTATAGTATTTCACTAAAAGATGCCTAAACATGTCGCTGGCAATATGATGAAAAGTCACTTATCATTTAGACAAATTATCTACAGAAAATATTTCTCGAAAATGTGTAAGCTCAAGTGACACGTTTGATTTCTCTCATTCAAAATTAATCTTCCATTGTTTGCTAACTGCCTTTATTTTTTGCCCGCACCAAGCTTGCTTCCGGTCTACCTGCCTTAGACATACTTATTTGTTTTTGGTTTTTCTTCTTTTCTTTGTAATTAAGGAAGTTAATTGTTCATAGACTTGGACGCTTAAACTACTAGACATTTATCATATACAGTACCCTTCGTTCATACTATAAATAAGAACCATAACCCACTTGAAAAAAATCACAATGCATTATTAATTGGTTCAGTTTACAAGCTCTCTTTTTCCTGAAAATCGATCTTCCTAGCTAGTGTTGCCCAAATGGCTAAGCTGATGAGTTCTCTTTTTATAGTGTTGCTGCTGGTTCTATCTATGGCTGCATTTTTAGCCCAAGCTGCACCTGTTGAGCAAGTTGGGTCTGAAAATATAATTCAGCTGCCTTACTACGCCATTGTAATCAGTTATGGTCCCAATGCCACGGTGGTACCTGTTGCAGGTATTGCCGGAAAGCTTTGGGCCCCAAACACCTTCGGAACAATAATCGTTAATGATATCCCGTTGACTGAAGGCCCAAGCGCATACTCGCCAAAAGTTGGCCAAATCCGAGGCTTGACAGTGGTATCATCAAAAGACGGAAGTGCCAGCTATATATCCTCCTCTGTTACGTTTACAAACAAGGAGTACAATGGTAGTACGTTACAGGTACGAGGAACATTCAACATGTCTTCCAGGCAACCTAGCGTGCTGTCGATCGTAGGAGGTACTGGAAAGTTTGAAGGAGTTAGGGGATCTGCTTTTCTTCAAACATACAGCAACACTATTATTCGAAACACCTACAAGTTTAAACTTCTCAAATAATCATGTTTTATGGATTTGGAAACTTTTCCAATCATTTTCAATTGTCGATCGGTCGATTAATTGATTTTTGATTGGACGCTTATATTGTACTTCTTTATAATAAATGGCTAAATAAATGAACAAAGTGCCCCATTATATGGAGTTGCACCTGTTCTTGATTTCGTGTACAAGTGCTTGTCTAAATCAAGTGTTTGACAACATGCATGTACAATATATGCATGCATTGACTGACTCTTCAATTTGTTGGTGTTGTTAGATTTTAGTTGTAATCTGCTACTCTGCTAGTGCTAATTAATGGGTTAATTTATCCGTTATCAAAACATCCATATGGGGGATTAGGGGACCTATAGATGGAGAACAATGTATTTTGAGCTTCCAGAACATTATATTGAAACCTCCCCAAGTGAATGCCGAAATTACCTATATGAACAATTAGGATCGAGATCTGTGAAATGCATAAGCGCGTATAGAGTTCGTCAATATGATCTTTCGGAAGGAGGATGGGGGTTGTAAAAATGTCCGATTCATTTTTTGTGACAACACATTGTGCACCTCACTACCTTGTTCAAAACGAAAATGCTTACCTAATTGGGTAGTTATATATATATATAGTTCTAGGGCTCCCATGTTGTAACATGTAATGAAGTTACTGCGGTAGAGATTTTAAATTTGTGTACCATGTAACATGGTAGTGTTTTATTGTTCAACTAATAGATTATGCAAAACCTTAACCAACAAATATCAACACATACGTACACCACTACATTTGCTTGGTGAAAAAAAATTTGTCAATTGTTCAACTAATAGATTATACAAAACCTTAACCAACAAATATCAACACATACGTACACCACTACATTTGCTTGGTGAAAAAAATTTGTGTGACAAATTTGAAGATAATATATCATTTCGTGCAGTGGCGGACCTAAAGTTAGGTCTAGGAGGGTCCATACCCCCCTCAGTTTGCTAAACTATGTAATTAATTTTAATTATTTACCTTGATTGTAGCCTATTTGTTGCTCAACTTCATTAATGGACCCTCCCTCCCAAAATTAAGTAACCAAAAATAGCTTATTTGAAATCAAAAAAATTAAGTAATTAACAAAACAAACATTTTTGTTCAAATTTTAATAATAGATAATTCTTTATTCTTTCCTTTTGTCTTTTTTGTTGTTGTGTATTTCATATACTACAATTTTATATTTTCTTCGTAGAGGTTTGGCCCCCCTAACCTAAAATCCTAGTTCCGCCCCTGATTTCGTGACTTTTTTTTTTAAGAGATTAGAAGATTTCGTGTATTCCGCTTTGCATCATAACTTATCATAAGTTCAATTCTTCAAACAAACAACAACGTTTTGGTTGGGGTGACCAAAAGAATTGATTGATTGGGGACACTGAGAGTTTTCCAAACTGTAATTTAAAACAAAACAAAAAATTAAAAATTTGAAAGAAAAAAAAATTGGGAGGAAATTTGACAATCTAGTGATAAGTTCGTGAAATTATACCTACACAAATTGTGATGATTTTGCCACTCTACGTTATTTCAATTTATAACTATAATACCATCATGTGCAATATAAAATTGTTGTAAATTAACATGCATGTCAGTGATGGGTGCTTAAACAAATGGTGACATGAAGCTAGCACACCATCGATCATATAAACTTTAATATATTAAAATATAAATGAAGCGCAGACTTTAACGACTAGCTTAATTTCCAAAAAGGATCGGATCGAAGAGCCTTGACTCGCTGGCTATTATCTCCGAGATCCCATTTTGCCATCACAGTACGTGGGAGATTCTGATCGAGCCTAAGATATGGGTGCTCTTCTGATGCTAATTGACGCCATACTCTTTATCTACTTCATCATAATGGCGATGTCGCCGGTGGTCAACGCGCAGTTAGTTCTGCCTCCGAGCCTCTTCCTGGAGTGGATGGTGGAGTACAAGAACTGGTACGTCCGCGAGTTCGACGACTATTGCTTTGTGGAGAAGCCTCATTATGTTGTTGGTCTCGTCTTGGTTGAACTTGTATTCCAGTGGCCTCTTGCCCTAGCCAACTTGTATGGGATGTTGGCTGGAAAGTCTTGGTACAAAACTACCTGCTTGGTCCATGGAGCCACTTACTTCACCACCATGGTAAATTTTTCCTTGATTCATCTCTCTATGCATCCAAATTGACAAACTTGCAATAGATTCATCTCTCTAGATTTTTAGTTATTAATTAGTTGCAAACTTGCAATATTGCTTAATTAATGGGTTCGTAGCTTAATTTATATCCAATCTTCCCACGTGGCAATTCTCCAATGATTTATCCAAATATCCAATCATTGATACGAACTTAAGAACGAATAGTTGTGTAATAAAAAAAAGTAAATACAAGAACCAAAAATGCAATTCTCCATAATTTCTAATTCTGTTTATAATGCTTCTTTCTACATCTCTGATTCTATAAAAATTGCAGGTCACTGTGTTAGCAGATATGATCGGATCCGGCAAGGCATCTGATAAGCTGTTACTATTGTGCTACCCTTTTTTGGGGTTTACTGTCTTGGCCATGCTTCGTGGGCTGTTGCCAACATCGGCGTCTACTTCAATAAGCGATGCCACAAAACGGAAAAAGATTTAGATCGTAGCTATTATTTCACATTTGTAACGTTTAGTTAGATTTTATTTGTATGTTTTATCTTGTTTGAGTGGATTACGTTAAAACGTGCAAACAGGTTAGGCTAAGCTAGCTGACATGCTTGGAGAAAGTTGGTCAATGGCAAACTTCCATGGATTCCACCTATACTATTTTCTTCTTATTTTTTTGATGGAGTGGTGGATAAGTAGTTGCCTTCTATCTTTTGTTCTGTGAGAAAAAAAAAATCTCAAAATATATTAACATCTTTGAAAATATTCAGTAATTATGTCTTTTGGGAAATAAATTTTATCAATTATAACATTTTTGACTAATTCAGAATGAACAAAATGTTGACAAAATATGGATTCATCCTCTCTCAATTCAAATTGTCTATGATGTCTACTTCTATCATGGTGAACTTGGCGTTTGAGGGGTTATAGTCTATGGTACGTGTTTATGGTCACTTTATCATTTGGCAAGTTTTCTCATTTTTCTATTATTTTCCTATTTTGTATTAACTCATGTGGACTATCCGACTATGGCTGGGTTTGGGAAGGCTTTTAAGCCGCTGTGCTTCTAAGCAAAGCCTCTCAATGTGTTTGGTAAAAGAAAAAACAGCTGCTTCTTGGAGAAGCTGGGGCTTTTTTAAGGCAAAAGCCGAAGCCATCGAAGGGGTGCTTCCAAGGGCTTCCGCGCGTTACACTGTAGCATCATTTTAATGAAACTTGCTATAAGACCCTTATGCCCTCAAACTTTAACTATAATGACAACCAAAGTTCCACTTCATTTCTTTGATCTCTCTGTTCTCGATTGCTCTCCTCTCATCTCTCAGTTCTCATCTCTCAGATCTGTGGTGGAGTTGATTTGTTGATGAGGATGCTCGATCTGGGCATGGGTTCCTCACGACATGGCTGGAATCTTAGCTTCAATTTACTTTCCGCTGTCTCAAATTTTTTTGCAACATCAATAAATCAACAAATTTCGATCTCCAGAAATTATCTGCAAATCTCTCTTCAACAATGGTGACCTCTTCTTCAACCTCTCTTCTTTCTGGAATAAGCCCGATGAAATGCAACATGGAAAAAAACCCAATTCCTCCGATTTCCTTCTCAGCCAATTATTAAAGTGGGTTTCAAAACTCAAATTGAATTTTCTCAAAATAAGTGTATTGAATATGAAAAACAAACAATCGGCGTCGGCCTTAAAACCCAAACTGGAAAAATCCAATTATCAAACACCCATCAATAATTCCATATCAAATAACCCAGATCATCTATAAAAGAGCAAAAACAAAGATGAACAGATCGAGACCTTACTTGAAGTTAACTGCCGAACTGATCTGGCCTATTTTTTTTGGTATTGTTTGATTCAAGCAGAAAAAGCAGTTTATTGGGTGATAATCTTGGTTATTAACCCTTGCTGTTCAAAGTTCAAACGTACAATTAACCCTTGGTTATTTTGTTCTATAGTGTTTGTAACAATTGATGAAGTTGAATTCAGGTATGCGTAGTAATTGACAAAATGCTGTGATTCTAGTGTTCATGGGATTTGATTAAGCATAAAGGTAAGAAAAATAAAAAAGAAAAAAGAAAGAAAAATGAGACAAAGAAAAAGAAAACAAAAAAATGTGATAAAAAACAAATTATAAGCATTATGTCCATATTGGTAATTTTATAAATTCACACTATTTTGAGTTTGAAGCTCGAAAAGCCAGTTTACCAAACACACAGCCACTTTGCTTTGCAGCCACTTATTCTCACAGCCCAGCAAAAACCAGCTTCACTTAAAAGCCCAGCTTTACCAAACTAAGCCTATGTAATAGAGATTTTGAGTGGGTAACGAACGGGGGTGGGCCGGTGCCAATTAAAGAGGGGTGGTTCTTCTCCGCTGTAAATTAACATGCATGTTAGTGATGGGTGATTAAACAAATTGGTGAGATGCTAGATTGCTAGCACACCATCATATAAACTTTAATATATAAATGAACCGCAGACCTTAAACGACTAGCTTAATTTCCAACAAGGATCGGATCGAAGAGCCTTAGACTGACTGGCTATTATTTCCAATAACCCATTTTGCCATCACAGTGGGAGAGAAGGAGCAGCAAGTCAACTAAAGCAAATTAAGCACCCGATTCTGATCGAGCCTAAGATAAGTCAACCAAAGCAAATGGGTGCTCTTCTGATGCTAATTGACGCCATACTCTTTTTCTTTTTCATCATAATGGCGATGGCTCCGATGGTCGACGCTCAGTTAGTTCTGCCTCTGAGCCTCTTCCCAGAGTGGATGGTGGAGTACAAGAACTGGTACATCCGCGAGTTCGACGACTATTGTTATGCGGAGAAGCCTCATTTCTTTGTTGGTCTGGTTTTGGTTGAACTTGTATTCCAGTGGCCTCTTGGCCTTGCCAACTTGTATGGGATGTTGGCTGGAAAGTCTTGGTACAACACCGCCTGCTTGGTCTATGGCGCCTCTTTCTTCACCACCATGGTAAAATTTTACTTCTTTCCTAGCTTTATGCATTAAAACTGATTCTTGATCAATTTGGGTACGCGGTGTTTGATTTTAGTTTATTGGTGCTACTTTAGTGGGTTTATAATTAATATTTCCCCATGGCCAACGTTTGTAAATATAAATGTACGTTTTTAGCGGTAGGATATTCATAAAAAATTCATATATAAATTAAGGAGATGTGTCTTTTGATCGAGTTTCTAACAAGTATTTTAGTAAAATGCATAATGAATTACATTGAGTTATGTGAATCACATGTGGTCGTTGGATCTAATACGTAAATTGTTAGGATCTATAATATCACAGTTGGCTTGGGACATTAGCTCGTTAATTAGGCGGATGTCAAAAGCCCTCAACCCAAAAACGTGAAGAGTTCCATTTTTGGTCCTCAAAATCTCCAAGTCAGCATATGAAATATTGTATTAAAGTTAGAGCTAGCATTCAACCTACGGTCTTATATATTTTACACAAGACTAACATTGGCGAGATTTCTCAGTGCTGCAAAGAGATATATAATGTGTGTGATGGAATTTCTCCTTTAATATATTTAGTTTCCATGTCTGAATTGCCTATTTCTACATCTCTGGCTTGGCGGAAATTGCAGGTCACAGCATTGACAGAGCTCATAGGGTCAGGCAAGGCATCGAATAAGCTATTGCTATTGAACTACCCGTTTTTGGGGTTCAGTGTCTTGGCCATACTGCGTGGGCTGCTCCGCCCATCAACGTCTACTTCAAGCAACGCCACTGTCGCCACAAAGAAGAAAAGGATTTAGATCAAGATCTCAACTAGCTAACGCATATCACTTCTCATTTGTAACCTTATTTCAGATCAATATATATTTTGAGAGTTTTATGTTCTCAAATAGATGTCAAAATTACCTTCATGTCAAGAGTAATTAAAAAGACTTTTTACCATGAGCCATATGTTGTTTCACTTCTTGAAATATTCGTTCTTACCATTAAGACCTCGTTTGGTTCCCGGAATTGAGGTCATGGGAAAGGAAAGTCAATCATTTCCTGTGTTTGAAATGCAAAAGGAAAGGAAATACTTTTCTAAATGAAGGGAAAATAGGGGGGAAATTGGTTCCTTCCCTACTCCAAGGGAATCACTTTCCCTACCTATTTTCCTGCATTTATTACACTAATTCAACATTAATTACATTACTTCTATAACTAAACTAACAATCTATGAAATTATAAATATTAATTTTATTTTATATATTAATATTTTTTGATTTCTTTCCTTAGTGTTGCCAAACACTTGAAAGGAAAACTAGAAAGAATTTTACTTTCTCCTTCCTATGGAAAAGAGAAAGGAATTGATTTCTTTTCTTTTCCTTTACGTGAACCAAACGAGGCCTAAGTACTTGTAAGAGTCTAATATATTAACGTACCATGACTATACTTTCGGTCACTTGTAGCTAGAATCGTAATCTATTTTACTTTCACTCTAGATCGTCTATACATCGACTAGCCTATACCTTATTTGTGTATTAAGTTGTTAATCTTCCCCTAGTGAATTACCCTAAGCCGCACGCTTAGATGGCGTCAAGAAAAGCTGAACACAAAAAAAAAACCTTAAAAACTACTTGATGATAGAATACTATTCACTTGCCGTACGTGGGTTCACCCGGCCATAAGGTTGCTAAAAACAAGAGCTCGAATAAGTACCAACTGTTGGAATGTTCTAGTCTATAGTGAACCAAATCGTTTGAGGGATTCTAGTCTATAGTGTTTTTAGTTAGAATGTTCTCATCAATCTATTGATGAAGAAACAAATACAAAAACAGATTAAAAAAAAACTATAATCAACCAAACATTAATTATAATTACATATCGAATACGTTATGACTATAAATAAGTTCGATACAACTCGAGTTTTTATTGAGAACGGCTCATTTTTAGATCGTTTGAGAGTAGGTCGAAAAAAAAAGTACAAGCCGTGCTTGTCTGCTTGAGCTACTAGTGAGCAGTTTGTCAGTAATAGACATCTCGTGTTGGGCTTGACCTCATCTTGTTGGACGAAACTCTACTTGTTTGCTTAAATTCGACTCATATAGCTGAAACTTCAACATTTTACTTTAATT
The DNA here is from genome assembly GCA_030142095.1 of Rubus idaeus. Taxonomy (NCBI): domain Eukaryota; kingdom Viridiplantae; phylum Streptophyta; class Magnoliopsida; order Rosales; family Rosaceae; genus Rubus; species Rubus idaeus. The sequence goes on from CM057970.1 coordinate 37,447,817, forward strand.
CATATATAAATTTATATATGCTCTTATTTTCATGAAAGTTGTAGATCGGAGAAGTACGTACTCTTGAAATTTTTATAATTTTGTCATTAATTTAGAATTTTATATTCAAATTCTTTTTTCTTTCTATCAATTTTTATTGAGTAATTCCAAATTTAAAACTCAAGTTTATTACTTAATTTGGTCAGACAAATAAGTCAAAGCTAAGTGAAGCTTAAGCTTTAGAAAAAGTTTGCAAATCAAACTAGGGATCAACTAATAGCTCGACTTTAATCAAAGCCCAAGTCTGAGCAGATTGTCTAAAAGTTTGCAAAGTCACACTTGAACAAAGCGTAATTAAAAATTAAAAAAAAAAACTAATTAAGCCGATGCCTTTCATGACTTCAACATGTCATTAAAAAAACGACTAGGCGTATGTAAACAGAAAGCATATCACGAATCGTCGTCGAATTTTCGAGACTCAAGTATTTGGCTCCTCCGAGAATTTCCAAGACCCGATTTTGCATTCATCTCCTTCCTCGCGCACCCAGTTCAACAGAGCAAACATAACCCCCAGAGAAACACAGAAACACGCAATTGACCGATACACCCTCAAAATGGGTGCTCTATTGAAGCTTGTGGACGCCGTACTCTTCGCCTTTTTCATCGTAATCGCGGTGGCCGCGCCGTTAATCGACGCGCAGACGTGTCTGCCTCAGAGCCTCTTCCCAAACATGTTAATTGAGCTCAAGAGCTGGTACGCGCGTGATTATGGTGATTACCTTGTGACCCAGAAGCCTCATTTCTTCGTTGGGATCGTTTGGCTTGAGCTACTGTTTCAGTGGCCTCTTGCTCTTGCCAACCTGTACGGGATTTTGGCTTCCAAGTCTTGGTTCAACACCACCTGCTTGATCTATGGCGTCTCTGTATTGACCTCTATGGTAAAAGTTTTCAACTTTCCTTTATTACTTTGACTTAAACCCAATTCGTGTGTTGATTGAGTTTTACTAGTTCGGTTTTAGATCTTGCAAAGGAGTAACTTTTACAGTTCAGAATTTATTATAGATTCGGTTTAATCAGTGAAGGTGTTGGTGTTGGTGTTTATTTGGGAATTTTGGATAAGTGAGTGGTGGAGGGTGACACAATGATGATGCTTGTAGCTTATTTAAACTCATGCTATGAGACTAAATAACCTGAAAAATTACACACCTTTTGAAATAAATTAGCCAACTAGAATTATGGAAACTATGTTGGTTGTTTTACCCTATTAGCATCAGTTAAATTCTACCCAAATGGTGCAAAGGCTTGTCATCTCATTCTAGTGATGCAGTTGGCCAATCTGTTTGAATTGCACAAGAACATATCCAGCATATGTCATATTTTAGCTTGAAACCTCATTTTAAGCATGCATTGGAATACAAGTAAAACAATACTGCTGGTGAAGCAATGTCAAGGCCCCATACTAGTCTTTACTAACTTATGGCGATAAGAATTATAAATGGGATGTGAGAGGTGGAGATCTTCTGTTTTCTACGCCACATACTATGTCTGAAATAATATTGAAATTCTGTTTCGTAGAGGATCGTCAATCTCTTCAACTTCTGTTGTTTTAACATTTTGTGGTTTTTGTGAAATTTCAGGTGACTATATTATCAGAACTGATACAGTCCGGCAAGGCTTCTGATAAACTGTTATTTATGTACATCCCTTTCCTGGGGTTGGGTGTTTTGGCCATACTGCGTGGGCTGCTGCCACCAACCAGGACGACTAGTTCAATGATCGGCAAGAGACCTATGTTGGGTAGGAAAAAGAAGGCTTAAGATACAACTCACTGGCTCAGACTTTGTAATTTTATCTGTCATTTTGAGAGTTTCATATTTGGCATTTTTTCTGATTGAAATGCTCATGGTATCTGTGACCTCAATCTATTGATGAAACTAATCTTATGAATGAATGGAAGCGTTTGATTAATAGTCCTATCATATCCAGAGCGTAACAAGGAAGAGTTTGATTCAAGATTGTTTCAGGTTTAGGCTTCATCACATAATTCGATTTCCTTTCTTTCCATGTTAGATGTCATCTGATTTGATGCTGACCTTTTTACTTGTTGTCTATGAATACTCTGCCTAACTGCTCTTTTCATCTCCCTCCCATCCTTCTCTACTACACATATTTTCGTTTCAGATTTGTGAAATTTAGGGCAGGTAAGAAACATAAATAGCTTAACAGATTCTCTTCTCAAATGATGTCATTTACATGGCTCTCATGTTGAACTCCTCACCATATCTGGGTTCATAGTCACCCCTGCCGGTAATTATAATTTTAAAAATAGCTTATAAACCATGCATCTAATCTGCTTAGAGAACCTGAAGTTTTTAGGGTACTTGTTTTGACATGCTTGTTACTAGTCAGTGAGGAGGCAAGAGGCTTAGCTAACCCAAAAGATAAGGAATAAAAATGTAGAACAGCTGGTGAGGAAGCAATGATAATGCTGTAGTAGTGCAGTAGTAGTAGTATGTTTTCCAGGCTGTTTTTTGCTGTCAATTCTTACCAAGAAATTTTGATAGAAGATCTGAAAGATTCTGCCCATATGTTGCCAGCTTTTATTGTGTGTTCTTATACCTATTAATTATTACACATTATTATCTCCCTTTGATTTGACTCTCATTCATTATGTATGTGTAAGTATTGGTAGCCTCATTCAAATATTTTTCCTCTTTTGATAAGCATTTGCCGTCTTCAAATCTCTTCCCTCTTTTTATCAAGTACTTCTGGACTTCTGGACTTCTGGTCTTCAAGTATGTCATTTACTGTCTATAACTACCATCTACCAGCATGGTGAATTTTTTTTTATTGGACTTGGTTTTTTCTTGGGTAAATTAATTTGACTTGATTTGTTTTTATAAAATAATTATTGCTAGCAATTAAATGCAGAAATGACATTACTTAGATGACAGGTTGTAGTTGAAACATTAAATGTACCATATTCTCAGAATTCACATCATACTCTGACATTATCTGCTCAAATGCTCAACCACCCAGCAGCCTTCCAATCTAAACATCTATGGCATTCATTGATCATCTTATGGAATCCATAAGTAGTTGGGAGTTGGGACCAAAGAAGAGAGTAAAACCAAGACAAACCACTTTTCTAAAAGTTTCATTTCAAGAAGAATACCCTACCGTAGAAGCAATATCCATTTCAAAATAACTAAAACCCCTTTAATTAGAGGCAAAACCCTTATCCTGAGTACAAAGTTAAAGAAGGTGAAAGGAAAGGAAAGTACAACTAAATAATAAACAAGGTCTTAATCGCTTAATTTGTCTCTAATTTGTTCGAGGAAGTCAATTCCCGAACCCTTCTAATCGCTTAATTTGGAAAAAGGATCATGTAGGGTGCGCTCTTGACTTCTCCCTTCTGATATAAGCCGATATCCCTCATCACCTTCGTTGTTTCTTTCCTTTCTCCCCCACTTCTGCTCCCTAAAAACGCTGCAACAAAAAGTAAACAATGTTTAGTACACTTCAAATTAACATGTCACACTGTTTAGCAAAACAACATTTAACTGTATATATTTAAGGAGGATATCTAATTAAGACATTTACCTATAAACCAAAATCTGTGTTGATGCACAAAGAAGATCTGTGATCAGGCTTCATTATCCAAGGACAATGAAGCCTTGATCCGCTCCACCGTGCAAGCTATGAGGTTGTTGACTGTTGCCACAGACCCCAGGGAGAGCTTTGCGGTGGGAACTGAATCCACCAGGATCTGGAAGGCAACAGTCAACAGAGACCCTCCAGATTCAGCTTCCCCGCTGTTGCTCCCACTAATTCCATCTGGGAGTATAGCAAACCCAGATGGAAGCAGGGCAACGTAGTCGGGGTCGCTGCCGTTCAGCACGACATTCATAGCAACTATGTCCACAGGGGCATAGATTACATATGAAGCCGTCGGGTCAGTACAGCTCTCTTGCAGGATGAGCATGTTACTCTGGCTTGAGTTGGCACTCTACAAGACAAATGTAAATTTCATCAGGGTAAGTGAAGCTAAATGTATTTTAACTGAGAAAATAACAACAATAAGAAGAAATATATGAAAGTACATTTACTCGAAGCAGTGACACGCAATTCCCAGTGTCACGCCCGTTAGCAATGTGCGCCATTTCTTGCACAACGCCACCATTGGAGAGGATATCCCACTGCATCAAACACGATGAAAAAGCAGATTCGGTTAACTGAACCTGTTCTATATTTCTATGAATACTAAGCTTTTATAGTTGTATTTCAGCATATGCAGATGGGTTTCTATATCTTCCGTCTTGAATTCTCCCAGAAAATTCCCACATTAGGTGAAGATGTGAAAAAGATTTTCTTCCTTTCTGGACAATTACTTGAAATGTGCATGGTTCCTATATACACTTGTTCTTTGATGGTAAAACTTTCAGTGCATACCAGAATACTAATTATATGAGGCTATGAGGTGCAAAAACATTTTCCAAATCTAGTTTTTTTATATCAAATACATAACCATAATATTTTCTAGCATGGAAATAAATCTTCTATTTTTTGGCCAATTTGGAATGTAATCTTCCAATCTGGTAAGTTTTAGAAAAGGTTCATGTATTAGATTTAGTACATTATTGTGATCAGATGCATGAATCTTCCCAACAATTGCCAAACATATCTAAAATGTAAGTACATTCAGATTTAAAAAGAGCGGTATACAAATTTGATAACTCTTAACATTATTATTTGAAAAGTAGTTTACGTACCTCACTTCGAGAGTTCTCATCACGAAGGAACTCAAAGACTCTTTTTGGAGGGACTGGAAGCCAGAAAGAGGTTGCTGCACTGAGCACAATGCCCGGAGGCCTTCCTGGATCATCCACGCTCTTTCGGGTCATCACACGAACATCATCAGCCCCAGTTCCAGATAGGGTTGTCCATGTGTGAGTGGTGGATGCACTCACTCCAGCACAGAAACTAATAACCATTCTCTCAGCCAGCTTCAACATGCTCTTCCTCCCTTCTTGAGTAGTTATCACTGATCAAACATGTAAAAAAAAAAAATTAATATCAATTAAACAAACCATCTAAGTATCTAACCAAATTAAATCTAGGGATCTTAATAGTTACTAGTCTTTTCACAATCGCGTATATCAATATGCCTTTTTTTATCTTATTAGTCAATTGTTATCGATCAATACATACCACCAACATCACCGGTCGGGATGTTTGTCGCCAAGGCACTGGCAAGACGCTCGCATTGGCGGTCCAAGGTGGCAACCCATCGTTTCGCCCCGAATGCGTGGCCAGAGTTAACCAGCTGCTTGTACAGATTGTGAACACCTCTTTCATCCACTTCCACATGCTCAACCCAAGTAACCTAATATAGGCACCAAAATTTCAAAATGAAATCAAATGTGATGCAAATTGAGCTCACATTCGAGTCAAATTGACATGCATATACTGATATACAGTGCGTCTAGTCTAATTGAACTACCTTTGAGTATCCATTTGGCATTTCTTGAATGAGACAACCAGATGGTCTTCTTTGACATGATTTCAAAGCAGAAGTATAGCCGCGTTGATTGTCCAAGGAGACATCAACGACTGCCCAAGTGCCATCGGCATGCTGCTTACAGTATCTCACAAAATAACTCTCACGAGTTGGAACCAGTGGAGATGGTACTTGGAATTCTGCTGTCATCTGCCAATTTGAAAATATCTAGTTCAATATACATTCATGATAAAGGAGAACTTAGTTGAATAGTGTATGTATACACATACCACTTGCAAGGCTCCATTGTAGTTTCCTGCTACTCCAGTTGATAGCACTTCCAGAGTCATAGCTCTAGACACAATCCCCGAAAATACAGTCGACCATTGGTTCTAAATAGTAAATACAAAACAGAAACAAGAAACAAGTTAGTATTAGGGTTCCTGTGTGCATATACAGAAACTTTTCACTTGAATATGTTGCATTGTCATACAATCAATTTCATTAATAAGGAGAGTTCTTGTTTAAACTGACAGAGGTAGAGGAAGGGGTTTGTTATTAACACTTTAGGGTGTGTTAATATTATACCCGAAAAATTACTATATAACATTTATGAAACAATTTCATATGTATTCAAAAAATAAAATCTCATACTTTTGAACATGTGGGTTCGAACAAAATCTAACAATATGATGTACTAAAGAATATCACATGTTCAACCAATAAAATTCTCGGCTAAATTTTCATACTTTTTCGAGAATTGGATCTATATAAATTGAACAATGGTTATTGTACTAAAGAATAGAACACGTGTTGAAGAAATATAATATTGACACGTAGATTGATCCAAGAATAGCACACGTGTTACAATAAATTTTAGGAGAGTAAAATTTACACCCCATTAATTGAAATTCACACCCCTCCTAATATTTTAATATTATTTTCTCACTAACTTTGTAAATATTAGAGGAGAAGGGGTGTGGATTTCAATTAATGGGATGTAATTGTGTAAATTTCACTCCCCAAATTTTAATATTGTTGGACCACGTGGATCAATCTAAATCAAATAATATAACATGTACTCAAGAATACAACATGTGTTCAAACAATACATAGATTGATCCAAGAATATCATACGTGTTCAAACGATTAATTAAATTACAATATTATTTCAACACATGCATTGTTCCAAATCTAACAACATAACATGCAACAATAATATATCACCCAAATATTTGATCAATGTGCTATACTTACCACATCCATGAGAATCTCAACAAGGTTATTGTGGTTCATAATTACAACAGCACTCTCCCGCGAAGCTTCACTTTTGAATCCACTTGGTTTTGGCCCAATTCCACGAGGGAACGTTCGAATGTACTCATCTTCATTGAGCACAGTGGTTGATCCATCAACGCTATTCATCCACAAAGGTTCGCCTATTTGGGCCATTCTGATTAGCTCCTCCATGGCAGCAACTGCAAGCTCAATAATCATTGGCTTATCTACCTCACTAGGTGCACCGATTGACCGGATAATGTCTCCTGGAGTATACATCTCGGAATTTAAGAAGCTGTGGTGAGGACTCGACCCCATGTTTCCCACTCCAAGATCAAGTGGACTGCGGTGAGGAGGAACTGGTGAAGATATAAGAGGGTAGTTTCCCACTGGCTTGCCGACATATTTAGCAGCAATTGCTGATATTCTATCAATCTAGAAAGAAAAAGGAAAGTAATTGTATAATTAGGAAACGGAGACAAATAAGCTTACAATTAAACAAATATGCATGCATGATATGATTTTGTAAATACCAAAAGAGGTAATATATCCCCTATTCAAAGAATGTGGTTCAAATTCAAATTCCAGTTTCTCTATTTTTCAATTTAATTTCCGGACAACCTCCTTCCGTACGGAGGTGTTAGACTGTAGCGCCGGTGTGATGCAATGAGAATTGGTTGTTGGCACGGTTGTCGCTGCCAATTAGTTTTATTTCCTTAACAAAATATCTGTACTTAATTTCTCTAAAGTTACCTCTTCTCGTAATCGAGCATTTTCAAGTCTCAAATGATGCTCATCGAATGACATCTCTCCGATAGCCGTTGGGCCACCGCAATTTGGACATGATGCATTGCTTAGTGCTTCTCTATATCTCATGTTATCAGCTCGAAGCTTTTCATTTTCGTTACGGAGACTGGTGTTCTCATGCCTCTCGTGTTGCGTCTGCAAGACAACGTGACGAACAAACAAAATAAAACAATTAAAGTAAGCAACTGGGAAAATAATAAAAACAGAATCAAGTTTCACCAAATTAAAATGCGATCAGTGTCAAGCAGTAGTCCCACATTAATGAATGAATTAATAATACGCCATGGAAATGAACAAAATTTATTTACCTTCATTTGGGTGCGCTTATTTTGGAACCAAAATTTGACTTGTAATGGTTCCAGACCTAATTCCCGGCTCAATTCCTTTCTTTGCTTGTCATCTGGGTGTGGACACTCCTTGAAGAAACTAAACAAATCCAAAAAGAAAAATTATTCAGAGGTAATTAATATTTTTAGGCCATGCTAATGAACTCGCTAATAAAGTATTAACAAAGCATGGAGTTAAAAATAATTACGCTTCCATTTCTTGGATCTGATGTTGTGTGTGGCGGTGATATCGCTTCTTCTTGTTGGGGCGAGGGTCTTGTCCATCGTCGCCGGAGCCACCTCCCTCCATGTTCTCGCTGCCGGATTTGGTTGCGCTGTCGAAATCATCAGCGAGACGTGCATTCAACTCGCTTTCTGATGTGTTCTGAGTGGCCATCATGTCCAGAGGGTTTCCGAAATGACCTCCAGCTTCCATCATGTTTGGCTGGAACAAATCCATAGCTAGCTCTTTTAAGATTTTCCCCAGGCAATGCTTTTTATGGTTTTGAAATCTAAACAAACAGAAATGAGAAACAAAACCAAAAATGGGCACTCAAAAAATGGTTTAGGAAGCTTATGAGAGTACTGGTTGTCTGTCCATTATATTAAAATACTATTTGAAAAAAAAAAACAACAAAGACGCGTTGAATTTACTAAGATCTCTGTCTTTGTGCCCTCCGTGGCTCTCTGTGTGTGTGGAAAACATCTATACAACTTTTTTTGTAATATCGAGACAGATTTTGCTTCAAAAGGAAAACTTTGGTCTACCTGAGGTCAAACCCATCAACGTGATTATTTTAAGACGAAAGAAAAATTGAATTCAAATTAAAGGAAGAGAGAAATAAGGAAAATAATGGATCTAAACGTATCCGTTAAATTTTTCAGCCAAGTAACCAAATAATTATGAAAAGAATAGATCTAAAGCACAGTACTGACCTGACCAAGACTAAGTCCTGAAGATGATCCATACCCACCAACATTCCCATTGCTTCCCATCATCGAAGGCATATTTCTTGCCGGAATCATGATACCGGCCGGCATATTTCAACACCCAGAAACCCTAAAGTAGTACTCTCTTAGAGCCACTGTGCATCTTTTTGGGGTTCTTTTGTATAGGGATAGCTAGATATGAAGGGGTTTGAGCTAGATTAGATTCTCTGACAGTGGTTTTGAGACAAAGCAAATGTGAAATTTTCACAGGTAAAGAAGAGACAGAAAGCTGACAAAATGGGGTTTTTGTCTTTGGAAAGGCCAAGGGGTCTCACTCTCTCTTAGCCTATCTGGTTTTGTACACAGTGAGATAGATAGTGTAAGAAGCAAAATATATAGGGTTGAGTCGATGACAATTTAGGATACGGTTTTCTTGGCAGACCAAAATTCAATCAAAACCGAATGGAAAATATACATAACGCCAACGAATATCTCGGAGTTTTTCACACCCAAGTTTCCTTATAAGCTTCACTGACCTAAAATGAACAAAAAAAATGTGTTAGAAAAAATAATATTACAAATAAATGAGAAAATTAAGAAGCCTGAAGGACAGCCAAAAGGAATATGGAAAATTTAGTTTTTGGAATTAACCCATTAGACATGAAAGTACATGTAAAATTAAAGTTGGAGAAAGGCTACAAGTTAAAGAAATACCACTGTCTATGATCTTCTTCCTTGGAGTACTTAAAAAGCCCTAGAAAGGAGAGACTTTACAGATCTGATTTGGGACTGACTTGCTGCCGGGAAACCACTATTTACTGCCACAAAAGTGGTTTTCCGGCGTACGGCTTTGGTATGTTAAGACTTTATGGTAAGGAATAATATATAGGTTTGAAGTTGAAGTTGAAGTTGAAGTTGAAGTTGAAGTTGAAAAAAAAAAAAAGAGAAACGGATGATGAAGAAGAAGAATTAAGAAGAAGAAAGGGTAACGGAGTAGTGGATGGATTCAAAGGAAGGAGAAAGGGGGGCAGAGGGAGAAAAGTATGGCAGCGAGGAGTAATTGCAGAGCGTATTGAGAGGGTGCAATTGCATTTAATGGTGGGAGAGAGACTGAGAGGTGTAATTGCTGTGTGTGTGTGTGTGTGTGTGTGTGTGTGTGAGAGAGAGAGAGAGAGAGAGAGAGAGAAAAGATAGCATTTTTATGGGGGTTTAATTCTTCACCTAGGAGAGTGTATGGCGCAATGGATGACGGCTACCAAACTCTATGTTTTCTTTTTCTCCAATTTATTTGCTCCCTAGTTTATGAATCTTTTACCACCCACTTCCTTTCACATTTCAAATTAACTTCCTATAACTAAAATCGGATTCCGGATGGTACTAATTTGGATCAGGAGGACAATTGATTCTAATCGATCTAGGTTATAATTCGTTGTATCCTGTAAATTAGTCAATATTATAGCTTTGTTATGAAGAAATTATTGAGGTTCGAGGGCACTTGGATATCCATGCATGCCACGTATAGAAAATTGTCAATCATAGATGGATGCAGATACCCCGTGCACGCATGGGCGACTACATGCACTAGCGAAATCCATTTGGTTATTACACACAAGATTAGATTGGTAAGGTAGTGAATGTGTGATCAACCACATTAAATTGATCGATACTAAGAGGTTCATGCACGTGCGTTGTAACTTATGAGATTTGATCGCTCGTCTATGTCTATATGGAGCAAGTATATTGACATAATTTTTTTGGTAGTATCAATATATCGCACGCATATATGGGTAGACATTATATTGTCAATCATAGATAAATCCAAATCCTAGTATGATCCACATCAATGAATGGTATTTATTCACTCATGCACACATTGCAAATTCCTTTGAGTTATTATGCTTAGATTATAGGTTGATGAGCTGCTAAAAATGTAATTAATCGCATGAAATTATTATTAATTAAGAGAAAACTCACTTGAGAAAGTGTGTAAGAATCATTATTGTAATTAATTAAAAAATTGATATGATCTCCGGTTCTCTCCAAAGATCTAATTATTAAATTTAACGCTACATAACCGAGAATTCTCTAGTCACAAATAGAAAGCTATATTGCTAAAGCAAAATTTTCTTAGCATCAAATTAAAAACAAAATGCTATGATGAACGATAGAGAGATCTAACATGCATCAAGCCGGTATGAAGTTTTAGAAGCCTGAAATGACCTATATATTAAAATGTGGTCATTTGTATTATTTCGAAAAATAATTATAATAATAATAAAATAATTAGACATTTGGAGTAACATGCATGAATATGCTAGACATTTGAATGAAAATGTGGCTTTATAATTAGTCAAAAGAAATTGAGCCATTTTTATATGGATTACAACACTGTTTATAATCAAATAAGTTTTGTCAAAACAATAAGTTGGATTCTAGACGGTTACTCATTCGATTCGTGTAAGGACCGGTTCTATCTGAATGTGAGAATGTATGGTTCTGTTGGATCATAGCACAAAACAGGTTGTCCCAAAGATCGATGAGCCCGTACGTACTAGGTACAACTCATGTAATCATTAATCAACAACGTTCTTATGGATAAAACAGCCTTCCATAAGAAGTTAATTTACAACTAATTAAGAAACGTTTCCTTAATATGATCAACCAAACAATGCATGTTCACCTTTAATTATGAATTTGGTATGCGCATCTACAATATCGTTGTCATTTGTAACTAGGGAATTAAAGAAACAGATACAAAAGATGATAACCTCCAAGTGTTCCTATGTATAATGCGTGTATTAATTTGGAGAAGGTGAAAGATACACAATACATCCGAGTATGACTGAATGTGATCGAATCAATGAAAACAACAATGTCTTTGTAAAAATTAAAACCACCATCATCATATATAGTTAAGTTAATTGATAATTTGAATTAAAACATGGATAGACAACTCAATATGAGATCAATAAGAAAAGTTTATATTTATTTGTTATGATAAGATTTGTATGCCTCTATGATAAGACTGCCACGTCGAGCATGAACATTTCAATTATCAACTCGCATATAGAAAAGTGTACTCCATACATCATTTTCTAACAACAACAACATGAAATAATTAACGATGACGGAATCAGTAGTAATTAGTTTTTTTTTATTAGAATGTTTTTAATTGAATTGAGGATTATGAAAGATAACGTGACATGGCCTTGAGATGTGGATGTGCGGCGAGCTGATCGTGTCACGTGACACATTCGACCCATTAGATGATAGAAAAGTTAAATTTTAGAGTTTTTTTATTTGTTTGCAGTATGATATAACGGCAATTTGGTCATATAATTTTGGTATAAAAAATTGTAATTGGTGGGTCAGCCGTATACAACCCAATACCTTTTTGACTCCGCAATTTTTCTTTTGTTTTTTATTTTTAAATTGATTTGTCTACTTAACTATTCGTTTTGTCACACTTTGAACTTGTGATAAATAATTTTTGTTATTTTTTAAAATCTATTTATGGTGAAAAGAAAGTAAAACGATACTAACTAAATTTTTTTTTTTTTGTATTTCTATAGAAAGTTTAAACAAAAATTACAAATTCTATAATAAGCATTCCTTGTAACTCTAAAATACAGTAATCTAAAATGCATCAACATATATTTCTTTTGAGAAAATACATGCATGCATGTATGGGTAAGTGTATCAGTATGTCGATATATATATATATATATGTACGGGTGTGGTTGAGAATAGATATTTTCTCATTTGAATTTTTCTCATGTGTGCCTCATGATGAATTAGCTAGGGTTTGTGTGCCTGTGTGTGACCTGTGAGACTCCTGGCATAGGACCAAAGTGAAGGTACGTTGGTGGCACTGTATTCTTCAGTTCTTCACTCTCACCCACACACTATGGCTAGCTATCCATTGAAACGCAGGAGCTCTCTCTCTCTCTCTCTCTCTCTCTCTCTCTCTCTCTCTCTCTCTCTCTCTCTCTCTCTCTCTCTCTCTCTCTCTCTCTCTCTCTCTCTCTCTCTCTCTCTCTCTCTCTCTCTGCTGCAATCTTCTTCTCCCTAGCTCCCGTATTAAATGAAACTGAGCCACACAGGCGCTGGCAAGGCAAATCCCATTTACTACATTCATGCTTCCCTCGCATACCCCCTCCGATTTCACATTATTTACCAAGCTTCATCTCTAATGTAACCATCATCCATAATGGACCATGTATGTTCTGTCTAGCTAGCTAGCTCCTCCTTCAATGTTCAATCCTGCCATCCTGGTATGGTAATCTTTTTTTGTTTTTACTTTTTAGCAGAAACAATTGTCATGGCTTTCAAGTTTGAACCAGGGAAAGTCAAACGCTGCGTTCCATTCGAAACAAAATTAGAAACCCTGCTTGCGTAGTGGCCAGTCGCACCAACTACTCATACGTTCTGGGGACTGGGAGGGTTAGATGGGTCCCAAGGTTGAGTGCGTTCATACTGCACACAATTACAAGTCAAAACCCTTTGCAAAAAGAAAATCATTGGAATTTGGGACTCAACTCTCACATTTACAGTACCAGACCTATATTCGCATTCTTGTTTTTCCTTTTGGTGGAAAAAGCTGTATACATTCCCTTCTGCTTAAAAGTTAAAACACACGCTTTCATACAAATTAGCTTTTGTTTCCTAAAATTGTCAAGTTTGCTTTGGCTCATTTGACTTTTTAAATTTTCTCACTACGACACCCACAAACAACAATCATCCTTTCCTGAGTTCCTGCCCCAGAAGTCCACTACCGCCCTCGGCGGCTTCGATCTCCCTGCCATGATCATGCTCGGAATATGCAGAGAGATCGATTCGTGTTAGAGTTTCAAGGACCACGAGCGCAATGTTTCAAGATGAGGGAGATGAGGAATATATAATCTCTAACACCACCAATTCCTCGCGCAATACCAGATTGACTATCAGATTCACACTCATGGCCTGGTGACAATGTTTTCTAAATGGATGGTTAAGGCTCAAACATGAGTAAAACGTGCTAAGAGAGTAATAATTAAGATCGAGGACCAGATAGTTCGACAAATTACCTCACAAGCTAGAGTCCAATACAAGAGTGGTTGCAAAAATAATAGTATCGTGAACAAGTACCCTTTAATTAATTAGCAAATAACATTGCAATGAACTAAAAATATGAAGATTAATAAATGCATGCAATCTTCCATCCCCAAAACATTTCCCATCATTTTGCTAGCTAGCTGTTTCGTCCTCGATCACTCCTCATAATATCCTATACTAGCTGTAGTATTAGACAGAGATTGAGGACGAAGTCGATTAGGGTTGTTGACCAACTGAACCTGTCAACGTCACGTGTCCATTGCATCTTATCATGGGATGGTGACATCGTCCAATACAGTATGAAAACTAGGGCCCTTTAATCTTATGGTTCACGTAGTTGTTCCATTCCCCCTTCAGGAATTTAAATTTGCCCAAGTCTATTGCATCTGTCCCCTTCAGATTAATCAGCGTTTGTTTTTTGCCTTTTACCTTTTTTCTTTTTTCTAAGGGGTTTTGGTTTCATGGCTGTCCCCCCCCCCCCCCCCCCCCCCCCCCTCCCTTTGTTTTTTTTTGTTTTTTTCAATAAATTGATCTTTAGCCAAAAAAAAAGTGTTTTTTTTTTTGCTTCTCTTTTTCATAATTCCTATTTGAGCTCCCTTGAAACCTCATAAATATTAGGGTGCATATATGTGGTGGGTTTGGAAACGTAGCCATATATAGATGATATAATATGCAATGAATAATAAGTTAGATAAGGGAATGTGTGGCAGGAATGACAACGAAGGATAATACAAAACTGGTTTTATCAAAATTTATTTAGTTCGGTAACCAATGAAACCGAAATGGAAAGGATTGAGATTCAGACACAAATTATATGTACGTATTGTTTGAAATCTCCCACATACGGGAATAAATTTACGAGATGAGGCAAATTAAAATGTCAAATTCATTTAAGATGCAATTGATCCATGAAATTATCTGAACGTTTTTGTTACTTTACTCTTCTCCTTAAAAGTTGGAGGAGGCTAGGAGGTTGCAACCCAAGATGCTTTCTCAAATGCTTCAAAGAGATTACCGAACAAGTACTTAGGCAAGCAAAGGAAGTTGACTTGCTATGAATTGCGTATCTCACCCCATGCAGAAAAATTTATGAATCCACGATTACTTTCAAAGAAATATATATTGTAAATTGGTGTATTCCATGAACGTATATATTTATTACACTTGCGTACAAATATATGCATTGGTCAAAAGAGGGATCAATAATATAACTAATTATTTTATGATGACTAATGAAATGAAACTTGAGGATATATATTGATATATTGAATTAGGAAAATGCTTATGGTCCCAAAAAATTATATCAAATATCAATACCAAATGATGTGGCAAGGCGCCACATCATCATTTTAAATATAATAATTTTTAGCATATTTTTTAATTTTAATTTTATAATTTAAAAATATTATTATTTTTTACTAGAGAATATTACCAATGAGTATGTTTTTTTCATTGTTTAGTATACTATCTTACCGCGAGATAGTTGAAGGGATCGATGAATGATGAAGGCGTAGAAAGCAGCTGCGTAAAGAAGGAGAAATGGAAGCTCTCTTTTCTTACAACAATTCAAATCCATAGCTCGCTCTCCCAAATACCAAATTGACAGAGTTGCCCTAGCTAACCTAGTACTCTCAATTCACCTTCAAAATCCCATATGTTGTTGACCCACCATAACTAAATTGATTTTCGCTCTCATGTCCTCCTTCTCGAGTCCAGAGTATGAAGAAATTAAACGAATAACTAATTCATCACACAAGATTGGGTTTAGCTACAAGCCTACAATAGACTATCATATCATGCACACATAGAGAGAGAGAGAGAGAGCTCTAGAGAGAGAGAGCTCTAGAGAGAGAGAGAGAGACGAATAACTAATTCATCACACAAGATTGGGTTTAGCTACAAGCCTACAATAGACTATCATATCATGCACACATAGAGAGAGAGAGAGCTCTAGAGAGAGAGAGAGACGAATAACTAATTCATCACACAAGATTGGGTTTAGCTACAAGCCTACAATAGACTATCATATCATGCACACATTGAGAGAGAGAGAGAGAGAGAGAGAGTAAAAGTCAAGTTGGATTACAAAGAATCTCACCTCACCTGGGGAGATGGAGCCATGGAGGCGGGAGAGTTGAGTTTTGATCAATCATAGCAATTTAGGTTAATCAAGTTTTTTTGTTTTTTTATTTCAAAATAAATTTTTTTTGCTAGTTTTTAAATTAGATTAATTAGCTAAAAATTATTAGATTGAAGTTGTTGATGTGACATCTGGCATGTCAGACGCCATATCATTTGGTATATGTAGCACTGCTTATTGAATTAATATAGTTGATGTCATTGACAAACAATAGTATCCACATGTTTTAATTCAATTATTGATCTCTTCTTCATATGAATCCATACTAGCTACCAACGCGTTGATTGAGAACGTACATATCCATTCCATTTCTTCATAAAAATCATCAAAATTGTCACTTTTAAAATTTAATTAGGACGTGACGAGGTCTCGATTATTTTCATCTGCTACAAACTTTATTTTGAACTTTTCCATAACGATAGTACTCACACGGTGCCATAAAATTTGTCATGTAAAGTTGGGATGGTGTTCAATCGTCAATGTAGATACGTACTACTTCTCTTCGATCTATATATATATATATATATATATATATATCAATGTGGAACTATTGAACCTATTTTTCTTACAAGTGATTTTTAGGGTTTAGAAGTGAATTCTAAAATCTACCTTTTAACTTTTTGATTGTAAAGTGTTTACAATTTGAAGCACAAGTAATAATTATAAGATAGATTTTATTAAAAGATAAAATGACGTACGTACAAATGCAAATGAGATAAATGAAACTATGGAAATCAAACGCATGTGGTGATGTACATATCTTATGCAATTATACCCGGTGGCGGAACTAAGATGTTCCGGTAAAAGGGGCCAAAATAAAAATGAACATTACTACACCAGAGTGAAGGAGTTTATGGAAGAGAGAACGACGACCCTTATATGGATAATTGAGTCAAGAAGAAATAAAAAAGAAAATAAAAAAGATGAATATCTATGATTGATAAAAAAAATGTCATTACTATTAAAATACAAAGATATATATGAAAATATGAGGAGCCATAATATATTTTAATAAAAAAATGTAGGTGGGGTCATGACCCCTATTGCCTTCGGTATGTTGCGCCACTGATTATACCAATGAGGCAATGACCAACCACGAACCACCAATACAAAATCGTACGTGGTGCCATTTACACCACAGTCCTTATCTCTATACAGTATATGTAGATACATGCAATGCAATGCAATGATGCAATTATACCAACCTTTGCCAAATATTAACTTCTTTTAATTCTCCTCTTTAATTAGCAGCATATCTTGTGATCATTGATCAATTCCTTGTTGGTCTTCTCTTTATTATTATTATTTTTTGTTGAGAATTCTCTTTATTTAATTAGGGAGTGCTTTTCTAATTCATGATAATATTCATTAACTATCTGCCCACATCAAACCAATTTACTATTCTCGTGATACGCGCCTTAATGGAATTCTGATGATCTATTTGACTATTTTATGATTTTTATCTAATCTAAGATGACAACAAATTCCAATGTGTTTATTCCTAGGCAAAAAGACATCCTTTTTTTAATATTAAATATAACTTAATCTTTTTTTATAGGAAATATAACATAATCTATTACTAGTACTCTAGTAGTTTAGTAATTAGTACAAAGTATAAATTACTGAAATTTGATAATCGAAGAGAGACCATAATTTGCCCAAAAAAAAAAGAGAGACCATAATTTTTAATTTGTTTTCTTTTTCTGTTTTGACAGAGACCGATATGATCTATAGATAGAAAGAGGGAATGGGGTAGAGTGGGGAAAAAATTATTCTTTTTTCTTACCGATCTGAATTTTGTTCAATCAACTATTATGGTTAGAATCTGTTATTACTCTTCATTCTCATGATCAGCTAATGAGTTGTTGTCTCAGATCTTGCTTACAATAAAACTAATCTATTTCTATGATCATATAATTACAATAGATATCTTTGGTGTGAGATTAGGGTCTTTCAGGAAAAAGGCCGAAAAACCCAACTGAGAATGAAACAAATCCAAATGCATGGAAGGGTTTCACATATGGTAGTTATAATTTTCGCAATATAAGTTACATTTGCCAAACATTTATACACGAGGCCTAATAAAAAAATTATATTGAAGACAAAATGTACCAATAACATTAATCCGGATTACCACGTAATATGATACGGATGCATATTATCACAAAGAATGTAGCTACGCATCATTTTCGCAATATAAGTTAAACTTGCCAAACATAGGATTACCACATTTCCAATTAAGCTTTTAAACCGCGAACTCAACGGGCCTAGCTTCACGGCTAAAGTTGAATTACAAGTTCACCATGTGGCCTCCCTCGCAACCAGAAAGAAGTGCACAAGGTATTAACACAAAAACAAGTTGCAATTATGAAGCAAATAGGAATCTTGATTCACAAACTCTGCCTATCATGATGCCCCATTTATCCAGTCACACATAGAGCAAATGCAGCTGCCAGAAAACCATGCCCATTATTATTACTTGTAGGACCTAGCTTTCAAGCTGCTGATATCATGTATATATGGTCCTTGCAAAATTGCAATACTGACCGGTGTGTCCTCCTGTAGCTGTCATGTCCCTGGAGAGTGGGGGCAAAGACAAGTTGAAGTTGGCTTTTTCTTTGTTCGATCCTTTTTTGACTCCAACCAGTACCGAAAGTAAACCCTAGCCACAATGGAACAACCCTTCGGGTCAAAGTAAGAAAGCTTCTACCAGTCTACGTACCATGGTCGTCTTTAGCCCGGCCTCTTTTCTTCGAAGCTAGAGTATAATAAGTCAGCCAACACCATTCTATACTTTTATAGCAGTCCATAAGCGCCGTTGAAGTTGAAGGTTTCTTCTCTCTTTTATTATTGTCTTCTAGGATCTTCGCATACAGCAGCTACCTTTAATAAATATAAGCCGCCTAGCTAATTAATTAATTGGTGATCGATCAGCTAGGTCAAACTTAAATACCTTTTTCATTTGCGGAATTGAAGGCTTGAAGCTGCAGAGAACTATTAAGAAGAAAAGGCCAAGCCTGTGTATCTTGTTGGATCAACCTAATAAATAGAAGGGTTTGTATTGTAATGGGTCCCTAGCTTTGTTAATTTCAAAGTTATTGCCATATAATGTTGTCTCAAGGGTTTTGTCACAAAATATTTGCTTCATTAGTTGCGTTGCGTACAAGGAGGACCTAGTGATAATAAATTCATCTACAATTTTTTTTGATAGAAACTAGAAAACGTCAATTTATTAATAATGCGAGGCAAAAATACATACGATGACTATCCAAATGGGCTCATCAAAATTAATCATTGTCTATGTAAGTTCACCCAAATGGGATTGCTTGCCCTTACTTCGCTTCAAACAAAAAAAGTTTGCCTTAGATAGAGTTAAAGCTCTCAAATCACCAAATTAATAACCAAGGAGCTGGACGCAACAAGGATCTGAATATAATAAACTATAGAGTCTGCCCCTAATTTATTCCTTATTTTATAGGAAAATTTTAATGTATATTAACATATCATATTATATATTTTTTTAAAGGAATAAAAAATCCTACGCAGACCCCTGCACCATCAACAGCCAAAGCATATGAAGATAGATTGAATAATGCATGAGTGCTCTAGCTTGCATATGATCATTTAATCTGCTGGGAATCCTATGTTAGAAATTTAATATTTAAGCTATTTGTAATGTTGATGCGACTTTATATTTATGTGCCCAACTGCCCATATCCTATCACCTATCTATCCATCTATCCGTACATTAATATAAATCAAGGAACATCGCGTTATAGAGATTATTCATGGAAGGTTGAAGAAATTAAAAGAAAGTGAAAGCATATATCTTACCATTGGTTATAAAAACAAAGCTTCATACATTCATTAAAGAAGTAAAAGATAGGATTCTCATCAAAGAAAACGTAACCTAGCCTTCAAACCCTAGCCGAAACAGTACTAGTTCTCTCTCCTTGGGCAAGAGCAAGAGTGCCTTTTTGTATGGTGTCCTCGATGGTCTTTCATTGCACATATATATTGCTAGGGATTTCAACGGTTTATGTTCCTTCATGGAAGGTTGAAGAAATGCGTGAATGCTTTCCTTCTTAGTGGTGAATTTGGTTTTTAATTAGCGAAACTCGCTATCAAGGCCAAGTTCATTAGGCAATTCATATGTTGGGAACAATTTTCAGGTTCACTCACCCCCCTTATTAACATATCTACACTTCATAATTTCTTAATCCTATGGTTGAATTATTCAAACTGTCTAATGTTATAATCTCACTATTAATAAAATATATTTTTTAGAAATTTTTTCAAGTGATGGAACTAAAAAAATCTGAAAAAGTTAATTTTTATGATTTTCCTCATTTTCCTTCTTTGAAAAATAAAAATAATACTTCCCGTGCCTAAAAATTTATGAATTTTTTTCTGGTCATAGATTACATTATTCTTAGTGTTAATACAAAAAATGACAAATTTTTACCATTAAAACCCAAACACATGCAGACACAATGCCCATTCTTCAAAACACTAAATTGTGATACGAGTAGAAAAACAGGTATATGCACAAACTTGCATTAAAACCCAAACACAAATCCAACCAAGCCCTAAGGCACAATCCTAAGCCAAAACAAAAGATAAGGACAATTTGATCTAGGGCCAAGGCCTAAACCAAACTTCCTCCGCAATACTTAGCCCAATCCACCGTAAATTGATAACCGTCTTGAATTAGACATCTAGCGACGGATCCGCCCCCAGAAAGGAAGGTCAACAACACAACAAAACCATCGTTACTCACCATTACGTTGACACACCACACCATCTGGCACCACCATGACTGCAAGGATGATCCCAAACAATCTCACATTCTCACAAACTGAGACGAAAAGAAAACGAAACTCGACGTCGATAGATGCCATCCATTAACGGAGAGACATACACAGGAAGGGCCACACTACCCTCGCGCTTTAGATGGTTCCCTGAAGGGGTCATACCGGTTATAAGCATTCTTAGAAAGAATGTTGCCACCTCTTCATGCGACCACATTTCAGTTGTTCAGGGGCTACTTTTAATTGATTAGTACTATATGCACCTTATTAATACTATTGTTATGGTTGTACCCTAAAAAAGAATATTGAAGTTGCAAGATTAATTATAGGGTTTTCATCACCAAAATGTTCTAAATTTTGATGCACCGGACATAAAGGTATCGAACATTCAAAAGTGATTAATAAAGTATATGCACTTTCAAAAACACATCATCGAGATACATCCGTCTATTTTTCGTTACTGTTAATTATGAGAGTATAATAGTCATTTGACCTATCTCATATCTCAATTTTCAAAAGTGATTAATAAGGTATCTAAACTTTTAAAAATATATCATCAGAATACGTCAGTCCATTTTTCATTATATCTCAGTTAAATGAAATATGTTGAAGCACATGTCTCTTCCCTCCTCTCTCTCCTTATCTTTCCCCTTAAATATTAACAATGCAATTAATTATTCTCCTTCCAGATTTTTCATTCAAAACTTTATCTTTATCCTCTTCCTATAATCAATAAGTAAGTAGACTTTGATTGCATTTTTTGGAGGGTATGTGCTCTTTTTTTTAAGAGTATTACTTTGATTACTTTAATCAATATGAATTTAAGAACTGACTATTCAAAAACTAGAACATCCATACATAATATTTCAAACACACTTTATGTGCATCATCAATACATGAGAAAATACTTCGGTGAGATTATATTCAGTCTCTCACCTAGGTGGGAAAGAGAAAAAGAGAGAAAAGAAGACGAGATATGCAAAACAAAAAAAAAGTGAGAAAATACCATAAAATCCATTAAAAAATATCATACAAGGGCCAAATACAAATTTCTCAAAACTTCATCATTGGTAAAACATGTTTTTTAAAAGACGTTCCAATTGACAAAACTTGAAAATTTTGAATCGTTTATTTTTTTTATGACTTTTTTAGTTTTTCAACTTTAAAAAATTGCATGGGCATCGTTAACATGGTCATATGCATCATTAGCCTTGCTAGCATGGGCATGCATCGTTAGTTAGCCTCGCTAGCATAGACATCGTAGGAAGTGTCGGGGGCACCTCAGGATGCATTCTTTTGAACTACATTTTTTTCTTCAACTTTATCATTGTCAAAACTTCACTATTGGTAAAACATAATTTTTAAAAGGTGTGCCAACTGACTTTGCTCGAAAAGCCAAACTCGTTTGTGAGTTATGATTTTTTAAGTTTTCCAATTTTGAAAAATCTTAATTCACAAACGACTCGAGCTGTTTAAGCAAAGTCAAATGGAAAATATTTAAAAATTAATTTTAACATTAATAAAGTTTTATCATGGACAAAGTTGATGACAAAAGGGCGTTGACATGGTTTCAGACGTTTGGAGATGCCAAGGCATGACATGTCAAACCTTGTCAATCCCTTTTTTCCTATAACTTTGCTCATGCCAAAACTTCAACATTGGTAAGATATAATTTTAAAAAGTTTTCCAACTAAATTTACTCAAAAATCTCGAATCATTTATTTTTTTATGAATTTTCTAGTTTTCAGACTTTGAAAAATTGTAAAAAATAAACGAGTCGATATTTTTGCGTTTTGTCAAATTCGAGAAGTCCTTAAAAATCATAATTTGAGTGTGGAAATATTTTGGTACGAAAATAAAAACATGCGATTTTGGCCAAAAATCTTGTGTTATAACCTACGGTTTTTTGTGAAAAACCATGGTTTCGGCAAAAAAAAAAAAAAAAAAAAATCTCTCAAAATTCATCATTGATAAAATATATTTTTTAAAAGGTGTTCGAATTGACAAAACTCAAAAATCTCGAATCGTTTATTATTTATGAATTTTCTAGGTTGCCGACTTTGAAAAATCGCATAGGCATCATCCTTAGCATGTACATTGACATCATTAGTCTCGCTAGCAATCGTTGGAAGTGTCGGGGGCATTGCACTTTTCTCTTCAATTTTATCAGTGTCAAAACTTCACTATCGGTAAAACATAATTTTTAAAAGGTGTATCAATTGACTTTACTTGAAAATCCCTACTCGTTTGTAAGTTATGATTTTTTTTAACTTTTCCGACTTTGAAAAAATATAAATCACAAACGACTCGAGCTTTTCGAGTAAATTTAGTTGGAAAAGCTTTAAAAATAATTTTTGAACGTTGGTAAAGTTTTCTCAGGAAAAGTTGCAGGGAAAATGAGGTTGGAATGGTTTAGAACGTTCGGAGGTGTCACGGCATACCAAACCTTGCCGACCCCCTTTGCCCGTGCCAAAAATTCACCATTGGTAAGACATGATTTTTAAAAGGCGTTCCAACTAACTTTTCTCGAAAATTTCGAATAATTTATTTTTGATGAATTTTCTAGTTTTTCGATACTTTGGAAAATCGTAAACGGTCAAAGTAACGGAAAATGAATAGAGATATCCCGATGATGTGTTTTGAATATTTAGATATCTTATTGATTACTTTTAAAAATTTGATACATTTTTTATACGGTACACCAAAATTTAACTATGTTGGTGATAAAAACCCTTCATTATAATATAGGAGTTGAAAAATGTAGTTGAGCTTTTAATGTATTAGATACTTCTTTAAATGCTTGTTCATTGAAGGTGTTGTTCTGTATTTGATGATTTAATTATCTCGATATTTACTCTTCTTTTCTGAGATTGTAGTAGGTCCAAGGGAAGGACATTTCATAATTTCCCTCTGAAATACAAACACTTCAGCTTTTTAATGGAAATTACGAGCGATCGTAAGATGGGCCAAGGCTTATTCTTGAACTGAGCTTGGTCCTTGGGCCTTGGGCCCTTGATATATGGTAAAGTACTTAAGTATCTCTTCAAAATGCAAACCCATAGTGTTCCAACATTCTTTGAAAATTCTCACATTTCAATGCTAAAACCAGAAAAGCTCCAACTGTTTAATTGATTTATGTAAGCTGAAGGTAGATTAAGTTAATAGTAAGTAAATATGAAGAAAACACTTATTATGTAAAATACAATAAGGTAATTGTCTAGTCTTACTTTATTATTTGAAGAAATCTCATTTAAACATGTATTTCGAGAACCTAATTTCTTGACAAAAGATTAAGCGGCGGTAAGTCATTCTATCCAGCTTAATCAAATTTGAGATCAAGCGACAGGTTCTTAACTCGAATCCTCCAAAAAAAAAATTGAACGTCAATTTGCACACAAACGTATTCTAGGGGTTGGAGTTGAACCTAAAATTTTTCATGGGATAATTTTAGTGCCAAACCACTTCACTAACAACCTTGAATGAATGTTCCATGTTTTAGTATGTTGTATTAATATTTTCTCCTCTAAATATTTCTATATTTTATTTCCTCACCACTAAAAAAGAAAGAAGGGTACGTAATTTACACATAAATGAGTGCCCTATATATATGTGCCAACAAGAGCCTAGACGATATGTATATTCATTATTGTGCATCTGATCGATTCATATCAAGTCGATAGTAAGTCTCCAATTCCAACCAAACCAATCCTATCTTGTCAAGTTGTCACTAGTGTTACCACAGATATACAATTATATACGCACATACACCATCAGCACATGTTTGTTACGAGGAATTGTTATTTGTATTTATTATCTACTGTATGACTGTATATATGTTGGACGACGAAAGAAAGCTTTGGGTCATATGCATCAGAATGCATGGTCCTCTTTTGTGGACAAATATAACCGGACCAGTTGAACATGCATTTTTGCCACTTTCCTAAGAGGAGTTAAACATGCTATTAGTCACATGCATAAGAAGAATCTATCATTTTTTACCCACTAATCTAGCTATCATTTTCAGTACTCGTATATAGTACTTCTACTGATACTTCAGATTAGTAAATCTATAAGGGAGAGTATTAGACGTTTCATATACATATATTTTTGACCAATTCCTTATACAATTTAAGTTTTTGAAATACGTGATTTAACAAATTGACCAGATGAGGATATATATATATATATAGAGATATTATTTTTTATTTATTTACATTATAACTAAGAGTTTAAGACCACGTAAAGCAAAGACAAGTTATGACATGCATGCCACCATCGACAAGACCAAGGAAAATCCATGGCAAGGCATAATGCACAAAGCAAAGTATCGCGATCTAGACAATTAAGTTCTAATTAATTGTCCTATAGAGGAGGTATGAGAAGCTCATTGATGCAGAGCTTAAAGGGAGGAGAGAACTACAGTCGGGTACGTCTTCGAAACACTTAATTTTCTTCGATCTGAACGGAACCCTAATAACAAGCAAAGTCATGGGGTTAGGCATATATGGCATGGCATCCCCTAGGCGAGGTTGGGTAGTTGGGCTGAATTCTTTTTCTGTTAAAAAGTTGAAAGTCTTACTTTGAAAATTAATATCTAGGGCCGGCCCTAAATTAAAGGAAATCCGTACAGTCACTGCTGCAGTCCAAGTTATCCGTTTGGTTTTTCTATCGACCTCATTAACTGGGATTAGTTGAAAGGCACATTCATAAGTCATTAAGTCGTAAGAAAGAAAGAAAGAAAAAAATTGGTGTTAAAATCTCATTCGATCAGAACCACAAAGGTCAACGTACTCAGAGGTTACCCCATTGGTGTGAAAATCTCATTCGATCAGAACCACAAAGGTCAACGTACTCAGAGGTTACCCCATTGGTGTGAAAATCTCATTCGATCAGAACCACAAAGGTCAACGTACTCCTTCCCCCTCCTCCCTCATATATTTTGTATTAATTTTCTCTGCACGTTCTCTTCGTCATTGGTTTTATGTTGCAACTGCTGGTATTAACGTCGACCTCAACTCTCTCTCTCTCTCTCTCTCTCTCTCTGGCCCACGCTCATCAGATTCTAACATCATGGGTTCCCCATTTTCTCTATTCCCTTAATCATCTCTTTCTGTTATAAAATCACCAGACTTTTTACAAATAAAAGGCCACCCGCTCTTGCTCTCTCAGCCAAAACCAAATCTAGGAGACAGATAACTAAGCTTATTATTTATTTCTTCTTCTTCTTCTTCTTCTTGATTGTTTAGATTGATATGATGGACAAGTTTTGCGGTGGTTCATCGTCTATGATCAGAGCTGTTCCTTCTAAAGAAACAACAGCAACATACTCTTGCACTCAGGAGGAGAGTGGTTGGACTAAATACTTTGAAGACTTCTCAAACAATAATCAAGAACAAAGTAGTTTCTGCTCTTCTTTGGTTTCTGATGCTTCTTCTGGTGCTGCATGGAGAGTTTCACATAACAGCAGCGTTCCGAGAAAATTGAAGAAGACAAGAACCAAGAAGATTTGTGGGGATCATGATTTGGAGGATACTGCTAGTTCTCCTGTCAATAGTCCCAAGGTCTGATGATCGATGTAGTATATTATTCATATATAATATAATTGTTCCATTTGGGATTTATATATGTTTCTAGGATTTGACTTTTGTGGGATCTTTTTTCAATCTGTAGATTGGTGATTTGAGACCAGTTGATCATATGAATCCCAGAAAGATAGATAATCATCATCATATCAATACTAATTCTTTGGTATATTCTTTTCTTATTGTTAATTCTTCCATTATTTTTCTTTCTTGCTTGGAAAATAAATTATTCTGTCTTAACTTTTAATTTATCATTTATATTAGTTTGTTAACAGGTTAATTTGTTTGGTATTTATTCCTGTTGATTTTGTAGAGTAAAGAGCATTTTGCAGAAATGAAGCCGGCAGATGGAAACAGTAGTGATTGTTATGGGAAAAATGATCAAAATACAGACTTAAAGAACAAAGGGTTGTGTTTGGTTCCTTTGTCTCTGTTAATGAATTATCTTGTTTAATTGATCGAGTATCATTGTACGTTTTGTCAATGAATTCCATTGTATCCAAACTTATGAGTTACTTTGTAAATTATTAAAGGAGATTTATGTGGATATATATGTTGTATATATTTGTTGTAATATAAGTGAGCCTTCATTCTCAAAAAGAAAAAGAAAAAGAAAAAAGCAGTGAGCTTTATACTCATCTTTGGTTATTAATTCCGGAATTAAACCACGGTTTTGCAGATTCATTTCTTTCATTGTATATAGCTAGTCACAAGAACTATATATATGTCTATATATGGCCTTAAATAGTAGATTCAGAGCCTATATATTATGGGTAATATTCTCTAACTACAATCATATGTATAATCTAAGACTAATTGAGTTATTTATATGAGGTAGAGGCGTAGAGCAGTAGAGGACTACGTGTCTACTTAATTAAGAGGGTAATGTAAGTACGTGGCCTAACAAGCAAATATTAAGCTATAAAGTTACAAATTAATTAAGCTATTGTTCTTTGAAGTTGCTCTCAAAGCTAATTGACCCTATAATTAAGCAGCAACTGCTTAATTATAATCAAAGTAACAAATGAAAGCGACTGTCCTGGTAACACAATCATCAAACAAGGCTGGCCTTTTGAGTCGGCTTACATTTCTATTTAACTATTAATCTATCTATCAACTCCTCAAATATACACCATTAATTTATCAAATTCCAATATTTCTTATATTAGAGGGTACAGTAGTATGGTAACCCAAAACCTTAAATCCTAAATTGTTGCTTGATATATAAGTGACCGTTGTTATTTTTTTATTTATAAATTTCATTTATTTATAATATATAATTTAAATTTAGTTTCGGAGCATCCAAAACTCAAAAATTAAATCTTAATCATACACTTTAGCAATTCCATGTTTTTTTCAAATAATTAATCATAAATTACAAAAACATTAGTCATATGTCAAATAACAATTTATTGGATACGTAAATAAATATTCCCACATCATTTATCATATACAAAATATTCTTTTGGAGATTGATAAGATATTGGCCCTATATAATTTTGTTATAAATTATTGAAGCATTATATATGCAAAGGACATGGAAATCCCAACAGAATCCTAGCAAAAGGATGTAAGTTCCTTGTACGCTCAAAGCAAACAATATATATGAAACAGCCAAGCTAGCCAGACAGCCAGTCATAACAATATCTACATTAATAGAGAAAGTAGATTGATAGGTTTAAATAATAATTTTTCTTCAACCTCTTGCAGACCATTCGTATAAACAAATTCTCAGAAACGGCTGCAATGGAAGACCCCTCCATGTGCACGAGGATTAAAGGCAGGTGAGAAGTTTCATTTAGCTCAGCTATATATATTCCCTCCATTTTTATTCTTCTTCTGCTGTAGGTTGATTACTCTTTCTTTCCTTCCATAACATTCCTCTAGACCTAGCTAGCCTTAATTTCTTCTAGCTTGCGTCTCTATTCGATCTCAACATGCATTATTAAAGGTAAGATACCTAGCTAGCTATATATTATGTGTGTGTGTGTGTGTTAGCTAGCTTAATTGTTTGGTATTATAGACTTGTAGTCAAGAGGGTGAGGGAAAAGTATATATATACAAGCATTGATGCTAATCTCGCAACAACCACTATTTCAACGACTCAATTACACGTACTCGATCATATAATGGATTGACAATAACATTTTCGATCTTTTTCTTTTCTATACAAACTAAACAGGTCATTATTGATATATATAGTTTTCCTATCCACCAAATTAAGTGCCAAAGTTGGTGTTAATCGACAGTATTAGCTATAGCCCTAGGTCCTAGCTAGCTAAAGGCTAGGGATGTTTGTAGAAAAGGTACGTTCCTAATGATGCATTAATTGTGATAATCAACTTGCTAATTAATTTATTAATCCCTATCGCGTACATAGGATAACGAGGTAGTGATCTGACGCATTTTTCAACTGGATATTAGGTATACCAATATTGTTATTGAGTTTGAAGTGCACAATAATTAACCTATAGATGTGCGAATGTCAGCTACAGTTAATTCAAGTTGACAGGATAGAATGTGGCAATTCACTTCTACCAAAATGTACGTTGCAATTGAATGGTTCCACCATGCACAACAACAATAACGACATGGTGGATGTTATTTTTGGGTAAGTCTAATATACAGATCTGCATACTATGCAGTTTTTTTTTTAAAAATGCAATTGCATTTTTGAAATGCAATTGCTGTTCAAAAAGGTAAAACTAATTATTTTGAAATGCAATTGCCATTTCAAAATGGCAATTGCATTTTTAGAATGACAATTGCATTTTTTGGAATGACAATTGCATTTTTTAAATGTATAGTTTCATATTTTTAAACGGCAATTGCATTTCAAAAATACAATTGCATTTTTTTTAAAAGCTGCATGCTATGCAGATCTGTATATTAGAATTTTCCGTTATTTTTTTGCTCTCTAGTACTTATATAGTGTAATATCCCTAAAAAAAAATTAACCATAATCAATTTTTTATATTTTAATAATCTTCAAATATTAAATAATAAAATATCAATTGTCATGGATAAAAAGGTAAAAAATAAAACAATTAACAAAAAAATTTACAATGAAAAAGAAATATTCATACCCGAAAAGTGTGTTGCCATTTCCAATATTTATTAATTAAAAGGCCAATTAAGAATAAAGAACCCAAGGGGTTCAAAGACCAAGTCAATATAGAATTGGCAAGCATGAATGAAGAAAACCACCGCCCGCCACCATCACAAGGCCCAAAACGACCAAAGCTAGGCAAAAGCTAGCTGAGGTAGCCAAAAATGCTAGTGCCGGGTGTTTACAATCGCATCGCGATCGATATGGTAACGAAAGAGACCATATAGTGGGGAATGATAGCGATAATTGCTCGGGTGATGTTGGAGAGTGTCGTAGTTTGAGTTAGCAAGCGGATGTTCACCGAGTCACAAATTAAGCGATCAAAGTGATGTTATGAGAATGATAGCTAGCTAGCTACTTGGCTACTTGGCTAGCCTAGCTTGCTCCAATATATGTCTTTTCTTTTTTGTTTGTTTTTTTTATTGATCATTCTCTTTTGAATTTTTCAAGCCTCCGTATGGTATACATACAATGTATATGCTCTGCAGATGTATGATATGCACCCTAAGATGTTACTACGTACCTAATCTCGACTAATTGAAAGTCTGTTATGACAAAAAAAAGGCCAAGTCAATATTCTTGGATTCGTCATTAATAGTTCTTTGATTCGTCATCAATAGTTAAAGAATTTGATGAAAAATAAGTATATCCCAGAAGAGCATATGGTAATGGTCCACTACTACATAGTATATTAATTGTGGACTCAATTGATTGTAATTAGTTTTGTATATATATATGCTCAGCATGTACGAAAAAATTCGAGTAAGACTTATGGATATGATGTGCACAGACACTCTCAAAGACTCGAAGCAAAATATTTGATTGGAAAAAATGATGGATTTATAGGAGCATATATATTATATATTGATCTTTATGGTTTAAATTTAATACAACCATGCATAAACATCAATGGGAATGGGATCGATAAACATCAGCGTCCAATCCATATTACTGTTATTACAATCTTTTCTTTGGTGATATAAAGTTATCATAAATCTTAATTGGCCAATCCTTTTGGATTGGGTATATTGATTAGTAGAATGCAAATCAGAGTTAGGTGGTCAATCACATAGTTAACGACCACTAATAATGTGATTTTAACTTGTGGAGTACCGGTAGATCAAAGGTCTGTATCTCAGTTTCTTAATCAATTAACAGTAACAATATAAGGAATAAGCAAGACACAGATGTGTTCTAGAAGATTAGACCTTCTTTTCAACTTGGATTAATATTAGCATTAATTTTCACTATTTTATTTCAGATAATGGATTTCAGAAGATTGCAATAACTAGTAGACAAGGTTATCCACTAAGTGCAAAGTGTTAATTTCTAAATTGCACATGTCACTTATGGGGTCATGTCACTCTCCAAAGTTTTCTTTTTAATGTTTTATTGGTCTTTTTTTAAATTAGTTTTTCCTTTAGGCTTTTAGAGTTTAGGGGAAAAGCACATACCAAATGCAAACTCTCCATTTACTAATTTCACATCCCTTGGCATGTTATAATTGTTTCCTATCATCTAAATTCTTTTGTTTGAGGGAACCTTTTTGGGGTCAGAGATTTCAAAGATTAGAAATGATTCAATTTCCGGGCCATAAATTTCACTTATCTTTAATAGAGCTTGTACAATGCATCCAAAACACCAAGGCATGACAATATTTAGGAACATACTCAACGGATTGTTGTTTGACATATGTCCAATATTAATTTAGAGTATTATTTTAAAATATATAATTGTTTGAGTATGTACTTAGAACATCTCCAACAGAGTAACTAAAATAAAAAATTAGTAATATTATATTATTATAACTATTTTGTATTAAAAATCAGCTCAAGCAGAATATCTAAACTAAACTAAAGTTAAATTTCACTTTTTGTCAAACTTATAGTTAAATATAGCTAGAAAATATGAATAGCTAAACCAATACTTATATTTCTCTCTTCTCTCTCCTCTTTTCTCTTTTATTTCTCCATATGTCAATGTATTATTTGATGAAATTTTTTATATGACTAGTAAATAGCTAGTGTTATTGGTAGGGCTGGGCACAAAATCCCGAAAATCCCATCTCGACCTGATCCGATCCCGTCCCTATCCCGTACCGTCCCGTGCGGAATTGAAAACCAAATTTTACTATTTAGTCTCGTCCCGTCCCGATAAAATGGGACGGGATGCGGGATTTGAATTTTAAATCTCAAAAATCTCGTCCCGTCCTGAAGTTAAATTTTTTTGGTTTTTGAAAGCCTAACCCAGCCCACTTTTCTTCATCTTCCTCTGTCCACTCTTCGATCTCTCTCTCTTTTCCCGTTTCTTCTTCTTTCTCTCTGGTCTCCCTTTATTTCTTTCCTTCTCTTTCTCTTCTTTTCCCTTTTCTTCTTCTTTCTTTCTCTCTCCAGTCTCCCTTTCTTTGTTCCCTTCTCTTTCTCTTCTCCTCCCTTTTCTTCTTCTTCCTTCCCTCTCTTTCTGTTCTCTTTTCTTCTTCTTTCTTCCTCTGCTACAACATGGCCAAAACAACAAGGAAAAAAAAAAGCTTTGAATCCCGATCCGGATCCGGATCCCGAATGAGATATGTTTTGAAAATGACAAATCTCGTCTCGTCCCGTCCCACAATTTAATTACGGGACGGGATGCGAGATCACCCCCATCCCGGCTCGTCCCGTCCCGTGCCTAGCCCTAGTTGTTGGAGTGAAATTGTTAAATTGCTAGCTAAATCTTTATTTTCAAGGTATTTTAATTTTAAAAATGGGTATCATTGTTAGAGATGCTATTAGAAGTTAGCCTAAAATTTTAGGTAACAGTTTACCGGCACATAGTTTATCCAATATACAAAATTATTATCTATGTAAAATATACAATTCGTGGAATACAATATTATAAAGCACTGGTCACATGTAAAATATCAATTTGTGGAATACAATACTATAATCGGCACATAGTTTATCCAATATACAAAATAATTATCCATCCCATAAGAATGTATATAGCTAGGGAATGTATATAAAAACAAGATTTTGGCAAAGACCAATATTTTTTTTTAAAGAAAATTAAATGATTTCACTCATACCCCTATGATGAGTCGAACCCATGGCAAAGACCAACATATAATTACTCCTAAATTTTATGCATTGCGTGATTTTCGGGCATTTCTCGTGCTTGTGCTTGAGAGGCCAATTACCAAATACCATACCATATTAGAATACAAGAAAAACAATGCAACAAAATGTGACTTGTATTTTGGTTTTGCATTGACTTTAAGAATACAAGATTCCAAATTCTAATACAGAATGGAATCACTTCCTAAGCAAAAATCAAATCCAAATACACCCCGTGAGGCCAAAATAGTTGTGAATTTGTGATAGTCATTTAGGGGCCCGTAAATGGAATCACTTTCCTAAGAAAAAATCAAATCCAAATAATTAACATTTGATACTTCGATTACTTTGATGCTACATGAGAGCATGAATATACTTTGCTTTGCTCGCAAACTTTGTATTTTGTATTATTAACTTATTATTAGCCGGCCCTAAAGCTACCTCTAAAATCTATAATCCAATAGTAAACAAACCAATTTTAGGTTTGAGCATATAATCTGATTACCTAATTTCGTATCTTTAATTGAAACCATATAAACAATAATTGACAAATTTGTATTTGCCGGCTGCAAGGATAATTAAGTATGACGTGAATGAAGAGCAATGTAGTCACAGGTGTGATTCTTCCACCTCTGAAATGAATTTAAATATCTTGATACATCTATGTCGTAGGTCAACAATCTACACAGCCTAAAGAAAAATAAGTATGGGGAATCAATTATACAACGTTGAATTCACATATGTTTATTTTGAAGTGCATCTATAAAATTATTCGATGCATTTGCTGATGCCTTATTTATTAAGAAAATAAGAGCTAGATTCATCGTATATGTTATTGAAATTTGACATATACGTCACGCGTATTGTAAATCGATTTTTTGGTGTAAAAAAAAAAATTTAACCCTATGACGATCTTTTGGTGTAAAAAAAAAAAAGCTTGATGCTTTTGTCTTTCACTGTCCACATCCAACTAATCTTTATAGGTTCTCTTCCTTTAGCCGTTACATGAAGGGTCCTTTTTGGTTGTTTAATTTTCTAAAAATATTGCAATCCCATAATCTATGATTGAAAACTACACTAGATGACATTTATATAGCACATGAAATTCCAACTAATTTCTCGAAACCATTAGTCAAAGCTAGTTTTTATAGGTTATTAGATAATGAAAAAAGTTGAGGAAGGCAGCTACTCACCTAGTGTGAAGAGGATTGGGATGAGTACTGTTGAATAGCTCAATGAAGAAGGTGAAATTCATCCATGTAGACAGAAGAAAAGGCTCTTGATCGAGTTTTGACATTAACTTTAACTTAATTACATACGAAGATTCTTGCACACACCTACGTATATATATACCTAACCCCAAGTGAAAGCGTGTACTACACGCGCCCGTTAGTATTGTTACAATCGTTAGTTGGTCAAGATTGACACGTGGTTGAAAAATCGAAATTTTTTATTCTCTCTCCTTCTTCCTTCACTGAAACCAGCCCAGCAAAAAGCAAAAATCATATTCTCTCTCCGTCCCTAGAATTTCAAATCTCAGAGTCTCCCAATCTAGGAAGAATCGATGGACAAGGTTGG
Source organism: Rubus idaeus (assembly GCA_030142095.1). Taxonomy (NCBI): domain Eukaryota; kingdom Viridiplantae; phylum Streptophyta; class Magnoliopsida; order Rosales; family Rosaceae; genus Rubus; species Rubus idaeus. The sequence continues at coordinate 37,482,040 of CM057970.1, forward strand.
TGGTGCTGGGTTCGCCGTGAAGAGAGCTTCAAAACCCACTAGGTATAGCCGATCAATTTGGCCGGAAAAAAAGATCACGATATGAAAACGATCCAACTGTTCATGCTTCGATTCCCCTTCAACACTGAGCCTCAGTGCGAAAACTTGGTATGGGGATAAAGAGTTCGAGGAGACGAAGAGAATGAAACCGGTGTTGAGGTCAATGGTGGTCGGGAAGCGAAGGAATCGCCGGAGGAAGCCCCTGGTACTGTAGCTGAGAGAGTAGATATTTCCAAACAACTTTTCTAATATTATACCTCATCGATTAACTTTGTTTTTTGTTTTTTGGTTTAGGAGATGTTGACCGTTAACTATGACTAACCACAAAATGGAGGGTTGGATCATAAGGACGGCTGAGATTGAAAACTAACAATTAAAATATATATTTTTTGCTTCAGGTGTATATATACGTGGGTGTGTGCAAGACTCTTCGAATTACATCTACATAAAGGCATGCAACTTTCCAAAATATACAAAGTAGTCTAAGATGAGCAGGTATGAAGCTAGCTAGACAACTAGAAATACCACTATACCATATGAACTACATCTTGAGTTTGGATTTGCATTTTGAATCGATTTGCTTGCTTTGAATGGAAAACGAGATGTCGCATGTGCTAAAAGCTGTAGCGCGAAACTTGACGAACTTGAGCACTCTCACTTTCCCATGTAAATCAGCAATCGAGATCAAATTGAAGTTCCCGTTGGTTGCATCTTCCATGAAATGAGGGTTTGAAACCAACTTATCGCCCATAAGATCCACAGAGGTGGTAATGTTTATTTTTCCTCGTGCAGGCACAAGTGCATGCTCAATCGGAACCAGGGCTACAACGGTGTCATGATAAGTAACATAAGCAGTGGTGTTCTTGAAACTAAAACTTCCGTAGTTCCTGTTATTTATCATGACAACCATGCCGAGCGTCACATTAAGTGTCACATTCGGGAAGAGCGAAAACTGAATGTTTTCAAGGCCAACTGGGCGGGCATCGATTTCAGGTTGTTTAGGCTTGAAAACGGTGAGTGCCAATATCGTCATGACGATGAGGGCAATCACCAAAACAATAGTAGAAACGATGCAACATACTTTAAGACCTCTGCTCGGCGTTTTGGCACTAATCATATTTGGGTTTCTAAGAAAATTGAGGCCTAAGAAAAGAGGGCTAGTTAAGAAGCAATGGTGATCATATATGTAAGCATCATATATAGGAGGTAAAGAAGGAGAAGGTTTTGTTAAATTGGTTGATATTTAAATTGTTGGGTTTGTTTCCTTCTAGCTAAGATAGGAAATCTTGAATGCTAATGTGATGAACACTTGCTTGTTTTGCTTGAGATGGCGGAAGATAACGTTCACCAAGATCAGGCCTATAAACTAAAGTGTTCGTACAAGACATTTTAGGGTTCCATGCATCTTTGACTTCCATTTTTATGATTATCAATCATGCATTTTTTTTTTTCGATAGCATGCATGTTGTGAGCTTATATTATGCTGGGCCAGTAACAAAAGAAAAAAAAAATTAGGCCAGACTCATATCTTTTAGGCCTTGGAATTAAACTTGAGCTTACTAGCCCAAAGTTTAATTGATACATGTGATATAAAGGTGGTCATATACTATAGGCCAATTCCAGACTATAGGCTTTTTGAACCCGTTCTCTTTTTTTCTTGTTTCTTTTTTTTTTTCAGTCGAATTTTGAACCCGTTCTCAATTATTATTTTTCGGCTTAGCATACAGAAAGGTTTTGTGAGTTAATGAGTTGTAAGTTCGAATCTTTTTTTTTTTGATAAAAAATAAAGAAGTAATTTTTTTGGGGGCCAATGACCCATAAGGCCACTTTGGGTGATCTTATTCTTCAAAAGACTACATTAATTTTGTTGTAACAGGAAGTATTTTTTTTGTTTTTTTCAAACTCGAAAAATCGAAAAAATCGTTTGGACGTACTGGGAGGCACCTTTGCATACCTCCTTGTGAACTGCAATTTTGTTTTGAAATTTTCTAGTGCCATATCTCACCATTCGCCGAGCATGATTTTTAGAAAGTGTTTCAATTTACAAAACTCAAAAAACTCAAGCGGATTTATATTTATACATTTTCTAGTTTTCTGACTTTATAAAATCGTAAGAAAAATAGATTTTCGAGTTCCGTTCATTGGAACACTTTTTACAAATCATGCTTTACTAATTGTGAAATTATGGCATGAGAATTTTTTTTTAAAGGGGCTTGACATGGTTTGACATTTTTGGAGGTGCCATAACATGCTGGAACATGTCAAACCTTGACAACACTATTTAAAAAAACAATTTGTGTGCCATAATCACATCGTTGGTGAAACTTGACTTTTAGAAGGTGTTCCACTTGGCGGAACTAGAAAATTTAGAAAATTTTATTTTTTTACGAATTTTATTCCATTTCGATTTTGAAAAATCGTATAAAAAAGGGTCAAGATTTTTGCGTTCCGTTATTTTAAAAAGTGCTTAAAAATCATGATTTGAGGCTACAAAGATTTTGATGAGAAAATAAGAACATAAAATTTTGGCCAAAAAATCGTGTGCATAGTCCACAATTTTGGGTGAAAAACAAATGTCTAGGAATTTTTATCCCCTGCCCTATCTATCCATATATCCTATCTATCCATAGATGCCAATGAGATTCGAACCTATGACATCTACAATGTTTTTTTTTACATCAACATTGTCTAAACTTTGATGCACAAGGCAAAAATGTACCAAACTTTTAAAAGTGATTAATAATGTACCTCCACTTTCAAAAACACATAATCGAGATATCTCTGTCTATTTTTCGTTACTTGTCCGTTAATTATAAGGGCATATTAGTCATTTGACATATCCCAACACCATTTTCTCTTTAACTACGTCATTAATTATTACCTAAATTCCTAACAATTGTCGTTGTAAAGTATAATGGGAAATAGAGGTTTTTCCCACAGAAGATTGTTATAATTACTTTTTAATGTCACGAAAAATTAAATTAAATAAAGAATTATTATTAACAAGTATAAAGAATATATATATATATATATACAAAATTAAATAAACTATACAGTATTGTTATTTATATACAAAAGTATTTTTGGGGGTTTTTGAGATTTTTGAAAACAATAAATAATTAAAAGGAAATATTTTTGGATTTTTATTCTTTTTGAAAACAAGAAAAACACACACAAGTATTGATTTCTCTAAGTCATATGATCGAAACTAACATTGTGAAATATTAGAAAGCTAATTATTTCCCAATTAGACTTCTCTCTGAAAATTAACCTAAGTGAAAGCACCTAGATCAATCAATTAAACATGTCATCTTAGTCTAGAAAGCTAGCTAGTCAAACCATGTTCAAAGCATCGAAAAGAATCGTTAATTCAAGTGCACAACCTAGTATGGAAAAGTCCATCTAATTGTAATCCTTTTTAATTGATTCCGACCTTTGTCCAAAGCCTTTACTACTTGTGAATTAGGTTTCCAAAACTATTAGGTGAATCGGATTCCTAACTCTAGCTCCAATTACATGCAAATATTATAAGTTTCGAACCCTATAACAAAAGCACATAAAAGTTTTCCGTAAAACAGAATCAAACAAACAATCACACAAAAGCAACTTAGAAAAATCAAATCACAATTATTATGCAAAAATAGAAAATAAACAAATATTTACACAATAACATTTCCCAAAATTATTCACGAATAGTTATTGCAGAAAATAAACTAAACAAAAATAAATTATAATAAATAAACAAAGTTTGGGAAAATGTTACTGTTGTGTCCATGAAAATGGACACTGTCTGGCAGGCGAAGGTGGCAGACTCAGCTATAAAAACGGACTTTGGATGTGGCGGGTGCAGAGATCATTTGGCATTGGGCTTGCACTTTGGGCTTTGGGCTTGGGCCCAATTTTCTGTTGACCGGTCATTCTCCCTTGCTTTTCTTTCTTTGACTTTTCTTCTCAATTTTCAGCTCTTCTTTTTTTATTCTCCCTCATTCCATGTCAGCATCGTTTCTCTTCATTCTTTTTCATTTCATTCTTCTTCATCCGCTGAACATAGAGAGGGCAAGAGAGAGAGGGATGCCACGAGCTGAGAGACACCGGCAGAGAGGAGATCCGGTGCGGAGGATGGGTATAGCGACGCCGGCGGTGAGTATGTTGCGGAGTAGATGGAGGCTTTGCGGCGTCGGTGGCTTGGTGAACAACGGCCTGGCAAATTGGGATCGACAGAGACGACGCCGGAAGCATCGAAGAAGACGCCGGCGCTGGATTGGGTAATCCGAGAGGATTAAGGAAACAAACGACGACAGGAGCTGGAATCGACGACGGGAAGAGAGCAGCGGCGCGGTCTGTGCGGGCTGGAATCGACGCCGGGAGCAGCTGGGCTCGGAGTGATGAATTGCAGCGCCGGCATGGTGGCTGGGCTATTAGCGGCGAAGGCATGGGCAATGAGCTGGGTTCATGGGTCGCAGACGGTGAGAGCGGACGCCGGCGGCAGGAGACAGAATCAGCGACAGTGGTGATTGCAGGCACGGGCCTGAGAAAGCTCACGGTGGTTTGGTGAGCTGCTGCCATGGTAATTTGATTTTCCAAACCTGCAAAAGAGAGAAAAAATAATAATTAGAAAAATGATCGATTGTTTGCAGGTACAGTAGATTGAATTGAGAGACAGAGAGGGTTGCCATGGTGGTGGTGGCGTTGGGCTCCCAGAGAAGAGGCACGGTGGCTGAGCTTGGCTTATGATGGATTTGGCTGCAGGAGGAGCCATGGTGATGGGTGCCTAAGTCTTGGGTGCAGAGAGCAAGTGGCTATGGAATTGAATTTGCAGATGGAGTGTTGAGTTTCTGTGAATTGGTGATTGATGATGGTTGCAGAGCTTCTCTTAAATAGAGAAGGGAAGGGAGATGCGGCCAAGTGAGAGGAGATGCTGCAATGGTGGAGTGAGCTGTGATGGTTTGAGAATGCTTGGAGTTGGAGTGAGTAAATGGAAGAACAGCTCAGAGATTCCAAGGAATAGAGAAAATGGGCGGCTCGGTGGAGCTGGAATCAAAACCATGTGAGAAGCAAGGATCGTGAACATGGAAGGGTGACTGCAAACTGCAACAAAAGAAAAAGAAAAAGAAATAAAATAACAAAACAAAACAAAAATAAAATAAAATAAAAATAAAACAAAAGAAATTAAAATGAAATAAATGTAAAATAAAACAATAGAAATAAAATAACAAAAGAAATAGAAATAAAATAAATACTAAGAAGAAATAAAATTAAATAAAGAAAAAGAATAAATATAAAACATAAACATGGAAAATAAAATGGAGATTTAATTTGTGTTTCGCCACCGCGTGTGGTGGTTGCGCCGCCTAATGTGGTGGTTCGCCGACAAATTTGCCGGGATTCGGAACGGTTTCCGACATCTTCGTACAATATTTTATTCCACAAATGAAAGTCACGGTTGACTTTCTGATTTACGCTGAAAATCTCCAAAATTCACCTTTTGTGTGGAAATTGACATTTTTCTCATATTTTCCCTAAAAACACAAAAACAAATATTAAACAGACAATTAAGTTTTCGAAATAGCAAAATCTAGTAATTAAAGGCACTTTGTGAACGTATTTTACGTTCACATCACTTTGCCAATGCCACAACTTCACCATTGGTAAGACATGATTTTTAAAAAATGTTTCAACTGACTTTGCTCGAAAATCTCGAATCGTTTATTTTTTATGAACATTATAGTTTTGCAACTTTAAAAAAGAGTAAAAAATAAACGATCGAGTTGATATTTTTGCGTTTTGTCAACTTGAGAATTCCTTAAAAATTATTATTTGAGTGTAAAAAGATTTTGGTGTAAAAATAAGAACATGCGATTTTGGTCGAAAAATCGTGTATTATAACTTATAACCCACGGTTTTTGGTGAAAACCGATAGTTTTAGCCAAACAAAAAATTCTAAAAAATTCACCATAGGTTAAACATGTTTTTAAAAAGGTGTTTCAATTGAAAGAACTCAAAAATCTTGAATAATTTATTGTTCATGAATTTGTTAGTTTTCCGACCTTGAAAAATCGCATGGGCATCATGGGCATCATTTCCATGGGCATAAGCATCGTAAGCCTCGCTAGCATGTGCATGCATCCTTAATTAGCATCGCTAGCATGGACATCGCTAGTTAGCCTCGCTAGCATGAGCATCGTTGGAAGTGTTGAAGGCACATCGTGATGCCTCTTGTGAACTGTACTTTTCTCTTCAATTTTACCATGTCAAAACTTCACCATTGGTTCAACATAATTTTTAAAAGTTGTGTCAACTGACTTTAAAAAATCATAAGTCACAAATAACTTGAGTTTTACAAGCAAAGTCAGATGGAAAAATTTTAAAAATTATTTTTTTAACATTAGTGAAGTTTTGTCATGAACAAAGTTGAAGGAAGAAGGTTTAAAAATTATTTTTTAACTCTCTATGCCTTTTTACTTTGCCTATGCCAAAACTATACCACTGGTAAGAGATGATTTTTAAAAGGTGTCCCAACTAATTTTGCAAAAAAAATCTCTAATAATTTATATTTTATGTATTTTCCAGTTTTAGTTATGATTTTTTAAGTGTTCCGACTTTAAAAAATCATAACTCACAAATGACTCGAGCTTTTCAAGCAAAGTCAGTTGGAAAAGTTTTAAAAATTATTTTTTAACATTAGTGAAGTTTTGTCACAAACAGAGTTGAAGGAAGAAGGTTTAAAAATTATTTTTTAACTCTCTATGCCCTTTCACTTTGCCTATGCCAAAACTTTACCACTGGTAAGAGATGATTTTTAAAAGGTGTCCCAACTAACTTTACAAAAAAAATCTCTAATAATTTATATTTTATGTATTTTCTAGTTTTCCAATTTTAAAAAATCATAAAAAATAAATGAGTCTATATTTTTGTGTTGTGTCAACTCGAGAAACCCTTAAAAATCATGATTTGAGTGGGAAAAATTTTGGTGCGAAAATAAAAAGGTAAAACATGTCACGGTAAAAAATAAAAATTCTTCAAAAGTTCACTATTGGTAAAACATGTTTTATAAAAGGTATTCCAACTGACAGAACTCGAAAATTCATAATCATTTATTTTTTCAAATTTGAAAAATCGTAAAAAATAAATGAATCTATATTATTGCATTCTATTAACTTGAAAAGTCATTAAAGATCATGATTTGAATGTGAAATTTTGTTTGTGCGAAAATAAAAATAAGCGATTTTGGCAAAAAAAAAAATTTCTCTAAAAATTCACCATTTGTAATTTTGTTTTTAAAAGGTATCCCAACTTTTTTTTTTGGGGGAAATGCCAAAACTTTATTGAATCAAATTGAAGATTATAAAGCAAAGATGCAACAAGGCATCAAACAATAAAAACAACAAGATAATAAGATGCACTAGAACTAGTACAACTAATAAGATAGATAACCAGAACAGAACTCGGAATGTGATTTTTTTGAAACAATACACTGCATCAATCCATCTCGCAGTGAAAATAGTAACAAGGTGACCAATGATCCATCATGCAATTCCATAACAAAACTTTGACAATCAAAATCAAAATTTCTCTGAAACTGGGAAGTCCTCCCACCAAGAGTATAGCCAAAGAGCATACATACTCTACTTAACCAGTACCAAATACCCAAATCCCAAATCCAACTCCAAATAACTAGTTTCCTGATTCCAGGCAGGGTGCATTTACTAAGCCACAAGGATAATCGACCCCCTGGATCCCAAATCCGAAAACCTGCCGACTCATACACAACTAGCCCCATCAGATCAAGTACCAAACCAATACCATCAAACCCTAATGGAGCCCAAGCTTGACCAAAACTACACCTCACAACCCAATCACCAACGCCATCATCACCTACTCTTCGGTGCTGTCCCGTACGCAGCCGCTTATCTTGATCTAAATTTTGTTGTACCAAACAAAAATATATTTAACTTTCAAAATTCAAGATTTTCAAATTCTTTCATTTAGAATAATACAGCTCACAAACATGGATTTAGTTGGGCTGTATACAGAACCTAAACCTTGTTGCATAGACTCCATTATCAACGTAAAATAATATATTAATATTTACCAAATTCGTAACGCCTTTTAATCTGAGCGCGTGAGCTATTACCTTGTCTCTCTGTCCTTTTTGGCTCTTCCGTCATTCCAATAGATCATCGCCGGACAACGACCAAAACCCAACAATAACTTCATCACTCTCACAGCTCTCCATCTTCTTCGGATTTAACTATCTCTCTCGCTCTCTCGCTCTCTCTGTTTCTGGGCTTGTGATTTTCGTTCAAGATGAACGACCTGCTTACGGTAATTGGGTTTTGATTGAATTCGTTAAAGTTTTTACCTTTTGACTGTGATAGTTTGTTTCCAGTGTTGGAATGATAATTCAACATCGTAAGTGAGTCTCAAATCTCAATGTTCTCAAATTGGGTTATCTGCTTTGCTTAAGAAAAGGGTTTATGTTTATGTTGGTTGGTTTGAGATTGGTACTTTTGTAGTAGTGTTGGTGACCTTTGCCGATTATTTCTCGGTGATTTCTATGTCAATTTTTGGTTTTTAGAGAATACTCTCTTGAAAGTTAAGTTTTCTTTTAGATGCCATAAAGATCACAATCAATTGAGTTTCAGGGACACTTTACCTTCCAGTTGCTGAGATGACTGGGTGAAAGGGAAAGTGTAAAACAAAAACAGAGTTCTAAGTTCTTAGAATTCTCTCTTTCAAACTCTCAATCTAAGGGTGCCTTTGTTACAATTTACTGCTGTTGTTATTTTTTTATGTAGGACACTAGGAGTATATTTTCAATCAAGGACCATAGACATCACACCCTTGTTTATCTAAAAATTTCATTAAGTGGAATTTGAATAGAGTTTAACAGATTGCTAAGTTTGTAGTTATGCATCTTACTTTGCAAAATTGGTTATCAGTGTGCTGTAATCAGTGGTTAAATTGTGTAATTTTTATCTGGCTTTAGGATTCGTTTGTCAATGAGGCAAGAGCTCAGCCTTCTGGAACAAATGATATCGAAATGGGAAGGCCAATCCCGCGTAGCATGTCAGATGCTGGAATGGATAGTTTCAATAAGCAGGTCTTTCCTCGACACACAATCATCATTCTTTGAGTTGCAGACTACATAATAATCAAATCATTTCGGATTTGTGCATTTGTTTTTTAAGCAATACATGAATGAACACATCCCTTATGAAATGCATATATCATGTTTGCTTCTTGCATTATGGATTTATGAGGTTAAGAGTTATCTTTTTGTTGACTTTTTTGTTCTTTTTAAGTTAATATTTCCTCAAGTTACCCTTTCCTGCTCTTGTTTTTTTGGTAATGTAGATACAAGAGGTTGAGAAACAGGTGGATAAGCTCTCCGGGCTTCTTAAAAAACTTAAGGTACATATATATCTTATCGATGGCTATGTTTTAGTTTGTATTGATATGCCCAAGAGTTTTTTATATCTGGAATTGGGGTCTGATATATCTAAATTTCATTGGCTTTGGTTTTGTATTAACTTGTATCTGATATTTTGGTCTTTCTGTTAGAACCTATGACCTCTTGTAAACTGGTATCCTTCAATGTTGGTCCTGCTTTCTATTATTCATAAAAGAGCATCCTCTATCTCCACCACACATATTTGACACACATTGTTTATTGAGTACCAAAATTTTATCCTACGAACGTAGTCCGCTTTATGGCTAAGACTGACTGAATGATGCTGGTCTTGGATTTATTTGACAGTTGAAATTTAACTATAAAGAACTCTTTGAGCATGAATGTTTTTATGCATAAGAACAGTAAGTAGAAACTTACTGCAGACTTTTTTATAGGATGCAAATGAGGAGTCGAAGTCTGTTACAAAAGCATCTGCCATGAAAGGTATAAGCTATTTTCCAACTCACTCATAGTTTGAAAAGCTTTGGCCTAAAAATTAAATCTTCAGCAAATGTAGTCAACTATTTGGAACTTGGAATACTCTCATTAATTCATGATGCATTATGTATTCTGATGTTTGATATCTCCATTCTGTGACTTCTGTCTGCTTGAGCATGTTGTTCCAGGTCCCTTTTATTTATTTATTTTGTTTTCTATTATCATAGTTTCACACTTTCACATTTGTAAACTCTGGGAGACTGAGACCATTACCCTTATTTCAGCAATCAAAAAGCGGATGGAAAAAGATATTGATGAAGTGGGAAAGATTGCACGTGGTGTCAAAGGAAAACTAGAAGCAATAAGCAAAGATGTAATACTCTAATAACTCTTCCTTGATCTACCAGCTTTGTGATATTACTTGGTAGTTTCTGTGTTATCTACTGACTCCTGTTATCCTCCCTCCAGAACTTAGCCAACCGACAGAAGCCTGGATGTGAGAAGGGAACAGGTGTTGACAGATCAAGGATGAACATGACAAAGTTCGCATACAGTACTTATATTTTATATTTTAAAGTACTTAACTCCTTATATTAGATTGAATAATCTACCAAGTTGATGTAAATAATTATTTTTATTTTATGGCAGTTCCTTGACGAAAAAGTTTAGGGAGATAATGATTGAGTTTCAGGTATATGTACTCAGCACCTTCAGCTTGTTACCTTTGACTCAGTTTCCTCCACTCTTTTCTTATCAATGTTATTTATATATATTTATTTTAGACCCTTAGACAAAGAATCCAAGATGAATATCGTGAGGTTGTGGAGAGAAGAGTCATTACAGGTTCGAATGCCTTTTCAACTCATTGCAGATAAGATACTTGTGTTATAATTCTATTGTCGCATTTATTAATGTTTGGTCATATCTTTACACATTGAACTTTCTGTTTGCATAATCATGGTCAAGCAGTTACGGGAACTAGACCAGATGAAGAGGTGAGCCTGATTCCTGATTATAGAGTTGAGCCCCAATCTGTTTTGAGTGTGTTTCTAACCTGTCAATTTTGCCACTGTCTTAGACAATTGACAATCTAATAGAAACTGGAAATAGCGAGCAAATATTTCAGAAGGCAGTCCAAGAACAGGGACGAGGACAGGTATATTCTATTTTAATGTAGTATCTAAATGTAACTTTAAGATTTTCCCTTGTTTTCCACTTTGGAAACTTCCTGGAATGAGAAGTAAACCATGCACTTTGATTCCAGGTACTAAATACTTTGGAAGAAATTCAGGAGAGGCATGACACCGTTAAAGAAATTGAGAAAAAGCTTCTTGACTTGCATCAGGTTTGTACTGTACATCAAGGCATAAGATTTTGACTACCTGAAACTAACATGTCTGATATGGTTTAGTGTTAAATATTCAGATCTACCTCGATATGGCAGTCTTGGTTGAGGCTCAAGGAGAGATTTTAGATAACATTGAAACTCAGGTCTGATTCTAATTTTGCAGCCTTAATCATGTGTTCATATATGTGCACTGCATGTGTGATTGTGTATCACTTTGCGTCTTGTGTTGATGGGATCTTGTTCAGGTTTCGAATGCAGTCGATCATGTTCAATCTGGGAACACTGCACTTCAAAATGCAAAGAAACTCCAGAAGAACTCCAGAAAATGGATGTGCATTGCCATCATGATTCTCTTAATTATAGTTGCCGTTATAGTTGTCGGTGTCCTCAAACCATGGAAAAGCGGCTAGGGTGCTTGAGTCTGCCCTAGTCTCTTCACCATGTAATATAGGATCGTAGATGAGTTGGTTTTAATATCACATCTGTGAGGATCGAGGAGAGACTACTTGGTTGTGATTCATTATGGTGCTTTTTTCTTCCTTTTTGGCTTTTGAATGCTTCATTTTGTGTGTATTTTTGTGTAGTTTGGTTTTTTGACGGTGGTGTGCATTTTCGAGTACAGATTGAAAACGTTTGTATAGTTGTCCTCATCAATGGGATGGCTTTGATTCAAGCATTTGAGTTTCTTTGCAGTAGTTGCCAATTTATCATTTTTTTATCATTTGAAAACTCTTGTGCTTATTTATCATTTTTTCCTTTTTCTTTTTTGGATCAGTATTTATCATACTCATAAAACACGATAGTTTGACTCGTTTTATTTTGTTTTTCTCTCAATCACGCCCGTCTGATTTTGAGAGAAACTATTAACTAGTTTTTTCTTTTTCTTTTTCTAACAAATATTTCAAAATGTAAAAAACGAAAAGAAAAGAATGTGTAATACAAAAAGGGTTTGGTTATTGTTATTTTTATGTTAATACCTTTTTTTCTACTTCAATTTTTGATAATTATCGTGTAAATAATTTCATCAAGGAAAACCCAAATGTAACTTCTTCTTTTTTATCCCCATAAAACCCTTTATATTTATTGGCCAGAAAAAGAAAGAGAACTTTAAATTTCATCCCTCTTTCCTTCCCAAAAGTCCAAAACAAACAAAAGACTTTAATTCTCATGGGCTTGTTTTCTTTTAGAGTATCAAAATCAGATTGACTACATGATTATTCTTCACTAAGCCAAAACCTAGTGCAGGTTTAATGTATCTTTGACCAAAAATGGCTTAACTAGGGAGGGTAGCGAAGATAATAGAATAACCATGCAAGCTAAATCAGTGCAGGTGATATCTTGTAGATTAATGTTTGTATGCACCGGTTACATATAATCTTGCTTACACAACATGCATACTATAATTCACATACAACATATGGCCTATGTTGTATATTTTGAAAATGAAAATATATATGACCGGTGCATACATCAACTTGTTTTTTAAGCATTGTATTTTATGCTTTCAAGTTTCAACTCAACAATTACTGTACTGAAATTGTCTTTCTCCTCATTCTGAGATGACCTACCTTCCAATTAAACCCGAACACACACTGCCGTTATGCTTCCTTTAGGGTTTTGATTCATGAGTTATTTGTTTGTGTGCTCGAGAAATTGGCTCAACAAAAATGCATATCTAGCATTGAAGACATTGGAACTCGCAGAACATAAATAACATATGTGGCATTAGACTTTTGCTTTTATGTACATAAATACCTTATAACATGGAGAATGCTTTAGAGTTCATCATTTTTCCACTTTTCCTTTTTTGCCCACTCGATCACTTGAAATTGTAATACTCATGATTATTGTAGGATTCATATAGGACCCATCTAAAGTTGGGAAAGTGATTGAGTTGGCATTTTCCTTATCACTTAGGGCGATCATATATTTTGGTTTTGTTGATTAATGATGTATATTTGGTGGATTTTAAAGCGCTAATCAATCATGTGTTAAGAACACACAATTTTGTTGATGGTGCTTTTAGAGATCTAGGGCATTGTTAAGGATAAGAAGATTTGGATTCACTCCTTTGTTGAAAAAGTTTCAAAGTTTTCAATGTTGATCAATTTGGATAGAAATGTAGTCGATGGTTTATTTTGTGGTTGGATTGGATTGTGGAAGTTGGTTTAGTTTGGGGTCACGTATTTTGCAATAGGGCTGCCTTTTGGTTGAGACCTACAAAGAGCCCTGCTTGGATTTGCTTTATCAACTTCAAGCCTAGTTCATTTCTTCATTCACACTTGCTTTGATCATAAGAAACTCGATCTTACTTATCATCACTGCAATAAGTAGGTACAATTTAAAAATGAGTTTGAGTTGTATTAATGTCTATTTGTTTGTTAATTTATTGGGTGCAGGTGACAAATGCAGTGGACCATGTACAATCAGGGACAGATGCTCTACAAACTGCAAAGAGCTTGCAAAAGAAGTCAAGAAAATGCATGATCATTTCCATGATCTTGCTCTTGATCATTGCACTCATCATTGTCCTTTCTATTCTCAAGCCATGGAAGAAGAAGCAATAACCACACCAAAGCAAGCTTAACAATATATCATCAAATCCTCCACCTATACTCAGTTTAATACTTACACAACTTTACTCATCATAATAATCACAAGGTACTGTCTTTGCTCTTCATTTTTTGATTCTTTGTTGAGTGATTAAACTTTTTGTATTCTAATTTTGAGACCCAATATCCAGAAACATTGCAAGATGGTATATTTGCCTCCAATATTTTAACCCATGTAATACTTTTTGATAATGTAGAAGAGGAGTTAATAGGAATGAAATGATAAAATTTCATACTTAGGGAAAATATCCCATTACGTACAGTACAAATAAACAAGGGCACTAGGTTGCAAATACAAAAAAGATATACCCAGGATGTTCCAAGTTCACCTAATATATGATTGCAAATTGCAACACATTATTCTAACCCCAATCCCACAATATATGAGCTGGGTTTAATGTCCATAGTACCCCTGAGGACCATATATAGTTTTACATTCTAGCCTTGGCAATCACAACATTGCCCTCACTCAAGTCAGTAGCCCCTGGCCTAGTCCATGATTCCTTGAATTGCTCTTCAGTCACTCCTGCAAAACAGATGGTAACAAACAATTTTAGTAAGAGATGTGTTTTGGGTGAAATTGAAGTGAGACTCCAATGACTGATTTGTAAGCAGAATATGGCTGTTTGGATTTTGACAAGAAACTGTTTGAAAGAAATGCCTGAAAAGAACACTCTATGGTATTGTGTGTTTAAGAAATTAGAAATGCAAATCAAATTTTCAGAATTCTTGAAAAGGTTTTTTGAATCAGGTACAAATTAACCAAAGGGTCCCTAAGTTAGTAATCTCTTTGTTAGAGAACAAGAAATTAGAAAATGATGACTTGCCTTTGCCCATAGCAGCAGTTGAGGAAATGCCTCCCTGGACAGTCTTGAGGTACCTATCATAGAAATTAGCACCCGACCATTTCTGATGAGCAAGCGTGTCAACTCCATTGTTCCTCTCCTCCCTCTGAATCCTCTCCACATAAGCCAGCATTCCCCTCTTCGCGTAGTCCCTCGCGAAAGTATCAATCACGAGTGCATCAGCATGGAAACCAGCCAGTGTTATGAACTGCCAGCAGTACCCCAACTTGGCAATCCGCGGAATGAAATCTCTCATTTGCTCGTCGCTCATTCCAGAAGCATCCCAATTGAAAGAGGGTGAAAGGTTATAAGCCAGCATTGTCTCCGGCTGCATGGTCTTAACTTCCTCTGCGAATTGCGTGCACTCAACCAAATCGGGGCTCGCTGTCTCCATCCAGATAAGATCAGCATGGTCGGCAAAAGCCCAACCACGGACAACGGCAGCCTCCACAGACCCTTTGAACCTGTAAAACCCTTCTCTGGTTCTAGGCAAGTCCCAGTCCCAGAACAAGTTCTTAAGCCCCAACCTCTCAGCAATTTGGCGCCCTTGCTCGTTGGACAAACACTTGTCATGACTAGCATGATTCATCCATTCGCTCCATCTCCTCTTCTTCTCATGTTCACCAACGTTCATCGCATTGATTGCATCAGTCACGCATTGATTAAATGTCTTCAGCTGTGCCATTGAAATCCAACCGTCCTCAAGTGCTTGAAGCTCAGCTCCTGTTTTCCCAGCAGCCATTGCTTCAGCCAAAAGAGTAGCCAAACTCCTCCCCCTAAGATTCTGATTGGTTGCCCCCAAAATGAACTGATGGTCCCTAGGGTCCACATTGGTCTGGATCAAAGTAGCACCCACGGCGTCAGTTCTGGCCACCAAAACCGTTTCAGTCCCCATCACATCAAATTGCAGCCTCGCCGCGACGAGCCTGTTGATGTGCTCACTCACCGCAACCAGCACTTTCCCAGCCATGTGACCACATTTTTTGGTCACGGAGGACTGGTCCTCAATGTGAACACCGGCAGCCCCACGCTCCACAAAGAGTTTGCAGAGCTTCACCGTGGCTGTGGTCCCACCAAAGCCAGTATCACCATCAGCAATGATGGGCTTCAAGTAATCAACATAAGGGGTTCTAGCCCTCTCTTCTCGGCTCATGCTCATCCTCGCCTCCTTTTGCTTGCGGTCATGGTATTGTTGAGCAAAGAACAAGTGCTCGACCTTGTTTGGGACAGTGTCGTAGGGGTAGTCGGCGAGGTCAGGACCCGGTTCGTTGGTGCTGGTGTGCGTCGAGGAGCATTGCCAGCCGGAGACATAGATTGTGTCCAAATGCTTGGCCATCATGGTGACTTGGACCGGGTCCAAAGCACCGAAAGTTCTTGAGGATGTGCCGTTGGCTTGGTGTGTTTTGAGAGTTCTCCAGAGCTTTTTCGCCATTTCGTTTGAGCCATAGCTTTGCCTGAGGCTGCCTCGGAGTGCCACAACGTCTTTGGCTGAGTAGGGTCGTTTTGTTAGCCTGAACCTCTCGGAGCCCCACCATGCCTGCACCTCTGCTACTTCCGCTTCAAACCTTCCTTCTTCTTCCATTATCTGTTAATTGGAAAATTTCATATAAGAGTGGTGCGTACGTTCTTCAAAACAACATCAAAGTACATACATACTCATATAGAGACATGCAAATTCGTCAAGTTTTAGGAGGGCTTGCAACCAATCAAACTAACACATACATTAATTAGTGCTAAGTTAATTTGGAGGAATCTACAGCTCAGGTCACTAATTTGTATACTAGATGAAAAGCTCGAGTGCACTTTGAACCTCATTTATCTCCGAATAATAAGATAACATGTACATTCACCGACGTATCATTTGTAATGAACATATTTGGTGAGTGTAGCATTACGATAATTAAGGTAATGAGTAGAACCCACCGACAATAAAAAAGTACTTAAACCCTTGATAGAAAAATGGAACTGAACCCCGCCCCCCGAATGTGCTACATCAATAGCTCATGATCAACATAGCAAATCCCTAGTACTAGCTTAAGATAAGAAGCAAGAGAAGTGACAGAATTGAATTGAATTAGGAAGTTAAAAGGGAGATGAAATTGTTGAATTATAAGGTTTACCATTGAAGGCACTGAGTAAGATGCAGCCATGGCTAGAACTTGAATAGGAATTTGCTAAAGGACTAGTGAGAAGTGCATGGTGAGAAACCTCCTCGAAGTCCCTGTATTTATAACCCCAGGGTCACCACTGAGGAGGGTAACAATTCTTGTGAGGATTGCAGAAATCGGTGGCGTTGTGGATAAGAAAGAAACAAAAACCAAGAAATTTCCACTGTGCTTCTCAAAATTAAATACTTTGAATTTTATTATTTTGGTTGTAAAATGTAATTAATATTTTTCATTGCTATAACTTATCTTTGCAGAAAAAAAGCGAAACTTGTCCGATGGGCGCTGCATGTGCAGGCACGTAGGGTGATGCCATGCACTTAGAGTCACCATGATTAATTGTCTTCTTCTTTTTCCATTCTCAGATTATGTCACTAGCTAATTTACATATGCACAACTGATTGTCTGATTCCGCATTTCCGTTTTTCGGTTTGCACTTTTATTATTATTTTAATTACTCAACTGCCTCAGTTGTGCCTAGCTAAGCTAGCTAGGCCTTTCCTCACTACTCTTCAATTCGCCCTCTGGGTCTTAACTGCTCATATATGATCAATTAGAGAAACCTGTGATTGAATCCAGAATATATAATCATGGTATAGTCAAAATGATATTAGAAATTTTGCTAGCTAGCTCAAGTTAATTGCAAAGATTAATTAATTTCACCTGGTTAATTAGGGATCTCCCTTTCTGTGTTCTTCTTCTTCTTCTGGGTACGTAATGAGTCTTAGTTTCTCCCAAGTGGCAACTGAATTAGGTGACACGTACGGCTGTGACAGATGTAGATAAATGTAATTGCTATGTTATTACATGTGTCAATGCAGTCTTTATGCATATGGATTTATATGTATATAGCAGAAGAAATTTTGTTTTTATCTGCTGTACGTAATAGGTTGAAATACGGTTCTTTGTATTCAAGTCTACAGTTCTAATTGATTGAGCATGGTGATGCTTGTTAGAGTAGCACAGGGGATGTGCATAAAATTAAGGGTTGCAAGTGTTTGGGGTTTGGACTTCCAAGGAGGTGAGGTGAAGGAGGATAACCCTATCTCCTATCTAAACTAGTTGCACAGTCTTATCCTCTCATACATGTAATTTTCTCTTGGTATCCTTCAAACTCTTTCCTTCTTAAATTTCTACCTCCAATCATATTTACTCTTTTCTTTTCCCTTTTACATTATTGTATGTTGCTTTGAAAGCTGAAGAATATAGCTCAGGTGAAGCATATACCGATATATAAGTAAATGATATATTCTAGTTAGTGCAAATGATTAGAATACACACACATGTATATAATTTGTAGAACAAAAATTTGTTGTCAATGTAGTCATTGTGGTAAAATTTATTGCCGCGTAGTTTTAACCTTTAAGTATGCTCATAAATAACAATTTCATTACTAGTTCATACAGTAGTAAATTGTTACAATTAATGTTATATATTGTCTGAATTGTGCCTCGATCTGTAGCTCCAAGATGGCCTTTATATGGCCTCTTTTCTTCTTCTGTTACTTTTTTTTTTTAGTCAGACCTTCATATAATTGCTGATCAAATTGGAAATCCCCAGTACTGATGATTTGGATAGCCAGTAATTAAAACTCTGGGTACGTCATATGCCATGAATTTTGAGCTTCACTATTGACTATTATTTTACAAAAGTTCTTGTGGAACTAGTAGTATATACGTATGTATGAAATATATAATTGTCAATTATTATAGCCAGTGCAATAGCTACCAGATCGACGAGGTTATTGGTTGGTGATCGATATGTATAGAAAATAAAGATTGAGATAACTTTACGTACGTCATGAATATGGAGTGATATATTTGCACCGTTTGAAGCCAATTATGAGGATATTCAGATAAACTTGATAATGGCTTGAGCTACTACCTGTTCCAATTCCCACCAGGGATTGGTGACAAACAGTACGTGATGCAACTCAGCTTTCTGGGTGAGACTGGTTGGGACTCAACTTTGGGTGGGGTGGTCCTCAATTGCTGCTGTCTGCTAGGATTAGGTTTTGAGCACTTCGAGGCGGGAAAAGAACCTTCTTATCCTCACATATCTTTGGAGCCCTCATCCTATATCCTCTTCAATTCTTTCCCCGATAACGACTGTATCACTTCTATTCGTTATTAATGAAATGAGCTTATTTACAAGTAAGGTGATAAAATATGAATTATTAGTTTTGATTTGTCCAATTAAGAAACTTTCCTTTCCTACTATCGATCTCCTTACTTAAGATAGTACGTGATCGACTAGTTTCATGGTTTGGCCAGATTAATTCAGGGTTTGACTGAATTAGGGTTTCACTAGATTTAAGATTTTTGGGGGTTAGAGTTTAATTCATGTGAAAATTCTGTCTGGTACCTGCCCTCTTCTCTTT
Organism: Rubus idaeus; assembly: GCA_030142095.1. Classification (NCBI taxonomy): domain Eukaryota; kingdom Viridiplantae; phylum Streptophyta; class Magnoliopsida; order Rosales; family Rosaceae; genus Rubus; species Rubus idaeus. Next base: position 37,501,321 of record CM057970.1, read on the forward strand.
ATACTTCAAGTTTGCAAGTATGCACATGTTTATCTAGTTTTTTCAAGTAAAAGCTGTAAACGAGCTCTAAAACATGTGAATGTGCATGATTAATTGGCAGTAATTTCATGCATTAGTGTTTTCTCATGCTATGTGTAAACAAAAATTACGACGAGTATGAATTGCATTTAATTAAGGCAGTAAATATATATACACTTTTAACGTGATAGCAAACCATAAATGCAAGAGAATTTTTTTTTTCTCATTTAGAAATACATGTTTCTCTACACTGCTCTATAACTAATGTAGACATTTCAGTTGCTTAATTAATTCGATTTGTCTTTCTAAAAAAAAATTAAAATAAGATATTGAAGGAAATTAATGATCCATTGGAGGATTTATTTATATTTGGTTTGTTGGTTGCTGAAATGATCGAGTACAAAGCTCTTCATTTACTCATATAATTAGGGGAGTTTCTTAGGGTCATCAACTCGATAATCACTCAAACAAATTCAACAGTAAAAGAACATACTTATGTCATACTCCAAACTACCAAAGAAGTTTTTTCTTCACGATATCACTTTCCATTTTTGTTTCTAATTATGATATTGTCTAACCTTTATGATTTTTTATATTTTATTTTTTAATTAAGTGTTAAGGAAGAGTGAAGTTGAAATGGAAGCTGTTACAGGCATATATGCATGGTGTGTACCTTGTGTTAATCTTTAAAAATAAATGAAACCTCACACTAAAATACATGTTACCTTTGTGAAAATAAAATAGTCAATTTCTTATGATCGAATTAAGAGCACACCTTATAAAAAAAAAATTAAGAGCACAAAATTCGTTTTCTTTGTTTCGGCATGAATTCATTTTGATATTGTACGTATACTTTCAACATGATAGAAAACCACGAATACATATATAGAAAGCTGTTATCATTTATATATATCGAATATTAATCTCTCTAGCTATTAGTTTATATATATCGAATGAAGTTTAAAATAAGGTATTAGGAAAACTGATTGCGAACACATACAACTGATATTTGTACATGCAACAAATAACTACAAAGTATAAATGTAATAGAAGCAACGACAAAAGTTTTCAGTGGCGGAGATATTTCGCTCTATCTCATGTTGGAGATATATCCTAAGTCCCAGTTTAGTGTTTTATTAAGAAACTGTACTTAACGTACAGTTAGATCGAGTTCATCAATTTTCAAATTTAATTTTCATAATCTAAGAATCCGTTAGGTCAAAAATTTGGAAATGTTTGGAATATGTTGACTTTGAGTATCCACTTCAAATCCTTCAAACTACTGACAATGTCCATACGAAACGATTGTGACAACATCGAGGTTGAGTTCTATGTGATGAGCTTTAAGTAGCTATAGTTAGTTTCACAAACAAAAGACTGTGTATGACAATGTGATGAGTTCTATTAAAACTTTCTTTGGATCTAAGAATGCAATCAACAGCTTCCTTACGATCCAAGGCCGAGCCTGAGTCGTTTGACAATTCCTCCTGTGAACGATTTTTAGAAATAGGGTAAGGTGGAAGACAACTTCGATGACCAAGGAAAATTTTGAAACTCTGAAAACTATGCCTTTTGTTTTTGCAGAAAACTGTCAATTTTTGAAATTCTTTTAAAAATGTTTCTTGATAATGTTCAACCAAACAATAAATTTGTTCTGGAATAACAAAACCTGTTATTAATTGAAATACAAACGAGCCTTATATATGCTAAGGAATTAGTTATGAAAAGTGATGTGTATTATGCTTTCATGACGAAAAAGTATAGTCATTTTTTCTTTTGCCAAAGAAAAAAAAGTTTAACCAACCCTTATGGTTGAGTTGGCATGGATGCAAGGTTGGGAACCCTCTATTTGAGTTCGATCCCCAACTTGGCATATAGAGGCACATACTTGAAATAGAGTTGTGTGAAGTTATTTGGCCATCTGGTTTGAGGGACCAATTGTGAGTGGGTTCATATGCTAGCGACTGAGATATTAGTTTGGCATTAAAACTTGGCTCCGCAATTGGGCGGATGAGCTGTTGGGACACTCATCGAGGACTTCGGTCTAAATTTACATGTGTGTTCTTAAATGAGTGCTGATTTCTGACCGGCCCACCTCCCATGGATCAAAGAAAAAAAAGTTCACATCATCTCATATCTTTATATCTTCTTGGTACATATGTTATGAATGATTATTCATGCTTCTTATGGAAAATGTTGAGTGGTCTTGGCTTCCTTTCCAGAATGTAATTAACCATGCATTCATATTGATATATTTCCTTGCATGTTTTTCTGGCATGCATATCTCCTGTATTATTTTGTATCGGTTTGCTACTCTAATTCTTCGAACAAATCATTACATGATAATAAAATGTCCAGCTCAGTTACGCTTTGACAAATGTTCTCGATCACTGAAGTAAAAGTACAAAGGTAATGCTTATCGATTTAGTAGTGCTCTTCTCTTTATATACTTCTTTCCAATTAAACTAGTGCCTTTTGAGTTTTGACTTTGGATATTCATGATGATGATGTTCAAAGTAGTCACCCTCCTTCCCCTAGCCTACAATCTTTCAAAAGAGAAGGTGCATGGATATCAGAAGTAAACAGAGGCATCTTTATCGGTGAACGATTATGGTTTAAGAGTGTTACATCAGTCATGGACGAAAAATGCTAAAATTAACAGAGGGAGCATAACAATTTTTTTACGCTAAAGTTGAGGGTATTTAACTATTTATCGATTATGCCTAGCAACGTGACTATCACCTTTTCTTTTCTTTTTTTAAGAAAAGCAAACCTTTATTCAATGAAAAGAGATTACAAAGCTGCAGGGAAGAGATTGGTGGTCATCAGAAAGAAAAGAGATTACAAAGTTTTGTAATCTCCTCCCTAAATAGATCAATAGTTACGGACTTCCGTTATCAGAAAAAAAAAAAACGAGTCCATCATTAGAAAAACTAATTATTAATATATATATATATATATTAGAAAATCAAATGATATCATTAAATTAAAGGCTAAAAACGGTATCTAGCTTACATAAACTTCTTAGGCTTGAACCTAAACTCTGGAGCTAGAAAACTAATAATACTGCTCATTAGTAGCAAGTTTAATCAAAATGAGCCTACAACATACAACATATTCCATGTACACCTAATCAAACTAATGAAACTTCAATCGATTGCATAGGCACGCAATTGTGGTGTGGTTGAAAATTTGTCCACTAAATGACTATACTAAACATTTCGCATTTGTAGGCTAAAAACCTAAGCATGCATGTAGCACAACATCACCGGCCGGCCAAACTACTCCGGCGGCTGTCGTCTCTGGCAATCCAAAGCAGTCCCACTAAACCCGAGTTCTTCCAGTGGCCTGGTTAACCAAGCATCCTTGAACAAAGTCAGCAATCCGATTAATCATTGACCTGGTGCAACAGATGGAAATCCTTCCAGATCAAGGGCAGCACGAACCCAACTCTCCCTTGCATCCTTTCGGATCTCGGCGCCAACACCAAGAAGAAAAGAGCCACTCGTATCCCTGGAGAAGAGAATGAACTCGACCTTGGATCCTTTGCACATTGCACGTCCCTGGAGCAAGACGCCGTCAGTGGTCAAGGAGGAGATGGTCGATTGTTGTAGACATTGGAGAAGATCTGCAGCATGAAGACGACGCTGAAAATTTAGTCTAAATCGACTAGGGTAGGAAGAAGAGAGAGGCACTCTCATCACTAGAGTTCTTTTTTTTTTTTTTAGGTGCAAAAACCAGTAACCACAATAACTTAATATTGGTAACGAAGCAAAACTTCAATAGCAGTCCCACATCTCTTCATAAAGAAACTGAATATAAATCTTTAGCAAAACATAGTCAGAAGCTACATATCAGTTCAAAAGCAGGAAAGTAGCAGAGGCTAGTTTAAGAGTCACATAATCCAGCTGCATGAGAACTATCATGACACCGACAGTTGGGCCCAGACCAGAACTTCAAGCTCACAGCCTTCTTCCTCTTCGGCCACCCTTTCTACGGGTGCTATCGGTAGGAATTGGAGTCACATCCTCTATACGACCAATTCTCATTCCAGAACGAGCAAGAGCACGGAGTGCAGACTGGGCACCAGGACCAGGTGTCTTGGTTTTGTTCCCACCAGTAGCACGCAGCTTAATATGTAGAGCAGTAATGCCCAATTCCTTGCATCTCGTAGAAACATCCTGTGCAGCAAGCATAGCTGCATACGGGGAAGACTCATCTCTGTCGGCTTTCACCTTCATTCCACCTGTGATACGGACTAAAGTTTCTCTTCCTGACAAATCAGTCACATGATCGAATGAATGTGTCATTAAATGAGGCAAAAATATGGGCGACACCAAAGACATGTTCACCATCTCTGACTGGAGGACCAAGAGTGACATTTTCTTCCTTTGGTTCCCTAGTCTTCTTATGCTTCGCCATGGTTACGGAACGGTGCGATTTGGTTGCTACTTGCTAGGGGTTCGAGGAGGCTCTTGGCGCTTTTGCTCTGTAAAACCCTCACTAGAGTTCTTTTTTTTATTTATCATTATTAATGTATATTTCTCTCACGTTGAGTCTAACAACCTGAAATGTGAGTGAGAAAAAGGGAGAGTTATTCTGATTCCTTTATAATTTTCTTTGTTCATAAATGCTAACTACAGCGAGATAGAAAGCATTGAGAAGTTTACGTTTTTTCTCCCGGAGAGGTTCTCTTCTTCTAGTATATATGACTTGGTGGGATTTTCTCTCAGAGTTTGTTAATTCTTATTTTTATAGAGATGTTATAGGGCCTCCCAACTTTTGTTTTCGTTGATCACATAAAATTTTATCGACACATTGAACATCGGTATCCCTTAGGCTCTTGGCCCTTTTCTATGACTTGGAGCACGTGTGGCCACTTAGCTTCACACATGGACAAACCAAGCTTTGATACCATGATGAAGTAATCTGGCCGTCACAACCAAAACCAATTGACAATGATTAAAGAGACCCAAATTCTTATAAACACATTTGTAAGGTCTCTCTTCTCCTGTGTGTATATTCTCACAAACTAAGGGTCTCGGATCTCACCGATCTTAGCTAAGGGTCTCACCCATGAGAAATCATTCACATGATATATATATATAGTATGATTTTTTTTTTGAGAGGAAGTATATAGTATGATATGAATAGTACAACGTTCTAGTTTATAGTATGGTATGATACGATTTGACTATGAATAGTACAACATTCTAGTAGCCTAGTGTATATTTTCCATGATGTGTTTGATGACTGAAGCACGAAATATCTAGTGCTGTTTCCTTTGTGCCTCTTTCTTAAGGGTGCCTTTTGACCTTAGAATCTTAGATCATGAATTCATGATTATGTTAGAGGTCTGTTAGCTTTCAATTCGCCTATAAATATTTGAATAGAGGCTAGTGGATATATTCTCTCCTTTACTTTACATGTTGGATTCCTTCACTTTCTGCAGTCGGCTCCTCTTTCTTACAGTACTAAGTCTTCTCTCATTTTAGATTGAACATAGCATGCGGGAAGCTTACAGCAACTTTTGATCATTGCCATCGTGAAATATATGAACAATACCAGTTAAAATTGACTCTGAGTTACTCTTTGACATTGAAACTTCAGCTATTGCATGCATTCATATACTGAGAAAGAAATGAGCAAAAACTTGTTAGTTAAAATGTGATATGGTAGAATATATACTCGTATGGCATGGATAGTTAAACTTTTTTTCTTTTTCTTGTTGCCATGAGCCCATGACTAGGCGGCTTGGAAAATAGCTTCATTTCAAAGAATACGGACACAGACCTTATCTGGTGCAGAGCATTCAGAAGACTGCAACTTAGTGACTTCCCCACACCTCACCTTTTTTTTTTTTTTTTGAGATATACATGTATATATGTATGATGACTTATGGCCTTGTAAGTTTTCACCTTATATTCATTATTCCCATTTAATAATATTATAATAGGGTTTTTTCATGCATAGTGTTTGCAGCAGAGACCATTAGTTTCCTCCACAGAAGAAAATGAAATATATTTTAAGATTAATTGGGTTCTAATACCAACTGAATTGCACTCTGACATGAAGCAGCAAATTAACCAACCAAATTTACTTCCATAGAGTTCATTTATGTTCACAAAACAGAAGTAAAAAAAGGAAAAAGAAAATGAGTGATAGCTTAAAACCAACCCAGACATCATACCAATGACTAATTTACAAAGATGGGCATCACTTGCAGAATTCCCCCATTTGATTGCAAGCAAAACCCTCATACAACACAGTCCCTTGTCCTTAATTTCAAGCAAGGAAAACTGGCAAAACTAAATCCATGCATATAACTACAACCCAAACATTGTTACATTAATTAACACCCCCAAAAATTCTTGCTCTAATTGAGACAGCGTACTCCATTCATATCTTGATTCTTCATTCACTTGTTGAGTATCTTGAATTCCAGTACTTTTCAATCTCCTCTGCTGTTCTTCCGGGAATTCTTCCAGCAATCAGAGACCACCTATGTAAGGAATAAACACAAGCTCTTTCTCTCATTAGCTCATCCAAATTTCAGGGAAAGTAGGAAAAAATTTAGACATGAAAAGAAAAGGGAAATTAAAGACTATAGCCTACTGCCTACCTCTCCCCAACCAGGTTAAACATCCTAGTGATTAGAAATTCCTCATCTTCTGAAAAGTCAAGCTTAGAGTCTTGACTAGTGACCTCTGCAACAAATAGGAAAAGGGGCATCTATTTGTGAGTATATCTAAAACGGTCCCTAAAACAATAATTGAAGTTGTACTTCATGCTTATATAATCAACAGAACTATAATTAATAATTTCCAAGAGAAAGACCCACAAAACTAAATATACTATACAACATAATCTAAGAATTCTTTGGTGAACTGAAACCAAGAAGCTAGCACTTATTTCAATGGGTTTCGTATGAAAGAACCATAAGAAGTGGAAAAATTGAATAACTAGTTGAAATCATTTCGAAAGATCTCACTGCTTTCAAGGGTTACCTCCAGAATTCAGAGACAAGTAATCAATGATTTGATCCAAGTCAGCCAATAGAGTATCAAAAACTGGAAAGACCAAGAATTAGAATGATTAAAAAACTTCTAATTTCAAATGGGTACCTCTTGAATCCACAGAACTTTCATCAGAGGAGTGATCCAAGTCAGCCATTGGAGTTGAATATGTGACAAATAAGAGCCGCAAATTTCAACCGGTTGTTGTTAAGTTTAATAGTAAAGCAGAGCAGGAAGTGTGTTTTTGAAACTGAAGGCAGTTGGTAAGTGGTATAAATAGGAGGAAGATTGTTAATAAGATAATGTTCTCCATTGATAAGGAAGAATGGGCGCTGAGTGAGTGAGGGAAGAAAAAGAAGACTGGTAGTTGAAGAGTGGGTTTCTGAGTCCACCTTTGATAGGTAGTTGAATACTTAACTGTTGGTTGGCATAGGATATTGAAGATTGGGGAAGTCTTAGAGTATTTGTACTCATACCTCTTTATGAATATAGATAAGGTAGAAAAAAGTTGGGGACTCCAAGTCCTACTCCATCTATCTATGATTATTCACATTTTAATGGTCAGATGTCATGCAGGACCATCTGATCGACATTCACGTTGTTCTTCGGATATTATAATTTCCAAAATCAACTTTAGCAAAACCATTTGACCATTCGAACAGTGCATCTAGCTAAATAGTGTCCGACTGTTAAATGAATTGCAATGAAAGTAAAACGAATTGTATAGCTAAACGATTGAGCTTATTTTTTGAACGGTTTCTTGCATAGATTGCAGGTTTGCAGGTAAGTTTCGGTATGAGGCAGATGCACTCAAGTGGTCCTCTGAAGCAGAGTGTTTGGTGGGAATGAATTATCAAGTGGATTAGCTTGGGAGGTGTTGGCAGTAATTAAGAAAGTGCCAAATGAAAAAACTAAAAAAAAATGAGATGAGATGACAGCATGATTGTTGTGGATATTAAAGAACTGCAAATTCCCTCTTCCAACTATTTCTTTGATTCTTTCTCGATCAGCTTCTTATCTAGTTTTGTCGCCGGCCAAAAATAGACTTGTTTATCTATTAAAAAAACACATATCAGAAAGAAATTCTCACTCCCCCAGTTGGACCTTGGAAGAATGTACCACACGTATCATGTGCCTACCCATAATAGAAACTCCTCCTAAACTCGAACTGGTGACTTACTGTGTACTCTTAGTTAAAACATTTAAGTCTTCTTTATGAGGCAATTTCCCTCGGATTATTTGTACCTAAAAGATGGAAATGTAGCAGAGAATTGGAGGAAAAGATGAGTCAAATGGAGTGTAAAACTGGGTCAAGGCCAATGGTTGTGAGCTGAAAGGACGAAATTATTTGCAATTTACAAAAAAAAATGATTGAAAAAATTCATTAGTATCAGAAGTCATACTTAAATTTTTAGACCATCATATAAATTGGTATTAAAAATTTCAAATCAATCGTAAAGGAATTTAAATTATTGAAAATACACTTAGCTTGTTTGGTACCCATGCTAACTTTCATCGATTGACCTTGAAGGTTACTGTAACAATGTTCTGATACATGCTTACTGCCCGTGGCTGAAGAAATGCATCAGAAATCAAACAAAGGGGAACTCTTATACTATTAAGACGGCAAAAAGAGACCAAAATAGAGTAGGCTTCAACTTCAACACTAAAAAAAAGCAATTATTCTTGAATGTACACTGTATCATTCTCCACCAAGAGGCAAGAGTCCCAAGAATAAATTTTTTAATTAGGCAGAGTTACTTGACTAACTCGATAACTCAGCTATCAAAGTTGTCAACTTGTCATTTGCATGCAGTTTTGTTGCATTGTCTAGGGTGACTCTTATAAAATCTCCAACAGTTCTGCAAATTTTCTTATAAATCTCTAAACTTTGCCATTTTTTATTTCCAAATTCACAAACAGAAGCCATCTTCCACAAACAAAAATTACATTTCAAAGGCACTAAGGGTCTGTTTCGGAGATCCAAACGCGTTTTTGAAATAATTATAAATATAAAAAAATTTGAAAAAAATAAAATATGTCTGGAATGAATTTTAGAAGCATTTGAAAGTAGTTTTGAAAAATACTTGTCAAGTGCTTCCTTATATAATTTTTTTTTTTATCAAATTTAAAAAATACTTTTAGACATTTAAGAAGCAATTCAAACATGCTCTAAATCTTACCGGGATCCTTAATAAGAAAGAAAGATGCCATTGACTGTAAAGCATAAATAAACAAGCTTTCGACATATAAAATACAGAATTATATTATTCCCGATAAAGGTATTCGAATTATCTTTCGACATTACACATAAAGTAGCAGAAGAACCAAAAAAGTACTGTATCAGACCTTTATAAGGTAAATATAACAGAACAGATTGCAGCAACATTTAATTTCAGATCATATATTGCTAACAACCGCACGCTCAGGTGGTGTAAACTACATAGGGTAGCGGGTACTGGTACTATTCAGAAACCGTGTAGCTTGATATTCTCCTTCTTAACAATGCCAGCCTGTTTAAAGAACATGAAGTTGACAAGTTACATTCATGAACCAACAATATATCTATATAATGGATACGTAATTAGAGCAAAAGAACACGTTTATCACCTGCACAAGGAAGGAGGAAACATTCTTTCTTTGATCCCCCTGAAGTTGTATAACCTGCAGCAACAAAACAATGACATAAGGCTTACGTTTTCAAGGAGCGTAAATCAAAGCACTCAATATTTGTAACGAATGGACAACAATGCCCATATTACGTGCAAAACAGGAAATGCAAGGAAATGTGAGATGTGGTGCACAGTCTCTCTATATTCAAAAGGAGATATATACTACATGCTAAGCTACAGATCTCCTTTCTTTCACAGCTAGTAAACTGTGCTCAGCATAACTGCTTAGCAAGAGTAATCTTGTTGCCCAACCGTGGTTCCAAGTATTCTAACATTATAGAAAAATCATTTCAAACTCATCACCAAAAGGACAGGAACAAACCTGGCCTATTCTTATATCTACTTTGTAATTACTATTCCAAGTTTTCAACAGTCTAGCATATAGACTAACTATCCCAAAAGAATGCATCTTGAATCATGATTTACTGAGGGACAGGACCAAACCTGGTATGTTCTTCCATCTACTTTGCAATCATGATAATAGAGAAACTATTCCAAAATAATGTGTCTTGACTCTTGAATCTCATTCTACTCTTTGAACAATATATTAGAAAAGATAAGGATGCAGCTTGAATCTCCATTTGCTAAAGGACGGGAACATACTGGCCTATTCCTATATCTACTTTGCAGTCTTGGTACCAAGTTTTTATCACTATATATAGTCTATAATTAGTTCAGTAGAATATCTTGAATCTCAGTTTACTAAAGGACAGGAAGAGACCTGCCCTATTCTTACATCTCTACTAAAGGGACAGGAATATAGAAACACTATTTCCCCCTCGAGAATGCATCTCGAATCTTGATTTACAAGGATGGGACAGGCTTCTTACCCATCTACTATGCAATCATGATACCAATCAACAGTACAATATATAGAACAATTAATCTAAAGTTGAATCTTAATTTAGTAAGGAAGAGGAACAAACCTGGCCTAACTCAGGATCCTGGACAACAGTACCATTACAGCAGAACTCTTTCTTGAGGTCCTTAAGTATCTTGTTGTAGCTGTATTCCTTCTTCAATCCTTGCACAGTAGTCAGGCTTTTCCTCCCGTTACGCTGCTGTACACGCACATGCACGTACTCTTTAGTCCCCGCACCTGAGTCCTCAGCATTGGCGTCAGCAAAGGGATCTGCAGTCATATCATTAGATGTCATGCTCCAAGAATTCATATCATCTACCAGATTCAAAGGAAAAGAACCTTACCAAAAGTAGATGGGACCTGGGTTTCGAGTTCAGACATGAAACTTGGCTGTTGGACGTAGGAGATCAGGTAACCAACAAAGGATTTTCTTGAAAATATAAATCAAATCTGCACAACAAAAGGAACAAAGAAACGCCAATCAGTCAAATCCACATAACAAAAACCACTATTTGGTACCCGAATCCTCATGGCAACCACAATAACTACCAAAGTACACATCTTTGATTCATCAGTATGGAAATCAAATCCGCAAAGCATAACACAACAAAAGAACACCATTTGATACTTCCATGATATCCACAATATTAACAAAGCACACATCTTTGATTGATCCAAAATTACCGTAGTTAACTTACCCCTCATCATTATCAAAACTAAAATCCACCATGCCAATTTCATAAACTTATTTCATACAAAACGCCCACAATCCCACCCAAAACTTTTTATGATCCCAAGAGTTCACATGATCAAACCATATCATAACCAAACTAGATACAACTAAGCAATCAATCAAACATAACCCAAGAAACAAAACCAATCAATAACAACAAGGACAAAAAAAGGAAGAAGAAATTACCTGGATTCAAAGACGCGGTAAATCCAAGCGAGAGAAGGATGCAGAGAGAAACAGAGAGATGGGGAAGAGAAGAGAGAAAGGTGGAGGGGTTTATATATAGGACAGCAAAAGCCGCGAGAACCACACAAAGTCGGTTTTTACTTTTGTTATCGTGACGTGGAGAATTTCCTGCTGGCGAGGGGAACCGTAGAATTTAAGCTAAAACCTTTGCGGTCGTTTTCCTTTCCTTTTGCGCCAAAACGCACCGCCTTTTTTAGGGGCTTCATTTGTATTTTTACTTTTTTCTTTTTGTTGAGTGGAATCGAACCGTGGAGTTTTTTTTATGATGAAAATAGTTGTACGTAGAGGGGGGCGTAATACCTTGACTTCTAGTACGGTTACAAAAATTCTCGAAGAGGACGTCTTCAAAAAATTTCGAACCGTGGAGTTAAACGGGTTATGTTGTGTAAGCTCGTCCAATTCAATACAATTTCTGTATATAATTTTTAATGATCTTATCACTAAATAAAGACGAACGAATAAAAGATAAAATAATCAAATTTGAAATGTCCGATGACCTATGTAGAATAAAGTTTCTTTGTTTTTCTTTTTGATAATATGTAAAGTAACTTTCTAATCGCAATAGTCCTAAGCTCTCAAGTATAATATATATTATTATATAAAGATGAGCATATTCTTAAGCATTGCATTTTTTTACCATGATATTGTAAATATATTAATCATTGAGAACAAATACTGTAACAAATTGTTTCAGCCTAATTCCGAGAGGGGGTCAGGGATTAACTAGTCACTAAACTTATACCAAATAATAAATATCATCTACAATTAATATTAACTAGACATTTTGACACCGTTGGATATATTTAGTGTTTTTATTTTTGTTTCGAATGATGTATAAATATGGTTTTGTTTCAAAAAAATTTAATATGGCAAAAAGTGATAGTAAATTAGCCTAAATTTTGGGTAAGAACTGTTGTAGTGCTCTAGTTGTAGTCGTAGTGTCCATTTTAATCGTCTCGTGCTCGTGTAGTTTCGAAAATTTTCATTTTTTCTAACCAAGTCCAACCATAAAAAATGAGGGTATTTCTGTCAGTCCACGCAAAAACGTTTCCTTTCAACCCCCCAAGCCGGCGTTCGGCTCGTCTATCTCTTCGCCTCGAGTGTTTATACAGAAACCAGCCCAGCCAATACCCTAAATTATTTTTCACTTTCTTATCAAACTCTCAGGTTTCTGTTCTATCATACAGACCTTCACTTTTTCTCTCTCTTCTTCTCATATCTGAACTCACAGTGCATTCGCCGTTCAGGTGATTTCTCCTTAGTTAATTTCTTTTTTTTCTGTTGGGATTTGATTATTGGTTATCGCTGATTGATTTCATATCTATATCTATTTTCTTCCTGATTGGATTTTGTTGATATGAGCTATCAGCCTATAATACACAGTGGAGGATTATGGTTTCCCTTTTTCTTTTGCTGCTTCATAATTTAAAGGGTTGTGTGCATTTTGTATAAGATTTGTTCTTTATGGAATTGGGTCGTGGTGGATTGTGTTTCTATGATAATGAGCGGAAGGTTTCAGAGTATTAAGTAGATTGGTTCTGAATCGATTAAAGCTTGTTGCTTTATGTACTTGTGCAATCAAATGTTGTTTCTTTATGTACTGCTGTCCTAAGCTTGTTGCTTAAATAGCGAGTATGGTATATCTTGACGTTGCTGTGTTTTCTGGATATGATATGATAAATTTAGGCACAACAACAAAGTATGGCACTGAGGAAGAAATTGGGGGAGAGTTCAAATTTCAATTGCAAAATCATGTACGGCTTTTCGAGGTATTACAGCTCAAACAAGGTGGACTTAAAGAAGCTAAGGCCTATGATTCTGAAGAGAATCCAAAACCGAGCTAAGGACTACCCAGTGCAGAGCATGGTACCAGTGGCCAAGGAGGTTCTTAATTCCCGGAGGCTCCTAATTCAAGGCGTCGCTACCCTCCTGAAAGTGATCCCAGTTGTGGCGTGCAAGTAAGTTGCTCACCTGCCAAGGGTAAGGGTGTTTTTTCCCTTAAGGTGTGGGGATGGGAATCTTTATGAATTTTGAAGTTTTGAACAACTTGGCAATGAAAATTTTACTTTGTATTCCATTGTTTTATGTTTATTTCATCAAAGAAGATCAACTTCAATCTGTGAATTCTTATACTCAATGCTGATGTTGTGTGGCCAATTCCATGAAATGCTGGATGGTTGAATCAAAATATGGCCATCATGTAGTTAAATACAAACCTAAAATGGGCATCTTGGGGTGCTTTTGTTTCCTTTTCAGGATATGCATTTTAATATCTATTTTAGTTAAGTGTAAGCATTTGCTGAGTGAAGAGCTCTAAATTTTACAGGTTCTGTCCAGAAGTATATGTAGGCGATATAGGTCACTTAATTCAGACTTGTTGTGGTTTCAAACGTCGTGGCAGGCATCGGGTTCATGAGTGGATAACTGGTAGTTTGAAAGATGTACTTGTTCCAGTAGATGCATTTCACTTGAAGCATATGTTCCAGGGTGTTATCAAACACAACCAAAGGTTTGATTATGAACGTGTTCCTGCAGTTGAGGAGCTGTGCTGGCAAGCAGGGGCTAATGATGAAAATCTGGATTCCAGAACTTGGAATCCCGAAAGTGAGTGTGTTGCTGTTGATGGAGCTGAGTCATTGTCACCTGCTGAAATCACTTTGATTGCCAATGGAACTTTGAGGGCGTGGGAAATACTTAGAGATGGCGTGAAGAAGTTGTTGATGGTTTATCCAGCAAAAGTCTGTAAAGACTGTTCAGAAGTTCATGTTGGGCCGTCTGGGCACAAGGCGAGGCTTTGTGGACTTTTTAAGTATGAGCGTTGGCAAGGAGCCCACTTTTGGAGAAAAGCAGATGTAAATGATCTTGTTCCTCCAAAGATTGTTTGGCGGCGGCGGCGTCAAGATCCTCCTGTGCTTTTGAATGAAGGGAGGGGCTTTTACGGGCATGCTCCAGCAGTAGTAGAACTATGCACACAAGCAGGTGGCATTGCACCTTTAAAGTATCATTGTATGATGAAAGTACAGGGTTTAACTGCAGTTGTAAATCAAGGTTTGCCCCCTCCACCATTTAACCTGACAGAAGTCACAGAACCATATGGTTTGCTCCATCCGAAAGATCATGTGTAAATACAGTTGATTCCAACTTGGGAAGTTGATGCCAAGCGAAAGCTCCCTTATGTAGAATTATATACTGAGAAGGCTAGTAATCTAAAGTGGGAAGTTGAAGCCTCGAAGAAGATCCATAAGACGTTCTGATCTTGATTATTCATAGTGATTGTAGCCATCAGATTATTGACAACAGAGTCTGAGATTCGATCCACATCTATATCTATTTTGACACCTTAATGATGGGTCTAGTCACCCTTTTGTTTAGCACAGATACATTAGCGATGAATTGAAGATTATTTCAACGATCGATCAATGTTTCATGAAGATTTCTCAGTGAAAATGGCGCATATTGCATCCTTCACTTGGAGAAATGTAAGAGCTGAGATAATTTGTAGTTCTGTTTTTCCTGAGAGATTCGTTTTTGTAGGAAAGTTGCTCCAGAAAACAAAGAAGCAAGAGTGAAAGCAACTCGGGGCTAAACATTGGAAATCAAAGTAAGCCTCCTGTAATTAATGACATAAATATGTTGACAAGGATGATAAATAATTGAAATACGCATTTGCAACTTTATGTATATTTCTACTTTTCGAGTGGATTTGAAATATAACTGGTTTAAATTTTGATTTTCAGCTTCTTCACTCTTCTTCATATTAATATCCACTGCGATAGACAGTCCCTTTAAATACATATATGGAATCCCCATCTTCCACACCATGCCACTTGAGGCTACAATTGTCACGCATGGTCCTCTGCTTGTGTATAAACAAATAATCATCAGCAGGAAGAAATTTACTGCACAAAAGTAATTGCCTCAACTCATTAACTGTGCTTGACTCCTCCATTTTCAAAGGAATGCTTGCTGAATTAAGTAAACTGGAGGAAGTTTGTATTACTATACTCAATCTCCTCGAGGCAGGACCGTCCTTGAGACAATTCATGGTCTTGAGGAACAAAGATATCTCAGAAAATTCACATATCCCATACTCGCTTAATTTGCGAAAATCTTCTTCCAACTCAATTCCAGAAAAGAACAGCGACATTCTTTTGATGGGTGTACCATCAATAATGTGGATTTTTTCCTTGAGGCTTTCCACTGTCTCGGTTCTGAATACCTCTATCTGATGGGTTGCTGAAGATTTTACGATAATCTGAATCTTACTGGACTGGTTTAAAGTAGGTTCCATGCATTTTATGGTGAGGTCAATTTTTGTACCTTCAGTGACAATTGGATAGTCTTCCATGTCTAGTCCATCTTCTAACTCCCATTCAGATACTGCAAGGGTTTGTGAAGCCGCGGGGACGCCCAAGAGCTGTTCCACCTTCCTTTTGATTTCAAGAACAGGTTCTTTCAGACCCACTTCTATGGTGAATTCATGTCCCCAGGTATCAATAATGGTGACTCTCATTGTGTCACTCATAAGTGGCCTTCAATGTTTTGCTTGCTCTGTGAGGCTATTGAATCAAATCTGAATAAGAATACTGGAGGTAAGATGGGTTTTTTGCTTCTTGCGAAATTGGCTTCCCTTTTTTGCCCCCTAGCTTGTTTTGTTCAAACATGCAAAATTGGCTCGAAACTCATTTCTTCCTGTAGAGGCTGGTAAATACTGGTTTGTAAGTTTTGGATCAAATTTGGATCTGAGAGTCATGTGAAACACATGAGTATTCCCTTCATGCCATTTGTATGCGGAATTCATTTAGAAAGCATTCTCAACTCTGAGAATGAGCATGATTGATTAGTCATGAAGGACTCAAAAATCAGTAACCACTTTTAAAATAGCTGAGCAGACTCTGGACCGACGATGCTACGATTGAACCAAGATCGATTTTTTTTTTCACATTCTGATATGAACCTGTGGATCCTATTAACAATAGGAAAAAAAAAATGAAGACGAAGAAGTAAAGTTGAGCAGACTCTTAATATGTATAAGGGCTAGTTTGGGATTGTTGTGGCTTAAAAAAAAGTCGCTTTTAAAAAAATCAATTGTGAATCAAAGCAGCTTTTAGAAGTAACCTTTGGGTTGCTTCTATAATCTGCTTTCACTGACCCGTAATTTTTAATTAAAGTTGCTTTTTACTAATTTACCAAACATTTTAAGACCTTAAATTGTACGAAAAAGCTGATTTTTTTAAAAGCGAATGGTCGAATAATATTTGTTTTTTTTCTTCTTCTGGGAATTTGAACTTAAGAGTATGACCTTATTCAACATTTTGGAGAGATATACTACTAGACCAGTACTTTGTTTGTTCAGGACTTTTAAGAAGACTTTAGTAAACTGCACTACTCATGAAGTACAAGTAGTTCTGTTGATGTAACTGAGTTAAACATGTCACTAACGAGGTTTGGTCATTTGGATGCTGCGTAGCTTATTATATACATTGACTCAGTTAATAAATTAATCTCCGTTTAGGCTGGAGCTGAGCTGACCAAGCATTAGCCAGCTTTTTTTTTTGGTTCCTCTATGAAAACCTTCACATATTTTAGTGATAAAACTCAAAGTCATTGTCTGTGCTTTTGCCATAGTCATCTCTGCCACCTGTTACCAAATTCTGAGACTAGGTCCAAACAATACACCAAATTAAGTTCCCTATTTTGCAACAATGGATGTCCTTGAGGATATTGAGAGGTCATATTCCCAGAAATGGAACTGGAAGTTTCCTCATGACTTAATATATAGGTATTAGCTAAGTGGTGCACAATTAAGTGAGTAGTTTAATCATCTTTGATGAAGGATTTGCATATTATATTGGTGATGAAAATATTAGACCTGAGCTTTCTGTAGATTGTCATTTTATCCTCCAGAAGGCATCAGTGTCATTTCACATAGTAATCAATCCTCAATGATCATAACTATAATATCGATCTGTGTTTGATGGGTGTCACCAAATTAATTTCATTGACTTCATAGGAAAGAATGTTAATTGCAAATTGTGTTATTAAATTTAGCAACTCGATCATTTTGTACAAACGAGCATGCATGTTATTTAGGGGTTAAGGTCTACATGTCTATTAACTATATACTTTTAAGTTGGTTTTGATATCATATATGTTGTGTATGCTGGAAATCAAGTTGTGAGTTCTTAATTCTTTCAATTGCTTCCTACAATGCATTTCTGTTTCTCATCAAACACATTCGATTTGACATTTTTACTGCCCCTATTGTTCAAATTAGCATTGCTCCTTTGTTTCCCTTGCTCTTTTCTCAAATAGTTACCTCAACTTTTATCTTTTAAAGCTTCTTAATTATATATGTTGGACTTTCTATGGTATTCCTGTCGTATAAATTTATGTTACCTACAAGTGATAGGATAAAGGTGAAAATGAAAGCTAGAAACACATTGATGGGGATATTTAATTTAAAGGCTGAATATATAGCCGAATAGGTTGAGATATAAACGCAAAGTTTCATCCTATAAATTTTGTACTCGTTGCTTAAAAGGCTTACTGTTTCAAAAAATCTAAGGTTATAAATAATTCAATGACAATTTGTTGATGACAAAAATGACAGCAATTGGAAATGGGCTCAGCTCAGAAGTAAGTTTTCTCATCTATATCACTCTTTTTATTATAACTTTATGACCATTTTTATGTAGGTAGTTGTCAACTCGTTTGCTACAGGCCTTATCATTTCAAGAAATATAAATAAAATTCATAAAATACTATGTGATAGTTTGTTGATGACAAATTCAAAGGCCTAAGCATTGCTATAAAACCCAGACATATGTCTCATAGCATCATATCTCACTTCTAAATTGTTCGCTACGTCTTTCTAAGGACAATGGCTGATATTCAAAAGCTTGTCTCAGTTTTTCTAGCTCAACTCCTGCTTGTTTTGTTAACTTTAGACTTCACTACTAATGCGCAAAACTTGCAAGTTGGGTTCTACCGGTACACATGCCCAGATTTAGAGCATATTGTCGCTATGACTACTTATAACTACATATCTCGGGCACCAACTCTTGCTGCTCCTTTGTTAAGAATGCATTTCCATGATTGTTTTGTTAGGGTATGTAATTAATTGGCTGCATTACTTTTTGTCTTACATACGCAAATAAGTAATCTTTGATTAAGGAATATTTATAATGCACTGAACGTACACCATTAGAAGTGCCATTTATTTTTTCTGATAGTTTGCACAGCATTCAATTACCTAGTAGGCTAGTACTAAATTCATTTTGAGATGTTTCTACCGATCCATTAAATTTTGGTTAATTTGCAGGGATGTGATGGTTCTGTGCTATTGACATCAACAGCGAAAAATCAAGCTGAGAAAGATGCGATTCCCAACCTAAGCTTAAGAGGGTTCGAAGTCGTAGATGCTGTAAAATCTGCGGTAGAAAAGAAGTGTCCTGGTGTTGTTTCTTGTGCTGATATCTTGGCGCTAGTAGCTCGCGACGCAGTGTTATTGGTAACAAAACTTGTTCATCCACATAATTCAATTTTCTTCATAAGTTTAATTGATGAAAAATTGAATTAGTCATTTAATTTTCTTTCAGCTTCATGGTCCATTTTGGGAAGTTCCAACAGGACGTAGAGATGGAAGAGTGTCATTAGCCTCAGAGGCCTTGAGAAACTTACCGCCTCCTTTTGCCAACATTGCTCAGCTCAAAGGAATGTTTGCTTCAAAGGGTCTAAGTGTTAAAGACCTAGTGGTTCTATCAGGTAGTGATCAATATATATTGTTCAACATCTTTTATTAATTGTCTATATATGTTTGTTTTTGTTTCAATTAAGAGACTTGCATTAACTCGAGTTCTATCTTTGCCATGCCATCTAATTAGGAGGACACACAATTGGGACATCTCACTGCTCATCATTCACAAATCGATTGTACAATTTCACCGGTAAAGGTGATGCAGACCCCACATTGGACCGAAACTACTTAGCTCAGTTGAAGAATAAATGTAAGCCAGGAGACGCCAACACACTCGTTGAGATGGACCCTGGAAGCTTCAAAACATTTGATGAAGATTACTACACTCTTGTGTCCAAAAGAAGAGGGCTTTTCCAGTCTGATTCAGCTCTTCTTGACGATATCGAGACGAAAGCCTACGTGACAACCCAAGCCATCACTCATGGATTAACCTTTGCAAAAGATTTTGCTGAATCGATGGTGAACATGGGTAACATTGGAGTCCTCACTGGAAGAGATGGTGAAATAAGGAAGAAATGTGCTTTTGTTAATTGATCGATGATAAGTTTATACTTCTGTTTTTTTCGTTTCAGCTGGTGATTGAATTTGCAGGTGTACGCAAGTACATCTAAGATGTTTGTGCGATGATGTAACAATTTGATGTTTGTTTGAAGAAGTTGCAGCCTATTGGTTGCCCAACTTTCAATTATTTTCTGAAAATAAATTTTATGCGGCTATTGCCATTCTATAGTTCGTTCTTTAATGATAATAAAATTAAAGAAGGGAACAAGTTCTATGGAGTATCCAAACATAAAAATAATTTTTGTCATTTTCTAAATTCTATATATGTAATATCCAAACACTAAAAATTACAATTTCCAGAATTTTAAATAATGAAGAAATAATTTCTAGAATTTGAAATTCCTATGAAAATTACAACTACACAACCTAAACTTTACTTTAGATTTTTGCCTACATATCTAATATGCCGATACTCTCCTCCACTTTATTACCCACCCAACCAGAAGGTAAACGGGTATTGAGTTTCCAAAAGCACCTTGCTTGGTATTAGTATGTGATTACATTCCTTGTATATAAACCGATACATAGACTTCACTTTTTCAACGTGAGACTCTTAATGATCTAATCTAAGCCACTTTTTTCCGATACCAATATCGTAGTGTACTAGAAATGGTATATGGTGCACGAGCTATTTCTTGTTAAGGCATTTTAATTTAATTTGATTTGTCATTTTATCCTCCATATGGCATCATTGATGGAAGTTCAATTTGCCAATTAAGTAATATATTTTTAGCACATATATAATACATCGTGAATAAGCAACCTCTGTTTGATATTTGGCCTCAAATTCATTGACTTCATGGGAAAGAATTTTAAACGCAAATTGAACTTTTAAATTTAGTACCTCATCTTGAGCTAGCTAGTATGCATGTTACTTGGGGGATAGGTCAACATATCTCTAACCATATAACATGTTCTGGCAATAGAGTTGTTAAGATGTGAACAATTCTTAATTCTTTCAAATGTTTCCTGCAATATAATTTTGTTTCTGTTAATTCGACCTTTCATACTTCCCCTATATTGTTTAATTTTTTTTCTTCCAAATTTGGAGGGTGAAGGGTTGCTCCTCTTTCAAGAAATCGTGTAATACTTATAAGTTCATATCGTATATGGGAAATTTGTTAATTGTAATTCTTTAATATGTTTAATTTCTTATCGCTTCGAAAATAATATAATCGTTTTAAGTTGATAAATAACTATATGACAGTAAGGTTATGACATATTCATTATTCAAAGGCCTACTAGGCTACTATGGCTATAAAATCCAGACTTTGCATGAGTCTCGATCATGAACACTACCTCATCACTAGCTTGTAAGTTGGTCAACTCGTCTCTCTAAAAACAATGGCTTTTCAACATAAGCTTTTCTCAGTTTTTGTCTTGCTTGTTCTGTTGGCTTTCAACTTAAGCGACGCGCAGAACTTGAAAGTCGGTTTCTACCATAAAACATGCCCAAATCTAGAGGCTATTGTCGCGACCACTACTTATCACTACATATCTCGGGCACCAACTCTTGCTGCTCCTTTGTTGAGGATGCATTTTCATGATTGCTTTGTTAGGGTATGTGCACGTACAACAATCAATTACTATGACCGAGATTGAAGTTGTTCTAACAATGTTTAATTTGTTTGTAGGGATGTGATGGTTCTGTGCTAATCAATTCAACAGCGAGCAATCAAGCAGAGAAAGCGAATTTCGCCAACCTGAGCTTGAGAGGGTTCCATGTCATTGACGCTGTAAAATCTGCAGTAGAAAAGAAGTGTCCCGGCGTTGTTTCCTGCGCTGATATATTGGCATTGGTAGCACGCGACGCAGTAGGATTGGTATGACAAATTTAAACTTGTTCTATCATCCACATAATTCATTTTAAATTTGTTGATGATTTCTTATATTGGATTCTACTGAATGAGTATTTTCTTTCAGCTTCATCATGGAGCATTTTGGCAAGTTCCGACAGGACGAAGAGATGGAAGAGTGTCATTAGCCTCAGAGGCCGCAAGAAACTTACCTCCTCCATTTGCCAACATTACTCAGCTAAAAGCAATGTTTAATGGAAAGGGTCTAAGTGTTAAAGACCTAGCAGTTCTATCAGGTAGATTATATACACATTTGACTACACTTTTGTGTCTGCTTTTGTTTCGAGTACTTGATCCCTTTTTGGTCTTAATTAATTAGGAGGGCACACCATCGGAACATCTCACTGTGGAGCCTTCACAACTCGGTTGTACAATTTCACTGGCCGCGGTGACACAGACCCGAGTTTGGACAAAAATTACATTGCTCAGTTGAAGATCAAGTGCAAGCCAGGAGATATCACTACCACCATTGTTGAGATGGACCCTGGAAGCTTCAAAACATTTGATGAAGATTACTACACTCTTGTGTCTAAAAGAAGAGGACTTTTCCAATCTGATGCAGCTCTTCTCGATGACACTGAGACGAAAGCCTACGTGATACGTCAAGCCACCACTCATGGATCTACATTCCTAAAAGATTTTGCTGCCTCAATGGTGAAAATGGGTAACATTGGAGTCCTCACCGGCTCAGCTGGTGAAATTAGGAAGCAATGTGCTTTTGTTAACTGATGATATCATGTCAGGTTTATACTTCTTGTTCATTTTGTATGGTGATCGATCATGTAATAATGCTGGTGTTGTTCCTTCCTTTCCAAAAAATGGCAGTCAAACTGGGGTTGCCTAGTCATGTGATTTTGCAGTCCATGCATGGTAGAGATTTCACCATCTTCTCTGTAACTTTTCAATTATTTTCTGACAAATGAATCATTGTAGGTCATTTCATTTTAGCAAACAAATCACATTTTCGGACTTCATCGATAGATCGATAACATTATGTGACAGATAATCAAATGCTACTATATCAGTTGTTCGCCTAGCTAGTTGTCCTTACTTTGTCCACTTTAAGAGGACGATATTGTCTTCACTAGCAGCCGTGGATCTTCCGGTGTATTACCTCACCTTTTATGGTCGATCATTAGTCAGATATTAATAAACATTAAACACATGATATTCTCCTAGCTTTGGCATTATTAGTCTTTCATTTTTATTAAAGATTTGAGCTGTAGAGGCAGGCAAATAAGGCTTGAATATTATTCTGAGACAAAATGCAAACAAAATGCTGGTTTGTGTTTGCATACAGGTTAATTGAAGGTTATAATAAGGGGTCAGACACAATGTCATTATTATAGGTGGCCAACGTAATTTCTTAACATGATCTGATTGTGTTCATTACTATATTAATTCTGTATCAGACTCTGTTTTTTTTGGGGGGTCTAAATTATATATCAGACTAGTCATTGTAAAATAAACAAGTTGATTAATATATACAGGAATCAATTAAAGAAAAAATTTCCTTTCAAAGTACATAGTATTAGAACCTACCTCTCTTTGTGCTTAAAAAATTGATTACAAAAGTTGATGACAGGCTAACAAAGGTATCTGATCATCTGGTGGCATAATCACTTTATCTTCTTTTCTGAACTTTTATTTTCTTTCTCAAACAAAAATTTTCTAAAGGAAACCAAAAGTGTGTTCTCCCTTGAATAATTCGGAGGTATAATATGTTCCCATGAATAGAAATAAAGAGGTACAAATCACAGCTACATGGACGGGGATGAAAAAATGACTTCAGCAAGTTTTGTATATGTTCGAACTTGCACATATGAAAATACAAAAGTCCAATGGTCCGGTGCTTCAAAAGCTTAATTTGACGCTCCAAAACAGTGCAATTATGCCCTCTAATACATCATTTGCATAATAATCGCCATTAATATAAATTCCATTATGCCAATATGCCCTAAACACAAACTCTGGACCAGAACACAACAGAGGATAAGACAGGTCGACTCTACTCTTTTTTTTTGTCTCTCATTTGTCATTCCTTCATAATATTATTTCTTCTTTTAGAAGCAACTATGCTGGTATGGTGGCAGCAGATATCCAATTATTAATAACAGAATTGGAACAGTTGAATAATGTGAATGTGATAGCATTGCTGGTATAAGAGCAGGTAATTTATACTCACCAAATCCACGTTAGAGTAGAAAAGCCACCGCCTTTGACTATGAAAATTGGAGTGAAGTTAATCCAATACTGTTAGCTCATTTCTCGAAGATGAAAGCTTTTGGGATACAATAGTTGGTAATATATAGGGTACGTTTAGAAGATCAAACGTTTCTGCATCCGAATACTCCAATCACCAATTTCCACTTCTTTGTTTGTTTGAAGTTGCAAGATGAGGCTGCACAACTACTTAAGCTTTGATTCATAGTGTTCATATTATTAGCGTGATATATATTGTTAACTTATTCCCGGAGACCTTAAACTTTTAGGACCAATGGTTATCAAAATTGGTATGGAAGCATTCTTTGCAAGATGTCTTGGTTTGATACATATATATTGTTGGATCATTCTGTCTGGACTTAAATTTTTGGAGCATGGAGGTTCTTTAAGACATAATCTCCTTTTACCATGAAAAAGGACAATTTTTATGGCGGCATTTGACCATAAAGATGTGTGTTGTGACTGTTGTCACACAGGTCAAACATAATCCATAATCAAATTAAAAACCATTGCTCTTTGGAAGATGCTTCACTTGTGAGGTATAAGCCTAACTGCTCATATTATTCATTAGTGCTGTAGAATTACAATAGAATATGATAAAGCATTGGCCACGAGCACATGTTAGTTGGGATAGCTGGACTATTTTCGTCACCCTCTTTTTGTCTTGCAGCTCAAATTGAGGTCAATAAATTTCCCATCCACAGTTTTGGAAATCCCAAGCGCATTAAACTTGCTTCCTCCTCGGAATTAAGTACCGGCATTGCATCGTTGCTAAAGATGGGAGGAATTCGACTTTCTGGGATTTTAGTTCTGTGTCTTTTGGTAGTTATAGGCTCTGCTGATGCTCAGTTGCAGCTGGGTTTCTACACCAAGAAGTGCCCAAAAGCAGAGAAGATTGTGAAGAACTTTGTCGAAGAGCACATTCGAAATGCTCCATCACTTGCAGCAGCCCTCATAAGAATGCACTTCCATGATTGCTTTGTCAGGGTTAGTTCGTGTCCAAAATCTTTTCCATTTAACACATTGTCTAAGCTATACTAATTAGTTACTAATATTTAAGCTAATGCTTTGCTTAATTTACAGGGTTGTGATGCTTCTGTCCTTGTGAACTCAACTGCAAGCAACCAAGCTGAAAAGGTTGCTCCCCCAAATCTAACACTAAGAGGGTTTGACTTCATTGACAGAATAAAGAGCTTAGTTGAAGCTCAATGCCCCGGAGTGGTTTCATGTGCAGATGTTATTGCTTTGGCAGCAAGAGACTCTGTTGTAGTAACAGTAAGTTCTCCCATCAAAACCCAAAAGCAAATCAAACACTTTTTTTTTTTTTTTTAAAGGAACCTACTTAATTTTGTAAGAGGTTTATCTCTTTGATAATTACTTGGTGTGGTTATGCAGGGAGGTCCCTTTTGGAATGTTCCTACAGGGAGAAGAGATGGAGTGATTTCAAGATCATCAGACGCTTTAGCCAGCATCCCATCCCCATTTAGTAACTTCACCGCCCTCCAAACAAGTTTTGCTAATCAGGGTCTTGATTTGAAGGATTTGGTCTTGCTCTCTGGTAAAGCTAATCATGTACTTATTTTTTAGCCGGAAAATGGGGTTAAGATATATATATATATATAGGACTATGCACTTTTAAAGTACATAGTTCTAATGCAAACCGTCAAATCAGATCATTTAAAGAGATCTGACGGCTGACATTAGAACTATGTACTTTAAAAGTACATAGTCCTATGTAGTGGAGAAAAATTCTATATATATATATATATATTATGTTACTAGACTGTCGATCTGAACCAAGTCTTGTTTGAACGTCAAAATAAACATCACGTACCTCTAGATCAATACTTACCCTTTAGGTTCAATTATTTCAGGTGCTCACACCATTGGTGTCTCTCATTGCCCATCGTTTACAAACCGTCTTTACAATTTCACTGGAAAAGGTGATCAAGACCCAGATCTAAACAGTCAATATGCAGCTAATCTCAAGGCAAAGAAGTGCAAAAGTCTAAGTGATAACACAACAATAGTTGAGATGGACCCCGGAAGCCACAGGTCATTTGACCTTAGCTACTACACACTCTTGCTCAAGAGAAGGGGACTTTTCCAATCTGATGCTGCTTTAACCAAAAGCTTAACCACTTTCAACTATATCAAGCAACTCCTTCAAGGTTCGAATCAAAATTTCCATGCTGAATTTGCCAAGTCTATGGAGAAAATGGGTCGGATTAATGTTAAGACAGGCTCATCTGGTCAGATTAGGAAGCATTGTGCAGTGGTGAATTAATAGTTAGGAACCTTACCACACTTCGTTAATTTTCTCGCGTGATAATGTTTGTGTATGCACTTTGATATATCGGTTTTGTGTGAATAAATGAGGTTCTTCATGCAGAGTCTTGTTTTCTCATTGAAGATCATATCATGTAATGGCTATGGCATACAAGTTAAATTATATATTGAATTTTGTTTTTCTCTCTCGATTCATGCTTTAGAAGCTTATATTGCGCATTTGCGCTTATGTTATAAACTAACATATATTGGAAATATTATGGTACGTATGTCGGGCATTTAGGTGGGAAATTTCCTTTTTTAACAATATGGTTTAGGAAAATATTATGGTACGTACGTCGGGCATTTAGGAGGGAAACTTCCTTTTTTAACAATATGATTTAGCTCTATATTGCACCAACACGGACAAGGTTCAACTAAACTAAACTTTGGCTTAGTTTGGAAGCCAAATTTTTCCACAGCACGCACTCATAGCCTCTCTATATCCTTCGGCATAAATTTTGTCTTGTGTGAGTCGGTTTTTTCTCCACTTCGATCAATATTTTCCCCAATTTTTGAACATTTTGTAATCCTCGCAACAACACGCCAAGACCATGAATAGGTTGAATAAATTTGATTAAAAACATGATATTGAAGTCACTCCAATATGGAATTTAAACTACTAAAGTCAATATATCGAAATTCATTGATCCAACACCTAATGAGGGCGATGTTTTGAGTTTTTCGTTAACGATAGTGATCCGATAAATCACCGGTGGTTTTTTTTTTTGAGTAAAAGAAACATTTATTCAATAACTTGAAAGATTATAAAATACGAGAGCGACAAGTTGTAGTATCTTTCTCACACACAACTCGAGTAATAGAAGAATCATGCACATCCCAAAAATAATCATTGGTTGTGCAGTACAGTGTAGTCCAGTTGGACAAGGCAGTGACTTACCCAACACATACCCGGGTTAGAGTCTAACCCTCCCCACATTTCTCGAACTTTGGAGCCTCATTCCTCTCCATAAACAAAAACAAAAAAACAAAAACAAAAATCGCTGGTTACAGTTAAAAAACAATCTACATGAACCACCGGCTTATTAGTTTGTGAATTTATTCATAATTCTCTCTTTGATGATTTTTTATTTTTATTTCGTTGAAAATAGAACATCAATTTTATCTATAAGTCATCAAAATTGAACAGAATAAAAGCCCTAAAAGCCCAAAATTGTCTAGGAAAAATAATAAAAGCCCACAAGCCCAAACTAATTGACACCCTAATTCCCAAGTCGCTGCCTATATATACTCCCCATCTTTCACATTCTCGTCATCCTCTCTTCCTCCGCCTCTCCTATGTATCAGAAATTTAGGTTTTTCAGTCCAATTTTTTCTTCAATTTCAAATTTTGAAGTGTGCGGTGATGATACTATTTGTGGACTAGAGTTTATGATCTGGGCTCTTCTCCCAGAACTTGATTACAACCCCTTGGCTGTCTGAGCACCTTTCATCTTTTCCCATCTCTGTTTTTGTGTGCGATTATGTTTTCTTCATATTATTGAATCTGAAAATGGAGCTTATGATGAAAAGTTTTAATTATCTTAGCGGATTTCAGTGAGATCTTAGTATCAATGATCTGATTGTTACACACACTGAGGCTCAGATTTCATTTAGTTTTCATCTTTTCTGTTTATAAATCCATATTGGGATGTGGTTGCTATGATGAGGTTAAGCACTTGGACGTGTTTTGGGTAGTGGACGAGACTTGTTTAGGGTCTCGCCGTGAGCTCAATACAAAAACGACTTCTCCTTCCACTGAGCTCCTACTCCCACATCTCATATGGTCTAGTTTTATTGTTAGAAATCAAATTGTAGGTTAAATTGCGTCCATTACCAATTCTGGTGGATTATCTGTGCCGCTTGATATAATGGCTTGGACGCTAAATTGAAATTGTGGCCATTCTGATCTGTGGATATTCAATGCCATTTGATCCGGGAAACTCCACACACATGTAGTAATATTCATCTCAATTGTCACCCGTAAAGGACATTAAGACAATCCAGGTCTGATGAACATGACTGAAAATTAATCTTGAATAACAGTGGAATTTCTTAACTCGGGAGGAGTTTTCATTTGGGAAGAGTAATACATTGTTTGGATAATTTTGGGTGGGCTTCCCTTTGCCTGGGTTGCATAGTATCAATTTGACCATGTTTGGCGAAGTGAGACAAGGGAGAAGAACTTTCAAGAAGAAAAACATTATACAATAAACATAAAATAACTCCAATAAAAACCACAAAATCATTCAGACCAAAAAATATATATCACAAAATCATAAAACTTTGAGGGAGTGAAGATTTGAGTAAGGATTTTCTTTCAAAAAAAAAAAAGATTTGAGTAAGGATTAGGCGAGGACGTTTCATAAACCAAGTGATGAAGAAGGGTGAGGATTTAATTATTACGATAGGTCGGTCAGTCGATTTCCTCTAATGGTACAAGGTTGTCTAACGCTTGCATAAAATCTCACGAGAAAACTTTATAATTTCTTTGATCAAACAAAAAAAATTCCAAATTGGTTAAAATTTACATGTTTATGTATTAACCATGCGTTTTAGAGGTAGCCAAAAAAACATGGCGTTTTAGGAGATGAAATTGGGCAGTGAACATCTTACATACAATTCCCAGATTTTGTGAAATTCCATGCTCCATTCAAATTCTGTAATACCTAAATACTAAGTGGGAGTGGTCGGTTATTTTCTCTATTTAAGATCAATTTGTGACGGAGAAACAATTGTACTCTTTTATGCGTTCTGCTTATTTGAGGGACCGAGGGACGAATGAATACAACTGTGCATTTAATTTCAGCTTTAAAATTCACTTGTTTTTCACAATTCTTTAAAAATTGTCTTTCAAGTGAATACTCTCGACTCTTTTATACTATGCATCTAAAAGAGAAATTCCATAGTGGGAGAAAGAAGAGCCATGATGGAGGCAGTGGAGGTAGATTAGCATAGAGAAAGAAGAGAGAAGAGCGACGAACAAAGGAAGAAGAGCAAGGGTTTTAAAGAACTTTTTCGTATCTTTAGAGTATTTCTAACAATTTCTCTAAAAATTTTATATTTTGGAGACTTGGTGAACATTACTTTGTCGAGACCTACGCTAAATTCAACCAAAATAAAAATTCTTTAACGTTTTACTAGCTTTCTATATCTTTTATACACCATAGTATACATAAATGTTCTCTTGGTCACCTCATGACTAATAATTTGTGGTCTCCTCATGGCTAATAATTCATGGTCACCTATACTTAGATTTGATATCAGCGATTGAAATTAAATTAATGTATTTGAAGTGTTTATTCTTAATCATTGATATTAATCCAAGGGTGATCACATTGGTCTCCAGGTGGCCAAGTGAACCATATTCTCATAAAATCAAATTTAGCTCATATTGGACACAAGTGCTTTTTAGAACTCACTCTCCTTCTATTCTTCTTTTTTTCCCTAAATCCTGCTTCACACTGGTTGTCCAATCATCGATCATATTCCTATCGGAAAAAAAAAAAACCAACGATGTTTAATTGGTATCATGTGGAAGCTTTTTGACGAGGAAAAAAAGTAAGTAATGGCTCATTGGCTAGCGCGATTCAGCTGGTCGTTTCATTCGGCTAATTGCCAAGGCATGCCGTGACACCTCCAAACATGTCAAACTATATATGTCAACTCCCTTTTTCTTGTAACTTTGTCTGTGACAAAACTTAACCAATGTTAAAAAATAATTTTTAAAAATTTTCCAACTGACTTTGCTTGAAAAGTTCAAGTTAGTTGGCACACCTTTTAAAATTCATGTTTTACCAATAGTAAAGTTTTGACACAGATAAAGTTAAAAGAAAAGGTGCAGTTCACAAGAAAACATTTCTAGGTGCCCCTGACACTTCCAACAATGATCATGCTAGCGAGACTAACTAACTATGTCTAGCGAGGCTAACTAACGATGCATGCCCATGTTAGTAAGGGTAACGATGCTTGTGCCCATGCTAAGGATGCCAACAATGCCCATAGATTTTTCAATGTAGGAAAACTAGAAAATTCATAAAAAATAAACAATTTGAGATTTTCGAGCATATCAAACCATGATATATTTAACTGAAATATGATGAAAAATGAACTGAGGTATTCAGATGATATATTTTTAAAAGTTCAAGTACCTTATTATCATTTTTGAAAGTTGAGATAAGTCAAATGACAATATGCCCTCATAATTAACGAACAAGTAACGAAAAATAGACGGAAGTATCCCGATGATGTGTTTTTGAAAGTCCAGGTACCTTATTAATCACTTTTGAAAGTTATGTATCTTTTTGTTTGGTGCATCAAAGTTTAGATCTTGTTGGTGATAAAACTTTTTTATTTTTTGAGAAACATGCAAAGAAGTTAGTAAATAGTTTGGCATGAAAGAAGAGGTAAAGAAACACATAACAAAAGAAAAATGTATTTCTAATTTATGATAGTAAAAGGCAATCAAAGTTTTGAAACAATTGAAGTAGAGAACTTCCAACAACTAGTGATTGCTCATCAAGACGTTTTTCCTCGGATAATTCTGATGCACTCAATTTTAACGACTAGACAACAAATAACCAAATGTTGTACACTATTTAGCCTCTAGCATCCTCATTCAGATCATCAACAATCACTTTCGCCACGTAAATAAATAATTCTCAGCTCATTTCTTAGACGCAAGATATATGCCTGATATTATGGCAGCCCCAGCAACGGCAACACCAACAGATTTAAGAACTTTTGCCGTGGAAATACCTGTCTTTTGTGAAGGAATTTCCATAAGATCATTCACCTGCAGCACAAAGCAAAACACAAAAAATTCATCAAAAAGTAGCCTACATATGTTTTACATCTATTCTTTATGAAACATGATAAGAAACCACTAACGGGAAAGCAAACTGTTCCAGAAAGTAAATCAAAGATGAGATCAAAGGGTAAGGAGTTAGATTGCCCATGTTACTTGGTGTGCATGGACTGTTTTTATAGTTAGGATTGATGATAAAGATAAGTTCCAATTTATAGAATTTACTAAGAAATGATTCACCAACCACAACAGGCTGCTTCCAGTGCTTATTAATTCCTTGGAGGTGCCCCTTTCCTACCACTGCAACTACTGAATTATGCTCCCGGGCAATTCTTAGTAATGTGGAAGACATGTACCTGAATATTGAAAAACATATATAAATATAAAAAAATAAGGTCAAAATCTATGCAAAAAAATTATAAATTAAAAAATGTAGCTGAAAAACAGGTTTCACAAAGTATCATCAAATTATAATGCTGTGCACAAATACAATTCCAACCACAATAGTTTCTCTATGGTGAATGTATTTTAATGTGGTGTGTCATCTTTTCACAAGCTACGAAGTCAGAATAGTACTTACTGATCTCGTTCATGTACAAGCGTTTCCATTAGAGTTGGGAACTCCTTACTCATCTCGTGAATCACAAGAGTCAGCATGTCAACATCATCCATTTCCTTTAGCTGAATATAAGCAAAATCAAATCAATAATCACAAGCACCTACATATTAGTAGCATTAACAAACTAATTTCTACTACCAAATGGAGTAAATGTTTATGCAGACCAACGAAGAGATGTGTATACCATTTTATTAAGATCTTCGGGATCTGGTAAAAAGACCGCTTGAAAAAGTATGGAGTATAGTAGTTTTATCTTATGCCAAAGTGGCATTTTTGCCCATGTCCTTCGCAAAGTAATCTGGTTCAGTAAATAGCAAAATCATGTCATAGTAGTCCTTTACAATTATTTTATTGCCCTTGCGCCACCAGATAGGGTGCGCTGCAATTAATGGACATCCTAATGAATTTTACCTGCACTGGACGATCACCAAGTACCACCTTACCCCCATACTTCATTGCTTCGTCATATGCTACACGAAACTCAGCACCAGGAAGCACGTCAAGCTTACTTGCAACCTAGCAGAAAACTGACACTGAATTACAATGCAAAAGAAAATACTAACAATCTTTAGAATTAATGCCATTATAATCGGATCAAAGAGGACTCATGGATAAAAATAACATACCTTGGCAAGGAACCAGCTGTAAAGAATTCCAAAGGCATTGTGATTCTTCTTCCACATATCTATCATTTCTCTCGCTGTGGGAACCTGAAGAACTAATGTGAGTACACATATGCAACTGCAACATGTATCTAACATGTCCTGAATATATGAATCAAGGACTACGCCAGAAAAAAATAATCTATTCCAACCGAATTGGATTGTCACAATTATCGAACAATTATGGTCGTTCACAGATGAACCTGAACACAAGTACCTTTAAATTCTGAGGACTAAGTACAGCTACTCTACTGGAGCATAGCTCCAAGAAAACAACCTGCACTCATCACACAAACACAAATTCTATTAAAATTTCATGAGATTAATATCAAATAAACCACCAAAACAAAGAAAGTAACTCAATAAGCACCTCTGGTTTCAAATAACTGATTACTGCTTCAACTTCTCTGCATGATTCCTATCACCAAACACAAAGCAAAGCCCATAACTTTAATTTACAAACAAGACATTCCAGCAAAATCCGCAATTTTCTTACCAATAAAATATAAGAACAAGAATTTCGACAACATTTCAGACGATCATTACCACTGAAACGTGTGCAGTTCCGACCAGGTGCACGTCGCAAACGCCGCCCTCAGCCGTGGACTCACACGTCAGCACCACCACACTCCTCGAAAGCTCCTCCGGGAGGACCTTCCTCAGGTCGGAATCTTCGGCCGCAGCGCTGGTGGAGACGACGTCGTCGTAGTCGTCGTCGTCCCTCGGCACCTCCACATTGACGATGCTCTCGGACAAGCTATCCGCCATAGAATTGTCTACGTGGACGAAGTCCTCGGCCGAATTCGGGTCGGGCACGGTCGATTGCGGGTCCATCGCGCGCCGTAGACGGTCGTAATTACGCTGACCGCCGGCGGTGGCAGATCCCGTAAATCTAAGGTTTCTTAGGGTGGAGAACTGCGCGAGCGATCGAGGAACAAAAGTAGGGCTGTTTCGTGAAGGAAGAAGGATAGAAAGTGTGGTAATGACGGAGGTGAGTGAGTAGAGTCGGGTCCAGCGATTCATAAATTTCAGGGAACAGGGTCTCTCTCAGAGAACCGGAAACTGTTCTTTTATAGTTGATGGGACACGTGTACGGTAAATAAAGCACGGTGATACTTATATGTATATATATAGGGTTCACTTGTTCCAGTTGCACTCTCTCTCTGCAATTCACCGAAGACCAAGACTTTGCGTTCCAAATTTGATTCTTTCTTTTCGACGTGCTCGTGCATTTGATTTTACGATGATTGAGCAGCGGAAGCTTTTCAAGACGAAGCTGTGCGTTTTATATCAGAGAGGGCGTTGTTCCCGCCAGAGTTGCTCGTTTGCTCACGGAGAGATGGAGCTACGCCGTTTCTCCGGCTCCGTTCACGGTACATTTTCCCCTTCACCCTCAATCTTCAGCAGAATTTTTTTTTTTTTTAGAAGAATGAAATCTGGTGTGAACAGAAATGCACGTCCTTTGTTTATATGAACTGTCAGATTTTGTTGGTTGAGATTACGTTTCTACTGCATTTAAGTGATGTTAAGTAATTCTGACATGTTTATAGAATTTTCATTAGAATGAAAATTCTTCTTCAATTCATGAATTCAAGTGATACAATGCTCTCTCCCTCCCTCTGTAGTTGTCTTCCATTCTATGGTCATCTATTGTAATCCTTCCCTTTGCTGAAACTATGATGGTTCTGCAATTTGGATATTATTTTTCGTCTGATGAAGCAAATTTGGACCGCATATGAGTTATAAGTTATGTTCAATGCCAGAAAGGTTGCGGATTTAGTCATTCAGTGGTTAGAGCTGCCATCAACCTCTTCTTGAATCACGAGACACATGTTGCATTGTTGGCCGCAATTATTGTCTCCCTGCAATATGGAAGTTCATCTCGACTCTTATTTTGTTGATCTTCTGGATATCATGGCTTATATTGCTCTGGGGAACTCTATCATTATAATGCATATTCGATACGTTATGATGGTTCAGGATTAGTTAGTTCTGGAATATATCTTCTATAGCCTTTAGACAACAAGCAGTTTTGGTAAATATCCATCTATTTGCCACTTCTTCAGTTTGTGGGGTTTACAGAGATCATGGTTTTTTCTTGGCTTGTCTTCTTGAGTTATATCATCAAGAACCTCTGTGATGGAGAAGAATGCTATCTTTGGGGAGAGTTCTTGTCAGAAACTACTTTTACATGTGCTTCAGATGATAATGCCCCTTACCCTTTTGACCTTTCTCATTGCATCTTATTCTGATCTATCAACAAGATGATGGTGATACCAATTCTCTTCTATCAAAAGCTACTCTGATGTGATGGTTATCTCAATGGCATAAGCTCAAATATGGGTTTACAAAGATAATTTCTCATATGATAGCAGTAGTCTCTATGGCCCCTTTGAAAACTGGCAAGGATGCAACATTATTGTTCATTATTATGTTACCCATGTTATTCCATAATGGTAAGCTTAAGCCTCACTATCATCAGGGGCGGTCTCCTTGTTTCTTCTGATAGTGAAACCAATAATTATTAGATCTGCTTTACTGAAAGATATTGTCTACCTCATTGCAGGTAGGCAGGACTCTGGAGGTAGTGACTTGAGGGATACAATTGACAGAAGGTATTCTCCAAAGCGAAGGTATTCACCAGCTAGTGATGCAAGAGGCCGACATACAGTTCGTGGTCAGGACTTATATCATTTTCCATACTTGGTTACATATGAGCAGAGTTTGAGTGTGTCTTCATATAGATGTTACAGAACTTATTTGGATTTATAATCATTCTTTCTTATATTTGGATTAGTTGTGGTAAACTCATTCAAGGGTGAATGGAACTTTTTGAGTTAGTTATCTAGTGTTATTTTCACTTCTATTTATAAATGTCAGCTGATCTTTTTCCTTTTTCGTTTCTTGCTTATAATTCTCTTGGTGGAAATGAAACGACAGAGTATAGTCCATCCAGGTCCCCTGAAAAGGAAAGGTGAGATTCCATTTTGCAATTTTCTCCTCTATTATAAAGTCCAACATTTACCTTTTTGGTTATGACTGGTTATTTGTTTCTATACATTCTTGGTTTGTCCATGATGGGTGGAAAGAGAGAAAAAAAAAGGGTGCTGTATTAAGTAGGAGGAAGGGCTGATTGAGAGAGGGAGAGCACATAGTGGACTATAGTACTATACTAACTAACCATTTACATGTAGTCCTAGAATTGTTCAGACTTGAAGGTTACTAGTTATACTAACTATATATACGTTTTGTCATTCTTATAACTAATTTTTTGGGAGATCAGTGGTGATTTTGGATGTGGTTCAAGTGAATAGTGAACACTCACCCTTCTAATTTTTTATACATCGTACCAAAGGTTTTTCTTTCAATTTAGTTTTGCCTCATCGTTGTGTTCACTTATTCTATTTTTATATATTCATTTCTGATAGCAAGAGAAGGAAGAGACATCACTTGGATGATCAAAGTGATTTTTCTGGAAGTTTGAGAATTCCAAACGAGCCTGAAGATGAAGCTAAAGAAGCCAGAAGTGTTTCTCAAAAGCAGGTACAAATTTTTTGTCAAAAGTTCTCATCATGAGAGTCAATCTACAATTCTTTTCTAATTTTGGTTGAAACTTTCCATTTTGACTTTCTTCTTTGGAATGATGGTGCAGTTAAAGGTAGTGCAGTCAGAGCTCAACATGGTTGAGCAGCGGAGATCTCAATTAGAGGTCAGTTCCAATTATTTGAATATAAATTGCACATTGATCAACACAAGTGTATTTTTTCTAATTGATTTTTTGTTTATGTAAATTTCAACATGCCAATCTAGTTCACAGGAAAGGTCTTTTCAGAAACTTATCTTGTATATTGTTAGTCTATATACTTCGAAAGAGAAAAGTTGGTCAAAGTGATACATCCTATGTTTGTCAGTAATGGAAATTTTGCTCTTTCTGTTTTTTGTGGTGCATATTCTCCACTATGCAACACTTCTACTATCATCAGTATGGTGGGAAATGAGTTCTGTATTGAATTTGGCTTCTTTTCTTTTGCTTTTGTCCCTGACTCTAGTACATTGTCTGCCTATTTTTCCGCTATTGCAGGTCTACCTGGGAGAGAGGTCTCAAGAAGTGGATAGTCTTACTTCTAAAATTGAGGAGCTTGAGGCTCAATTATACAGAGAGAAAGAGGAATGCAAGAGGTAATGCGTATACTATAATGGATTTGTGTTGTCCCTCTACAAGAGACTGTCACTGAAGTCTTACTCACTGAATGGTTCTTTCTTCCTCTTCTCTTTGAAACATGCAGGATCTCCTCTAAAGTTAAGACGTTTGTAAAAGCACATTCTCGTCATTCACGTATACAAGACCAACTAAACAGGCAAGCTCTTTAATATAATTTTAACTTTCTCTGGTTGCTTTTGCATTCTTGCATTATTGGAGTTTTAAAAGCTCTTGCAAATTGATTAATTTTATCGAAAATATGTAGATCACAGGTCCGACTAAATAAGTTGGGAGATCAGCTTGCTTTAGATATTTATGGAATTGATCCCAATGAAGAGGATTCAAGCATTAATATTGTCAGCGATGGAGAGACTGATTTTCCAGTCACCTTACAGAATGAGCGGCTGAATAATACTTCTCCAAGCAAGAAAAGGCTCGATGTTAATAGGGATTCTGCCAAAGAATCAAAACAAGGTGGTAAGTTATTTAACATTCCCATCCAAAGGTTTTGGGGATTTTATTATACAATTTCATCTCATTGTTTCAAGTTTTAAGTTTCCAAAAACCATGAGCCATGATGGTGCATAGAGGTTGAGCTTTTCCTTTTTAGAGCTCCACTTCCTTTTTTGTTGAAAGAAGAATTACTACCATGAACAACCTTTGTGGACATAATTGTTAATTTTCTATTTTGACCATCTTTAGACTTGTTTAGCTGAGTTTTGAAGTAAATTTGGTTTATGCTAATTTATTGATATTGTAGCTTATCAAATCAATGTTTGCACTATGTTACTGAAGTTGTTTTCCTCATGGATAGTATATTTGTGGTTTTTGTTGTCAATACTAAAATTTGGTATATACTAGCTCATGCAACAAGAGGGCATCTTTCCACAACGAGAAGACCACAGAAGCTCTCTCGGTGGAACATACACCCTGCTCAATCAAATCAGGTGAATGAAAATGAAGCAATGAGCAATGGAATTGGGAGTCCAAGGCTCTTAGCAAAGGAAGGCAAGCATGACAGTAGGAAGCCTGCTTCCTCTAGCATGCTCTCTGCAGATGTGGTACATCTTTCATTACTTTCTACTGGTATTTTGTTTTAATTTACTTATAATTTGCATAATGTTAGCTGAAGCCAGCAGCTAGATGTTTAACTCCACATGTGACATGGGACTATGGGAGCATGTTCTCAAAAAGTTAGACCTCATTATTTAATTGTGGATAGGGACACGTTCTTCTAACTCTTTTGTTAAGATGTCTTGTGTGAATGGCCTCCAGTTTTGTTTCTTCTAAACACATTCTTCTAACTTGTTAAGCATTGGGGCTAAATTTTATCCTTCTTGCACAAAGGTTGCATATATGCACTGTTAATTATCCTTGCATTGAAATCCTATGGACAACTTATGTGCAGTTAAAGAGTTCGGAGTCAGGACCTGTGGTACCGTCCACCAGCATGGCTGCTCACGCAGTTGATACTGAAATTGACATTGAACTGGACGAGAAAATTGAGAATGTTGAGAATGCTTCTAGAAGAGATGAGGGGGAACCTGCATATGAAAGCGAAAGATTTCCTCTTCCACTTCCTCCACCACCCCCATTCCCTCTTAAGAACTTTTCACGGGTCAGTACTTTTCATTCAATGTGCATTCCTGCTGATCATTAGATTGCGTTTCGTTGCTTATTTAAAAAGTTCCTACTCATGCCCCTTTTCTTTTTGAATATTATTCTCCTAATGAATTCATATATTGTTTTGGTTATATATCGCTATGATATGAGAACAAGTTTAACATATTATTATGGTTATTATTCCTCAAATATATTATTTAGTTTCTAACAAAGTTTGACTTCGCATGCAGCATGAGGGGGATGACGAGATTGTAGATATTGTGGATGGAGTTGAGTAGGAGATGGGCAGTAAGATGATTAATCTCTTTGTTTGGGATAGTGGAAGGAGAGATCAGTG
Source organism: Rubus idaeus (assembly GCA_030142095.1). Lineage (NCBI taxonomy): Eukaryota > Viridiplantae > Streptophyta > Magnoliopsida > Rosales > Rosaceae > Rubus > Rubus idaeus. Next base: position 37,539,844 of record CM057970.1, read on the forward strand.
AATGTAGCAGAATTGTACACAACAGTTAGTTGATTCATATGTTTCCTTTTGGTCTACGTATTATGTATCTCACTCTGTTCTCCTATATAGAGCACTTTTCCGAATTTCCTGTCTACTCCAACTACTTCTAACATTCATCTGTTATCAATGTGCTTAATATATGCAAGAGTTCCAATCAGCAAAATCAAAATGGAAAAGTTTGTTTTACTTGCAGCTAGTTTTTCAAATTGATTGCAAAATTGAAGTGCTTTAGCTTCAAACTTGATTGTACTCTCTCACGTCTTATACATACATTAAAGTAGAAAGAAAATAATGTCATGGAAAAAGGTATGGAAATTAAACGCATACAAGTAATGAACTTTTTGATGACCTATCTATAGTCATTTTCGTTGTCTTTCCCAAGCTTTCAAAGTTTCAAATTTGCTTCTCCTACGCATCTTGGGCACTTGCATTTAAAACCGTAATCCGCAAGTAATGCCTGTCTCTCCTCGAAAGGAAGGTCCTCATCCACATAAGAAATAGTAACCTGAAAAGTGCATCAAGTGTTAATCAATGAGTGATCACATATTGAGACTTCACAGTACAATAGACCGAGTTGAACTTTCATTTTGGTACCTCCTCTCCCTTCCAAATTGGTTTAAGGGCAATTATTGTTGCTTGGCCATCTCTGTCCTGATGATGGAGCATAAGTACAAAAGTGAGAAAGGAGTGCTATAGAAAGATGCCAATGGGCGCTATAAAGGTTCTCGAATAAAGATTTTAGCTACAGATCCAGCAAATAAGACTTGAACTTTATATATATATACCTCCTCTCTTTTGAATGCTTTGGCATTAGGACTACAAGAATGATTCATACAACTCTGTAGAGGATAAAACGCAGCGCCTAAAACCAAACAAAAGAAGACAGTTTTGAAAGATTACTAGAGAGGAAATCAAAGTACTTTCAAGAATTAATAACAAAGAAACTGCAAAAAGACATCATACCCTGGCAACAAACTGAATAGTCATCACCAAGAGCATCCAAAAATGGTCGCGTAATTTCCTCGGCTTCTTTCTGCCATGAATCACAGGGGATATGACATCAGAACCTTCAACTTGATAAATGTTGGGAGAAAGAGTTTGAATTCTAACCTTTTTAGGATCTGGAAGATCATCAATGTATAAAAAGTAATCTTCCACAGGAGATGCTACAACCAAATCTCTGAAACATAGAAAAGCATAAAAGCATAAGTTTTTAAGTTCAATGCCTCAGCAAATTATACATGCATTTTAAAAATGCGCGTGAATTGTTTCCCCCTAGCCTTTTTTCAATACCATTTTGCATGCATGCATACTACAAGTTAAATGGAAGAGACAGAAAAGGGGAGGAAGCCCTGATAAAGTGTGACTTACAGATTATTCAACTCAAACATGCCAATTATATGTCCATAAATTTCAAGGGAGAATACTGTGAAGAGTCAAGGAGTCCAAACTTATAAACAGCCTGAAGTATAAAGAATCATGATTCTGATAAGACAACACGCATCAAGTTCTAAACAGGGAAGGATACATGGTTTACATTCCTCATCAAAGATGGCTTCCTTTAGGAGCTGTAGTGACTGGAAATGACCCCAAAAAAGTGTCAAGTATCATCAGGAGACAGAAATTGAATATAGTGCTCAAAACAACTAAATTTTCTAAAACCATCTAGTCAAGAAGGAATTACCGAAAATGCCAGCTCTCTTATTTGCATCCTAAATTCAGTTTCATCCAAAGATTCAACATCAACTGGCAACGCAATGCAGTCCCACCACCTAAGATCAAATAAAATGTGGGGCAAAGAGCAAAAGACCTATGTGAGCGAAAACAAAGAAAGGGAAAAATGAAGATGTAATTACACTAATATACAGTAAATAATCACCTTCTCTTGTGTCCCACTGATAATGGCTTCCATGCTTCTAAGAGTAAGGATAGATATGGACTCCCTAAAATATTAGGCTTATTTTCTCCTTCAGACTGAGTTTCTTTCAACTTCCTGTACTTTAAAATGGTGGAAGCAACTGCCTGAAAAGAAACCGACGAATTGTCTTCCATTATTCAAATTATACAACAGCATAGTGATGCTCACTGCCCACATATTGTCTACTATCTAATCTTGAGTGTGTGATCCCAGCAAATCATGCTAAAATGAAACCAAATAGTCTGCAAGTATTAGATCACATAGAAATACTTAAATTAACATAAGACGATTTGAGATCAGTCAAAAACCCTGTCAAGGAACATTTTCATGTTCCTGACTAAAAATATAAAGAGTCAAATCATACAAAATAGTGAAAGAGCATTGGAAATGATTTAAAAGAATCAATATACCTTTGCAGCAAGGAGGAATATATCATTGGTTTCTGATTAAAAAAAAAGAACAATAAAGAGGATAGAACTAGAAGAGATATAAAAAACGAAATTTAGAAGGTACGGACTATATATAACCTACAAACTCAAATTACCATTGGCATGCTGTATAAACTTCACAAGTGTCTCCCTAGAGATTGATTCTGACCTCTCCCCGGTGCAAAGTAAGGAATGTGATGAATTCCAATCAGACTCTGCACAGAGTTTGCTACAGCATATTGGCAACAATATGACCAAGTTACTTATTGGTACTTGATGAAATAAAAAACAGTGCAATGAAAGGCAGGTTGGTACATTGTCTGTGCCATTGTCATAGTCCAAAGATAAACCATAGAGCAATGAAATTCAGGCTTAGCTTCAAAAATTCAAAAGTAAAATTTGGCTTACCCACCTGCAGTAATAAGCTTCTCCACAGCCACCAGGACATGGAACAGCCGGAGGCATCGAAAACTTGTCGGAGTAAGGCAAATTGAGTTGACCATTCATCAAAGATTGTGCAAGACCTTTAGGAAGGGGAAGCTTATCTTGGTAACTGGAACTGCTAGACCCACACTGTCCCAAGTCTTCTTCTTCTTCATCAGCTTGACAACAATCTTGACTTGCAGAAACTCCCAATTCTTGAAGATAAAGTCTCCTCCCAATTTGAAGCTCAACAGAACCAATAAAACGGAAACAGAAGCTACACACTAAACAGTCAATCTGCAACAACCCAATTGAAACAACATTCAGTTGAAAACTGAAATGCCCAGAAGCAATTGAAACAACACACTGAAAGTTGAAAACTGCAACGCCCAGAAGAAAAAGAAAACATCTTGGTATTATATAAGACCTTGTTAGAAGAATGCTGAAGACCCAAAAGCATTTTGTCCTTGAGAAGAAGCTCCTCTTCTTTCAAGTCCGAGTCAGCGTAAACACCTAAGAAAGAATAAAATTTGAATCAGCCGAATTGACAACGAGTCATGAAAATCTGAAAAGGGGTTTCAAGTGATTGTTGGGTTCACCCTTGCCAAGGTCTCCATTGTGTTTGACTCTGATGCCATGGCATTGCCTGCTGCTGGTCTTAATAAGCTCATTCAAGTACTCCTCAACTTGGGCAGGCGGAGGAGGTGTAAGAAGCGCGGAGACTTCATTGCCCAGCTCTGCATCGATTGGGCAAAAGCTCTCCATCAGAGAACGCAGCACAAACAACTGAGTTGCTAAACGCTAATGGCGGTCAAGTGGTGACTTGCAGTTGTTTTTGTTTTTAGGGTTTTTATGACAAGTCTAAATTTTGGTTTACCCCACAAAAAAGTACATAAATATGAAAAATGATTAATATTTGAATTTTTAAAAATACATTATCGGTATATTTCGGTCCATTTTCAGTTATTTGACCGTTAATTATGAGAGCATATTAGTTATTTGACATATCATAACTTTCAAAAGGGATTAATAAAGTACATGAACTTTTTTTTTGGTTAATAAGTACATGAACTTTCTAAAACATATCATCGAGATACATCTGTCCATTTTCCGTTACTTAATATAAGGGTATATTAGTCATTTGACATATCCAAACTTTCAAAAGTGATCAATAAGATACTTGAACTACTAAAAACACATCATCGGGATACCTCCGTCAATTTTTTATCATAACTCAATTAAATGTATTTTCTCACTTTTTTTTTGTTTTGATTATATCATCTTCTTTTCTCTCTTTTTTTTCCGACTTTCACCGATGTGAGAAACTGAATCTAATGTCACCAATGTATTTTCTCATGTATGGATGATGCACATAAAGTGCGTTTGAAATATAATGTATGGATGATCAAAATTTTGAATTAGTCAATACTTAAATTCATATTAATTAAAGTAATACCCTAAAAAAAATATTCAAAGTCTACTTAATTATTGATTATAGAAAGAGGATAAACATGAAGTTTTAAAGGAAAATCATGAAGATGCATAATTAATTATATTGTTAATTTTGAAGGGAAAAAATAAGGTAAGAGGAGGGATGCTCATGCTAGAGAGGGTAACGATGCATGCCCAAGGTAGAGAGACAAACGATGCATATGCCCATGCTAAGGATACCCACGATTTCCATGCGATTTTTCAAAGTCTTAAAACTATAAAATTAAAAAAAAACGATCCGAGATTTTCGAGTTCTGTCAATTAAAATATTTTAAAAAAAAAATGTTTTACCAATGGTGAACTTTTGAGAAATTTTTATTTTTCTTGTAGAAATCATGGTTTTTTATCTAAAACAGTGGGTTATAACACACAATTTTTGGGCCATAATCACATTTTCTTATTTTTGCACCAAAATTTTCTTACACTCAAATTATGATTTTAAGGACTTCTCGAGTTGACATAACACAACAATATCGACTCATTTATTTTTTACGATTTTTCAAAGTAGGAAAACTAGAAAATTCATTAAAAAAAATTATCCAAGATTTTCGAGTTATGTCAATTAGAATATCTTTTAAAAAATATGTTTTATCAATGGTGAACTTTTGAGAAATTTTTATTTTTCTTGTTTAAACCATTGTTTTTCATCAAAAACCGTGGGTTATAACATACGATTTTTGGGCCAAAATCACATATTTTTTTTATTTTGGCACCAAAATCTTTCCACACCCAAATTATGATTTTTAAGGACTTCTCGAGTTGACAGAACACAACAATATTGACTCGTTTATTTTTTTACGATTTTTCAAAGTGTTAAAACTAGAAAATTCATAAAAAAAATAAACGATCCGAGATTTTCAAGTTCTGTCAATTATAATATCTTTAAAAAAAATTATGTTTTACCAATGGTGAACTTTTTGAGAAATTTTTATTTTTCTTGTAGAAACCATAGTTTTTCATCCAAAATTGTGGGTATAACACACGATTTTTGAGCCAAAATTATATTTTCTTATTTTCGCACCAAAATCTTCCCACACTCAAATTATAATTTTTAAAGATTTCTCGAGTTGACAGAACACAACAATATTTAATCGTTTATTTTTTACGATTTTTCAAAGTCGAAAAATTAGAAAATTCATAAAAAATGAACGATCTGAGATTTCAAGTTTTATTAATTATAATATCTTTTGAAAATTATGTTTTACACTTTTACCAATGGTAAACTTTTGAGAAAATTTTATTTTTCTTGTAGAAACCATGATTTTTAATCCAAAACCATGGGTTATAACGCATGATTTTTGGACCAAAATCACATTTTCTTATTTTCGCACCAAAATATTCCCACACTCAAATTATGATTTTTAAAGACTTCTCGAGTTGACAGAAATCACAGAATATAACAATATCGACGGTATATTACGAGTTCTATCAATTAGAATATCTTTTAAAAAAATATTTTTTACCAATGGTGAACTTTTGAGAAATTTTTATTTTTCTTGTATAAACAATTGTTTTTCATCCAAAACCGTGGGTTATACACAAATCGTTAAATTTTTTATCATCAAGAGATTTGAGACGGTATATTACAATATTATAATCCCAAAACAAAACATTGAAGCCGAAAGTTGCATATATTGGAAGTTCTTATCAGATTGATAAGCAATAATTAAAAGAAAATTAAAAGAGAATGGAGTTTTGGAGGATTCGGCAATACCAAAATTCGAAATACCGAATTTGGTAGAAATGATCAAATATTAAAAAAAAATAGTTTGCAATTGGTACTTTCCGTTTTGAATTTGTAATGGCTATTACCTATTTGAACTGACTAAATGACAACTTTAGTCATGACTATACTTGAGAGTGCATCAAGAAAGTCTGCTAAACCATGGACTGCTCATGATCTCAAACTCTGACATGAAGCCAAATAGTGTGAAAAATCAAAATTGGAATCCATCATGACATATACTTTTAACCGAGATAAATTACATACATCAACCCTCTCATAAAATTTCCGGTTGGAGTTTGTATTTCATCAAATCTATTACACAAGTTTCAAACAATGCAGACATCCCTTGAAACAGTGGAGTTATACAAGAGCAAGTCTACCATCTGACTAGCGACCACCAATAACCGCACAAAAGTACAACGAGAAAACAAAGAACACTGAGCCTTAATGAGCTGGAGAATAAAGTATGAAATACATAAAACCCAGAATAGGGAGACGAAGAACCCTAATAGAAACCTAAAGACTTATATTTTGTATCATTGTTTCTCTGAGCATCAAACACATCCAAAGAACTGTTCCAAGGATGGTGAGTTAAACACATTAGAAGCAGCCCGTTCAGATCTGGTAGGAGAGATGTGAAGCTGATACTTGATAAACCTCTGTAACCAATAAATAAATGAATAATTTAGATGACAGCCATGAAAATAAGCATATACGTCAGAATATAGTAGTTTGAAGAAATAACAAGACAAGTAACAAGAATATACAGCTAATTGAAAGATGATCTCTGGATTTGTGTCGATATGCCAATCTGGTTCCAACTGCCGAACAAAGGATGTCCGTCCATTCTCTGTGCTGCAGAACAGAACCTGCACAGTTGCATCAAAAGAATTATGAAGTGAGGAAAATAACAGAAACATCATGAGGGCCTCGGGACTCTATACTTTATCAGGTTCTCTTAACCAAGCCAGTAATGAGAGCAACTCATACTGTTCATTCAGCCATTCAGGCCTAGTCATGGTAAGCTTATTTTCTACTTATAATAGAAAGACTTCCAAAAATTGACTAAGAAAATTATTAAGTCGATCAGAAAAGCACATCTTGAATATACCCGAACAAAATTGTTGCAAAGCCTATTGGAAAATTGTTGCTTCTCTTCAACTTCTCTAGCTCAATTTAGTCAATGTCAGCACAAAATTCAATCAAGTTTCTTTGTAACATACAGTTGGCCTTTCTCTAGGCCAGCAATCAATCCACAGTCAATTTCTCGTTTAGCAATTATTGGATCTTCCCACAATATCTCACCAATCTTTCTCAGGGCAGACCCCTAATTTTCTGAACATCACAATCCTGTTACGTTACCCTTAAATCTCTTTCGGCCCATATGACACATCGGGATCCAAGGATACAAGTACTGGTTACTTTCCAAGATCTCCATTCAGCCTAGAAGCTGTATGGATTCTTACAAGTCCAATACAAAATTTCTTTTTCATGATTTGCCTGGTAGGCTACTAAGATCTGATACTATATTTCTTCAAAGTGAAAGCACAAAATCGTTATTTTACAAAGAAGAATGCCAAAAGCGACTGCAAATGTTTATATTGCAAAACCCACAAACAAGCGAACAGGACTGTAAAATATTTCAAGGATTCTTAAAAGTTATATAATGCTATCAATACATATAAGTTACCTTGTCTTTGACCAAACCCCCAGATGTGAAAACCCCAGCATCTTCCAAAGCCAACAGAACCTTGTTCTGAAAAAGTATATCACTCATAAATTATAATGGAAACATATGTTTATAACAGAGCGATAGGCATATATAGCACAATAGAAAACACCATCACAAGTCAAATGTGAACCTTAAAAAATGAACATTTAATTAGCCATTAATAATTAGCATAGAAAGCCCAAAAAAATCCTACTAATACTGGTGTCCAAACAACAGCCATTAAGACATAATCTAAGTAGTTAGCATGTACGCACTACAAACTATCACCCCTCCCGTCCAACTGTGCCAGTATGTCCTAATAGTAATTTGATTACTGGATTAAACATGCCAATACGAGAACACACTTAAGCATGGGGTACACCAACCAATGAGATCAATTGCCAATTTTAAATGACAACTTGTCACTGCTTAAGAAAATAGCTTTAACAAGCTAGCAATGCTCCAAGTGATTAACAAGCATAGCATACGAAGATGAGCAAATGATTGATGCAAAGAGGCTCTCACGTACTTCACTTTCATCGTCCAGAACTCTTTCCATTAGATACAGATCGCAATATTTTGTAATCTCCAAGAGTACTTCTAGCACTGAGTACTTCACAGTCACTTGTTTCTGCCAGGAGCAAAGAAAAAAAAAAAAGGAAAACCATTAACCTTTCTTGGTTACAAGTTATATCAATAACTTTGCTGGAAAGGATGTCAGACCACCTGAAGTTCCTCCGGGCTACTTTCCTCCAGGATTACTCCGAGTAAACGACAAGTCACCTGCACAGAAGCTTTTAAGCATGAATTTGTTGATAAAAAGTTGTCTAAGCCTACCTATAAAAATCAACTCAAACGTTCATAGTTACAAAATTCCACATGGTATCAAATACCAGTTTTAGTATCCCATGACTTTTCACAAGAAGCAGTGAGAAGTTGAGAATGATTATAAGTTGACACGCAAGCTCTTAACAAATTACCTTTCTTCCTTCACTCAGTTTCTGTCTAACTATCTGCCCCAAGGTTGGCTGGAAATCACAGGAAAATGATTCAGCAGAAACCATGTCAGTAGAAAGTGGAGTAAAATCCATGTGGCAGACATATAACAGTTACCTTTACTGGCTGAAAGAACTCATCAACGACATTTTGTGCTCTTGTATCCTCTGACGATGAAACTCCCGTAGTTGTCAACGTTGAATTTGAAGGAGAATCGACGCCAGAACTACTGGGTGCAGGTGCCTGCCGCTTTGGCTGCCTTCTTTGAGATCCAGTGGGGGATCTAAAAAGCCTCCAGGTAAAAACTATTGCAACCGCAAAGCCAGCAATTGCCCCAATAGAACGTGAATTCTGATACCATTTAAAAAGTTTTGAGTCAAACCAACTCCGACATCTCCAATCCAACATCCAATTCATATCTCTAAGCCAAAATGAAGGCATAATAGAATAGGATATCACAAAAAAGTAGATGCTAATAAACCTTCAAAATCCACTAAAATCCATTGGGATTATCGATTTCTACACATCCTCTTTAAAAAACGAAAAAAAAAACATCCGATATAATCTGCCAAATTACAGGGGAGACATTAGCTTCACTGACCTAATGAGTTTCTCTTCACACTAGTCAGTTATACTACAGGTTTTGTGTAGATAAACTTATCCTGGTATAGGAAGCACCGGGAGACTCCACAGTAAACGTGAAAACTCCCAAGCCAGAGAACACTAACTAACCAATTTCGGCACAATTTTCTTTGATCATAGTATGAGAATTACTCTTTTCATAAAACCATGGGGAAATACTTGACTCATGCATCACATTTCACAAATTGAAAACTCCAACAGACGAAAACTTGGCTTCACTAAGTCATATTGAACTCACAAAGCCAATGGCCCAACGCTTCACAATATATTTGCAACAATATCATCCTCAAATAGCTATAATTACCCCTACACTTCTCAAAGAACCTACAGCCCAAATCAATTCACATTGAAACAGAGGCCAATTTGAACACGAATCAAGTTAACAAACAAAACTGGAGCATAAAACGACATGCCCCTTAAGTAATTAAACACAATTAGCAGAAAAGAACAATTTTTGGGTCCCGGGGGTGCCTATCAGATCTGCCAGAAAATCGAAGAAGATGATGAAAGAGACGTGAAAAGAAGGCAATTACCATGTTTTGGGATGAGATCGAGAATAAATTGGACATCTTGACAGTGAGATAAGCCCCGAAGCGCTTGATGAGTTGGAGCAACTCTTCTTTTGAAGACTCGGCCATGGTTAAACCAACGACAAGTCTTCTTACTCGGAAAAGTTTAGAACGTTGGCAACGCCAAGGTTTTAATACTTAGCGTAGGAGCTCAGGTTCTTTTTTGGCAAGGTAGGAGCTCAGGTTCTTCACCATCGCATATCTCTGAAATTACAGAAGAACTGGTGCTTTTTGTCAACGATCCCCGATACAGCGATTTTCCAAAGCAAATTATATTATTATTTCTTTTGCTGTCAAGCTCTTTCTATTTCTTTTTTTTTCTTTTTTTTTTTGAGAAGATCTGTTTCTATTTCTTAAAAAAATAAAAATAAAAATTATAAACCTTTTATCTTTTATTTCTTTTCCTGGCCAATCTTTTTTTTCCTTTAACTTTGTCAGCGCTAAAACTTTATCATTTTGTAAGACATGATTTTTAGAACGAGTTGATATTTTTGCGTTCTGTCAACTTGAGATATTTTTGAGACATGATTTAAGTGTGAAAAAATTTTAGTGAGAAAAAATCGTGTGTTATAACCCATGATTTTAGGTGATGAATTTTATAGTTCTTTTACTTTGAAAAATCGCATAGACATACCTCGCTAGCATGGACATCGTTTGATTCAAGATATATGCTCTATTTAACAAAAGTAAGTGTCTTATATTTCTTTCATTTTTCTGCATATAGTGGTCATTGGAGTTCTTATAATTATGTGGGGCATAACTATTTTATAGGATTTTTCCCGCAAATTGTAAGATTTGTATCAAACAAACAACTCGAGAGATAAAAACAAAAAACAAATGTCCTCATAAACAAGGAGCTATAATTTGGTATGATGAGTGTTTTTTCAAAATACTTCATGACACCTTATAAGTGACATGACTAACGGAATATATGCGACTAGTTTCTTATATCGTGCTTCTTCAGAAAGTTCGTCTGTTGTTGGCCGAACTATGCAATAAAGCTTCTGTTAGACCTCCAATATGGTATGCCAATGGCCAAGTACAACTTGAGGTCTCAAACGAGTATTCAAAAATTTATGGTGCGGCTCAATTCACGAAGGATCTTTCTGGCCATTCTTGTAAGATGTGTCTTTTAGAATGCAATAGTAAATGTGGCGGACGTGCTTATTTCGGAAGTTGTTATATTAGGTTCGAACTTTACCCCTTTGTTGAAGTGTAAATAAGACCATTAATTTGAGGTTAAAAATTGCAAAGTGAGTATGAATTGAAAGTTATGAATAAAACTTTTAATCAAATAATGGATCTCATGGATATGGCTTCTCTTCTTCTTCTTCATCGGGTTTCCTTGTTTTCTTTGGTGGTGGACGTTGTCCTCCAATGCAGTGAAAGCATTGGATAAATTTAGATTTCCATGTATCTTATTGATGAGTGAAAGCAACGAGTCATGCATTCGTTTTAATGTCATAATTAAGAACCACGTACAGAAAGGTGAGTCTAACTCTAAGCATTACAAATAGAACAGCCAAAGAACCAAGGTTTGCCTTGTACAATTGTGCTCGAGGATCGAAACCGAAACAAGCATTTTCTTATATGCACTCACAGTCAAGAACTAACATACTCAATTTTGAAAAGAAAAAAAAAAGAAGAAGTTTCTTGTTGAATAAATGACAAGGAAGGGACTATGAAAGAGCTAGAAAATGAAAGTTAATCCATAATCTGAGGTAGTGATGAGGAAGTCTGCGTATTTTCCGAAATTTCAGGCACATCAGCCATATCAGTAATGGGGACTAAAGCCCTTTCAATTGTTAGGCATGCCCCCCCATTCAGCATCATTTCTTTTTCCAAGAGAAAGCAATAGCTCTCAAACACTCTAGAGCTGACTGTGACTCCGAAATCCAGCAGGAAAAGAAACTCCACTTCTAGTCTGTTCAGTTCAGCATTGCTCACTCCCCCAACCTTGGCATAAAATGCATTGTTATAATGCCTGCATTTCCATTTAGTAATTACCACAAGAACAAACATAATCAATCAAAACTTGTATAGTTTTATATCACTTTTCTTGGTGAACACACGTAATTTTCCACATACTAGTTGTATCCATCAATGTTTATTTACTCTACACAATGAAACAAAAGTTGGGTTATTTATAGCGTGAGTCTCTGAACTATTTCCATATACTAATGGTTGATTAGAAACTTTCAGCATATCATTGAGACTATCTAAAATCCCAATTCATGAAGACAAGGGAGAGGTAGTGAGGTACTTACACATCATCTAGCATCTTAGAAGCAACCATGACGCTTGTAACCAGCAACCTATGCACATTCAAGGACAACACAAGCGAGTCAGGGTGTTTATGCACCAGTCTGTCTATATACACATACCCTACCACAAAACATGAGGGGCTACAATCTGTGTACTTGTACAGCCTCTCCAGGTACTTAGGTATGCTTATACTCGGAGCCCTCACACCATGAAACGGGTTCAGGCTCTTCCCAATGCCAGCCGAGCCGCAGCTTAACCCATCTAGTGGTTGGGTCAGGTCATCTATTAGACCATTATTTCGAGCCACCAACTTCTCTAGAACGAAAGATAGTATGGTTAGCACTCTTGGAATGCTCGGCTCCGGCCGGCTAAGGTGATTGGTGAACTCACCGGCGGATAACATTTAGGCCATTCTGGTATGTGGGGGCATGAAGAAGAGTTTTGGGTGGTCAAGACTGGAGAGTTTGTGTTGCATATGTGCATATCATCTGGGTTGGGGGGTGGTCAGCGCTTATGAACTGGGTTTTTGACACGTGTGCAAGCCATACAATTGGCCACTATGAGCTATTGATAAGGTGGTGGTTTGATAAATACAGGGAATACGAGTGAATTTGAACCAATTGATTCGATTATTAAGGGGAATGAAATAAGTGGTGGAAATTCTTTGACACAAGTACCAGCACAGAACACAATTATACGAAGGAATGAACCAACTGTGATGGGTGAACATCATAATCATTATAATTTATATAACGAGTCTGAGAAAATGACGTACATATTTTGATGTTGAAATCTAGAACCACCTAAATCTTTCTATGAACAAGAAACATTTCTCATTGTTCATGTAAATTGCAATTTAAAAAGTAACTGGCAATCCCTTTAGGGCAAAAAATTATACAAATCCATATGATATTGATGATGCTTGGAAGACATAACTGGTTAATGGTCTATACATTATGGCCACTAGAAACGAGTAATCTATCTTCCTCATTTGTGATGTCGCTCATGGAAAGCTGACCGTTAGACTTCGAGCTCATCTTGATCCACTCGTTTTCTACACGGAAGAAAACCCACTGAAAGCGGCGGAAAATCTCCAAGGCAGTGATTGCAAACACAGTAAGATAATTGTGGCGGAGATGAGCAGACAGCTTGTATGTCCAAGTACAGCGTAGTATAAGGTTGCTACTTATCACCCAGAAGTAAACCTGCAATACATTTCACAAAAAATCATATCAAGGCCAACGAAATAAGCTGGTCTATAAGAGGCCAATTCAATCATTTGGTATTTTGGTTAAGTCAATTCTGAGGATAGGCTAAGTCATTTGGTTTGCAAGGGAGTATGGTAGAGGGCCCAAGCCACCCCTACAATGCCTAAGTGAAGGTGTTAAAACCCACCGACTGGGTTCAGCATGGGCCAACAGAATACAAAGAATTAGTTTGCAGACTCACTTAACTTACAAAACCTGGACTTGGTACTTACCCATTTCCGTCCATGTATGAGGTTTGACAAGATATGTGATTTGTTGAACTTGAAAATCCGAGTGAAACCACTGAGAAAAGAGAATAACATATTTAGATACATGATAAATAATTTTTGGGATGCAACAAGTTCTAAGCATGAATCATCTGTGTTCTTTATATATGCCTTGAAAGACCATATGGTTTCATTCATTTACAGAGAACTTTCTGAGTAATCATAAGTTCCACAATGAGCATGTAAAGACATCAATAGCTCACAAATTAGGTTTCAATTATGGATCCGGAACACCAGAAAAATTATTCACTCTTAAAAAAGATTTAGGAACAGCGTGAAATATCAACAGTATCAACGAAACAAGTTAAACAATTATTTACTACTAGTAGTATCTGAAATGAAAAAGATCTCACATACCTCATGTCCCAATCTCTAGTCACGTCCCAGTAAAATGAGTACAAAGAGTTCAAAATAGCTGAGAGAAGCCAAAGGGGCCGATAGAAGTTTGTCCACTTCTCTGGGAAGACATGATATTTAAGGGCCGAGAGAAAAATCACAGGTACTGCAGTCGAATACTTTAGAGCTGAAGCCAGGAGTAGACAAAGTCAGTACTGTAATGACTAATGAGGCAACAAATTCACCAAATCAATATCAAAATAAAATCTACCACACAAAAGAATCTAGCGATGAATGACAAAAGTAGGGGCAAAGAGTACCAATTGCAAGATAAGAAAACAAATTCCATATTTCTCACAGCTGTTTAGATAGATAATAGATGTGTTTACATTATTAAATGGGTTTTACGATTTACCATTCTATGTTTACATAGACATACCACCAAAATTCTCAGTGTCTCAAAAGCATTGATGAGTTGGTAAGGCCAAGGAGAAGAAAATATGGTCAAACAAATGGAGGTAACAAATCAAAGCCACAGAGAAACCATCGAAAGGAACATTAAGAAGAAAGGCCATGTCAGCATACCATTCAGAAGGGTAGTTTTCTCTCCAGTATCCTTGTATTGTCGAAGGCATTGGAACAAACGAAAAAGATAAGGCAAAACAAGAACCAAAGGGATTGCAACAGAGTGACTGCCACAAACTGAATCAGCTTCAAACCATGCAATAGTGGCAACCTGCAATACTCCAAAAAAATTCTCTTAACAAAAGGAAGAAAGTACGACCCTCTGACAAAAGAAAAGAGCTGAAGTGATTCTGAAGCAGAGTGACTGCCACGAAACCTCTTGAATTGAACAGCACAATCAGAAAGACATAAAATTTGAACAAAATATATATTAACAAGGAAGACCTAACAAAGAATGTGCATTGACACTCGATTCTCCTCATCACTTTTTTGACATATCACTGACTACACGAACAAGACTTGTCTTCACTGAATTTCGTATTACAAATGGTACTTGATTGTATCTTTTCATGACACAAATCTCTCAAAATTCAGAAGAAAGAAACTGGTTTTCTTGATGCAATTCCCTTATTGCATCCAAGTATAAAGATATTCAGCAGAAGAAGCATATTTTCCTCTACCCTACTGACTAGAAAGTAGAAACGCATTTTATAATCTTTCAACTTTTATGAACAAACCATTTGGTTGTCATCAATTAATCAGGAAAAAAAAAAGGGGGAGATAAAAGCATATAAGAACCAACTCAAAAGTGGAACCCTGACCTGTCGATGGACCATTCGACATACTGATCGCTCCAAATCTGAAAGCACCTGGCAATCACAAAAGGAATTGGAAGTTCTAGTAACAATTAGAAATATCATCATAGACACAACTATTTCTTGATTCTACACTCCTGCAAGGTTAATCTTACTCTGCCTAAAATATAACTTTTAAAGTACACCTATATTCTACCTCCTTGGGAAACAAATAATAATAATTAATAAAGATGGAAACACATGTACTCTTTTTCTTTTTTCAAAAAGGAGGGGCCCTAAGAAATGTATATTTGTATACTATATAGGTAGAAAAGTATCAATATGTTTAATATCTAGTTTGTTATCACTTATCACAAATATTAAACTCTATGACATGTGAAATGACCTTCATAATGGTAGGATTAGACATCAGGAGGCATACCTTCGACATGGAGGTAAGAATATCGGCCAGGAAAAAGTCAGAAAAGGATATTGCCTGTACGCAGCAAACAAAGACAAGCGGTAAGGAAACATACTATACAGAAACAAGAAATTAAAAGCATGAATTCGGACCAGAATACAAATCTCATTCCAGGGGATCTGAGCATTATATGAATGGTTTGTTACAGCAATGCTGTCCATACATAAAATTATGCTAGGATATGGTTTAGAACTTAAAATTCAACTCTAGACAGATCTTTTTAACTCCCATCGGTTAGTGAAGCATGTTTTCTAATATATATGGGACTAACATTAGACATCACTACAACAGGTAGCATAATAAAAACCATACTTGTAGAATCACGTTATGAACAGGAATATTTCCCCCCGAGTGGATTTAGTCACACGACTCACACCCGGACAACTAACATATATTCACACTTAACAATGTTTGCTCACCATTGTTCGTATAGAAACAATAATGGAAAGATAGCCATACTTCTAGGAATCAAACATAAAATATAAATAACAACATATATGTTTATTAAACACTTAAGAGTTAAGACTCTTAACAGCATACATAGACATCAAAACATACTAGGAAGGTTCAAACAGATCTCTGATTTATTGCTAACACTGTAAAGGTCATCAGAAGGAAACTCATAAGACTCTTACAATAATGACAAGGGAAACTCATAAGACCACTTAACCTCCACAAAAAAATTTCCTTCACAGGTTTTTTCCCCTCAAATTCCAGAAAGACGAAAGGCTACAAGAGGAGGAGGTCCTGAAATAGATCTTAAAAGAAACAAACTTGCCTGTAGAGGGAGAACTATACGCCAAAGAGTCCTCAAAAAGTAAAAGCGAGATGACAAATAGAAAATGTCAAAAGGGAATATCAAAATCATTGCAACTGCAGCATATAAAAGTACCTGTAGAAGAATGTAATAAAAGTTAGCAAAATTATAATATACTAGTAAAGGACAGAAGAAATGGGATTTAATACTGTCAGTGTGATAAAAACTGATAGGCATATCATAATATGAAGTTATCAACAATTATAATGATACTAAATGCACTATTTATTCTAGTAAGGAAGACTTAATTTAGGCTGGGTATTGGTCATTAAGAATAAATTAAAGTACGTTTTTTTAATCACAGATGAAGGCATAGTAATACAAGTAATTTTAGAAAAAAACATATATAAACAACACATTGATAAACTTTTTAGACTGGAAGCATCTATTACACTGGTTGTGATGCAGCCAGCGACACTTCTCCATGTGAGTAAAGATAAAGATAGGCTGTCATGCTTGTTGGCACAACAATGGTCATCCATGTGGCACACTGCAAAAATCATTATTGAATGGTAAGAGTAAATCAATAAAACAGGAGGTAACAAGATGAAAATCAAGAATATAAAGGAGTTCAGTGTGAAATGTGCAACAAACAGCTTCCATGAAGAAACATGCAATCTCCTGTTTCTTAGCCTACCAGTTTGCTCTGGTTATCATTAAAGTAAGACAACTTGAAATATAACTTCCATTTTAGAGTTTTAAGATTTTTTTTTCTTTTTTTATGAAGATATAGAAAAGGAACTAAAAAACAAAAGCTTTTCCGCCACTAGAGATATGGTGTCCAAGTCAAAATGAAAACTACCATGCTCTTTTCCGCCACTACATTTTTGAAGTAACAACTCTTCAAACACCATGCTGGAAGATATATTTAGAAGGCACCTTATTGAAAACTACCAGTTATTACACTTCCTCTGTTTAATTTAAATAAAAACCAACAACAATGCCATCATACATTCATACACTTAAAACAAATGAAAAACATGATTCAGCCTTTTGTGTGTATAGCCTAATTATAAATGTGCAAGAAGATATGAGCATCAGCAAATACTTAAAACAATTACAATAATCAGTTCATGATGACTAATTAATAAACTGCCTATAAAATATGGTACCTTCCATATTTCTCTGTGAGTCAAATGATTTTGATCAAGATCGAAAATTTTAGGATAATTGACATTGGACTGCACGAAAACCCATAGATTTATTCCCCAAAACCAAACCATCATAGTCTGCGCATATATAAACCAGAGGAAAATGTATCAATACATGGATAAAGTACCAGAAGTATAATGGGATAGTAAATTCCAAATAAGAAACCATAACTAACCACAAGAAGAAGAGGATTATAATACAAAAATGCCTCGTATAGAAATAAATCTCGCAAATCCACACTCATTCTCATGACAGAATCCCATCCAATCTGCAAATTACAAGTATTTTTGTAAGAGACCTTGCAGCATGATCAAAATAAATGTACTTTTGGTTCTCGTCACTAGTAAATCAGACATCTTGCCATAGGAAAATGGAATATGTATAACTGACCTTGCAACAAATGAAACCCCACGCAAAGAACAGCAGGACCTGTACATAAAACTAACTTAGAAACTGTAAAAAGAAAGCAGAGAAAGTGATGATATAAGTATATTTGTGTGCTCAGCTATTGTAACTCATGATGTACCATCCATGACAATATTTTATAACAAGTACTCTAATAAATGAGAGAATGAATGATCACTCGTACTCCAATCAAACTTTGGTGATCCATTTCATCTATCTCAAAATACTTAATACACTTAACATAGAACTTGAAATTTTTCTGTTATGTTAAGAACTGTACAATTATTCAGCAAAAAGAAGCAGAAAGTAACTGAAACCTTGAATCTCCACAGCAAAGTCGGAGATGGCATTATTGCAACCGTACTCAATGGTGTGCTTCCACCCTTCATATCGTTTCCCTCTATCAGATGCACAAAACCCTCCTCAGCACCATTTTCAAGTTCACTTGCGCCTGAAAGATTTTTTCTATAACTATAAAGATGTCCCAAGGAACCAAAAAAAACACAAGGTGGATATATCTAATCAGTAACCATCGCTCAATAACCTAACTACAAGACTTAATTGTACCCAGATCAGAGACAACAGGTCTGCTACCCGACTTTCTTAAGTGCGGACTATTGGAAGGAACTGTCGCAAGACCTCCAAACATAGATAAAACCTATCAATTAAGGAATTTATCTGCGCCACCTGCCCAGCCAAAACCTGCATCAAATCACAGGGAAATTAGCATATCTCTATAAAGCACTAAACTTTGGTACAGTGGAGCATCAAGTACAATACTTTTCGAAAAGATGATGCATAGAGACAATGCATAGCTTTGATCCGTTATCATAAGTAATTCAGCTGAAGGAAAAGAATAAAAAACAATGTGATGCATCTGCAGGGTAGAACTAACTAAAAGACGTTTCTTTATGAGAAACAAGCACCTAATTCGACATTTAATTAGATGCATCAACAAAGGAGAGTAATACAATGTGAATTATGAAAACCACCTCAAATCCTCGAAATCACTTCATGAATATGACTTCTCAGTACAGAAATACCCAATTCCAATGAACACCCTAAGAACCCAGAAACACTAGTGGATTCCAATTCACAAAGATTCAGGAAAAAGCAATGCAACAAACGCAGAAAGCAGCAATATGAACAATTACAGAGAGGTACAGTGGGAATAGTTTAACATGGATCAGATCCAAACAGAATTAAAGATGAAAATAATAATAATAATAATAATAATAATGGGTTTTGATTAAATAAATGTACCTCGCAATGCGAACCTTCCCCGTGCTCGCTGGATCTCTCCAACCTGATCTGGGGCAAAAGGTTTGAGTGAGGACTAAGCAGAGGGAAGACGTAAAATGGAAAATACAAAGAGACCTATTTTGAAAATTTTAATAATTTGAAGGGAGTTTATTTGAAACTTAAGGCCGGTTTGAGTTTTTATGAGCGGACCATGAACATGAGAAGCGTCAAACTGGAAAGAGATTTGCCAGAAAAACACTGGGAAAGAGAGATGCGTTTTCTTGTTTACAAGTTACGACACCTTTTTCTTCTCTCTTTTTTTTGGTGAAATTCTAACCAAGAAGAAAAGGCAAAATAGAGAATCTGCCAAATTCCAAGCAAATACAACATACAAAACATTTTTTGCAAAACAAAAGACAAAAAATAATAATAATAACTACTAGTCTACAAAGCATTTTTTGTATTTAAAGCCAAACTTTAACCAAAATTTGAGTAGAATATTGTCTTTGGGGTTAACCTAGTGGTGAGAGAAGGTGAAAAATAATTAAGTTTGGATTAAGTTATTGACCATACTAACTAGTCTCTCATGTTAGACATACGACGTTATATATTTGATAAAATTGCGACCTTTAAGTCCCAAAATAAATTACCATGTAGAGCAATTTTCAAGAAGATTGTTTGAATAAAAAGTCATTTACCAAAAGCTACAAAAGCCCAAACCCCACTTACCCATAGGTAAGTTTTTTTATTAGCGTCCAAAAAAATAGGTGCAATTTCCATGCACTTTAGCGGTTTAAGTAGCTCTTAGTTTTGTTATCAATGATCAAAATATAGTATAGCGAACTTGATCGATTTAAGTGATCGATTAACACACGGACGCTCTCTCTCTCTCTCTCTCTCTCTCTCTCTCTCTCTCTCTCTCTCTCTCTCTCTCTCTCTCTCTCTCGCCCCTAGGGTTTTGCCATCTTCTCTTCGATCGTGGCAGCAAGAGCTCTCTCTCTACCCATGATCAAACACATTTGGCCTCCTTGTGTATGTCCTATCTTCAGGTATTTCCTACCCTCGTTATGTGGAATCTTCATACCATGTCATCGATCTCCTATTATGAGGGCATTGAAGTTGTCGTCTACAACAACTTTGTGACGATTGCTGTGCATGCTTTGTTCGCGTCAACGGTTTAGTGGTTTGAATGCTTGCAGTGGTAGCTATATATGGTGGTTTTGGGAGTTTTAGAGACGACATATTTTCCTACTCTGGGCAATAGAGTTTCAAATCATCTATAGATATAGGTAGCTTTGGCTACTGGGATGCATCTGCAACTTTTGGTTCGTTGCAGTGTTCTTTGAGTCTTTAATTGGTGGTGGTGTTTTGTCATGGCTATGGTGGTGTTCATAGTGGTTTTTCTCCATGGATGGATAAGTTGATTTTTGCGATAGAGGAGTCACAGGAGGAATAGCCATTAGCGGTGCTACGTACGATTGGTTACTGCATAAGGTTAGGGGTCTTCAAATTAATGAGCCAATAAAATATTTTATTATTAAGGATCATTGACATATTTGATTGAATGGTCAATAAAACATTTTATTAATCAACTAGCTAGACAATCAATCAAAACTTAGGCTACCCGTTGTGGGATTTACCAAGGCAAGCAATTGCAAACAAATTTCAATGAACTTGGACTACCCGTAGTGAGAATGTGAGATTTACCAAGAAATCAACAAGTGAACTTGGAATACTCTTCTTGGGATTTACTAGACAATCAAACAATCTTCAATGAAATTTGGATACCATTATCGGGATTTGCCTAACAAAATCATCATAGCTATGAAGAATAATAGAAATGGGGCAAAGCCCAAAATAGCAATAATCAAAGAGAGTCAGAAAACAAGGGAATATCACCAACCCAATTAATTCCAGAGCAATACGGAAGCGAATTAATTGAACCAAGAATGAAGAGGCTCCTAAAACGAATTATATGCGCAAGCAAATTGACTTTGATAATTATGCGTTTTAAATATCAGCTTAAGAACAAAAATTGTCACAAAAAATCATAACTGTCCAGGCCCTCAATATTTTTGTCTTTGTGGGAATAGAATGGGCTTAAGTTAATTATAAGCCTGTTAGAAAATATTGAATTAGGTAAAATATGTAGGGAAGAATTATACTTAATTATTGATGATTTTGGTTGTGATTGCGGTGGCTGTTGCTAGCTAACTGTGCTGAAGGAGTTCGTAGTCGTAAATATGGCCCTTGCGTCATTGGCATTGGCATTGGCCATGGAGATTATATAACAGATGAAATATTAGCACCATCCGCATCTCCCTATAGTTTGAAGCTTCATCAGGCAGCTAGCCCTGATCTGGCTCCTAATTATGGTCATGACTCGTGATGAAGCACTATCCGCTGATCGACCATCACCTTCCAAATACACCCACTTCACTTTAAAACTAGCTTCTCATGAATCTTTTATAGTTTTATCGTTTCTTCTTTCTTTTGGTGGAATAGAATTAAGTCTCTTTTTGTGTGTTTGCTAATGACCTCCATTGTTACATATTTATGTCTTTTGCATTGCGCTAAAGTATAAAGTCTAAACCATAATATCTTACCTAAGCCAAGTAGCCATGCCTAATTAGTCTCCATGCATGCATGTATTGCTTACAAGAGATAAGGTGAGAAATCAAATAGCTAGTCTGAATAGACAAAAAATATATTCAATTGTATCGAACCCTAAACGCATAACTATATATTACAATTAAGGTCGAGAGACACCTTCTTAATTTTGTTAATATTTTTTTATAAATAAAATGACCCAGATAAAAAAATGCTCACACTTAATATTGCACAGAACAAAGAGAGAAAATGGTAAGAGATTTACTTATCAAAGGTAATTTTCGGTCCAAGAACAAATGTACGAATTCGTTTATTTAGAAAATATATACGTATGGAATTAAGAAATTTAGACTACGGAAATAAGGCATGTTGTTTTATTCTCCTATGGAAATAAAACATATCAAAACATGCAGTTTAGTAAAAATGCCATAACAATATGAGAAATCAGTTTGGAAGCTCCAGGTCAGCCACTCTTCACCACAAAAGTCGATAGCTAGCTTTACCCAGAGAGAAATTGATGTCAACTGTGATCTTTGTATGCGGAGCTACACTGACCTAGCAATCCGCCGGTGACCTAACTCCGCAGAAAAACGCGCCTCGTTGTTCCATTTATTTACCTCCCTTGCCATCCATGCCCAGCTAGGCAGTGGCACTGTGCGGGTAAGAAGGCTGACCATATCAAAACACATCTCGACACGTGGCGAACACCCAGAAAACCTAGGGTAAACGTTGAATAAATAACCAGGTGCCCTACCTTACGGAGCAACCTCATGTGTTGTTACACACATGTAGCCACTTCAACTTCTTACTGCACCTTCATCTCTCTCCCTCGTGCTCTAGCCTTCTTGTTGTGTTCTGGCAAAATAATTGCCTTCTCCGATCAAAACATTTACCATTTCTTCAACCCCATAATGGATTCTATTTTTCTTGATCTTGGCTGATTTTATTTTCGAGTATACTGGCGGGAATTCGGTAGGTGGTAAGTGTAATTATCATTGCTAGCTATCAGATCTTTTATTCGAATTTATGAGTGCATAAATGGGATGAAGTTTCATTTTCTCCATAAAATAGTCGATTTTTAATCAAAAGGGTCTCTTATTAGGGTTTAGAAGCTTCATGCCTTACTGAGTCTTGATATATATATTTTGGAGCTTATGACCACTTATTGGCTTATATTAATGTATGTTTGTGTAAATGGGATTTTGCTGATTGATCTGCAATGCTGATTTCATTAATTCTTCTTTTTCCTGGTTCAAAAATATGGTGATGATGGATCAGAAAGTTTGTGGTGGTTGGAGGAGGATTAACAGGATAAAGCCGAAGAATTCCCGCCATGAACTATCAGTCAGTTTTGCTTATTTTCTTTATCAACTATCAGCCAGTTTTGTTTATTTTCATCAACTATCAGTCAGAACTTAGCTTATCAGTTGATTAGGAGGATTAAAAATTAATAAGTACTAATTAATTAGTACCTAGTGACTAGGTTAATTAGAGGAGAACTAGGGAAAAATTAAATATCAAGTATGAGACATCTATGCGAATTATGTTGGCGGGCGAGTGCAATTGTTTACTGCAAAGCAGATATGGCTCGCCTTTGCTTGAACTGTGATGGATGTGTCCACTCAGCTAACGCGTTGGCGCGAAGGCACCCCCGTTGGCTTCTATGTGACAAGTGCAATGCTCAGCCTGCAATTGTTCGATGCCTGGATGAGAATGTGTCCTTGTGCCAAAGTTGTGAGTGGAATCACAGTAATGGGGTTACAGGAATGGGGCACCAGAGCCAAGCAATAAGTTGCTATACGGGGTGTCCGTCTTTGTCTGAGATTTCAAGAATTTGGTCTGCGGTCCTTGATGGGGGTTCGCCTTCTGGTGGTTTTGGTGCTAGTGGTTGGGAGTCACTTGCGGGTTCGGGGGTGCCAAAGAATGAGACTAATTGCATTAGTAACTGTTTGGAACGTAGAGACAGTGAGGGATCTTCGTTTGGGGTAGTGAGTGCTGGCAAGTTGAATGAAGTACTAGCAGAGTCTAATTGTACTCCCAAGTTTGAGCCTTGGATGACCCCTTCTACTATAATTCCATCAAATCCGAATTGCATCCAACCACAATGCAAAGATCAAGCACCTTTCTTGCCTCAGGAGTCGAGCCAGCTGCCAAAGGTAATAAAATTCCAAGCACCTATATATCTTTCATATATATACCCGAACTGCTTGTTTGTTCTAAGGTACACTGACATATATATCATGCATATAGGAATAAAATTTCCAAAGATGGATTAAGAAATAGATACAAACATTACTTCTGACACGAATAGTGATGATAATCAAATGAATAAATTCATGATTAGCTAACTTTATGGTAAAGTTCTTAGAAACCTAATAAATGGACAATACTTAATTAATGGACACATTGGTCCAAACTTTCTCTTCTTTTCATTTTTCATTACGTAGTATAATGTCATGACTGAAATCTTTCATTTTCTAAAATATCTAATAATTAGTTACCTCTATGCAAAAATTCATTTAAATTAGCTAGAGACCGTTTAGTTATTATTCAAGTCTATCTTTGATTTAGTATATTTTTTTCTTCGTTAGCTAGGCCTGATTGATGCATGCATTGTTGTTCCTTAATAAGGAGCTACAGGATTCTTCCAATTTTAAAGATATAGGAATTCAGGATGGCAATGATATATGCGAAGGTCTCGACATGGATGATGTTCCCTTAGACGTTGAAAATGGTGATCAGCTATTTAGCTGCTCAGAAGGTCCTTCCAGATATCCCTTTGAGGATGGAGAGTTGGATTGCCTATTAATGGACCAAAAAAACTTATCAGTCACCGAGTCTAATGGTCCTCTTAGTGACAATGCTATACAACAGGTTCTCTGATCATACTTCAGTCTTATTTCAGATTCTCTCATCAAAGTAATTAATCATTAATCATCTTCTGTTACATGACCCTTGAGCGTTTGTTTATAGGCATCACCATCAAGACAACAAGACTGTACTGTGGGATTTCAATCCTCTTGTGTGTCCGATAGTGTGATGGCCCCGGTGATGAATGCCGGTAGCAGCGTAAACTGCAGCTTGCTCATGAACCCTAATTGCACCAGAAACATCAATCTGCAGGGATTAATCGATCCCACTGGTCAAGTTCATTCAAGCATATCACTATCACTATCCAGCATCACTAGGGAAACAACTCATCCGGATTATCAAGATTGCGGATTGTCACCAGTCTTTCTATCAGCAGAACCTTGGGACTCTACTTTGGAGACTGGAAGTCCACGAGCAAGGGACAAAGCTAAGATGAGATATGAGGAAAAAAAGAAAACTCGAACGTATGTCTCTAAACTATCACCCTAAATTTACAAAGTTGCATCTTCCTTTGCTTGTTAATATTTTGGTGCTGATCTTGTACTTATATCGAAAATGAAGTTGTTCTAGGGTTGAAGGCCGGCTGAACTGTTCAGGTTTAGGATTTAGTATTCAGCCTCAAAATAATATGTTCAATATATACCAAAATGATGAGGATTTAGCTAGACTTCAAATTTCTTCTTAATTATATTAATTGTGCTTGTATATACACACACTTACTTTTACTTGTAAGAGAAACTTTTGTGTTGTTGATGTGTAGGTTTGGTAAACAAATAAGATATGCCTCTAGAAAGGCCAGAGCTGATACCAGAAAACGAGTCAAAGGCAGATTTGTAAAATCCGGTGAAGAATATGATTACGATCCTCTTGTGAGAAGTAGTTTCTGATTATCTCAGCAAACTAATCTCGATCTCTTCCTTTAGCTGCAAAACAAGGCCGGATCCTGTAGTACTGGGATGCATGACTGCTAAATTTCAAGATCATGCATACCGAAATAAAAGCTGTTCAATATTTTTCATGCATATATACAGAAAAAGCGGGCAGTATTGATGCTATACAAAATCCATTGTTTCCCAACAATATATATTCTTCGATCAATTTGCGTTTACTAGGGAAAAAAAACACAGAGAAGACGTCCTTATTTAATTTTAGGCCAAATTGCATGTTTGGTCCCCCACTGTTTGGGTAAATTCTTAATGTTGTACGTCCCTACTATTTCAATTTTTTTTTCAATAACATCGTGCAATTTATTAACATTAATTGCCAATGCTATTTCTATATAGAACTTGCGCCAATTCTTTGCCTAGTCGGCCACGGGAACTAAAGTTACATAGGAATTAATATTCAAATTTTGTTATTTTTGAGCTTTCCAAGTGGTGCTACATGCACCTTTAAAATGACATATATATTATGGTCCTAAGCTATCAATGTGTATGTCACTATGTCATCAAACCATTGTATGTATACATTTGTTTCGAAGATCTTCAAATTCTCCTACGTACGTACATTAGTGCCACTTGGTGGATGTACATGCGATCCTTGTTGCTCTTGTCAGAAGCTTTGAAACGTATGTGTGAGCCTTGTTAGCTGTTAGGATTTTTTTTTTTTGGCCATAAAATGAGATTTCATTTAAAACCACAAAAGTGGCAGACTTAATACAAATGGGTCAAAGCCCAAATATGAGAGAAACAAACAAAACACAAAATACCCAAAAGCCCAAATCAAAGCAAAACCCTAGCTAGTTATAATGCAAGCTAGAGACGGAAACAACCGCCACCCATCGCCACCACCAAACCAGCCGCCACACCAACCGGAAAAACTTGCTCCACCAGCCGGAAAAACTTGCTCCGATGGCCAAAAACCGTCCCAAATCTATTAGATCTACACCACAAAGCCTCAAAATCACCCAATCCAAACAAAATCGGACCCAAATCACAATCACCCAACAACACCGATCAACATAGAAAATCTCCACCGCGAAACGAACAACGAGGCTGAAGTCGTCGGAAACCACCAAGGAACCAGACAGAAGTGTCGGTACGAAGACCGGAGACACTGCTCTGAACACCTCCATTTTACCAAAAGCATCGGAATGCGTAGGAGCGCGGCAACAAGATTTCACCTTGGGAAGCCACCCAAAGTCGTCGATCAGGAGAAGGGGAAGAAGAGATCCGATGAGGCGTGCAAAGCTTGATTCCAAGGCTTCAAAAATGTAGATCCAAAACAGATCTGAGAGAGAGGAAGAGAAGAGAATCGAAATGAAGAAAAGGAAAATGGACACCGCCGCCGGAGAGACAAACGGCGCCGGAGAGGGGACGGACAAAGCCGTCAGAAAGGTGGACAGAGCCATCAGCAACTGAGACTCGCCACCGACTCTCAAGGTGGCAGCTCAGAGAGGGAGAGAAGAGTCTAGAGAGAAGGAGGAGCCTCTCTCTCTACTCTCTCTCAGTTTTCTTTATAACTGTTAGGATTCTAACTCTAACAAAAAAGCTACAAGTCTACAACTAAGAAAGAAAAGATTGAAAGGAAATTGCAATTCAATTTTCAGATAATTTTTACAATGAGGCTGAAATTCAGCTATATAGGTCATAATCGACTACACAGGTGAAGCAGTCGTCGAGTCCTTGTGACTAACTACGTGTCCACATGACACAGGGTAGACTCTCACGAAATGAACGACATCGTTTATATAGGATAGGACCTAATATGGGCTTATGTAACTATAAGAACTTGGGCTCTGTTGCTCGATCCTAACATTAACAATATATGATACGAGCCCAAAACAGTCACAAGTGCTCGATCAAAGAGTAAAAAATTGTTCTTTAAAGTCACCGATCTTCAATATCAATGGCGAATGTGTGAGTCTTATTCATGTTGTACGTCTAAGCTTCAAAGCTAGCTGCGTATATTATAGATACATGGCCATCACGAGGGCCCATGCCAAAGTTACAAAAACTGCCATTAATCAACGAAAAAAAAAATTGCATTATAGTTATGTGCATGATCGACTTCCATTGAATGAGTTCCAAACAACCACAGAATAATAGATATGGTAGGTGTTCCCTCTCTTGTTATCACCACTAACTTGACCGCAATCTTCTCTATCTAGCTATAATTTTGAGTCATTCTGATACAATATATTGATGTACGTGTTATAGTGATGATCATCCACTAATAAAGATGCATGACTGTATCAGTAATTAAATTTGGTAAGTCATGCATGGAGATTGTACGAAATAATTAAAGTTAATCTCCTGTCTACAAATTTATTTGCCTGGGTTCACCTCTTTTCTAGTCCTCCATCTTCAGAAATTTTCTATAAAATTACGTACAATACACGATAAAAAATTACACAAAAATTGAAACTTAAAAGAGATGTATATATCAAAAATCAAAGCAAAAGAAAAGGCATTTTCAGTGTTAATGTTGAGCACTTTCTTTTGGCATTGGAATTGATACACGGCTGGTTTTCCTCCCAAGTAAGAATTGTCGGAAGCCTCACCTCAACCGAAATCCCCATCACATATCTCTCCGTAGGATTCTGACATGTCTTGCAGAGCAAGCATCTGACATGCCTGAGAGCCAAACAATTAGCTCCATGAACAGATTGGTCGCAATTCCTACACAGATATGCATCGTCGGCTAGGCAATACAATGAAGCCCTTGAGCTGCAAAGCTCACAAGAAACAAACCCTTCTGAAGCTCTAAATGGATTAACCTCTTCTTCTACACCTTTGCACATTTTAGAAGCTCAATATGATCAAATATGGAATGGCCAAGAAAACCAATTATCTATAAGCAATGTTTTGGCTTGGGATGTCAACACTAGCCAGCTCTTAACAGATATATATGCAGTTCATGAAGATGAATTCTGTCCTAGAATTTCAAGTTTTGAATGCAATGACGTCTAAGCCACTACATGACATAAGTGTCGACATTGAATTTGTTTGTTAAACATTTACTTGTTCTTTTCCCAAAATATCAAAGCTTAAAAAAGTTTAAATTTGTGATTCAGAAAAGCTTGGACTAAAAAGTCTTGCAAGGGGCCGGAACCATAAGATAACTAATTGTCAAATAGGGGCTGCAAAATAATTAAGCATGCATATATATAGAACCACTAGTTTTGACAAATAGAAACCACTAAACATGATTTAACATCTTAGCTTTATGAGATGCTTGGTTAGAGGGTTATGAGCCATGATTTTTTTGTTGAGTGGTTACCCAGTCAATTCGATCAGTGACCTAAAGAAGCAAAGCTTATTGTATGGCTTAAAATTAAAGCCCTTGCATTAAGGACCTACCAATATTGTGACAGAGTTGTATGCATTTAGAACAACTTTGACAACGATACCCATTCTTTTTTAATTTGGACCCCGCAGTTCATGGACCAAAATGGGTTTGCTCACCACGTATTGTTTTGGCGTTGACACAGTGATCCACCTGTATGGTTCAAACTTCGAACTGAAGGCTTATTCAAGCTCTTCTGTACGTTATGCCATGCATGGCTAGCTTCCATAAAATATATTCCAATATTGTGAAGAATTGTGAAGAATAAAAAGTAATGAAAAAAAATAGTACCTGAATTATTGTTTACAGGACAATTTAATACCTTAAATTAATAAATTATCAAAATAATATGTCAATTATGCAATTCGTTTGACACTTTAATGCCTCAATTAAAAGTTACATTAAAAAAAGAGTTGGTATGTGAGTTTGGTTGATCCTTTCCAAAAAAAAAGTTGGGTAGAAAGGGTGAAGAGGCAGATGCAAACATGGCCAAGTGAAATAGATGATGCTTGGGACTTAGAAAAAAAATATGAAACTTTTTTCTTTTCTTTTTTTGATCAAGGTGTGAATTGACTTTCATATTTTATTTTATAGTTTAAGTTAGGTGAAGAGTTTAAACTCTAGCTAGATTTCTCCATTTAACGACTCACATTTGGGACAAACAAATCATAAACATATTTGAGTCTCGTTTGAATTTCAACAATTTTCTTTTGTCGATCATGCTTGAGCTTTATTGATTTGTATGTAACTCTAGTTAGACAATATGAATATAATTAAAATTATATGTCTTTTTAGACTTCAATTTGATGATTTTTTTATTGTTTTTTTTTTAAATTTAAAAGAGAACACATTATTCATTGTTTCCAACATCCAAAGAAAAATTATGCAACAAAAAAAAATCCAAAGAAAAAAAATCATGGCATTCGATCATGAAATCAAGTCATTAATTAGCCAAGAAAAATAAAATTATCATACCTCTGTGATCCGGCATACTCCAAAAGTCAAGGTGGGAGGCACTATACGGAAGCAGTAGCCAATTGAACCCATCAATCCCTAGAATTCTCATGCAGTAGCACATACTCTCGGCTACTGTTACCAAATTTAATCGTGTCTTTTTCCATAAGTTGATAATATCGTTGAGGTTCAATTGCCCTATCATTGACAAAAGTTTTGTTTGTGCTTCCGAGATCCATTATGTAAGGCTTTGCTTCCTTTGACAATGTACCATCAAGTTGCTCCGTTTCTACTTGCCGGAATTGTATGACAGCATGTTGCTTGCTGCAGGACGGGTGATCCGTCGGGACGTCTACCGCCCTTCTTTCCCTTCCGAAAAGATAACAGCTTTGGCGATGTATCTCAATGGGTGTACTAAAAACTTCACCGCCCTTGAAAACATAAAGCTTCCATTTTATATGAGGTTGCCGTCTTTCTGGTGGCTCACTGTATATTAGTGTTATACCCTTCAATCTATTGGTTTCCGCAGCAAGATTTCCAGATAGCTCAAACGAAGGTTTTTGCTTTTCCTGTCCTTCCAAGGCTTCCTTAACATTCCTCATCACAGCTTCGCTGCCACGATTTCTTCACGTCCAAGAAACAGAAAAGCTCCCGAGTACGTGATTAGAGCATATATATGTATGGTGTAGGCAGAGTAGGCCAATTAACATAGATTTGTATGAACAACGTTTAATTATATAGAATAATTTAGGGTCCTTATAAGGTAGGAACTATTTTAGTCATAATAACTAAGAAACCTTGGAAGTAACGTAAACCTAGTAGAATCAGGGAAGTTGTTCTCTGTATTTCTTGTAGAGAAAGGCTTCTAGAAGCTTTCACTCATTGGGCTAGCCCATGTTAGGAAGTGTAGGATCCAATAATATTAATGGGCCTCGGACTCCGACCCCGTAATGCAGCAGATAGATCCGATCCATTCGGGTCGTAGTTCATTACTCCGGTTGATGTTGGATTAGGAAAGAATATGATCATCTGCGAATCCCTCCAAAAAGAAGAAATCTTGGCCTGTGAACAATTTTGATTCATGTACCAAAAAGCCAAAAGAAAGGCCAATTCTTTGTGCAAAGCGATCCGATTCTGGTACCTCTCGCTTTCTCTCCCATTCGTAATGCCCAAAACCCTAACTCCCTCTCGCTTCAAGACCTTTCTCTTAGTCCTCTCCCTCTTCTTCAACCTCTACGTTCTCTTCTTCAGCCACGCGCCTCAATTCCTCATCTCCCGCTACTCCTCCTCCTCCTCCCCCACCACGCGCCGCCATCTCCTCTTCGCCATCGCGTCCTCCTCAGGCTCCTGGCCCCGCCGCAAGCCCTACCTCCGCCTCTGGTACTCCCCCGCCTCCACGCGCGCCTACGCATTCCTCGACCGCGCCGCACCAGACTCCGCCGGCGATGGATCCTTCTTGCCGGTGATCATCTCCGGCGACACCTCTCGGTTCCCGTATACCGTGCGGGGCGGGCTCCGGTCCGCGATCCGAGTGGCGCGGGTGGTCAAGGAGGTCGTCGATCGCGGCGAGCCTGATGTGAGGTGGTTCGTGTTCGGCGACGATGACACAGTGTTCTTCGTGGACAATCTGGTGAAGACGCTGTCCAAGTACGATCACGATCGGTGGTACTACATTGGCAGCAACTCCGAGAGCTACATGCAGAATGTGAAGTTCTCATTCGACATGGCGTTTGGTGGTGGAGGATTCGCCATTAGCCATTCTCTGGCTAGGGTTTTGGCAACGGTTTTTGACTCGTGCTTGATGAGGTACGGTCACTTGTATGGAAGTGATTCCCGGGTTTTCTCGTGTGTGGCGGAGCTCGGCATTGGGTTAACCCATGAACCTGGGTTTCATCAGGTATTGGATTAATTTTGTGTGCATTAGTAATTAGCTTTATGATAATTTAATAGGAAATGCAGGATTTTCTTTAACAGCTGATTTTGTTTATCAAGACACTGGCTTTACTTTTTGTTTAACGGGTTGCTTTGATGTTGGATCCTAAAATTTGTTTTCTGGTAAAGTTTTGGTTCATCTCACCAAAAAGAAGAACTTTTGGGTGATTTTTGAAGGTCAGCTCTGTCCAGGCTGATTGCGTGTAAAGAAGTTTTCTTTAGTGTGTTCAAGGTGTAAGGAATGGCTTGGACATTCGATAACTTGCCTTTACTTTCCTTTTAAGTTGGGGAATGGGAAAACAGAATCTGTCATGGCATGATGTGTGCTATGCTGTTAGGCTCTTTTCATTTGGGATTGACACAATTAAATTTTCAGATCATGATATAGCTTTTGTTGGAATTTGTTTATTTATGGAATGAAATTTCAGCTTCTTTGCTGAAGTTTATGTTGTGAGCTTGTTTCCGGTTCTGTTATGAGTTAAGGGAATTCATTATCTTATTATATCTTAATCAGGTTGATATGCGGGGTAATTTGTTGGGAATGCTATCTGCACATCCATTGTCACCTTTGGTTTCCCTTCACCATTTGGATGCTGCAGAGCCGATCTTCCCTAACATGAACAACACTCAAGCTATGGAACATCTTTTTCAAGCTGTGAATGCTGATCCTGCCAGGATATTGCAGCAAACTGTATGCTATGACAGTACACATTCATTGACTGTTTCTGTTGCATGGGGTTATGCTATTCAGGTGCATGATGGCAATGAACTTCTTCCAGATCTCCTTTCACTGCAGAAAACTTTTATGCCATGGAGGAGGAGCCGTAGTGTTGAGGCAAGTCAGTACATGTTCAAAATGAGAGATTATCCTAGAGATACATGTAAAAGACCCACTATCTTTTATTTGGAAAGCCTCATCTCTAATAGCCATGGCATTTCGAGCAACTACACCAGGCACACTGTGGAAAACTGCTCCAAAGCAAATGCAATAAAGAACCTGGAACATATCAGAGTAATTTCACAGAAGCTAGAGCTTGATGTTGAAGAGGTATTACTTTACTGATATGGATAAATTACATTTGAAACTTATTACATATGTAGTTAAGTAGTTTAGTTGATTCAGTGCCATCTAACTAATGTCCACCCATCACAATCCAGATGAAGGCTCCACGTCGTCAGTGCTGCACCATATTGGGATCGTCTTTAAATGATTCTATGACTATCAATATTAGACGATGCAGAGATGATGAACTAATATCCATGAATATCTAGAGTTCATCTCTTTGAGAAGTTTCCCTGAGAACACAGGTACATGCAGAATTCAGAGAATTTGAGGCATTTTTGGTTTACTCTGGAATCTTCTAAGGTAAATTGTTATGTCATTTCTCTTCAAAAAAATAATGTTTGAAAAGTGTTGGTGGTAACAAAGAATTTCATCTTTTGTGTGAAATCATGTTATTGTCATAAAGAACAAAGAATTTCTTGTTTATAAATACTTAAATAGTGATGGTAAAATAATTTTTTTTCCGTACGAATAGGTTTCTTCTCATACTTCCGTGTGACATCCTTTTATTGTAAATCGCTTGGTGGTAACAAAGAATTTCATCTCTATAATCTGTTTTTCATTCTTTGAAGGGTCTATTAATGATCACAGTTTCGGTAATGGAAATTAGTTGAAAACAATGATGAAGTTTGGTAATGGAAATTAGTTGAAAAAAATGACGAAGTTAAATTTTCCTCATTTTCACTCTGTCTCTTGTCAGGAGGAGGAGGAGAATGTGCTTGGAGACGGCCATTCTTCAAATCAAGATTTGGAGCAAAAACTGCAAGATTGATGATTTTGGAATGAGTTCTGTGAAAAGAATAAAATTAAATGCGTTGGAGTCTCTTGTTGAAAGGAAGCTACTGTGAATCTGCAGCCAGTTGTTTTTTGATGTCTGATGAGGTTTATTGTCTGGGAATTTCATGAACAGAGCGGGAAATGAAGAAAAACACCAATCACATGTCTGCTAGGGGATGGAGATTAACCCAAGTTAATGTGGAAATGTAGAAGATTATATATTGACTAGTGAAGTGATAGGTATGTATGTATTCATGTTGTAGAGCAACTTACATTCCCTACATCCATTGTTGTCGAAAGAGCTTATGAAATTGATTGTTTTTTCGCTTTCAGAATAATCATGTAATGGGTTATGGAAAGCAATGAGTGTTGAAATGCTTACTGTGTCTATGCCTTCAGTTTGTTGTGAAAGGTCTAGTTTGTAATTTTGGAGAGGGGTGGAATACCTTGGTCCCTGGT
The DNA here is from genome assembly GCA_030142095.1 of Rubus idaeus. Classification (NCBI taxonomy): domain Eukaryota; kingdom Viridiplantae; phylum Streptophyta; class Magnoliopsida; order Rosales; family Rosaceae; genus Rubus; species Rubus idaeus. Next base: position 37,574,213 of record CM057970.1, read on the forward strand.
CATGGTCTGCCTCCTCTCTCCCCGTTTCCATTATATAGGATCATAGGCTTCGGTCCTGTGCAACAATTCATTACATGCATGTGCCTCTTTACTCTTTTGAATGTTCAAGTAACCCAGCTTTTGAGTTTTGCAAGTATTTATGCAGATCCTACATAGATGGTGTGGTGTCTCTGACTTTTGCGGATCTAAGTGAATCTCACTGGTACTTAATTGCTTGCTTCATCATATTTTAGCAAATGAACTTTATATTTATATATTATGCTTAGGGTTCTATTAGCTATATCCATGGATCTGGTATTGGGATCTTGTCTTAAAATCATACGTCTACGTTGGGATTCAAAAGAAAACACACTTGCATCAAAATAGACGCATACGTTTAATTGCGAGCCAGGCATGGAAAAGCAAACTATAAACACTGAACTTTGCTCTAAGTAACAGTTTGACTCATTTTTTATTGCTTGGCCCGTTAAAGTTTTTTAGACTTGTAGCTGAAGTTGCTGCGTTTTTCACGCACTGAATGAACAAAACCATATGATTTTTGCGCGACTCCCAAGTCCTGATGCATTGTTAATCACTTAATTAACACCTACCATATATAGACAGATCGTTAATTAGATACATACATAGCTCTCTTCCTCCTTAATTTATTTGCTGTACTTCTTCCACAATTCATTAGTCAATGCCCATTGCTATCAATTTGCTGACTTGACTGGAGTCAGACGGTGGTTACAATCCAACTAGATTAATGGGGTTGGCAAGAGAATGGACTCTGTGTAAGGTCCGACCCCATGTTTTCTTTTGGAGCTGTAACTAACCAAAGTCAATTTTGAACATGACCTCAGGTCAAAGTTTGCAGCTTTCTTATGCCATTGATTGCGGTGCCTAAGTAGTACTACCAGTGGCGGAACCAAGACTTAATAGGCAGGAGGGGCAAAAAAAACAAATGGTTAAAAGAAGAGGCGCCGTAGGATTTTTTTTTTATAATTTTTTATTTGTTTATGACTTTTAATTTAATAATTAATCTAAAACTATTATTGATCTTTATTTGTCTATTATGTTTTATTTGTCTATTATATATATCTGAAACGAATGGACATATATGAATTATTGAGAAGTGGATCATACCTAGGTGTTTAGTTATTAGAGTTCTGCTGTTGAAGGGCATATGGAAGGGTGAATTTTCACCCCCCTCATATTTTTTTTGTCTTTATGTTTTAATGTTTTATTTATTTTTCATCATCTTTTCTCTCACCCACACAAAAATTAAAATATCGTTCGTTACAGATATATCGGAAGTTCAAAAAAACAGATATATCGTTATCAAAGAAATATTAGAGATTTTTTTATTTAAACACGATTTAAGGGAAACAATTATTAAAAATTTCAATAATTGATTACGAGAGATATATAACAACTTTGTGTACATCCATTAAGAGTTCCTAGTAGGTTGAAATTGCGCTCGTCCATCTACTAACGTGCAATAATCAAACCAAGTCATAGATACCATATAGTTTGTATTGTAGTTATGCATATGATAGTCATAGATATTTTTTGACCTCCCTACTGTTTCTCCCTATTGTAATGATCAATCCAATCGGGTTGTGCTCTAGTAAATGGCTAGATACTTTTGTAGTTTCCTTTGTAATTGTGCAACTTTTGCAAACATATGGAATCTAGTCAGACTAGGCTTCTTGTTTTATTGTGGTAGATTGAGTTCATGGAGCTGATGGCTTTGTCAATTGATAATTGATGGTTTTTTTTTTTCATAATTCATATCACTCAATGATGATAATTTGCCATTTGCCTTCATTAGTATTGATTTTAGTTTTAAACCCAAACAACGGTGTGCTTTCAAAATCATTCTACATCTGTAAATTGAAAAAAAAAAATTAATAATTTTTTTCTCTAATTACAAATATCAAGATATGATATATCAGCATATATCGGTAATATCGGAGATATTCGGTGACGTCGGAGAGATTTAAGAGATATTTACATATATGATAAATTACTATAGTTTGATATATCGGTACCTTGAAAAAATAATATATTGACAAATATATCGACATATCGGCAGATATTAATCCTTGCACCCACGTGACACTTTTTTTTTTTTTCTTCTTCGTCTTCCTTCTTCTTCTTCTCTTTCTTCTGCATCTTTCTTTCATTTCTCTCTCTACTGCATCTCTTTTTCTTCTTCCTTTCATCTCTCTCTGCTGCATCTCTTTTTCTTTCCTTTCTCTTTCTTGGTTTTGCCCCTATTCTGCCAAATTTTACCCCTTTCCCCAAATCTGTATCTTTTTTCGCAGCTTTGATCCTTAAAATGCAGCTTATTCAGTCACCCACCAAAACCCAAGTATCTTGTCGCTTGATAAACCTCTATATAATGTCATCGTCTGTCTGCACACTCTTTCTTCTTGTATCGTTCTTCCTGGTGTTTACAAGTTCCAGGCGTTCATATATTTTGTCCCAAGATACATATGTGCCAACCTCAACCTCTCTTGACCACATTGTGTTCGGAATTGCTTCGAACCAGCAATCGTGGACGACGCAGAGGAAGGAGTATGTTAGGCTCTGGTGGAAGCACCATTCAATGAGGGGGTGTGTGTTTCTTGAAAGTCTTCCACCTGGTCATCAAAATTACACCAATGATACATCTATTCCTCCGGTATGCATCTCCGAGGACACTTCCAGATTTCGTTACACTTACAGAGGTGGTCTCCCGTCTGCAATTCGTGTGGCGCGAGTGGTTTCCGAGACTGTGGCACTCAATCACTCCAATGTGCGGTGGTATGTTTTCGGAGATGATGACACATTTTTCTTCCCGGAGAATTTGGTGAAGACTCTTTCCAAGTATGATCATGAGCTCTGGTACTACATTGGGGCCAACTCAGAGATCTATGAGCAGAACAGAATTTTCGGCTTTGGGATGGCTTTTGGTGGTGCAGGTTTTGCTATAAGTTACCCTTTGGCAAAAGCATTGGCAAAGGTGTTTGATTCATGTATAGAGAGATACCCACATCTCTATGGAAGTGACTCAAGGATTTCATCTTGCTTGGCTGAGCTTGGCGTAAGCTTAACTCATGAGCCTGGTTTTCATCAGGTACCAATTTGTTAGCTCCTAAACTTATAAGCCACATTTTACTATTTCAATGTTTGTTCTTTTTTGTTCTCAATTGGGTTGTGGAACTGAAACAGAATGATCTTCATGGTGATACGTTTGGCCTGTTGGCTTCACATCCATTAACACCCTTGGTATCACTGCATCATCTTGAACACACAGACCCAGTCTTCCCCAACATGACAACCATGCAAGCTCTGCAGCATTTACTCAAAGCGGTGAATTTTGATCCTCAGAGGATCCTACAGAAGACCGTTTGCTACGATAGATGGTTCTCATGGACAGTTTCAGTGTCATGGGGTTATGCTGTTCAAATATATGGAAACCATATGCTTCTGCCAGACGTCCTCCCCGTGCAAGAGACATTCCAGCAGTGGAAAAAGGGAAGTGTTTTGTCAGGAGTTTATACTTTTAATACGAGAGAACCTCACCCGGATCCTTGTCGAAGACCAGTTGTATTCTTTCTTGATAATGTGTCATCGAGTGAGGGTGGAATCACGAGCATATACAAGAAGTCTTATGAAAATTGCTCCTATGACATGGCTTCGCCCAGGAAACTTGAGGAGGTCAGAGTGTTTTCACATAAGCTAGACCTTGATATCAAACAGGTACTACTCGCAACATGCATTGTTATTTTTCGAAGAAGATTATTCAATACTAATTCCACATTTTCTTGAACTAATCAGTTGCAAGCTCCAAGAAGACATTGCTGTGATATATTACCTTCTACTGGTGGTGAGGTGATGGACATTGCAATCAGAGAATGCAAAGATGAAGAATTAATACACATGCATTCTTAGTAGTACGTGTTTTATATATACTATTACTTCAATTAGCTGTATCACAACTCACAGGTAATCTGTTACTGTATCTGGTTAGGGTTTGTAGTTGCAATATTAATTACCAGGAAAGTTAATAGTCTGTAATCCCATGTAAATGAAAGATATATATATATATATATATATATTTTGTTTAATAAATAAAATAGAGGATTATGCGATATTAGTCTCTCCTTAGCGAACATCGCATGAAGCGCAACCCTCCCATTATAGGGGAGAGGACCACTACACCCGGGAACCCACCGCCCTTCCCTCCATTTTGCTTTATTAAAGAGAGGAAAAAAAAAAAACAAGATAGGAGAGGGGGACATAGACCAAAACCTCACCCAAAAACAAAGAGAACAGAGAACAAATATAAACGAAAGATATGAATCATATGATCGATGTATTCGACACGCGAACCTATTCTTGAATTTGACTGCTTCCTGCCGTTCCTGGGATCTGATGGAGATTTCAAGGAACCAGAAACCTAGGCAGGCCTGAACTCAAGCAATCTGACTTGATCGAACATGTTCTAATATTGAGTAATTACTAAGCATGGGAATTTCAGTTTTGAGAGATTGTAGGGAGGAAAACACGTGAGATATCTTGAGAAGCAGGTCCATAGGCACCTACATGAATTTTTTTTTGTTACACCTAACATGTTTTGACATTATGTATTCTTTTTATATGTATTGTTTTTTTGGCATAGTTGGTTAAAAAGAATATGCATCATGTGAAGAGACGTGTGAATTGTGATCTGTCTAAGGAAAATTTCATATCTCTTCTAGAGTTCTAGTTCAGCACTTCAGCGAAGTGGCACAAATATGGCCACGAAAGCCATTAGAAAAAACAAAAAATGTCAAAATCCTAATGCAAATAGTTTTCGTACCTATGCATGTTCTAATTTCTCAGTTCTAACTTCTAAGTAGGCAACAAAGGGATGAAGTTGTGAATAATCTTAAGAAAGACATAATCTTAATATTGCTAATTCATAATGTATTTGGAACTAGGGGGATTATGTTTGTCAACTGAAAATTTGGTTGGCTTCTTGCTAAGAAAAGGTTGAGGACAACGGATAGAATTCTGAAATATCAACCTAATATTGACGCGAATTGCCCTTTTTGTCAGACTCAAATTGAGACTATGGATCATATTTTTTGTAGTTGCCCGTTGGCTATTGGTGTGTGGAGTAATCTCTCCCCTCCCCATTTAAATATGTCCAATGAGGGTATTATTCCTTGGATGGAAAAAATTTTATCTGATAATTAGAAGTAGGGAAGTTATAACTGGCTTTCTTGCTAGTTGTTTGTTGGCAGATTTGGGACACCAGAAATTAGTGGGTGTTTAAGCAAGTTTCGCCCAATCCCAGCAAATTAAGTTATCCTTGTTGCTGATGCTATTAGTGGAGATTATTTGAGCGCGAACCCCCCAATGTCTGTGGGGCGTAATCCATTGGAAATGTGCATTAAATGGAGACCTTCTGACTATGGTTTCTCAAAGCTCAACTTTGATGGCTCGGTTGTCAAGGATCAAAGTGCCTCTATTGGCTTTGTCATTCGAGATACAGAGAGATGTCCTATCTTTGATGGTTCTAGAAGATTTCCAACAAACCATATACCCACCACGGAAGCTCTTGCCCTTCGAGATGGTTTTTGCCCTGTCATTCGTCGAAATATTCTCAAAATTCAAGTTGAGGGTGACTCTAAGCTTGTAATCGATTGTGTGCTCAATAATTGCTCCACTCCTTGGCGGCTCAAGACCATTATAAATGATATCCGGTGGCTTGCCTCCCAATTTCAAGAGATCCACTTTGCTCATATCCTTCGAGAAGACAATTTTGCTGTCGATGCCGTTGCAAATGTTGGGCACTCTTCTTCTTCGTCCAGGTTTTGGGATAGATACCTTCCTCATTCTGTAATCCCAGCTATCCGTTTTGACTTGGCCAATTTGGATTGACTTAGGGGTTTTCGTTTGTAATTTCATCTTTCTTATATAAAAAAAAAACTGAAAATTTCGCCGCCGATGGCACTTATGAAACAAACTTAATTGAGAGAGCTCATGACTTATTTCACGTGCCAAACAATTCCCACAGGATTTGCTCTTGGTTCAAAGGGTCATGACCCAGCCAAAGTCTTAAATCATACGTCACAAGTACCATGTCAAAGTCGAACTCATGCTATGCATCGATTCAATTACGAAGTTTGTGAATTGTTTAGGTGATATGGCTTAACATATGAAAATTATGACTAAAGAACTCGCAAACTAATAAATTTAAATGATCCTTTTAAATTATAAGACATGTTTTTAGAAATTTTATTCGAGGATAAGAAAATATTATGAGGTTTTTACAATTTGTCAGACCGGCGTGGTTAGTGACTGATTCTACAGCCGTCAATACAATACCAATTACTTTTGATTAAAAACAAGCCTCAATTAAAGTAAAGCAACTCTTTTTCAATTTCCATCTAGAAGCTTGAATTATTCCAAAACTAATCTAAATATCTAATGGACCAACCATTTCCTACAATATCCGTTCCTAATTTCCTAGCTAGCCACCTTAAATTAGGCTAGAGCTAACATAGATAAAAATGAATCTTAATAGTTTGTCCTCCTTAGACATCTGCGCGCAGCACTAGCTAGTTCTGGAACGCATTATTGAACTATATAGCTTAATGATCTTCTTCCCATTTTCATTTTCTGTACGTAGTGCGCAACGAGACCTGGTCTTCCACTCCATACTTTCATGCTTATATATATATATATATATGTATATATATATATATATATATAAGGGCAACTCCAACCCAAAGTCTTATTTTGAGGGTACCAAATCCATTATAGCACTCCATCATATTACTATTCATATGGTACTTCTACCATCTCCAACCCAAAATCTCATTTTGGAGGCGCTAAACAACAATTTTGTAATTTTAGATAATTAATTCTTTATTTTCAGAAACTCTGGGCCGTTGGATCTTGTGACTGTTGCATTCAAAGCAACGGTCAGTAGAACATTTCACGCGGGTGGGGCATAGCTTGCCCAAACAATGCTCCTTCGCGCGTCTAGTGCGTAGGCTTCATTCCTTTTCTTTTTTTTTGTCTCGTAGTGAGACTATGAATGTCAGGCGTTGAAAGGCATGTGAGGGGTATGGCTGAACATTGCAAGTGGTTGGCCTTGGGCCCACGTCTCAAATTTGAGACCGAACTTGGAATAGTACCCGAAATGAGACTAAATATGGGACTAGTCTCAAATATTTTGGGATTAGTTCTATTTTGGTGTTGGGTTGGAGATGCTAAAAGACAAAATGAGTCCCTAGAACCCCATGGTTGGAGTTGCCCTAAGGCAACCCTAAAGTTGAATCTGCTATGTATTATCTGAAATGTACTATGTGACCAATAAACACAGATTACTTCTAGATCTCCAACTCCAAGTTTAATTTTCAAATCGACCAACCAATCATTCTAGTAGCAAGCTATAATGCCTTGAGAAACTGATATTTTAGACATTTGACTTTTATTTTATCCGCGGCTGACCGACTCGAGTATATTTCTGACTAGATTTCCATTAGGAAAAGTCATCAATTTCAACTGCGGCCGTATAGTTAGTTACATGACCAGTATGTTAGAAACTTCTATATAAAACACAGAACTACGAACCCAACTTCATTAACATCCAAGAACCAGATATGATGTGCTCCAAAATAATCCCTCTTGGTTTCTTACTCTTCTGTCTTTTCCACCATGCTGCCATTGGTGCTTCCCCGCTTTATCATTTCTGTTTCAGCAAAGAAAACTACACTGCCTATAACCCATACCAGGCTAACTTGAATCAGTTGCTTAATCTTCTACACACCAAAGTCCCTCCTACTGGATTTGGATTTGGTTCAACGGGTCAATACCCTAACCAAGTGAACGGGCTGGCGCTATGCCGTGGTGATGTTTCAAGCAACAATTGCAAGACTTGTGTCATTGACGCAAGCAAGGAGCTCGGTGAGCGCTGCCCAGATAGAAAAGGAGCCATAATATGGTATGATAATTGCATGTTAAAGTACTCTAACAAGAAATTCATTGGCCAAATTGATAACGCAAACAAGTTCTATATGTGGAATGTTCAAGAAGTAGATAATCCCACACCATTCAATGAGAAGGTTAAAGAATTGTTAAGTGGGTTATCTACTACAGCTTCTGCTAATCCAAAGCTCTATTCTACTGGTGTGGTAGAGCTCGATAAATCAAGAAAGCTTTATGGTTTAGTTCAATGCACGAGGGATCTATCCAAACCGGATTGCAAGAAGTGTCTTGATGTTGCAATAAGCGAACTGCCAAACTGTTGTGATGCAAAGAAAGGTGGTCGGGTTGTGGGTGGGAGTTGTAACTTCAGATACGAACTTTACCCTATCGTTAGTTCTTAAATAATCAGATCGATCATGTGCTAATGTTTATTAAATAATGTAATCATTATACTATGATGCTCAGTTCCACTAAGTCTATATATCTTAAGATGTTCAATTCTCAGTTTATATGGAAGTTGTTAGAGATGCCTCTTAAATGAGTTCATCTATATATATAAGAGTGATTGGGTTTATTTTGGATTGTGCTTGTGTTTATGAAAGTGTGGGTACAGTGGAAACCATGGACCGTGCTTGAATTGAATTTGCAGAGAGAAACATTTGGCTTTTCAGTTGAAATTTATGAAGAATTAATTATTTATGCAAAAAATAAAATAAAAAAAATATGCAAAAACAATAATGATTTGGCACAAATTTAGTATCTCTTAATTATTTTGGTTGGGTCCTTACTAATTTGGTCAAATTTTCATCCATTAAAAAAAAAAAAATATATATATATATATATATATATATCCCGTTAGATCCATTAAAAGGAGTAATAGACTAGACGGACAATTTTTTTTTTCTGATTTTTTGAGTTTTTTTTATTGTCCAACAGTAGAATAATTTATCATCTAACAATAAATTTTAGTTTTTGGACATTTTAATTCATGAAATCTTCTTACCTACATGTATTTGGTCGTAATATGAGTCAAATAATAAAAAATAAAAAAAAACAAGTCATGCAATACTTTCGTATATAAAAAATTATTGTTCGAGAGTAAACTACATTTTACAATCGGAAGTTTTTATTGACAATAAAAACTTGAACAGGCAAAAAATAATATTTTTATTTACATTGGCAAATTTTTCTTTAAAACAATTGACATGATTAATTAAGGGCCATTAATTAATTACAATGAGTAGTAATTTTACTGAAAAAAAAAAATAAGTGTACAAAAACATGCATGAGGCCCAAGTCTGACCTAAAATTACAAACAGCAGCTCGTCGTGCCGGCACATTCATAACAGCTCCATAGCTTTCTCTTTAAAATAAATACATGCATATATTTCTTCAGACGTGGGTTGGATTATCAGATTAGGTATATACACCTACTAAACATGAAGATGGAGTGACCCTGTCCTTTCATGTGGAGGGGAACCACTAAATTGGATGATTCTTGATTTCTAGCTCTCTTGAATTTCCATACTATATATAGTATGGTTAATATCACTTTAATGTCATGTTTAGTTATAAATCTCCACTACAAGAGTCTCGGCCATATTATATATGCTTAATAATTTATTTTTTTTGTCATCTGTCTCAAAATTAAGAACTTGATGAGCAAAAACTACCACTTAATTTACTACCACCTATACTCTCATAACATGCGTTTAGGTGTTACTCCAACAAATCCATGACCAAACAACCTGTCATGATACTGATCAACCAACTCAAACAACTAAACCATAAACTAGTATTATCATCACTCTGAAAAAGTCCCTAGTCCTTCTATATATATTAAGTCCCTATTCAATCTACATATTATCTTTGTGGTTGACTCTGCATTGATCATTCTGATCGATTTCTTCTCGATCTCCTTTTGTTTCACTGATTGGGAAAAATATGGCTGTACTGCCAAGGACATTGATGAGCTTTGTTATCATGACCATGCTCATTGAATTGGCCATGGCAGCGACTTACACGGTTGGTGGTCCGAATGGCGGGTGGGATGCAACTACCGACCTGCAAACATGGGTATCATCCCAGACATTCTTAGTCGGAGATAATCTCAGTAAGTTATTTTCTACACTGTGATTTATTGAATAGATGGGAATCTGATAGCATAACATAACGCATCAGGTATTATGTAACAGATGCTAACAAAAGGCACTATATTTACTATATATGATCGATATTTCCTCAATTTCCTATAAAATTTAGTTTCCAATTTCCAGATAAAAGTGTACAATTAATACTATAATCAATTTCCTTTGAACAAAATTCATCAAGAAAGAAAACTAATTAAATCCGACTTGATGTCGTTATACGCAGATTTTCAGTATTCGCCTAGCCACAATGTGCTTGAAGTATCAAAGGCAGACTATGATTCTTGTCAAGGAAGCAACTCAATTCAGGCTTACAATGGTGGCAGCACTACAATCCCTCTCTCTTCTCCAGGAAAGAGATACTTCATTTGTGGAACAATTGGGCATTGTAGCCAGGGAATGAAGCTTGAAGTTGACACTAGTCTTGCAACAACTTCTGCCCCTCCACCAACAGCTTCTCCTGCTGCAAACCTTGCTCCACAAGAATCTCCTTCGACTACTCTACCTCCTTCTTCGGACACTCCTTTGGCCTCCTCTCTTGCTCCGGAAACTTCTGCTGCCGCACCCCCACCAGCACAATCACCAGAACTTGCCTTCAGTCCTACACCAAACGCTATTGTCATCCCTTCAACTGAATCTCCCACTTCCATTTCTAGAACCGGGTCTTCCCCAGAACCATCGGCTGCTTCATCGCTTAACAACAAAGGTGGTCTCACTCTGGGATTCGGTATTGTTATGATGTTGTTTCTCGCCTTCTAAGCTTTTAACAAGGAAGATTCTTCCCGATGAATATTTCATTATGTTGTGTTTCTGATAAAAATATTTCATGCATGTGCATCTTATTTCTAAAGTTAATTTGTGTTGCCTTAATTTGCATTCGGGTAAGAAATTAATTCTTATTAAAAAGACTTTGTATTCACAAGAAAGGCAGCCGAGCCATACCACCCCACAAACCATAACTACGAATCCACTTACTCGTACAAGGAAATTACATATACTATAACAATTGCTTAATTTCACTGAACTTTTTAAAAGGCTGACCAACATTTGCAATGGACCTAGCTGCGATTGAATTTCCAGACTTTTGGAAATTGTAACAGAAAAGATACCTCGCACCCTTAATTGTACGTGTATGTACTTAAATCTTTCAGTAAGAAAAAGGAATCTGAATGCCTAAAGTAACAAATACTATAGTAGCATTACCATTGTTAATTTGACTGGTAATTAAGCTAGCAGAGAAGCTCAACTGCAGCTAGCGCTGATCTGTTTTGTTCTGTTTTTAAAAATGTTTAGAATATGACCAACTCGCTACCTGACCATTTCCACTCCTACCCAGTCATGAAAGTTGAAATTAAACACTGAAACTAATATTAAGTGCATTCTAACATGCTCCACTTCCAGCATATACAAGGAATCTCAATTGACGACGACCATTTCAAAGTGAAACAGCTAGTAGATTCCGGAATAAACAAGCTGTTCAGCTCTCAAAAAGGCAAAAGGAAGTTAGTTGAAACAAAAAAAAAAGGTAGATATATAGAACAAATTTAAAAAATTTAGAAGAATTGTACGTAGGTTGTTGAAACAACATTATGGATGTCCTGCACAAACATTTGGAGCGCAGTTCCGAGATAACCCTTTTATATATATATATACTGATATACAGTCTCTTTTACATCTGGACGTCCGCACGTAAAATAAAATGCGAACATCTTAATTGCGAGTACAAACTAATTATCAAAACCATCTATATTTTAGGTCATCCTTCAAAGATAATTTTGATATAAAAAAAATTCAAATTGGAAATTATTTAGCCATTTGATTACCACATTCATCATTTCAACCTTATCTAACAGACTGTATTTGTCTGTAAACTATACAGTGAACAGATGACCAAACAATCTCCAATTCGGCTGATTTTTTGCAAAGATAATTCTTGAAAATAAATCTAAATGATGAACGATTCCGATGATTGAGTTATGTTATTAATTGGTCGGGATGCATATGTTCGCATTTTATTTTACGTGTGGACGTGCGCATGTGAATGAGACTATATACAGTCTCCTTCACATGCAGACATCCGCACGTAAAATAAAATGCGAACATCTTAATTGTGCTTCAAATGTTTGTGATATGTAACATACAGGGTTATACCTTCACTTAGATATGTAACCCTGTTCGAAAAGATTGAGTTATACCTTCACTTGAAGATTCGAAATATTTGTCGATAATGTAACATATCAACTTATATATACATATATATTTTTTTATGGAATGCTATTTTCTCTCTCACAACAAATGCTAAAGCTCAATATCATTTGGTCTAGTGACATAAGTCTCTCATTTGTAAATAAAAGGTCTTGAGTTAGGTTGCGGATAATTTTTGTTTTGTTTTTTGTTTTGGAAATACATATCATTTGGTCTAGTGACATAAATTTATTCTTTATATCGAACTAATCTACTTGATGTATTTAATGTATTATAGAAGAATTCATATATTTTAGAGACTATTTAAAATTCGATTGTTGATTTCATAGATAGATATTTAAATCATGCCTTCACCTCAAGATTTGAGAATTGGGTCACCTGAGCCCTTAAATCTGTGTTGATGTACGTGGTTTGCGCTGTAATTGTCTGTCCTATATATATGTGCAATGGAAAAGATGCAAGGCCTCCAACGTACATTATCTATTTGTCTTAGAGCAACAGCCAAACACAAGTCTTGTTATCTGCATAAAACAACAAGCTTTAATTTTCCAGTTTTATTGGTAATCATATCCACTGCCAGATCGAAGAGCCTCTTCTTAATTTTGATCTGGTGCCAAACCTAAGAGAATTAGTTAAGAATTAGTAACATAGAGAGACAGACATGATCTGTGGATCGGATGATGATGGGGCATCATTCCCTACCTGTGTAATTTATTCTGAGTGCTATAGAGTGCAGACCCAACTCTACAATTTGGTCGTATCTGCAGACTCTACATGTGATGGAAACTAGCAGCATTGCAGCTTTACAGATTCTCTTGGGTTTTGATGCACTGGCAGACTGGCAGTGGCCAACTCCTGACTGATAATTACGGTATCATAGAAATGTTCAGGAGATCTTACCATCAGAAAAGAACAGTCCAATCATAACCCCAAAAGAACATTCACCATTGGACAAAAAATGCACTTGTGATTTCATGATATTAATTAGACCATTTTTTCCATAGCATGAGTTACAAGACATGATAAAAAAAAAGTCTTATAGAGCAAGACTCATTAAACGATTTTTAATTTAACTGATTTTTGTAAACATGTTATCTATGAGTGAACATTTAAAACGGGAAAGATTTGAATCTATAAAATAATATTACATAATAATTTTTACATGCAAGTAATAAATATTTTTTAAATGTTACATTCACTTATGTTGAGCTTGTGCGACTCGATGCAAACCAATGATGTAAAAAGTGAAAGTTCTTAATTAAAAAAAAGACATAATAACATAAAGAATATAAGTGGGTTGTACACTCTTGATAATACTGAGGTTTTTTAAAGGGTAAAAACCTAATATAGTACCCAAACTATGGAGAAATGTATTTTTTGGTACCTACAAATTTTTTTTACCCAAAATGGTACCTGAACTATTGTACAATTACCCAAAATGGTACCTCCGTAGTTAAGTCAGGTACCATTTTGGGTAATGGCCAATAGTTCAGGTACCATTTTGGATAATGACTCAATAGTTCAGGTACCATTTTGGGTAATTATCAATAGTTCAGGTACCATTTTGGGTTACGGGGGTACCATTTTGGGTAAATTTACAATAGTTCAGATACCATTTTGGGTAAAAAAAATTTGTAGGTACCGAAAAGGGTTTTTCGCAATAGTTTGGGTACTATATTGGGTTTTTACCCTTTTTTAAAATAACGTACTCTCCACCTTTCTTTGTTCAAAATGGTTAAGTGAGAACAATATTAATATTAGGAAAGCGAATTTCGACCAGAATATATCGTTCAACTTTGTCCAAAGTGATTACCCTTTACAAATGGGATAGAGAGATTGACAAAAAAAAAACACATGGACACGATTATAAACCGACATGAGAGTACCCGATCCAAAGTTCCATACACATTTAGGTATTTTTTGTTGGTTTTGAATTGTGTTATCGTCTTGTTTTACAAAGGGGATAGCCGGATCGACGAGAAACTCAATTAACCGTGTTTTAATATATGGACATGATTATAAAGTGAGAGAGTCTTCCATTCACCTAGTGGACTTCAACTCGAACAATCCAACAGCTAACATGCCAATCCAAAATAGTGATCCACAGTCCACAAAACGCAGTCGTTGGACAATCACAATAAAAAAAAAGGTAGACACGTAGTCAACGTCAAGTGACAAGCATCGGAATTGACGAAATGGTCAATCACTGTAAAAACAACTTCCCTGTACAGGGAAGGAACACTAAATTCTCAAATGGCGTGACAAAGATGCTCTTCCTACTCCCAAATCCGCCATTACAAAATTCACAAGAACACCTTATATACAAATCAACTCAACCCATCATCCACGATCCATCCAAGAATAAGAATTAAAACAAAACAAAAAAATAATTCAACAGCTGCTTTTAACTAGAAAAAGAGTAAACACGAAGTAAGAAATTGCGGCGAATGTGTAAAAATTGGAGCAAATTAAGCATGGACAGGACCTGGCGTCAATTGCACCTGACTCGGTGGACTGTACGGCGGCGCTGCCATTGAAACCGGCGGCGGGGGCTGATTGGAAACAGGGATTGACGGCGGCGGCGGATTGGAAGTCGGGGCAGGCGGAGGTGGGCTCGGATTGGTGATCGTTGTGGGTGGAGGTGGGCTGAAACCGGGGCTAGGCGGGCTGGGATTGGAGGTGGGTGATGGTGGGCTCAAATTGGGGTTAGGTGGGCTGGGCTGAGTGGAACCGGGATCGGAGTTCGGTGGGGTGGGCTGGTTGGAGCTGGAATTCGGGTTGGGGAACTGGAGAGGCGAAGAATCAGAAGCGCTGCAGGAGTCGCCGAAGCATTTGTGGGTCTTGTCGTGGAGGCCATGGCGCAGAATCCCGAATCCCAAGACGAGGCCGAGAACCACCAGCACCGTGACGACGAAGATGAAGATCTTTGTTGCTTTGCCCACATAACACATTTTGATTTTTCCTTTTCTGGGTTAACAAATGTATCAGAGTCTGGAAGATTGGCAGAGAAATTAATGGTGGGTCTGAGACTGGGGTTTGGTTCTTTTTCGTCTTCTTCTCATGGCGGTGAAGAAGACGAAAGAGATCGAGAATGGGTATTTGGCTTTTGTGTTAATAACATTCAGGATTGGGTTTAAACTAAACTTTAAAGAGATGGAGCAAGTGTGGCACGTGAAGGCCAATTCCAATTCATACAGGGGTTCTTGCCATTTGCCGAAGCCAAGTACTTGCTGTTTCTCCAAACGACCAGTAGCTGCACTGCTCTTTCACAATGCCCTTCTTCTTCCTGGTATTCACCAATTCACCATTGGTGTTATAGAGTGAGCAGAGAGAGACTCACAGAAGAGGGGCATTTTAGGTATCTTAAGTATGTATGGAACTAATGGAAGGCAAGGACTAAGTACTTAACAGGTAAACTAAATAGTAATTGGGATCAGTAATTGGGCCCTAGTAATTGACAGTGAGATAAATCCGGGGGCATATCAAAGTAAAGCCGTTGAAGAGGATATATTGGGAGTCGAGCCACCTAAAACATGTCTGCCAATAGTGCCATGTCATTGCTTAGAGATGGTCCTGGATTACTTGTTTATAATCACCCTCTTGGTTTGACCTTATTTACAATCTTCTTCTCAAAGCTCATTTAGCTTTTTTACTTCTAGAAAAAGTCACTTTATCTACATTATAGTGATTCTACACCTACCCCAGTGTTTACTGTTTACTAAAATGACCATGGTCTTCTAGAACATCCAAAATCCAAAGTCCATTAGTCTTCTAACTTATAAATATGCATGGCATCAATGGTCCACTAACCCTATAATTAGAAAACAGAAAGTTTGGGACAACTAAGCCCAATGGCATAAAGAAAAGAGACTAAGCCCAATGGCTAAATTTGATCAAGAGTTCATGCAAAGCTCAGAGTATAGCTCATTCTATTGTTTGAGAGTTGAGCATGATCCCTATGGATCCGGATTTTCTCATAACCTAACTTTTTCTTTATTTTACTTAAATTTTTAATTTTAGTTATTCATTCAAAATTTTAAGGTCAGCATTAATTTATCTAAGCACAATGAGTACTTTTATGAACCATATTGGCTCTCATAGTCTCATGGTTGTAATTTTTAAAGAGATCATTGTATTGTAACTTTTAATTTTGGAGATTTTGGTTCTATATTCTCTTGGTGATTAAAAGAAGAATTAATCATATTTTGCACCTTTCAACAATAGACATTTTCTACATTGCACCCGTTAAAATCACATTTTTTCTTTCTTTCAAAGTAATCAAAATGAACATCTTATGGATTTACCTCATTATGGAATTCGGGATGATTTTTTTTTAATTAAAATGAGGTTCAACTATATTAAGATAAGAAAAATTACAAATTTAAGATGAAAAAATGCATCAGGAAAGCACGAGAAAAGCATAAAAAATAAAACACAAAATTTTAATTTTTTGAACGACAGTGTCATGTGACGTGAAATGTGCAAGTGTAATTACTAATTAGCCTTTTAACGAAAGAATGCAAATAGAAAATTTCCTTTTTAGAAATAACCTTTTCCCTGCCTGCATTTCTTGTTCTGGTCCTTCAGAAGCTATTCTTTACAGTCCACAAAAAAATACAGAAGAAAACGACTTAAAACTTGAAAGAAGACAACAATCAAAATAAGTATGGCTAGAAAACAATGTGGAATTGCATTGGTCTACCCGTTTTGTGTCCACTGCATTCTCCTTCCCTTGCCAACCAGAGGTCCCTAGTAAGATGACTCCCATAAGCATATATACACACACCACTTCCAGAGGCTTAAAAAAGCTGACAGGAATAGCGATAGACTATAGAGTTAGACCATCTATCGCACTAGTTCATGCATTGTTCGGTACTTCCTCTTTTCAGCTCAATTTCGGTTTTGTGGAAGCAATAGCCTGCCCTTTGCGATCAAAGCCGAATAAGAACCAGGAGTTGCTCACGTCCCCTTTAGTCCGGAATAAGCATATTAAAAAGTGTTGTTTCATTACTGTGACCATAAGCAAGAAGGGAGATAAGCCAGTGTCACCATGGCAAGCACAACTCTAGGTACTTTGGGACTGAAAATTAAGCTTCATCACCGAAGGCACTTGTGCCGAGATGTTCCATTTCAAAATCTACTTGAAAGTGCAGAAGCAACAAGTAAAGTATGGAGGCAGAGAACAAATAAGTGTGCTTCCACATTCATCTCAACTCCTCAAGCTGTGGCATCTGAAATTTCCACCACACAAGGAGAGGTAAGCAACTGCCTCACAATCACAATCTTCTGGTGTACAATCTTTTGCTATAAATATCTACTGGCGTGAGACACTAAAACAAACACAGCAGCATGAGTTTAATATAGCTTACCCTTGTTAGGCCAAAGCGTGCATGTTGCCAAAGAAGTGAGTCACGTCAAGTTCATTTTGAAGTTTAATCATTGGTACTTTGGCAGGTAAGGTCCTGTGGCAAAATGGGAACCAAAATGACTTTAATGATCCTAGTCATTTTCTAAAGTTATCAAACAAAAAAAAACATGATCACGCTGTTAGAAGTGGTCCAAGATGCAGATCCAGTGCATATAAGATGTGCATGTGGATTTTTTGCTGACATATGAACCCCATTGGGATAGGATTATAGGAATGATATATATGCACATATTTTAATGCAAAGATAAGGTACCCCCAAGTTTTATTTTCCTTATTTTCCTTATCAAGATAGTGCTATATTTTCTATAAAAGGAAGCAGGCTCAAGTAGTACGTTGCACCAGTTCCAACTTCCATCCTTACAGAAATTAGGCATAAAACCTCTTTTGTTACAAATGCAGGATGCAGCTACCCTCACTTACAATGAAAAGATGCTCGCAAATTATGTGCCAATCTTTGTGATGCTCCCTGTAAGTCAGAATTTTTTTTACAAGCATTTTATATATATGCAGTACATTAGTATAAAGTACTGTTCATCACCCAGTAAAAGTGCTAAAATTTCTACGAATTTTTCATTGGTACCAGTTGGGAGTTGTTACGATTGATAATGCTTTAGAAGACAAAGACACACTCGTTAAGCAGCTTAAGGAACTGAAAGAAGCAGGTGTTGATGGAGTAATGGTAGATGTATGGTGGGGGATTGTAGAATCAAAAGGGCCTAAACAGTATGACTGGACTGCTTATAGGAGCATGTTTCAAGCAGTTCAAGAATGTGGACTGAAATTACAAGCTATAATGTCATTTCACCAATGTGGTGGGAATATAGGAGATATTGTAACCATTCCCATCCCCTATTGGGTACTTGATATCGGAGAATCAAACCGTGATATCTTTTATACCAATCTCAAAGGCAACAGGAACCAGGAATACCTTACTCTAGGTGTGGATAACCTGCCTCTCTTTAATGGAAGAACTGCTGTTGAGGTAAGCTTCACAAATAATTCAATATCTATTGTTTAACTAATCACCTAGAATTCAATTTTTTTTAGTATATAATAATTGTTGTATTACAGATATATAGTGACTACTTAAAGAGCTTCAGAGAGAACATGTCAGATTTTATAGAAACTGGACTAATTATAGACATTGAAGTGGGACTTGGCCCTGCAGGAGAGCTCAGGTATCCCTCTTACCCGCAAAATCAAGGATGGGTTTTTCCAGGCATTGGAGAATTTCAGGTGAGACAGATCTGATTAATTTGATAAATCCCATGGCCCTGGCCCTATTCAAACTATTTTAAGTGTAAATTACCCATCACATATTGCAGTGCTATGACAAGTATCTCAAAACAGAGTTCAAAGAGGCTGCAACCAATGCTGGTCATCCTGAATGGGATTTGCCAGATAATGCAGGAGAATACAATGACACTCCTGAGTCTACAGAGTTCTTTAAATCAAATGGGACATACCTTACTGAGAAAGGGAAGTTCTTCTTGACTTGGTACTCGAACAAATTACTGAGCCATGGTGATCAGATCCTGGATGAAGCCAACAAAGTTTTCCTGGGCTGTAAATTAAAGCTAGCAGCAAAAGTAAGAAAACTCATATGAGCACCACTTACCATCATTCACCCAGTGTTAATCTAAGAGTTCATGCTTGAACATCAAAACAGGTCTCTGGAATCCACTGGTGGTATGGAGCTGATAATCATGCTGCGGAGCTTACCGCAGGATACTATAACTTGAAGGATAGAGATGGGTACCGACCTATAGCAAGGATGCTGTCAAGGCATCATGCCATTTTGAATTTCACATGTTTAGAGATGAGGAACTCTGAACAAAGTGCCGATGCCAGATGTGCGCCTCAAGAACTCGTTCAGCAGGTAAAAACTAGAAATTTATCAAAACCTGCCTTCAATTAGAGTGACAGAACCAGTGAAACCGAAGCTCTGGTTAGAACATGTCAATATGCGTCATACTAAATGTGTAGTCTTCAATTAAACATATGAAAAGTATATAGAAATATTGTAGGTTTTTGCTTTTGGGGTAAAGAGTACAAAGAACTTCAATAAAAAGTAAATAACATTATATTTATGCATTCAACAAGTACAACTGCATACCATGACAATTACAACTTGAACATACATGTGCAGGTCTTGAGTGGAGGTTGGAGAGAGAACATAGAAGTTGCAGGGGAAAATGCACTTTCAAGGTACGACAGTGCAGCTTATGACCAAATCCTTTTAAATGCTAGACCAAATGGCATCAACAGAGATGGCCAACCAAAACTAAGGATGTATGGGGTGACATACCTTCGGCTGGCTGATGAACTACTACAAAAAACGAATTTTGATATATTCAAGACATTTGTAAAGAAGATGCATGCTGATCAGGTAACCTTCATATATGTGCCTTTAGAATATGGCAATATGCTCCTTCATGGTTTCTTGGCAAAAGATAAAAAGTCATTCCCTACTTCTTTTTCTGCAGGATTACTGTCAAGACTCCGAGAAGTACAACCACCAACTAGGTCCCTTGGAGCGATCAAGACCAAAGTTCTCAACTGAAGATCTTCTGGATGCAACAAAACCAGTGGAGCCATTCCCGTGGGATAAAGAAACAGATACGAGTGTAACTGGTGGTGGTGGTCTACTTTCTTATTTGATAGGCAAAATCTTTTCTCTATTTAAGTGAAAACCAGCCAAGTGGGAAGAGAAGCAATCATCCATGAATAAGTCATTGGATCTGGATAACCAATAAATTGGGATAATGTGGCAATACTAAAACCATTTGAGATTACTACTCCCTGAATAAAAGAATCTGTGTTTCCAAAGCAATGAATGAATGTACAAATATGTTATGAAAAAAGAGCAAAATCCATCTCTAAAGTGGTATGTTATGAACAAATATGTTACATCATTCACCAATAATCACCACAAGAGCAAAACCCATCTCTAAAATGGTGGAACCTATGGTTATCTCGCATTATAATCTCTCGAGTCATAAGCTTAGAAATCATTTTTGTTACGGTGTGGCAATCAACACATACACGAAGATTCTTGGTGATCCTGATTGTGGTCCCTGGTCCTGTGTTAATAAGGGCAAAAGCAATTGCCAATCTCTCACTATGATCCCAAAGCATCTTCTCCTTTATTCTTTCTTCTACATCGTACAACACAGAAGTGGTATCAGGCTTGTATCCAACCTCCTTGAGTCGGAGGTTCAAGTCTTTCAACTTCGCATAAATATCCTCCGTTTGTGGGTGCGACTTATCTCCAACTAAGAACCGATGAACCATCTTGTCTAACTCGACAAAAGTGCAGCCAGGTGGTTTCTTCAGTCCCTTTCTTCTCATCATGGCTCTCACTCTTTCCACATCATCCCATCGCTTCTCAGCGGCATAGATATTGGAAAGACAAATGTAGCTACCCACTCCTTTTGGGTTCATTTCGAAAATCTTATGTGCTGAAATCTCTGCCAGCTTGACATTTCGATGTAGCCTGCAAGCAGAAAGAAGTGCAGCCCATATATCACTGCTGGGTTCTACTTCCATAGTCTTAATGAGTTCATATGCTTCATCTAAGTGCCCTGCTCTGCCAAGAAGATCCACCAGACATGAATAGTGAGCAAGTGCAGGCTTCACTTTGTATTCTCCAGTCATTCTATTAAAAATATCTTTACCCTCATTGACTAGGCCAGCATGGCTACATGCTGACAAAACAGAAGTAAGAACCCCCTCATCAGGAGTATATTTGTTTGCTATCAGTTCACGATAACAAGAGATAGCCTCTTCTCCCCTCCCATGAGCCCCATATCCTGAAATCATAGCACTCCAAGAAACCAAATTTTTTCGGGGCATGTCATCAAAACAACGACGCGAACAAAACAAACTTCCACATTTAGAATACATGTCTATAAGAGCACTTGCCACTATGACATTTGCACCAAACCCTTTCTTAACAAGGTATGAATGAACAGACATGCCAAATTGCAAGGCGCTGATCTGGTCACAAGTAGTAAGCATAGTTACAATTGTAACTTCATCAACCTCTGCACCTTCCATAACCATTCGACAGAAAAGTCTTAAACTTTCAAATGCTTCGCCATTCCGCTGATAACCTCTAATCAGAGAATTCCATGACACAGTATCTTTCACTTCTGCCCCATCAAACAATCGCCTTGAATTAGCCACATATTTGCAATTGCAATACATTTCAATAAGAGAATTTGTCAAAAACTCATTACATATTTCACCACTTTTTCGAACCACATATGCATGTATTGCCTTCCCCTGCTTCAAGGCCATCAACTGAGCACAAGTAGAGAGGATTCCGAGCAAAGTTGTCCCATCTGCTCTTAATCCAGATTTTCTCATCTTCTCAAACACTGCTAAAGCCTCTCTTGGGTTATCATTCTTCACATAACCCGAAATCATTGTGTTCCAAGAAGTTAAATCTCTCTCAGGCATTTTATCGAACACCATGCACGCAGATTCCATTTCCCCAAACTTTGAGTACATTGCAACAAGAGCATTGGCCACATAAATATTTGACTCAAACCCACTAACCACTACCTCACTATGAACTCTCCTCCCAATTTCTACAGCCAACAGATCACCACACGCTTTAAGAACAAACGGGTACGTAAAATTGTCCGCCTTTTGTCCAAAACTAAGCATTTCACGGTACAATGCAATCGAATTCAATGAAAATCCATTACAAGCATAACCCCTAACCATGAAATTCCACAAGAAGGAATTTTTGAACAGAATACCATCAAAAATCACCTGGGCTTGGGCCATTATACCGCAATTGGCGTAAAAAGCAGCGAGCTTGGTGCTTAGATAGGTATTGTCTAGAAGATTCCCAGAAGTGACCATGAGGGCATGGAGTTTCTGGCCTTTTGGGAAAGACTTGGAGTTGCTGAGTGACTGTAACATGGTTCCACATTGCAGGGAAGTGAACGGTGGGCACAGAGCTTGTTCTTTGAGATGGGCAAAGGTGGTGCAAAGAGATTTCCTGAGGAGTTTGAAATTGATATTGCCATTCATGACAATTTGAAAACATGAAGAAGTAATCTTCGCTAGTTGTCGAACAAAAGACTATGGCATGGCAGTGTTGTGTATAAGACTTGAAGGTGGCGGGCGTTTCAGCATCTGTAGGACTGTAGATGGACTAGTTTCACTACTCTTTCACTGCATTTTCGGCTGGGCTTCTCTGATTTTCCTTTTTATCAAATTTACTGACTATTAAGGAATTCACCAAAAGGGTAACCAATTCACCAAAAGGGGATGTAGCTCAGATGGTAGAGCGCTCGCTTAGCATGCGAGAGGTACGGGGATCGATACCCCGCATCTCCACATTTTCAAGTTTTAATTTTTTTTTTCCTCATTTCCTAGTAGCATTCAGCAACTCTTCATAGTTCACACTGAGCAAGAGTGGATGGAGCTCATCTTTCAATGCAGAATGAGGTTGCTGTTTGATTGAAAATGTTTATGTTTTTAATGTGGTGAATTGAGATCTATGCAATATAGAATTTCATGGTATTTTGGGTGAGCATAATCAAATAGCGATTTATATTGGATGTCCGGCATGCAAAAGGTAAGGAATAATTTTCATGCAATAAGAGAAAAGGAAATAGGGGGAAAATGAATTATCCCTCCCATACTTCAAGGAATTCATTTTCTAGAAAAACTTGGGGGAAGTTTATTTTTCCATGTAATGAAAAAGGTAAAAGAGTTAATTTCATTTTCGTGAACCAAACGAGATTATGTCAATTCACTCCAAAAGCGGTCAATTGACAGGTCTATCTAAAGTAACTTTTCGGTGGTACAATTGTTTGATTTTTGTAGCTTTTCAATTAGAGATGGCCTAAATTTAAACATAAGGGTCAAGTGTATTTGAAAAATTGATTGTATATGAAGTTTATTGTATAAGTTGTGTGACTCTAGAGTAAAATTTAAATGATAATCTTAGCTCTCGCTAAGTGATCAATTATGTGCAAAGAGATTATTTATCACTCAATTACCTGAGTTTTTTAAATGGACTTATCGTTAATCACTAGGTGGTTTTTTCTTTGAGCAATAATCACTAGGTGGTTTGATGTGAACGTAAAATACGTTCACAAAGTGCCTTTAATTACTGGATTTTGCTATTCCGAAAGCTTAATTGTCTGTTTAATGTTTGTTTTCGTGATTTTAGGGAAAATACTAGGAAAATGTTTATCTGCACAGAATAGGTGCATTTTGGAGGTTTTCAGCGTAAATCAGAAAGTCAACCGTGACTTTCATTTGTGGAATAAAATAATGTACGAAGATTTCGGATTATTCCGAATCCCGGCAATTTTGTCGGCGAACCACCACATTAGGCGGCGCAACCACCACACGCGGTGGCGAAACACAATTCAAATCTCCATTTTATTTTCCCATGTGTATATTTATATCCTTGTTTATATTTTATATTTATGTTTATATGTTTATATTTATATTTATTTTTGATTTTATATATGTATATTTATTTTAAATATTTGTTTGTTAATTTATTTTCTTTTGTTTTCTTTTGAGTTTTGTCTGCAGCTCACCACCAAGAAGCCCACTTCCGGCTACCTACCACCTCCTTTGGATTCTAGCTCCACCACCATCACCAACTTATTCCACCACCGTCTACCTTTTCCTTGTACTCTTCTCCTGCTAACTTCACCAACCCATTCCCACTTCACCACCAATTACAGCAGCCACTTTCCTTTTCCTTTGGATTCTAGCTACACCACCATCACCAACTTATTCCACTGCCGGCACCAACCATCTCCACTTCACCAGCTCCCCTTCCATTCTCTATTTAAGAGAAGCCCTGCAACCACTTCAATCACAATAAGCAATCATCTAATTATCTCTATTCTTCTTTTTGCAGGTTTGGGAAGCTCGTGCTCTACTCTCCTCTGTGGAAGCTTCTCATCATAATTAACCATGGCCGGTGAACCCACTTGCCATCGTCACTGCCCGCGACTCCTCTGTTCCAGCTCTGCCGCAAATCCCAAACCTGCAAACAAAATTCTAATCAATCACCAATTTTATAATTGCAGGCCATCCTTCTCTGCCGGCTTCGATCTCGAACCCAGACCTGACCGCACGATCCAAAGCAGTCCACTTCAGGCCTTGTCCCTACCAAGAGCTGCAACAACGCCGGCTTCCCAATCTTTCGAGCCCAGATACCATGAGCTTCCTGTCTCCGCCGCGCCATCTGCGCCGTGCCTCTCTTACGCTCACCGAAGCTTACAAACACAAGCCCAGCCGTGGGCTTTGTTAATTGACACCGACGAACCCACACCGAGCCCAGCCCAGTCATCGTTCGCCGGTCCGCTCTGTGCCCAGCCACTCACCGCATCTCTCACCGCCGTGAGCCATCAATCACCGCTCTGCCCAGATCGAATTCACACCGCCGCCGCAAATCATCGTCGATCTCGCCTCTGCTGAATCGAACCCGAGCCCGTGCTCGCCTCAAGACCCCTCTCTCCGTGCTTCGTCGCTGCTCCATCCACGGTGCCTCCTCGCCGCGCCTCTGCCATGCCTCGCCGGCGCCGTCCCTCAAAATCTCCCACGGGCTGCTGGAGCAAAGAAGAAGATCAGAAAATAGAAAGATGAAGAGAAGAAAAACACGGGATGAAGAAGAATAGAAAAATAAGGAGGGGAAAAGACAATGAAGGACCCGGTCAACAAGGGCTGACCCGGTCAACAAAGTCAACAAAAGAAGAATGGGCTGTTGACTCAAAGTCCAAGCCCAATTGCTCAAAGCCCAATTGCTATCTACACCCGGAGCCCAATGCCCAATTGATCTCTGCACCCGCCACATCCAAATACGTTTTCGAATAGCTGAGTCTGCCACCTTCGCCTGCCAGACAGTGTCCATTTTCATGGACACAACAGTAACATTTTTCCCAAACTCTGTTTATTTATTATAATTTATTTTTGTTTAATTAACTATTCGTGAATAATTTTGGGAAATGTTATTGTTTGTTTATTTTCTATTTTGTGTAATAATTGTTGGATTGAAGTTAATTGATTCTTCTAGCAGCTTATGTGAATTTTGTTTGTTTGGTTTTATCTTTAATGTTGAAACTAAATGATAAGGATCGCGGATAGACGAGCGTTCGCTAGGTCGCGCACTTGAATTAACAACTCTTTTTCTATGCGTTAGACATGTTTAGATTAATCACCTTTGCATGTTTAATTGTTTAATCTAGATGAGCGTTCACTAGGTTGATTTCATGGGAGAAGTTTATTTGGGGAATGATAACCCGCGTGGGCATTCTACATGTGTTAGTTTCGGATTCATGGCTAGGGAGTTGGTTAATCTTCAAAACAATATTTGTGTGTGTGTTTCTTGTTTTCAAAAATAATAAAAAATCCAAAAATATTTCCTTTTAATTATTTATTGTTTTCAAAAATCTCAAAAACCCCCAAAAATACTTTTGTATATAATCTATATTTTTGTAAATAGAAACAATACTGTATAGTTTATTTAATTTTGTATATATATATTCTTTATTCTTTATACTTGTTAATAATAATTCTTTATTTAATTTAATTTTTCGTGACATTAAAAAGTAAATATAACAATCTTCTGTGGGAAAAACCTTTATTTCCCATTATACTTTACAACGACAATTGTTAGGAATTTAGGTAATAAATAAATGACCGCGGTGTAAAAACATCTAATCATGGTTAAATGAAGTTTAAAACTTTAAATCGGTTATCTTTTTAACTCGCGTGATCAGCATATGATCTTCTATTTATTACAAAAAAAAAATGAGACTTAATGTTTTAACAATTTTGTTCCTAACGTATGTTTAACATATTTTAAGAAGATTAAACGTTAATCACACGAATTACGTAAGTTAAAAAAAAAACAATTTAAACTTCATTTAACCACCTGCCCCCCCCCCCCCCCCCCCATCCATCCATTAAGTTGAATCCAAATGAACTATTGTTGAACATCATGTTTTTCTCAAACCCATTACTCATTCCTGCAATTCTTTCCTTATGCACAACATTTGGAAATCCTATTATGGGAGTGAAATGTTTTAGTCTGCAAAAATTTAAAGCCAATGAAAATTATGAGGTTAAATTGAATAGAGTACTCAAGTATTTATCTAATCATCCAATTAATGGATTTACATTTGGCTTCATGGAACTGAGAGAGGGTACAAAACAAAAAGGTCCTAAAAACGTTGTTTTACATGTGTTAGCACAATGATGGAGTGAAAATCTCCAAGACTAATCGCCAAAAGTGTATCCGTGTAGGAGATTCTCGAACATTGTCCATACTATCAAGGAGCTATAATTTGGTTAGAAAACTGTCTCTTAAAAGTTAAAATACTCAAATATATTTTTTTTGGCTAAAATAGACACGACTAATGGAATTTATTTGACAAATACCAAAATCGTTGATACTGCCTCATTTGATGAAAAAATTCATAAGTTGTTAACCGACTTATGTGAAAGAGCATCGATCTTCTTCTCCTCGACTTATGCTCATGGGAATCTAGCCCGAAATACGGAAATAATACTAATTATAAGAAAAAAATTAATAAATGTTTTTCGTTTTTGATTACAAAACATGAAAATGTTGGTAATAAAAATGAGATTACAAAAGTTTTTAGGGACAATAAAAAGAAAGAGCCAGGAGGGACGAAAAGACCAAAGAGTCCATGACAACCATGGGTCTCCCACATTGTTCTCCGCACGTCTATATTACCTTACGCGTCATCGCTGTTTCTCTCTCCGCTTAAACCCCCGAAAAACAAGAAACATCCTAAGAAGAAAAATTTCTAACAGAAAGGTATTTTCAAAACATAAAAATTAAAAAAAATCCAACAGAAAAACCCAGGAGGATTTTTTTTGTTCTTTTCGGCCGGTTTTCTGGGTTGGATTGGATTAGAGCTCTGCACCACTTTGTGGGTGGTCGATCGTGAAGGCGTTGCATTGATATAATAATAATAATAATATCCTCCTCCACGTTTAAAAAACAGAGCATTATCCAAAGATGAAAACTTTGACGTGGGTCGTTGGCTGAAGAACGTCATTCCCGGACCTCGGAGCCGAAACGTTTCTGTTGGACGGTCCCGGCCGTTGTTGGAAGCTAAAGGCTGGTGGGCCCACGAAACGTTTCTGTTTGGTTGGCGGGAAGGCTTTGGAGGTTTTCCGTTACGATGAAATGAGAAGGTGGGATGGTGATTTGGGAAGGAATGCAAATGAGAAGAGCCAGTTATGCTGTTTTCGTGATTCTGCTTTGTGCATTGGTCATTGGGGCCTCAGAGGGCGTCAGGAGGACAAAAGAAACGTTTTTCGGTGAGTGGGTTTCGCATGAGGAGGAGATAGACGAAGATATGGTACGCACAAAAGAAACGTTTCTTTTTCTTTTCCCTAATACTTTTTCACCTGGATGTAGATTATGAGTTTGAGTTTGCTAGCCATTTTACAATTGGGATGATGAATATGTTGTGTGGAAATTCCAGTTTCTTGAAAATTTTGGTCATTGTATTACAAAGAATGGGCCAATTTGTTTTGCATTTGATTATAATTTTTCTGAAGGTTTATTCCATCTAAGATTCAAAGATAAGGGAACCCAAAAGCAAAGACCAGATATAATATATGGGAATGTGCTTTGAATATGTGCTCCACCACATTTATATGAATTAGATACATATAATTTGTAATTGTTTTCTTAAAGTACTCGTTATAGTTTGTTGATTCTTAGGCAAAAGATTACTATGATTATGAATTTTTTTGACTAGATATTCTGATTGCAGGCAGAGCAGGTATGGTACCATTGTAGGAAAGAACTGATAGGTGGGATAGATGGGGTTGAAGATCTTGACGTGTATATCCCACAGGAGACCAGTGACTCAGAAACAGTGTTCTTTTCAAAAAGCAACCTACACAATGCAATCTTAGTTCTTCCTCCTCATGTGAAACAAACACTTGTTGATTGCTTAAGAAAGAAAGGGATTCCGTTTCATGCTCCAGGCAAAAGGGATAGCGCCAAGAACTGGTTGGTCAACTACTTTGAGTGGCTTTTAGGTCCGCAAATTACTCCTAGAAGAGAATTGGCCAGTGATTCACCCAAGTCAAAAGCACCTACCCCTGCTCCATCTCTAGCTCCAGGTCCTGGAGCTAAGTTGTCGAACCATCACGCACCTTCACGTTCAGTTCTATCTCCAAGCCCTACATCTAAGTCGTCTAAAAAACAAGCACCAGCACCTTCACGTTCACCTCCCAAACAAAGTGGGAAAGGAGGTCCACCAGCAAAACCGGCCAGAACAAAGAGTCCACCAGCAAAACCAGCCAAAACAAAAAGTCCACCATCAAAGGTTCAGAATGGCAATATGACCAAACTAATTGCTATTGCTGTGGCTGCAGTAGTAATAGTTTTGCTTGTTGCACTGCTCCTCTGCTGCTGTTTAAAGAAAAGAAGTAGCAGAAAAGTGAATCCGAGAAGTGGACGAAAGGATGACAGGCCTCTTCTCAACTTATCTTCTTCTGGTATGCAATTTTAATATTTGCTTTATCGACTTATGATTATCTTGAAATTCTAAGGCAAGCCACAATCCTTGTAACATCACAGGTTCTTCACAGATGTCCAATAGTTTAGGAAAGTCAAGTAACCAAGAGTTCAACACTGGTGGAAAGTTTGCAAATAATTTGTCAAGGAAAAATGAAAATGATTCTTGTGAGGCAAAGTCATCAGAAGCTAAAGCAGGAGCACCAATCCCTCCGCTACCACCTCCTCCTGGAAAAGCAGCTCCTCCGCCTCCTGGACCACCACCACCACCTCCTCCTCGTCCTCGCCCCCCACCACCTCCTAAAGTTGCACCTCCACCTAAACCAATGCCTGGTAAGACCAAACTTCCACCTTTAGGAGGACATCTCAAAGCAAAGAGTGGCGATAATGATGATCCTGGAAGTGAATCTGGAAAAACTAAGTTAAAACCATTCTTCTGGGATAAGGTTAATGCCAACCCTGATCAATCGATGGTCTGGCATGAGCTCAGTGCAGGATCATTCCAGTAAGGCTATAACTCTATCATTATGAATCTAATTTTCCATTGATAAGCTAATTTTGAAAACTTCAATTTAAATTCCAACTTCTTTACAGGTTCAACGAGGAAAAGATAGAGTCTCTATTTGGTTATAATGCAGTGAACAAAAATGAGCGCAAAAAGGGTTCCACATCCTTGGAACCTGCAATCCAGTATATCCAAATTATTGACAGGAAAAAAGCACAAAATCTGTCAATTCTTTTACGAGCATTGAATGTGACAACAGAAGAAGTTGCTGAGGCCCTCCAAGAAGGTGAATGTGTCTATCTCCCCCTCTCTCTATCACCCCCTCCCTCCCTCCCTCCTTGGTGAATACATATATCAGCATCCAGCAAACACTAACTAAGCTTCTTCTCTTGTTGATAATTTGGTGTTTCCACAATTCTTTGTGGAAACTGTTCTTTGATAATTTATCTTTTATTTTCTCTTCTTGTTAGTGCTGTTTACGTGGTTTCAGATCAAATAAATGTCCCATATCAATTGTTTAAGAGCTGCTCCCTCATATTTGGAAGCATAAGATAATTCGTTTTAAAGAAATAAATTGCATTGCTCATTAGTTAGCAGCCTAAACAACCTCTGTTTCAACTTTCCCAAAAAGAAAAAAAAAACCTCAGTTTCAACGGTTAAGTGTCTGTTATGTTTTTCTATTGTTTAGTATTAAGAAATTTCAAGAAAAAGAGAATGAGTGAATCAGCACACGTACAAAACTTGGCTGTCAAGTTACACTAGGAATACCATGTTTTAGTCACTAGTTATTTGTCCTGGATAATGGACTAGTCATTAAGTTATTTCTTATCACATGCATAGTTCTTAACACACGATTGTTATGTTTAAAATTAAGGCATCATCGACTTACATTTATTCACTGATTCAGGTAACGAGCTTCCTGTGGAGCTCCTCCAAACCCTATTGAAGATGGCACCAACTTCTGAAGAGGAACTGAAGCTTAGGTTATACACAGGTGATCTTGCTCAACTAGGCCCTGCAGAAAGATTCCTCAAAGTCATGGTTGACATACCATTTGCTTTCAAGCGGATAGAATCACTGCTCTTCATGTGTGCCCTACCAGAGGAGGTCTCTAACACTAAAGAATCCTTTGCAACTTTAGAGGTGAGATACTAGAAATGCGACTCATTTCCTCTCTTGTTTTGCTAATAAGTTTCTGGATATTAAAACACCGCTTAGTAATAACAGCAAGTAATTGTTTCATTATTTTCTAACTATAGCTCATCTTGATTGGCAGGTTGCTTGCAACAAACTCAGGAAGAGCAGGCTATTCCTAAAACTTTTGGAAGCAGTACTCAAAACTGGCAACCGGATGAATGATGGTACCTACCGTGGTGGTGCACAAGCATTTAGGCTTGATACGCTCTTGAAACTGGCTGATGTAAAAGGAACTGATGGCAAGACCACCCTATTGCACTTTGTCGTTCAGGAGATCATCCGTTATGAGGGCATAAAAGCTGCCCGCAAAGCCAGAGAAGAAAGCCGGAGCATGTCCAATATGAGTACAGATGATATTGTTGAGGATGACAGTGAGGAATCGGCAGAGCACTATCGTAACCTTGGTCTTCAGGTTGTCTCAGGTTTAAGCGATGAACTTCAAGATGTGAAAAAGGCAGCACTTGTAGATGCTGATGGCTTAACTGCAACAGTGTCAAGTCTCGGCCAAAATCTAATAAAAGCTCGAAATTTGGTAAATACTGAGATGAAGAATCTGGACGAAGACAGTGAATTCCATCGTGCACTTGCCAGTTTTGTGGAGCGTGCAGAATCAGATATTACATTGCTTCTAGAAGAAGAAAAGAGGATAACGGCTCTTGTGAAGAAGACGGCAGATTACTTTCATGGAAACGCAATGAAGGATGAAGGCATTCGTTTGTTTGCAATTGTACGTGATTTCTTGTTAATACTAAATAAGGTATGTGCAGAGATTAGAAATCAAGCAATGAAGCAAGCCAAGACGAATTCCAGGAAAGAGGCTCCCACAGAAGCAAGTTCAGAAAATCGGTCAGAAATGAAAAAGGCTCCCACAGAAGCAACTTCAGAAAATCGTCAGCAACCTTTAGATGTTCGTCAGCGACTCTTTCCAGCAATTGCAGAACGGCGAATAGCGGATGATTTCAGTTCAGATGATGAGTCTTGACTCTTGAGCGTTCATCTCACTAGCTGCCATTTGGAATAGGTATAAAAAGAGTTTTAGACTAGGGAAGCATATCTTTCCCTCTCTTGTTACAATTATGTATTACATATTCTTTGGCTGTGTGTGCAAGCAAATTAACAGTAAACTTATTTCAAATAATGCAATTGTGCTATATATATAGGCAGAGTGAAACTGGTCTTCTATTTTTTGTATATTAGAAGACAATGCTTGTGGAAGTAGCTAGTAATTCCCTTTTTGTTATGTAAACTACAAGCTCTGTAATCACTGAGTTTCGTTGTCTACTGGTATATTCAGGTGGCATGATGACCAGATAGTACTTCCCACTATGGATCCATCTCTCAGTTTCTATCCGGCAAGGCAGCAACAGAATTCATTTTCGAGATTTGTTTGTTATCGAAGGTCATCTGTTTCGAAAAAAGACTACTTGCTGAAGATTGTTCCAAAAGGCAGATATGTTTTTCAACTTTCAATGTACAGAAAGACCTGTAAATGTAAAATTCGAAACAACACTAACATAATTGCTGTTTTTGCCATCTTGTCATTTTACACCCTCTCGTACGAACCAAATGCACCTAATTGTTACACTATGTTTATCATTTATTTACTTTGGAAATTGCTTTATGTTAGGTGATTAGCTACTAAACAGTGAAGTGTTCCTCAGTGTTTGATAATCAGCCGCTTACTACCGAATACTATGAAGAGTGTTGGTAACCTACCACCGAATATTAGCGTTTGGTAACCACAAGATAGCCAATTACGAAATACTTGTGTTCGATGACTTTTTTTTGGTAAAATTTAATGAATGAGAGATGTTCGATAGCCAAACATCGAGAAGTATGTGTTTGGTGACAAATACTAGAATTTAGAATGAGTACGGAAAGAATGGAAACAATCCTAAATTCATGAATGCCTTTGCATTTCCTATTCCATTCGGAAAATTAAAAGTGAATTCTCCCTTGAGAAAAAATTGATGGGAGATTTACCAAGGAGATTTGGACATTAGAGTTTTCCCTACTGCACCCAAAATCACATAAAGGAAGGAATGCGGTCCCACTGCTTTGGTCCAATAGCTACTGGACACGTCGCCAAAATTCTTGTCAAAACCCTACTACAACCTCTCTATATAATAAGCCTCTATACGCTGTTTGGGAATCGAATCCCCTCAAATTCTTTACTTAGCTTCTTCTCCGAGGTCAAGACTCTCTCTTTTGTTTAATTGTTTTTCCTATGGCTCCGAAGCGGCTGCTAGAAGACCCTCCCGCTGCTTCATCAATGGAGGAAGATTCGGACGCAGAGACCGTGGACGAAGAAGAAGAGGAAGAACAAGACGACGTCGTAGAAGCTGAAAACGGCAAAGAAAAATCTGGTGATGAAGACGATGAGGAAGAAGAGGAGGAAGAGGAAGAAGACGATGATGAGGAAGATAATGTGAATGGGAAAGAGAAAGAGAAATCCCCTGCAAAGAAGCCCCTCGTAACTTCTTCATCGGCGGTTCCAAACCCTCAATCCCAATCTGCATCCTCCGAAGAAGACGAAGACGATGCCGGGTCGGAAACCGAGTCCGATGACATCAACCACTCGCCATCAGCTTCCGATTTCACCGTCAAGCCCATCGTCTCCAAGCCCATGAACGACTCCGTCAAGCCCAACAAGAAGAATGCTCCGGCGAAGCCCGGCTCCGTGAATCCCGGGTCGAAGCGCCCGGCAGAGAGCGATCTCAATCTGAGAGACTCTAAGAAGAAGAAGGGAACCAACAGTGGCGACGACGAGGACACCAAAAAGGGACGGCTTTGGAGCGGAGACGATGAGATTGCGATCTTGAAGGGGATGATAGACTACAAGGCTAAGAAAGGGTCCGACCCGTATGCGAATATGGGCCCATTCCATGAATTTCTCAAGAAAAGCTTGAAGGTCGATGTGAGCAAAAACCAATTGATGGACAAGATCAGAAGGTTGAGGAAGAAGTACCACACCAACGCTGAGAAGGGCGAGAATGGCGAAGACCCGGTGTTCTCTAAAGCACATGAGTTGAAGTCATTCGAACTCTCGAAGAAGATTTGGGGTGTTGAGGCTGATGGCGACGATGATAATGCAAAGAACAGTAAGAAGAAGCCGCCAAGGAAGAGTAGCAAGGCTAATAATTCTTCTACAGTCTTGGCATTGCCTGTTTCTGATGTAGCTGATAAGAATGTTGACAAGAAAGAGGGGCTGAATGTTGCTAATGGTGGAGTTAAGGCTGAGCCGGATGAGTTTTGGTCCAAGTACCCATGCCTGAGTGCTTCTTTGCGGTTCGGAAATTGCTCACCGAGGTCGGAGGATTTAGAGAGGCTTATGATTCAGAGAATGCCTTCAATTGGGAGTTCAAAGGCTAAAGAGTTGGATGATAGGTGGAGGAAGTTGCAGGTCTTAGAGATGGAGTTGTCTGTCAAGAAGCTTGATGTGATGCATGAACAGGCTAAGCTTGTATTGAATGTGATGAAGTCGCAGAAGGATTAGAGGTTTGCTTGAAGGTAATTCCTGGCTTTCTTGGAGTTTATGTTAATATTTTGAGCTGAAAACTTAGTAGTACAGGTTTTCTTCTGATGGAGGGGTAGTTTTGTTTGACCCATGGGGGTTCTCAAGTTTTGTTTTGCTATTAGCCTTGTTATACAGTTGTTACATGGAGATTATTTGCCTATAATTATAATTCAAGTAATTTTCTCTATGACATTGTATTCCTTGATATTGATATCCTTTTAATTTTTTGACTGGTTTGTACTCTGCTGAATTGTCGCCTTCGTTATTTGTAGTCCTAATCTCAGGAATTAGGGTAGAAAATATGAGTTAATCTAACCAATATGTCAAGCTGATATGACTCTTGGAAGAATTTCTCCCTTT
Organism: Rubus idaeus; assembly: GCA_030142095.1. Classification (NCBI taxonomy): domain Eukaryota; kingdom Viridiplantae; phylum Streptophyta; class Magnoliopsida; order Rosales; family Rosaceae; genus Rubus; species Rubus idaeus. The sequence continues at coordinate 37,609,079 of CM057970.1, forward strand.
AGAAAAGGGCTTTTGGTTGTTCACATTCTCAGTACTAGTCCACTCCCAGTCACATACTTGTGTGTGATTGCTATGATACCTAATGATATTAACCCATGGATAGTATTTGTCCTTGTAAAACTATTGCCTTTCTTTGGATCAGGGTAGGGTGCAACCTAATTTAATCAATTAAATTTCATCAAGCTATGAAGTTGAGATTTCTTTGTTATAAATCCCTTTTCTAGTAAACTTGGGTAGCAAAGGGTACTTTTCTATTGCATGGAAGCTGGCTTGTGATGCTTAGGTTGACCTTTCTTTAGTCATTCATGTAGTTCTAGTGCTCTATTTGCTGGCCCAATTTTTTGGCAAAATCTAATGTATTTGTTAATTTGTGGCATCTGTTTCAGAAGCTAATATAAGTCGAGTGCGCATGTAATGATAAATTAAGACGTGCATCTGGTAAAGCATTTGTATAAAGTCCATGATTTCAAATATGCTGGCTACTAATCCTGTTGATATGGAATTTTTATTGTGCCCTCAACCAGAAGTTTGAGGATGCTTGAATTTAGACAGACACATTTTTTTAGGCCCTTTTTTCTTAAATAGCTCTGCTCTATGAAATGCAATTTCAGTCCCTTTTATCCCGTGTGCCGTGCTCTAGGTTTAGCTTTATGGATGGTAGTTCTGCCCTGTTGAATTGCTACTTGTTGAGCTGAGCTTCGTCCTGAACAGCGTTTTCAGTTTTAGTACTCTACCATAGTTGAGCACTTGAGCATGCTCTAGCTTTAGCGTTATCGATGGTAGTTCTGCCCTGTCGAATATTTTTGCTACTTGTTGAGCTGAGCTCCCTCCTAAACAGCTTTTTCAGTTGTTGGTTGTCAACTCTACCATAGTTGGCTCTGTGACTACATTCATTCGGAGCTGATTTTGATTTGATTTATATGACATGCTCAGATGACCTTTTGGCAGAGCAGTAACTACACGAATTCTTAAGTTTCTTCTATTTTTGATGGAAAGCTAGTTTAGCTGAGATTTTGAATGGTTTACTAAGGTTTCATGTGATCGTCTATTCTTGAAAGTTTAGGGTACTAAGCCTATGTGAATCCTTGCAAGGTTGTTTAAATCACAGATCGGCTCAATATATGCTTTCTACTTCCTAACCTCGTATCGTCTGTATATAATTTCATTTGATACCAGCACTTAATAGAGGTATAGCTTGTGCTTCTCAGTTCATCAAATGTTACAAGTTACTCAGACGATGTGTAACTATGTGACCTAAATATTATGATAAACCCATGAGTAGAACTTGTTCTTGAAAACGGATACTCATCTCTTTTCTGCTTTTTTAACTGGATGATGATCAATAGTATGTGAATCATGTGATTTTTTTTCTGGTCTGTGAATCATGTGATAGTATTTCTTTACTATTTTGTAGTTTTGTGAATCATGTGATAGTATTTCTTTACTATTTTGTAGTTTTGTTAATTATTAATATATATCGTAATAAACAGTGAACACTATGATTGAAAAGAAAGAAGTAAAAAAGAATAAGTCTTCTTTGGCTTTTATCTAATGATGTTCATGCAAGACTATACACTTGGAAAGAACGTTATGGCACTATGCTTTTATTCCCACTTTAAAATAAATCTAAATTCGTTAATGGCCTAATGGCTAATGGCCTAATGCCCATTCCAAATCTTTTTGGGTATCCCATCTAGGAAAATTCTAAACATGTAGGCATGTAGCTATGTATACTATACAACTTGTTTTTTTGAATTGCAATTGCTGTTTGAAAAGGTGAAATTGACAATTTCCATCAGTTTCACATTTTCAAACAACAATTGCAATTCAAAAATGTAATTACATTTAAAAAGAAACATGTTGTATAGTATGCAGAGTTGCATGTTAGATATACTCGTTTCTTGTCTAACATACTTAACGAACCTTAGAGATTAACTAACTAATTGATGCAGCACGGGGTGGACTAAACGCCGAATTGAGCAAAATACAAACTAAATACAAAATTCTAATTCTCTTTGTCTCTTTAAATTGAGAATAGTCACGAATTTGGGATAAAAATAAATTAAGAACAGTTACGAATTTAGTTTTTTAAAGTGCAGAGTTTTGAGATCAAATTATTTAAATGGGCATGATGACTAAGATCAAAATTTTGCACCTTAACAAGAAAGAACCTCTGCATATGAGAATCATTATATATGACTTCTCCACTAAAAATGTTCTTATTTTATAAAGTGCAGAGTTTTGATCTCAGCTGTCAAATCATATCATTTAAATGATTTTGATGGTTGATATCAAAATTTTACACCTTATAAAATAATGACCTCTTTACCTTAAAATCATTTTATGTATATATAAGTATGATATATATCTTGTGCTACTTGCAAAATTATTTGTGCATCTTTGTTAGAATAAGGCCATAAGGGTTCTTGTACATGCAAAGCAACAAATTTCATTTCTACTTTTTTTTTTTGAACAATTCATTTCTACTTCTTTAAATACAACATTGAGGGGAAAATTCTACAATACCCAAAACACTAGTGACTTACAATAAGATATTAAAAATTAAGGCTTGGCAAATGGGCGGATTTTGCGGGTGGTTTGTAACGAGTTGCGGTGTTAACGGGTTTAGCACGTTAAATCCGTTAACTTAACTGGTTTAACAGGTTAAATCCGATGGGTTCGCGGATTTCCCGTTGAAACCCATTAAGACATGTTTAAATATTCAAACCCCGTTAAACCCGATGGATTCGCTCGTTACCTGTCGGAACCCATTAAGACCCGTTTAAATATTCAAAGCCAATCAATTACTTAAACTTGAACAAATCCTCTAACAAGCATCAAATCCTACACATAAATAATCAAACATGCAGATACCTCATCCTATAAAACCGGGTCTTGATATGATACCAATGTCTACAAACAATTCCAAATCATGAGACGCTGGGGCGAAACAAAGCATGCCCATTATGATTTCCTCCAATTCCAAATCATTAAGGAAATAGAAAACAAGAAACTAAAGCATGAGAGCTATATAGCCCAAAATCAGAACGATGAACAAAGCAGCAGAGCTTGATTTTGTGAGATCAATGTTCTCACTGCTGATTTTGTGAACATCAAAATAGTTTATGTTGTACGAGAGCTGTAGGAGGAATAGAAATCAAGAATCAAGAATTAAAATTTCCAGAATTTTTCAGTCAATTATCCATAGCCAATTTTGGGAAATCATCCCCAAATCAAAATCCAATTCACAATTCAAGTGATAGAGTCTTAGCTCTTGCAAATGGGTTTCAAAGAAAGAGAGAACAAAAAGAGAATACAGAGAATGAAAATGAGTTTTGGTATTCGATCATTTTCCCAAAAAAAAAAATGCTTAATATCCCAAAATTTTATACCAAATTTCTATACCAAATGATATGGCATTTGCCATGTAATCACCTAAGATGATATGGCATTTGACATGTAACCACTTATGATGCAACAATTTACAATGTGTCATCAAATTAAATATCTTCAAATTTATTATTTTTGAAACGAAAAATTAATTAAAAGTATTTATTGTTTAAACAGAAAAATTAAAAACTCACCACCTCCTGTCTCCTGCATATCGTTCCTCTTTCTCACTTCGCATAGCAGATCAGCAATGGCTTCCTCTTCCAAAAAAGAAGAAGATAAGCAATGGCTTCTAGATTAAAATCACAGGTTCATGTATTTAGAATACGTACAAAAAACTCATCAAACCATCGATATTACAACCCCATATTTTTTTAATTATGGCTATAATCATTAACAATAGATTAATATGACTACTCCAACCCCATCAGAACTTTTGCAGGGACTATTGTTGATTAAGTGTATTTAACATCTGAAATTTTGACCCTGAATATTAAATGCTCATCCACAAAATAATAAGCCTGTTTATCCGAAGAGGAGAAATTATCTACAATATTAAGGGCAGCACAATCCTTATTACCAAATTCACATACTCATACCACAGCAGGATGACACGCGTCATAGCCAGCAAATAAGGAATCCTCAGATAAATGTGACAGCTCACTTGAGCCAATCACCAGAAGACAACTATGCTAGCAGCTAATTACTTATCCTAGCCAGCAAATAAGGAATCCTCAGATATTTATGAATGTGACAGCTCACTTGAGCCAATCACCAGAAAACAACTATGCTAGCAGCTAATTACCTATCCTAGCCAAATTAGGGAGACTGTGAATAACATTAGCAAAATTAAATGAAGTTATTTGGTTCCTAACATCAAGCCTCAAAAACAAGAACTGAACTCCAGCGAAGAGGTCAACTGATAAACAGGCTTCAATCAATGGCGGAGCCAAGTGTGGGCTCACCTGGGCTATAGCCCGGGTAGGATTTAGGAGGGAAATTTTTTTTTATGTATAATTAATCTATTTTTTTGTATAATTAAGCAATTTTCATATGTAATTAAGCCAATCTCTTAATTTCAGCCTACCATATTCTCACAATGTCAGCCTATCCTTCTTTTAGCCCACCCTAGTTGTGTTTTCTGGCTCCGCCATTGGCTTCAATCTCTCCTCTTCGGATCTGAACTTGCCATCGAAAACGATTTCTCCTCGGTTCAAATCTTTGGGCTTCGTCTCCTCGATTCAGTCTCTTTTTTTGACTCTCAAAACTGAATGGTTGAGGTCGTGACTCGTGAGGTTGTGCCTTGTGAGAGACTGAATGGTTCAGTCCTCAACGGGTGATATGGGTCCCGCCCATTAATTAACGGACGTGGCGGATGGGTTTCGTGCGGGTTGGCGGCCCATTTGCCTGGCCTACCAAAATTGATGAATGTTGGCATGTTGTGGAAAGTGGAAACATGACATAAAACTATAAAAGCTACCTAATAATTTGTGGGACTCGGATCCTCTCCTCACCAAGAGGAGAGAGATTGCCTCACCAAGCAATCTCAGCCCTCCATTTCGAAATGGAGGGCCAAGATTGTTTACACTTTTGGGGTGGGGTATGGAGTTTGGGAAAAGTGCAATAGATCTGGGCCGTTCATTTCGAAATGGACGGCCCAGATCTCTTGGTGGGGAAATAAGAGATAGATAGGGGTGAGGAGATGATCTCAATCCTAATTTGTGTACCCACAGCTACATAATTTTGTTGCTCCATATGTTATCGTGTCATGACTGAAAAGAACATGTGAAGACTGAAGAGTACTGTCGGCAGAGTGCAGATTGGAAAGAGCGTAAATATGGCACGGGAACGTTTCCAATTTCAAAATATTTAAGATTCCAATTTCACTAATTAACTTCCCCACCATATTGAGAACGTTTCCAATTTCAAAATATGAAGTCATAAACAAACGAAGCATTTGTATAAAAGCAGGTAGTCTGCTACCTGATTTCAATCAATCCTAAATCCATAGCAATGAGCCAATGAGTCGTGTATTCTCCTCCTCCTCTCCTTCATTCTTGTTTACAAGTACTAGTCATCTAACAATGCTAATGCCAGTACCAGTACTGGTACATGTTCATCATTCACCAAGACGAAAACAATCCTCCTTCAAAAATCTCAAACTCATCATCAGAGATTATTGATCCTCCGACAGCTCAACGCCGATTAGCTCAGTATCATCCTACCATTTGGGGTCCCAAGCTCATCGATTCCTTCTCCACTCACTACACTGTACGTAACCCTTTTCTCCTATTACATTGGTTGACATACGTACCCTGACTACTTAATTAGATAGTGCATGTTACGAATCCCCCACGCTTATTATTATTCACATTTTGATTCTAACGCACGGTTGAGTTAATTTTTACCAGTTTATCTTAAGAATTAGTTAACCTAAAATTACATCGCAAGTGTCGATTAAGTGGTGCATGTTTAATGTCATTTATAGAGGGGAGTGAAATCTACACCCTCTAAATTGTAATCCACACCCCATATTCAACTTTATTCAACAAACTTCCGAAAATCATCCCATTTTATTCTCTTTTTGCTTTCTTCTTTTCTGTATTATGAGAAAGATGTCAGCACTCGGCAGCAAGAATACCTCTTGCCGCATCCTTTTCTCATTGTTCTTGATACAGATCAATCCAAAAGACCCTCTTTGGAGATATGACTTTACTCCCTTCAATGTATGTTTTCTGTTGGTCTCATTCTTCTTGCCTGAACCCCAACAGATCCAGAAAGCAACTTTCTTTTTTGTCAACAATAGAAAGCAACTAATTAATCAACCAAATCTTAAAAAAAGAAAAAGATTTTCCACTAGTTTTTTTATTGGAGAGGGAGCAGCGGCGGTGGCAGTGAGGTTGTGTGATGGTGCCTGGTGGACCTGTGACTGAAGCGGTGCTCCGAGCAGAGGAAGAGAGAAGAGGTGCGGTCCGAACTGGGCTCGAGGAGGAGCGGAGCTAGGAGAGAAGGAAAGCTTGGCTCGGGGAGAGAACTGACAGAGTAATGGACGGCGGCAAGAATCCGAGTTGGGCCTGTAATTGGCAGAGCAGAAGAGGAGGACAGAGGAAAGGAAAGGAGGAAGGGAGAAAGAGAGTTATATAGCCCAAAGTCAGAACGATGGACAAAGCAGCAGAGCGTGAGATCAATGTTCTCACTGCTGATTTTGTGAACATCAAAATAGTTTATGTTGTATGAGAGCTGTAGGAGGAATAGAAATCAAGAATCAAGAATTAAAATTTCCAGAATTTTTCAGTCAATTATCCGTAGCCAATTTTGGGAAATCATCCCCAAATCAAAATCCAATTCACAATTCAAGCCTCAAAAACAAGAACTGAACTCCAGCGAAGAGGTCAACTGATAAACAGGCTTCAATCTCTCCTCTTCGGATCTGAACTTGCCATCGAAAACGATTTCTCCTCGGTTCAAATCTTTGGGCTTCGTCTCCTCGATTCAGTTCTCTCAATTTCACTCTCAAAACTGAATGGTTGAGGTCGTGACTCGTGAGGTTGTGCCTTGTGAGAGACTGAATGGTTCAGTCCTTAACGGGTGATATGGGTTCCGCCCATTAATTAACGGACGTGGCGGATGGGTTTCGTGCGGGTTGGCGGGTTGCCAGCCCATTTGCCAGGCCTACCAAAATTGATGAATGTTGGCATGTTGTGGAAACATGACATAAAACTATAAAAGCTACCTAATAATTTGTGTACCCACAGCTACATAATTTTGTTGCTCCATATGTTTATCGTGTCATGACTGAAAAGAACATGTGAAGACTGAAGAGTACTGTCGGCAGAGTGCAGATTGGAAAGAGCGTAAATATGGCACTATATATACTTGAGAACGTTTCCAATTTCAAAATATGAAGTCATAAACAAACGAAGCATTTATATAAAAGCAGGTAGTCTGCTACCTGATTTCAATCAATCCTAAATCCATAGCAATGAGTCGTGTACTCTCCTCCTCCTCTCCTTCATTCTTGTTCACAAGTACTAGTTATCTAACAATGCTAATGCCAGTACCAGTACTGGTACATGTTCATCATTCACCAAGACGAAAACAATCCTCCTTCATCATCTCAAACTCATCATCAGAGATTATTGATCCTCCGACAGCTCAACGCCGATCAGCTCAGTATCATCCTACCATTTGGGGTCACAAGCTCATCGATTCCCTCTCCACTCACTACACTGTACGCACGTAACCCTTTTCTCCTATTACTTTGGTTGACATACGTACTCATTTACGAACCCCCCACGCTTATTATTATTCACATTTCGAAATCTTTGTTGCAGCATCAATCACATGCCACACGATTGGAGGGTCTAAAGCAGAGCGTTGCTAAAGCTTTGCTTGCATCAAGTACTAAAGATGATGCTTGTACGATTTTAAAGCTTATAGACTCGATGCAGCGACTGGGAGTAGCATACCATTTCGAAAAGGAGATCCAAGCAGCACTAGTTACTCTTGTTTCTTCCAGTACTGTTAGTGCTACAACCGAACTTCACACAGCTGCGTTGCAATTTCGAATACTAAGACAATATGGTATTTCAATTAGCTCAGGTAATGTACGTACCTATGCGCATAAAACCATACATATATACTCGTAAGTCGTAAGTGATCTTCTGTTGCCAGATATCTAACATGTTATTTTGAAACTTCAATAGATTTGTTTAACAAGTTTCGAAGTGGAGAAGGAAGCTTCAAAAGTAGCTTAAGCAACGACGTGGAGGGACTTTTGAGTTTGTTCGAAGCCTCACACCTTGGTATGCCAGGAGAAGATGTTTTGGAGGAAGCCAAGAGTTATAGTATGAAAAATTTGAATCTATCCATGGGAACAATATTGAATGACGATAATAAATTGAAGCGAGTACAGCAATCACTGGAGACCCCTCTACACTGGAGAATGCCAAGGATAGAAGCTCTGAACTTTATCGATATCTACCAAAGGGATGATTCTAGGAACCTGGCCCTGCTCGAGTTAGCCAAATTGGACTATAATCTTGTTCAATCAGTATATCAAACAGAGATAAAGGAGCTCTCAAGGCAAGATACATACACATACGTATGCGTATACGTAATATATGGAAATGTTCTCTTGCCAAACAATATGAAACATTGATATATAGCTTTAGTTGATTGACTCTTATTTTAATCTGTGGTGCGAGATATTATTTAAGATTTGGTTTCACTTATGTGCAGGTGGTGGGGAGAGCTGGATTTTAAATCCAAGGCAAGTTTCTCGAGGGACAGATTGATGGAGAACTACTTGTGGGCAATGGGGATTAGTTATGAGCCCCAATTCTCAGAATGCAGGATAGGCCTCACTAAATTTGTATGCATATTGTCAGCCATTGATGACATGTATGATGTATATGGATTCCTGGATGAGCTTGAGCACTTTACAGATATAGTAACTCAGTAAGTTGTTTATCAACTAATTAAAGACTTATGGATGACTAATCTATATAAGTCTTAATTTAATTTGTTTTCGTGACAGATGGAATATGGAGGCTAAGGAGGACCTTCCTGAGTACATGAAGCCAATCTATTCTGCCATGGTCAAATTTGGCAACGAATTAGCTGAAAAAAATTATGGTCTGAACACCCTCCCTTATATTAAGAAAGAGGTACTCGAATCACTCAAAATCTATATATGAAATTATGAAGTATATCATGCATGATACGGCATCTCGTAGTTAATTAATTAAGGTGCATCTTAAACCACATTTAAAAATTGGCACTCCCCAATCTAGGGAAATTATTCTCGTGTTTGATTCCTTTTATATAAAACTAAATGACAAGGAATCTAATGCACTAGAATAATTGAACACAAAGAATTAATTAATACAACCTTTTGTTTGTGTGTTGCAGTGGGAAAATCTTTGTCAATCGTACCTGGTAGAAGCAAGGTGGTTCTACAGCGGCTACACACCAACTTTGGAGGAGTATTTGAAGAATGCATGGACTTCAGTGGGTGGTCCTGGAGCAATGCTCCATGCTTATTTGTTAACGCAAGGATCCCAACTCACAAAAGCTTCACTTGAGTCATTTAACCATGGCTCTCAGCTGATATATTGGGCATCTCTCATGACACGACTCAGTGATGATTTGGGCACTTCCAAGGTACATATTATATCTGTATGGTATCTGAAATATTATGTTGCACGTTAAACTGTGAATTTGAACTACAAGCTTGAATATAACTTCACAAAATCAATGATTACGTATGGCAATATAAAATGTCGAACTATCTTAGCAAACTAAAAAATATGTAATAATTCTTATTTTTCAATTGGTTGAAGGCCGAGAGCGAGAGAGGTGATGTCGCAAAATCTGTGCAGTGCTACATGGAAGAAAAGGGCGTATCAGAAGTAGAAGCACAAGATTACATAAAGGGTTTAATCTGCTATTCATGGAAGAAGATCAACGAAGAAAGTGTCAAAACTAGCATACCAAAATCCATTGTCAACCTGTCGTTGAATATGGCTCGGACTGCTCACTGCATTTTTGAACATGGGGATGGTATTGGGACTTCAATTGGGGTTACTAAGGATCGTTTAATCTCTTTGATTGCAAATCCCATCTCTATTGATGACGATATCATGACATAATGATTTGTTTAATGTAAAATTGAAAACGGTTTCTCATCTCTTTGGTGCCTTTATTTTTTCTATGCCAGTCTGCCAGATGACAGCAGACGTTACCAATCCTTGCAACTTCACAACATGGGTGGGTCATGAAGTTGATTTAAATTCTACTAATTTTTTTCGAATTTTCCCTGGTGATCTTGTGTGCTACTTGCAAAATTATTTATGTATCTTTGTCAGGATAAGGTTCTTGTACACAGCAACAAAATTCATTTATACTTTTTTATTAGTGTTTGAGATCTTATAATAAAATATTAAAAATTAATTAAAATTATCTACTTATAATAAATATATAAAATTTAATTAATTTTAATTCTAACTGTTTGGTTAATTTTTACCGGTTTATCTTAAGAATTAGTTGCAAATGCATTGTTAACCGAACTATTTAACCAATACGGCGACAAAATTGACAACGTATTTTTACACACCACAAAAAATGTACTAAAGTAACCTTCAAGTAGGGATCATTTCCGCTGGAAATTGGGATTTAATTACAAATTCGACTCAATTCTAAATTAAAACACTAAACTGACCTAGATACATAAACTCAACGAGCAGACAGACTTAACTTACTCTAAAATTTATAAAATTAAATATCTAATAACTAGACACACTAATTAAGACATGTATAAAGTTTGGTATGATTTGGATAAGATTTAGTTGACGGAAATAAATTGTGAATACAGAAAATAAATAAATGACGAAAATTAAAATAAATAAGAAATTGAGTTTTTTTTTTTAGAAAAAAAAAACTCAATTTCTTATTCCTTTTATCAAAAAAAAAAACTCAATAAGAAATTGAGTTGGTTGTGAACAATTGATGGAAACAAGTTAAGGAGACAATCATACAACTATGTTATATTCCTTTTATCAATTCTTACTCATTGATGAAGAAATTCATAATTAGCCCTGATGCAGTGAATCTAATTATATTACTTTCTCTTACTTGATACGTTGTGACTTGTGAATATGATGCACTAAGCACAACCTAGGTCTAACATGCAACCCAGGTGATGCACTCCTAGATTTAACCTATAGTAGTTATTAAGCTTGAAGAAAGTTTGAATATAACAAGACTCACACAACTATGATGCATGATTCAAGTTATTTCACTTATTAATCGCAATTAATAATTGTTCTTTGTCGATTAAAATGCTTATATCATGGGACCCAAAATTTTAACCTACTGGGGGCAATTTATTTATTTTTGCTAAGGGGGTAGCTCTCATTTTTCTCCTTAATTATATTAAATACATCGAATAAGTGATTAGTATAGTGGTTTGACATCAACTTTGGTCCATGGGAAATCATGCGTTCGGCTCCTCTGGGATACCAATGTGTGTGTTATGACGTCTGAATAAAAAAAAAATAATTAAAATATTTTGACTGTTTAACATATTGGGTTAGTCATTAGTGAAGTAATCTCCTTATTTTAAGCCTAATTTGGCTGGCTTTTGGGGGCTTTCAGGTTAATTTTTATTTATCTGAGTGAGGGCTTATAGGTTAATAAGGGACTAAGATTTTTTTAACTACTATAATAATCATCAATTATACTATAACTCATAATAAAGTCAGTGTGGGGCTGGACAATTTTTTAATCTACCAATTATTTTTTGTTTATTCATCAACATGTCTCTCACATACGCAGAAAGAAATTAACCAAATGTATTTAATGACTAAATGAATGAAGAAAATAGCCTACCAAACTATATTATTTGCCGAACTTGCTCTTTTTATTATTATTTTATTTCTATATATTAACTCATTACTCATGTAGACCAATGACCATTTTGGATCTGCTGAAATCGAAAGCTGGCAAACTTAAACACAGGTCCGCCCCATAATATGTTTGTATATAATTGTAATTCAGATTAGATGATGAACCTTCATTATTAGCTAATTGTAAAGATCGTTCCAATTAATTTATAAAACCAAACCAAATATAACTTATATAAAAGCATGTAGCTAGACTCTGCTCTATTGCTTTCCAATCAATATCCAAAGTAACAATGAATCTCGTCTCCTTCTCCTCCTGTCCCTCAGCCTTGCTCACAAGAACTAGTTATCCAAGAATGCTAGTTCCAGCTCCTATGCATATCATACATGTAACAAGAGGAAAACAAGCTTTCATTGTCTCAAACTCATCATCATCAAAGGTTAGTGATGCTCCGATGACAGCTCAACGCCGTTCAGCTCAATATCATCCCACCATTTGGGGTCCCAACCTCATCGATTCCTTCACCACTCACTACACAGTACGTATTATTTTCTCATAATATATATTGATCGATCACAATTCCTGGCCGGGTTCATTGTTACCCTCAGTCTACTTAGAAAATGTAAGTTATGAATCCGGCCACCACTCTTTTGTGTGCAAGAACCTCGGCCTATTTCCCTTAGTCGACCAATGCATAAATCACATATTACACATTCTTATTGATTCATTTTCTGTCAATTTGATGCAGTATGAATCACATGCCACAAGATTGGAGGGTCTAAAACAGAATGTTGCTGAAGCCTTGGTCGCATCAAGTACTAAAGATGACGTTTGCTCGATTTTAAGGCTCATAGACTCGATGCAGCGGTTGGGAGTAGCATACCACTTCGAAAAGGAGATCCAAGAAGTTCTGGTTACTCTTATTTCTTCATGTACCCTTAGTGCCGATCTTCACACAGTTGCCCTGCAATTTCGAATACTAAGACAATATGGCATTTCAATTAGCTCAGGTAATGTACATACCTACATGCATATAAAACCATACACATATACTCGATCGTAAGTGATGTTCTGCTACTAGATATCTGAAATGCTATATTGAAACTCAACAGATTTGTTTAACAAGTTTAGAAATGGAAAAGGAAGCTTCGAAGATAGGTTAAGCAACGACGTGGAGGGACTTTTGAGTTTGTATGAAGCCTCACACCTTGGAATGCCAGGAGAAGATGTTCTGGAGGAAGCCAAGAGTTTTAGTATGAAGAACTTGAAACAATCCTTGACAACGATATTGAATGACGATACTCTATTGAAACGAGTAGAGCAATCACTGGAAACTCCCATAAACTGGAGGATGCCGAGGATAGAAGCTCTGAACTTCATCAACATCTACCAAAGAGACTATTCTAGGAACCTGGCTCTGCTTGACTTAGCCAAATTGGACTACAATCTTGTTCAATCAGTATACCAAAGAGAGTTAAAGGAGCTCTCAAGGCAAGATATATATATATATATATATATATATATATATTTCCATACATGCATGTGCATAATATATAGCTAGAAATGTTCTCTTCCCATACCATATGAACAGTTGATTGCTTTAGTAGACTCATCTTGTATTATATATTTATATGTGGTGTGATATTTACAGTTTGACAACATAACACAAAAGACTTCACTTATGTGCAGGTGGTGGAGAGAGTTGGACTTTCAATCGGCGAAGGCAAGTTTCACGAGGGACAGACTAATGGAAAACTACATGTGGGCAATGGGGAGTAGTTATGAGCCCCAATTCTCGGAGTGCAGGATAGGCCTCACCAAGTCCGTGTGCATATTAACAGTCATTGATGACATGTATGATATATATGGGTTCTTGGATGAGCTTGAGCTGTTTACAGATGCAGTAACTCAGTAAGTTGTTTATCCCAAAAGTCTGAGACTGAATCTCTTGACTACACTAATGATTAATACTAACCGCTTTGACCCGATTCCTTAAATCTTGTTCTCTCTGTGCTGTTCTAATGCATGCAGATGGAATATAGAAGCAAAGGAGGAACTTCCCGAGTACATGAAGCCAATCTATAATGCCATGCTCGAACTTGGTAGTGAATTAGCTGATAGCGCATTAAAAAATAATGGTTTGAACACCCTCCCCTATATTAAGAACGAGGTAATTAATCTTAGTTATCTGATTCCTATATAATTCAGTGCTACTTAAACAGCATTCAAAAGCTTGATTAGTTCATAACCTAACAAAGAACAAAGATTTAATCGGTTTTTTCAATTGTTGGCATGCAGTGGGTAAATCTTTGTACAGCCTATATGGTGGAAGCACGGTGGTTCTACGGTGGATACACACCAACTCTGGAAGAGTATTTAAAGAATGCATGGATTTCAGTGGGAGCTCCTGGAGGAATACTCCATGCTTATTTGTTAACGCAAGGATCCCAACTATCAAAAACTTCACTCGAGTTGTTTAATAATGGCTCTCAACTAATATATTGGGCATCCATAGTGGCTCGACTCAGCGATGATCTAGGCACTTCTAAGGTAATATATATATATATATATATATATATATATATATATATATATATATATATATATATATATATATATTATATCACCAGACGCATTGGTCATACGTACGTACAGTCATTCTGATAACAATTTTGAATAAAACTTCACTTAAAATGATGGTTTAAATGTCCGTACGTGTACATGCAATTAGACTTTGATAATATAATATGTCAGACTTTTTTAACTTATTTTTTTTATTTTTTTTTTCAATTGGTTGAAGGCTGAGAGCGAGAGAGGTGATGTCGCGAAGGCCATTCAGTGCTACATGGAAGAAAAAGGCGTATCGGAAGAAGAAGCACATGATTACATAAAGGGTTTAATCTGCTACTCATGGAAGAAGATCAACGAAGAGAGTGCCAAAACTACCATTCCAAAATCCATTGTCAACCTGTCATTGAATATGGCTCGGACTGCTCACTGCATTTTTGAACATGGGGATGGTATTGGAAACTCAACTGGGGTGACTAAAGATCGTTTGATCTCTTTGATTGCAAATCCTATCCCTATTGATGATAATGATCATGACACTCAAGCATTTGTTTAAACTTCTATTTAGGCACAACAAATCTATTGTACGTATCTATATATAATTATTATCCAATGCATTACAATTTTCTGGCCTCATACAGTGGAGATTTATTCTGCTACACTAAATAATATTGGGCAGCTAGCTAGGTGTGATAATTTTATTTTTATTAACAAGTTTGGTAATTTCATTGATTAGAAGGATCAATTACAAATAGGTCATTAACCATTCAATCCTAAAGCCGCTCTACGCCTACTTCTAACCAAACACATATGTCATTGGCTTGCAAGGTGTGCTTTGAAATGTAATGGGATGCATAGTTTTAATTATTTTCATTTATTTTCGGAATTGATAGTTATAACAAATTATATATGTTTGTGGAATGGAATGAAATGGATTGGAAGGGAAGGGAAGATAAACCAACATGTAATGATAAATATTATTTAATTATAAACTAATTTCATATAATTTTCATTATATGACCATATAATTATTAATTTCATAAACGAATAATTAGTCTACCATTACATAGAGTTTAGGGTTTAAGGGTTGGAGTTTAGGGCCGGTTTAGGGGTTAAATAATTATGGTCTCGATCAGAAGTATAAATGGTTTCAACAACGAATTCCCTTCCAATCCATTTCATTCCATTCCACAAACATATATAATTTTCTAGTAATGGTTTCGGCGGAAACAAATAAAAATTTCTCAAAACTTCATCATTGGTTAAACATGTTTTTTAAAAGGTTTTTCAATTGACAGAACTCATTTATTTTTTATAAATTTTCTAATTTTCCAACTTTGAAATTGCATGGACATCCTTAGCATGGACATATGCATCGTTAGCCTCACTAGCATGGGCATGCATCATTAGTTAGCATTGCTAGTATGGGCATCGTATTGGCATGCATTAATAGTTAACATCGCTAGTATGGACATCGTTAGTTAATGTCGCTAGTATAGGCATCGTTAGTTAACGTCGCTAGTATTGACATACATTAATAGTTAACCTCGTTAGCATGGGCATCGTTAGTTAGCATCTGGGCCACCTCATGATTCCTTTTTGAGAACTGCACTTTTTCATTCAACTTTACATGTGTCAAAACTTTACCTTCGGTAAAATATTATTTTTAAAAGGTGTGTCAACTGACTTTGCTCGAAAGCCTAACTCTTTTGTGAGTTATGATTTTTTAAGTTTTAGGAACTTTGAAAAATCATAACTCACAAACGACTCGAGTTTTTCGAGCAAAGTCAGTTAAAAAACCTTTAAAAATTATTTTTTAGCATTAGTGAAGTTTTGTCATAGACAAAGTTGTAGGGAAAAGGAGGTTGACACGGTTTGGCATGTTTGGAGGTGACACGGTAAGCCCTGACTTGCCAAACCTTGCCAACCTCATTTTTTCTTTAACTTTGTTTGTGCCAAAACTTCACCATTGATAAGACATGATTTTTAAAAAGAGTTTCAACTAACTTTGCTTGAAAATGTCGAATCGTTTATTTTTTATGAATTTTCTAATTTTTCAACCTTGAAAAATCTTTAAAAAATAAATGCATAGATATTTTTGCGTTCTATCAACTCAAAAAGTTCTTAAAAATTATGATTTGAGGATGAGAAGATTTTGTGCAAAAATAAGAACATGTAATTTTGGTCCAAAAATCGTGTGTTATAAGTCTATAACCGACGGTTTTTTATGAAAACCAAGGTTTCGGCAAAAAAAAAATCCTCAAAACTTCACACTTGTAAAACATGTTTTTTAAAAGGTGTTCCAATTGACAGAACTCGAAATTCTCAGATCGTTTAATTTTTATGAATTTTCTAGTTTTCCGATTTTGAAAATCACATGGGAATCGTGGACATCCTTAGTATACGCATAGACATATCTAACTCACATAAAATTACCTAAATACCATGGAGTGGTTGGGAAAATGAAAAGTCACTAAGGATAGAGTGGTAATGTGTGCACAGCATATGGAAATCTGATTTGAGACCATAGGGAGGCAAAATATAGTGGTGGGAAGGCTATGAGACAAAATGTGATCCAATCATTAAATGTTTTGTCCCCCATTTGAATTTGAATCTCTACTCATCACCAAAATGTCTCAACCAATCAAATGAGCTCTCTTAGAGTGTGTGGTAGAGTCATGCATGAGTTAGAGTGTGATGCCTTCGGGTTTGACCTCTGAGTTGACCATGTGGGCCCGTTGACTTCGGTTGACTATTTGTGCCGAAAGTTGACATTTCGATTTCTTGGCCAAAACTCCGGAATAGTGTTGTTCTTCACTTTTAAGGCTTGATTCTTGTAATCTTGGGCTCCAAAGTCACAGTTGACTTATCGACTCTTCCTTGGAAATGCCTCAAAACCTCCCAAAATGCATACTTTTTGTCCAAATTCCTTTCTCTCACTCATAAACCTACAGAATGAGATAAACAAGGGTAAGTGGCATTATTTGGCTCATAGGAAAACATAAAACAAGCAATTATGAGCACTCTTTATACATAAAATATGTACTAGTTAGTATTTCTAGCATGGGCATGCATCGTTAGTTATCCTCGCCACTTTACATGACACATTTATTTACTTGAAATGAAAAAATTAATGATCGGAGACAAGCTAAATCGAAGAGAGAATGAATTGGTATGATGATAAATCATTCTCATTAAGATGTTTACTAAACATATGAAATTGGAATAGGAATGCAGGAGATTTCAATTGATAATGATAAAGCATACAAGACTTGAATTGTATATCAAGTAGATGAATGAGGTTTTGCTACGATTGGTGCGTGGTTGGTATAGTAGTTTGACACTACAAAGTAGTTAGTGTAGTGGTTTGATACCAAGGTTGTTTCATGAGAGATCCTGAGTTCGACTCCCCTACGATACCGACCAGGATAAGGTGAGCTAAGAATGTGTGTGTGTCTAAAAAAAAAAGTATCGCTACCACTGGGTTACATTTGAATTTATGATATATAAAACGAGTGTAGTTATTAATTAACACACCTAAAACGCCAATGGCCATATTCACTTCTCATTGTTCTCAATAATACTTTCCTCTTGTGTTGGAAAGTTCATCATTGCATTAAGAAAATATTATACACAATATATAACAAAGATAAATTAAAAAGAAAAAGAGTGTATATTAACTTTTTGAGGTATGTTAATAACCATTTCCTTTAATACACTTTGAGTGCTCTTTGTTTCATGTTTAGGCTTGAAACTTAGAACAATTTTTTTAACTCGAAAATTACAAGCCTAAAGCCGAGTGAGGTATCTCTTTTGGTTCACCCAAGAATTCAGCCCTTATTGTGATTAAAATATTTTTACGTTATAATATAACCGTTTTTATTATAACCCTTATTATGACAATTCATAATAACTGTTTTTATTATAAATTATCTTTTATAGATCGTATATGCAATAACTCAATCGAATAAGAGATTATTCAACTATCCAATTGTATCAAACACATAGACGGTTATGACAACAACAACTACTATTCTAATGAACTTTCTATTTATTTTATATAAATGAGTGATCAAAATGTCTCTAATTTGATTGACATTTTACAGAGGTGGTCTCTATATTATTTTATAATAAATAAACGATTTAATTGTGAAAATTTATAGCGAAAATGCGTTAATTTCGAGGAGTGTGAATTCTTAGGTGAACTTAAAAATTATCTGTATCTCTAATAATTAATCCATTTGCTCATACTCAACATCTAAAGTTCAATTGTTTCATCCTTAAGATCCTTTGTTCAAAAAGATACTTTGTTAAAAATAAGAATTAATTAAAGAGAGCAGTGTATCGAGATTCATCTCTAATGGAACAAGTTCTTAATTAAAAAGTAGAATTGTCATTTCAAAGTTAGGAAGTATGAAAGGGATGGATTAGTAAAGTTGAGAAAGGTGGACAAATAATCATTAAAGCATGGCTAAATTAATGCCATTAATTACTATAATTATTCGCTAGAAGTGGTAGTAATGTAATATGCTACACAAAACAGGCCATGAACAAAGCACAAGATGCCTCCAATGGAAAGAAAATGATGGTGTGTGAAACCACATGAAGCTCTTGACTTGTGGTTTGACCAAGTCCCTATCACCAGCATCGACAATCCAACAGCTAGTATGACCCTGAATCATCATTAATCAAAGCATATCAATCAAATTGGGAACATGAAATTAACAATTATGGTACGTTGAGTTTGATATTGATTAAGAAATTCCAATATTAATTACCAGGTGAAGACGAGGCATGCGAGTGAGAGTTGCCTATTAGGAGGAGCCTTCTGGAGCTCTTCTTGAGAACAAATGCAATTGTTGCATCCTCCAAGCAAGTTAGCAATAACATGAGCAAGAACCAGAAGTGCGGCTGCCCCTAACCCTAGCCTGAATGCTGGATGGCTTGGCTCTCTACACTCAAAGATCCATAACCTTAATTGTTTCACCTATTCAAATAAATTACGGAAAATTAGTTTGAAGTCACAAATGTACGTAGGAACCAAATTAATTTTTGAAAAAGGGCTAAACATGAACAGAGAAAATGGTTGGGGAAAAATATAAGAGAAAATAATAATTAGGTTCGTATGTGAGATTTCAAAGATCCGAACTACTAGAAAATAGGGCAATATGGACAAATTATTTGTGCCTAAATGAAGTGTTTCTAAATAACATTTTGTGCCAAAGTATTTCTAAGTGAAGTATTTTGTGTAAAAATAGGCACAAATGAAATGTGTCAAAACTCATTTAGGCACAAATAGGTATTTAGAAATACTTCACTTGGGCACAAATAATTTGTCGATAATGCACTATTTTCTAGTAGTTGAATACCTTAAAAATTTGAAAGCCTTGGATGGTTGTCTCGTTTGGCTAGCTAGCTACCCTTAGATATATGTAACTCGATTGCCAACCTTTAAATATAGTCTGATCATGATTGAGGACAAACACGAAAAAACAAAATAGTATTGAAAGATTGGAGGAGGATATATATGCATATACGTACCTTGTTTTGTTCAAGTTCAGCTTCGATGCCGAGAATCCCAGCTGCGATGTCCATGGCCACAATCAAGAGACAAACAAAAAAGCCTCCTACTTTAACCATTCTATCGCTCTCTCTCTCTCTCTCTCTCTCTCTCTCTCTCTCTCTCTCTTCACTCGATCTGATGTATTCCACAGAGTTTTTAGGTGAGAAATAAAGCTCAAATAGTCAGATCAGAATGGGAGCAAATTGAAGATGGAGTAAGAGGCATTTGTATATATATGAAAGGGTATATAGTAAAGTAAGGGGCGAACGGATTGGTATATAGCTAGGTAAGTGGGAAAAAAAGCTTCTTTTGTCAACACACAGTGCTCAAGCTTTAGCTTTAGTTTGCTTTTGGGTCTTCTTTCTCTTCTTCTTTTTCGGTGTTGGATTCCTTTGATGGAGGAGCAAGGAAAGTAAAGCATAAACCAGCTCATAGAGCAGCGTGCCAAAGCATTTATATACTGTATGTCCTGCCCTTTGCCCAAGATGAAATCGATCGGGTGGGTAATTTTTTCGATATTTCATCACCTTTTTGACTTTTAATATGGAGATTTTGAACACCTTCATTTGCATTTTGAACCAACAGGTCTTGTCTCAATCATTTTGTTTCTGCAAGCCTTAGAAATTGTATTTACGTTTTCTGTTTTCACACATTAACGTAGTAATAGTACGTAGACGGTAGACCAAATCATTCAGACCAAAAGAGTTCTCTCAACCCACTTGATCTCATGCATCCTTAACTTTAGGGCATCGTATTCTATAGTCACGTGATATTCCAAATTTTCTAATCTTGAAGAACGAAAGAGGATACGGTTTCATCATAAGCAATTAAGTGATTAATCCTGATGGGTACTAAATGGGGAGTTCCTGCAACTGTATGAGGTGTAAATAGTAATAACTTAACCTCGGACCCTCCTCCTCCCTCTTAAGAACGACTCACTGGCGGCTCTAAATCTTATCTTAATTATAGTTATGTTAGCGGGGTCGTTGTTCAGCCGATCAGGTAATTGGTCGATCGGTGGAATCGCCGTTGTATTGACCTTGGTAATTGGTGGGATCTAGAGGTGGATTCAATTTAAATTGGCTCGGTTTTTACCCAAAGTGCCAAACCACGCAACTCCTTTTCTTTTCTAAATTTGCCCATGCCAAAATCTCACCAATAGTAAAATATAATTATTTAAACTGTATTATAATTGACGAAACTCGAAATGCTCGATTCAGTTATGAGTTATGATTTTTTTAAGTTGGAAAATTAGAAAATTCACCGCTCAAATAACTGGGGCCAAAATTAGTAACGAAAGCGAGGCTAAAGATGACAATGTAAGCAAAACCAAAGTATGCCATGCAAGCCAGGCCCACAATGTCCTTGCCAGCAAGGCCAACGATGCCTTCGAAACCGGCGGCGCCAACGGTCGATACCCAAATAACTGAGGCCAAAGTGGATAACACAAACGAGGCCAAACTAGGCCATGCAATCGAGGCCAAAGATGGCAATGCAAACGAAGCCAAAGTAGCCCATGCATGCCAAGCCGATGATATTCTTGCAAGTGAGACCAATGATGGACATGCAAGCCATGCAAGTGTGGCTAACAGTGACCATTTTTGGAGGTCCAACCATGAGGTTTCACTCAAAAATGATGTTCAAATATTGTGGAGAATAACTCCAATTCTTTCTCCAAACTTTTTTTTTTCAAAATTAATGGTTTTCACCCAAAACTGTGGACAATAACACACTATTTTTACAAAAAATTGCATGCTCTTATTTTTATCGAGATACCTCCTTTAATTTTCCGTTACTTGTCCGTTAATTATAAAGGTATAGCAGTCATTTGACCTATCTCTACTTTAAAAACTTATCATTAAGGTACATTAATTTTTTTAATTTTCTAGTTTTTCGACTTTGAAAAAGCGGAAAAAAAAAAACTAAACGAGTCAACATTTTTATTTTTTGCCAACTCAAAAAGTCCTTAAAAATCATGATTTGATTTTGGAAGATTTTCGTGTGAAAATAAAAACATGCGATTTTACCCGAAAATCGTGTGTTATAACCAACAGTTTTTGTTGAAAACCATGGTTTCGGAAAAAAAAATTGAAAATTTCTAAAAAACTCACCATTAGTAAAACATGGTTTTTAAAAGATGTTCCAATTTATAGAACTCAAAAATATTGAATCCTTTGTTTTTTATGAATTTTCTAGTTTTCTGACTTTGAAAAATCATAAAAAATAAACGAGTCGATATTTTTTCATTCTGTCAACTCAAGAAATGCTTAAAAATCATGTTTTGATTATGCAAAAAATTTGGTGCGAAAATACATACATACAATTTTGGCAAAAAAACGTGTGTTATACTATTATGGCCGAAAACAATGGTCTTGGTAAAAAGAAAATTCAAAAATTCACCATTAGTCAAATATGTTTTTTAAAAGACTTTGTTCGAAATTTTTTTTTTATGAATTTTTCAGTTTTCCGGTTTTGAAAAATCGTAAAAAATAAACGAATTGATATTTTTACGCTCTGTCAACTCAAGAAGTCCTTAAAAATCATGATTTGATTGTGAAAATTTTTTGGTACCAAAATAAAAATATGCGATTTTACCCAAAAATCGTGTGTTATAAACCCACGGTTTTTTGTGAAAAACAATGATTATGGCAAAAAAATGAAAACTTCTTCAAAATTCACTATTGGTAAAACATATTTTTTTTAAAGGTGTTCCAATTTACATAACTCAAAAATCTTGAATCATTTATTTTTTTATGAATTTTCTAGTTTTCGGACTTTAGAAAATTGTAAAAAATAAATGAGTCGATATTTTTGCATTCTGTCAACTCGAGAAATCCTTAAAAATTATGATTTTACTGTGAAAAGATTTTGGTACGAAAATAAAAATATGCAATTTTGGTCAAAAATCATGTGTTATATAACCCACAGTTTTTGATAAAAACCATGGTTTCGGCAAAAAAAATAAAAATTTCTCAAAAATTCACCATTGGTAAAAAAAAATTTTTAAAGATGTTCCACTTGACAGAAATCAAAACTGTAGAATCGTTTATTTTTTATGAATTTTTCAGTTTTTCGAATTTGAAAAATTGCATAGGCATCGTGGGCATGCTTAGCATGGACATAGGCATCATTATCCTCGCTAGCATGACATCGTTAGAAGTGTTAGGGGAACCTCAGGATGCATGTCTTATTGTGAACTATACTTTTCTCTTCAACTTTGCCAGAGTCTAAACTTCACCACTAGTAAAATATGACTTTTAAAAGGTGTGTCAATTCACTTTGCTCGAAAAGCCCTACTCGATTCTAAGTTATGATTTTTTAACTTTTCCGATTTTGAAAAATCATAATTCATAAACGACTCGAACTTTTAGAGTAAAGTCAGTTGCAAAAGTTTTAAATTTTTTTTTAACCTTAGTAAAGTTTTGTCACTAACAAAGAGTTAGAGAAAGTAGAGTTGGCATGGTTTAACACGTTTGGAGGTACCACGGTATGCCAAACTTTGCTAACCTCATTTTTCCTTTTATCTTTGCCTATGTCAAAACTTCACCATTTGTAAAACATGATTTTTAAAAGGTGTTCCAACTGACTTTGCTCGAAAATGTAGAATAGTTTATTTATTTTATGAATTTTCAAGCTTTCCGACTTTTGAAAAATCGTAAAAAAAAACAAGTATATATTTTTCGTTCATCCAACTTGGGAAGTCCTTAAAAATCATGATTTGATTGTGGGAAGATATTGGTGCGGAAATAAAAAATATGCGATTTTGGCCAAAAATTGTGTATTATAACCCACGATTTTGGGTGAAAAACCATGATTACGGCGAAAAATAAAAATTTCTCAAAACTTCACCATTCATAAAATATAAATTTTAAAAGGTGTTCCAATTTACAGAACTCAAAAAGCTCGAATCATTTATTTTTTATGAATTTTCTAGTGTTCCTACTTGGGAACATCGTAAAAAATAAACGAGTCGATATTTTTGCAATATGTCAACTCTAGAAGTCATTAAAAATCATGACTTGATTGTGGGAAGATTTTGATGTGAAAATAAAAGCATGCGATTTTGGCCAAAAAATCATGCGTTATAACCTACGGTTTTAGCTGAAAAATAATGGTTCCGGCAAAAAAAATTGTCAAAAATTCACAATCAGCAAAAATGTTTTTTTTTTAAGTGTTCCACTTGACATAACTCAAAAAACTTGAAACGTTTTTTTTTTATTTTCTAGTTTTCTGACTTTGAAAAATTGCATAGGCATCATGGGCATCCTTAGCATAGGCATAGGTATCATTATCCTCGCTAGCTTGGTATCGTTAGAAGTGTTAGGGGCACCTCAGGATGCCTAATTTATGAACTGCATTTTTCTCTTCAACTTTACCAGAAACTTCACCACTAATAAAATATGACTTTTTAAATGTGTGTAATTGACTTTGCTCGAAAACTGAAATTCCGGTTGCACGGAATAGTCTCAATAAACGGTAGTCGTTCTACAACACTAAACGGAGAGCATACACAACTTTGAACAAATTAAAAGTTTAATCTCTCCACAACCTAACAACCTAGGTTCAAACAATTGCACAAGCAATTCACAATTGACAACAAATATTTATGCAACAAGCACAATCAATTGTACAACCTAGAATCCCAAAGTGAGCATCATCAATAGCTCACCACGGACTATATCTATCAATGTATGAACAAGCACACAAAATGCTAATCAATTAAGAACAATAACATATAAATAAGCAATCATACAATATGCTAATTAATTAAGCATAATACAATAGATAAGCAAACACACAAACAACACACGATATGGTCACCCGGAAACCTCTACCTCTAGAGGGAAAACCGGAGGGGAGCCGTACCCCACGCTCTTGTGTAACACTATGAAAAACGCCAATTGGCAAACACATACAAGGGGGAATCACAATCCCAAACTCTACACTATCAACCCTATGACTAGTGGCAGCTCTAACCTTGTGTAGCCTCCAAATGCTTCTTCAAGTGCTCCCACCTCAAGCCGCTCCAATGGAAAGAACTTCACCGCGTGAATCCTCCAACCGCAAGCATCACCAACAATGCAAATGTGTGTGTGTATGAGTGAATGAAATGAATTCAATTCGTTTGACACAAGCAAGTAAACAAGGAACACTTGCTAGAATCAAAACAAATCGAATTAACAAACCTTGAATATGATTCAAGGGTTGATTTAGTTATTCACAAGGAACAATAACTAAATCAACAACATCAAAGATGTGAGGAGCCTATAACATGGATCTAGGGTCACTCAACTATACCAGAAAACTCTCTCAAGACGTTTTTAGACAGTATGGAAGAGTGGAAAGAGTTGAACATAAAAGAAACCGAAGGAATCTATTTATAGAAAACAAAACAGACGCTAGGCGATCGATCGCACTATTCACGGGCGATCGATCGTCACTGTTCATGAATAGTGGTACTGTAGCAACGGACAAATTTTTGAATCGCAACGGGCAGATTCTCCAACGGTACTATTGACGATCGATCGCCCGATTCCAGGCGATCGATCGCACTGTTCATATGAACAGTAACACTGTAGCCAATGAACAGCAACATTGTTCACGTGAACAGTAACACTGTAGCAAAACTGAAAAATATCTTAAAAATAAATGTTTGCTTAACCAAATGAAATTTAATTAATTTCTAGCAAACCTAAGATATTTGTGATACTCCTTAAGCATAAACAAAATGTATGAAATGCATATGCATGATTCATACCTGGAGATGCTTGAATGAAACCTTCGATGTACAAAAATCGAAGTCCGGAGAAAAGACCGGATAAGAAAAGCGTCTTCACGAACCATCTCGAGCAAGAACAACTTAAGCCACTATTCCTAATCCCTTAAATAACCTAGCATTGATACATAGAAAATGCTAATACAAGGGAAGAGGTTTTGTCAAATAGGAAATAGCCAATAGCAAATATTTTGCCCTTACAAAAACCCTACTCGATTTTTCAAGTAAAGTAAGTTGAAAAAGTTTTAAAAATTATTTTTTAACATTAGTAAAGTTTTTGTCATGGACAAAGTTGCAGAGAAACGGGGTTGGCATGATTTAGGATGTTTGGAGGTGTCACAGTATGCTAAACTCTACTAATCCCCTTTTCTCTTTAAGTTTGCTTGTGTCAAAACTTCATCATTGGCGAGACATGATGTTTAAAAGGTGTTCCAACTGACTTTGGGCGAAAATCGAGAAACGTTTAGTTTTTTTTTATGAATTTTTAAGTTTTTCAACATTGGAAAATCGTAAAAAAATAATAATAATATATTGATAATTTTGCTTTCTGTCAACTCGAAAAGTCTTAAAAATCATGATTTGATTGTGGGAAGATTTTGGTGCGAAAATAAAAATATACGATTTTGGCCAAAAATCGTGTGCTATAGCCTACGATTTTTTTGGCAAAAATCGCATATTTTTATTTTCATACCAAAATCTTATAACCATCAAATCATGTTTTGTAAGGACATATAAAACTGACAAAACCCAAAAATCATGTTTTAAGCCTAACACTTCCAGGACGAGAAAATCCGTTTGTTATAGCACATGAATTTGTCACCGTTGATAAAAAAAAGAATTCTTTTAAAATAAATGAAAATTGGTTGAACACTTTTGTCGACTACGTGGAAAGGTTGTTTCCTTTTTCTTTTTTCTTCTTTCAATATCCATATGATTTGGCATGGGATGTATAATGTCAAAATGTAGTGCGACTCAACTTCTTGGAACTATACCATTTCTTTTGTGTGCTATATCACTACAAATGAAACCTACATTTTCGGATTTTCCAATGTTCGGCGGATTATTCTTAAATCTGTGGGCATTAGTGGAGTCTTCAAGGTTTGTGGATACAACCACATTGTAATATGGGTTCATGAGTTGGACACTCTTCGATCTCGGCATGTAACCATTGATATCGGGCCCAATTGAAGATCCAACAATAGAGTAGAAGTGTATTTGGTAGACAAACACGGAGTGTGCCATCAATGAATTAATCGTTACATGTTCCGAACTCCGAAGTTAAAATGAATAAATAGAGAAAAAAATGTAAAGTCTTGGAAAAGCCTTCTTTTCGTTCCAATGGTTATTTATCTCGTATTGTTTCCAAGATACCAATTACCACAAATTGGGCATGTAAAAAAAATGCCCATAAACAAACATTGTATCTTGGTATTGCCAAGAGCAAGATCAAACATGGTTGTTTTTTGTTTGTTAAGGAAAAACAAGATCAAGCATAATATATGTCACCATTACTAAACCCATAAACAAACACAAAGTGCAGTTTATAATTTCCCCAAATTTCAACTTGATTTCAAATTTCATAGCAAAAGCCAAAAGTAGTAGCACTTCCCTAGCCAGCTAGCTAATAATTACTACCCAAAAAGGGCCAAAACTAACAACTTTGTGTTCATATCTCTCGGGCTATCCCAAGTCCTAACCTTGACTGACCTTGACTATTTTGAAACTGAAAAAGAAAATAGTACTCATAATAAGATTAGCAGAGACTGACTCTCCAAGTAAACTAATTAACTAATTAAGCAAAGCTTAATTTAATTAATTAGTGGTAGAGGCAGAAACAGAGGAGTCAATGAAGCTAGGACTGTAATGGCCTGAGACCATGGCAGACCTGATGACGCTCCTCTTGTTCAGCAAAGCCAGCTGCTCCACCGAAAAAACACACCTTCCGAGACTACACATCCTCATCTGCGCCACCGGCGAGTTCACCAGAACCTGGAGAAGCTGGGTCCGGCTCAGCCTGGACAGCACGTCCACGTCACCGTCACCTCCGCCATGTGTCAGAACGGGAAGGGAGCCGCAGTCGGAGGCGACGATCGGCATGGTCTGGAGGGCGGTGAGCTGAGCCCGGAGGAACCTGACGTAGCCGTGCGCCGCCTCGAGCATGGTGGCCGTGTCCATCTTGTGGTCCCATGGCAGCAGCTTCTGCAGGCACCGCATCTTGTCGCTCAGCGTTTGCCGCCTCTTCCGCGCCAGGCTGCTGCCACGTGGAACCACCGGCTGAGGCGGCGCGGCGGGGGAGGTGGGAGGCGTTGGATAGAGCTGGTAGGAGGCTAGGGTTTGGGGGTGGTGGTTGTGGTTGTGGTGAGAGTAGGAGGGATGGGAATCGAGCAGACGAGCGCGTTTGTAGGAAGCAGAGGAGTGAGAGTGGTCAAGGGACAGCAGATCCGGCAAGTGGTTGAAGATGGAGGAGTAGTCGTTCAGAGATTGAGCTGAAACGGCGCCGTATTGGTGGTAAAGCTGTTCGCTTTTGGGAGTGACATTGGGAGTAGTAGTGAGGTTGCAGTAGTTATCGGCGAACAGGGATAGGGGGAGCGAGGGCTGGGTGGGGTGGGGATTGGTGGCGGCGAGGATTGACTGGAGGTTGACGGCGCCGGAGAACATGGAGTTGAAGGCCGGTGACTTGGTGTTACTACTACTGCTCTCTTGATCCCTCACAAGCAGTGACATGAAGCTCTGTTTATCTGTTTTCTCCATATTTTATGTTGCACCAGAAAACAAAAAGAGACAGAGAGTCACAGAAATGAAATGAGGCTCCCCATAAAGATTCGACTCATGATATATAATAGCCTGGCGGAGAACAGTGATGAGTCGGGGACGTTATACATGAGGGGACACGTGTTGCATGGGGAGTGGTGAGGCATTAAGTCGGCTATTAGCTAGGGTCCGTACGTACGTACTCAGGCATAGGCGCATAGCTGCTGCCCAAGTCATGGTGGCTCAGACCGTCCGGCTTTCTTTGTCGACCGTTTGTCTCTTTTGTCTTCTCTCTCTCTCTCTCTGAGCGTCACAGCGTGTGATAATCTTGTGGGGGGTACGAAACCAGGGATATTATGGCGAATTCACGGTCCAGACATTTTCTGATGAGCAAAAGAGATGATGTTGGGCGTGGCTCTGTATTTTTTTTTTTTTTTTTTACAGAAATGGCCCTCTGTAATTTTTGTCTTCTAAGAAAATTTGGCTTGTTTTCATTGTCTGGATATCTCAGTTAATTAGGGCATGAAACCCAGATACCGGTGACAGTGACATACTGGCCCCTTCCAAGTAACTTATGATGTTCAAAGCTTCAAACTTCAATTTCCCATAAAAGCTTGTCATTTTCAACATCAGACATGTTCATTACAAGCCATTGAAGCCCACACGGGACCCCTTACATTTGCACCTTTGGAAACCCAATTTCCAATTTGGTAATAGCTAAGCCTTCGGTGGATTTTCATTCCGGTTAGACCCCAAGACTCTATTTAATGGATTTCTATAGAATGTGTTGCATACTATAGGGCATGTAATGGATCAACCTTTGTAGCATGCGACGCTCAATGGCCTGAACCCTGAACTTCACATCTACCTTTCAGCAAATTCAACTGTTGAAAAACCTTGCGATGGTAAAATTTTCGTAATTGGTATTCAAAATTACAGG
Organism: Rubus idaeus; assembly: GCA_030142095.1. Taxonomy (NCBI): domain Eukaryota; kingdom Viridiplantae; phylum Streptophyta; class Magnoliopsida; order Rosales; family Rosaceae; genus Rubus; species Rubus idaeus. The sequence goes on from CM057970.1 coordinate 37,638,473, forward strand.
CTATACAGTCAAACACCAACTATAGCCCAAGTCATGGTAGAAATCAGAATGGAGATGCAAAGGAAGTTGGTACAAAGTAACTTTTTGTCCAAGCCTCGGAGGCCGAATGAGAATGTTGCATCTTGCTGTCCATGTAGATATCAGAACGGCGTTTCAACCTGCAAACCAGAAATGAGAAAGGGAATATGACAGATGGAAATCCAAGATGTTTTTCTAACCTGCGATAGTGTCCTTGGGCGTGGGTATACACTGAAAGAATGTAGATAAACCTAATAGAGTTTATTTCACAATTTACAGGCCTCAATTAGAGGATTAAATTGCACAAAGTAATTTTCCACAGAAGAAAAACTATAAACAAAGCTAATGCCATGGACTACTTTTTCTATTTCTTTCTAAAATTAGACGGGAGGAAAAACGAATGTTCTACCACTAAATAAAGAATTACAGATTACAAAGATGAACTGTACACAAGAATGGGAAAGCAGCGGACGGAATCATGTTTTGGAATGATTACCAACTACCCACATTTAAAAGGGGAAGCTGTAATTTAAAACCGGAAAATCATTCCAAAACAATTTACAAAGCCTTGGCCAGTAATCCCACTGCTGGTTCCTGATGCTTGCAAAAAACTTCACCGATCCCACATAGCTTGATATACTGCAGGTCTATGCTTTAACCAATGCAACATTTCCTTGTCCAAGAAAGAATTATTCACAACAGCATCTAGCATTGGACTGCCAAGAACTTTTGGACAGCTATTGAATGACCATATTCGATCCTTGGGCCAAGGTCTCTGGGGCTGCTTCTCCTGGAAAATATAGAAATAGATGAGTTAAACAAACACAAGTTTCCAACTGAACCCTGAATCAAGCAAAAGAATGCTTTCCTATTAGTTGAATCTTTGAACATACAAAAAACATCGAACAAACAAACAAATTACACCTATATGTACCATACATTTAAGTCAGCTAAACAATTCAAGGGTTAATCATGAGGAACTTCACTTTATCAACCAGTTCAAAGTAGATTAGTTTCGTATAAAGTAATAAGCAGCTTGAACCGGCTCATCCAAATTGTGTTGTTAGCTCCTTTAGAATCAATGCAAATAGATACACATCATTCTAGATCCCTCATGTGGTTACACCAACTGGAAACTTGCTAGTCTCTCCTAAAATTCTTGTAACATCTTCAATATCTACTTGTTGCACTCAGCCTTTAAAAGGCCCATTATTTATATCCCTAGGCACCCTATCATAAGCTTTCTCCAAATTTATAAAAGATTACGTGATATAATCCAAAACTCTAGATAGCATGTATACAAATTTATGAAGTATTCTCTCAAACAAGTATGAAGTATTTATTTCCACCAGTGGGATTACTGGCCAAGGCTTTGAACTTAAAAATTGACAAGGCAACAAGAGAATTCCACACAAAGTCTCAGTTCGTCAACAAAAAACGGGTACACAATCTAAAACGCAACTCGTCAACACAATTGAAAATCATGTACAAAAAAATATTAGACGCAAACGACTCACTACTAGACTCTTGAGATTAACCATTCTCAGCAAGAAAAGGATCCGCTTTATTACTTATAACGTTCAGGCATGGGTGAACCCCAAGCCGACCAATAATCAGTCAGCCCTCTATTTATATATACAAGGAAAAAAGCTGAATCCTTCTAAACAAGTAGTCCTGGAGTTTTGATACCGACAAAGACAAACATTGGGATAGAAGATGAACATATTATAAGAATCTAAAGGCACCAGAAAGTAAAACAAAAATTAGAACTCACCATCCTCGAAAGCATAAATTTCACAGTCTTTGGACCATAAACGCGCTGCCGTGAAGGTTTCAAAAGCTTGGCATAGAAGGAACCGATATCCGGTAATGACAAGCAACCCCTACTTGCTCTAGCCATACTACAATCTGGCTCTGCACTAGACTGATTATACCAAAAAATTAGCTGCCCTAAACAATAATTCTCCCTGTAAGTCTTGCAATACTCCTGGAAATCTGCCCCCAATTTGTTAGTGTACTTGGGGCCCAAGTCAAGTGGACTAATGTAGACCGGTGGTGAAGTTACTGGTTTGTAATCCTGAAAGTAAAACAAAGTATGATTTCGATTCAAAACAGTTGAGCACAAATTGAGTTAGAGAACTTCGCTGGAGGTTCTCATTAGAAAAACATACCCGTATTCTAATGTAGCACTTTGTGTAAGCATAAATATGGATCAAGTCAGCAGCAGCATCATGCCGAGACTTGTACGTACAGGGAAGATTCCGGACCTCATCTCTCAACCTTCCAAAGAAAGAACCAAACCCATGAAGTCAACATCGTTTGCCAGGTCAAGATTCGAGACATTGCATAAGAAAATGACACAAGTGCATTCCACTTACCATAGTAACGATTTCTTAAGTTCTTTCCAAATGTCATCTGAACCCGATGGATCATGAGCAAGCATCTTGGACTTGAGATCATTTAGCAATTGTTCCTCCATATGAGGAGCCATGCTCTGAAGGAGTTCCTCAACAAGTGATCCTTCTCCCTTCCATAGAAAGGCGACAGCTTCTTCTGGACTTAACCTCTCCAGTGGAGGTGGAGCATTCTTAGGGTTCCCAAATACGGAGCTCATAACATACCTCACCTATAGATTTCATTAAACAGATCGTCAAAATACTATAGATAAACCACTGAAAATAAGGTTCTACACATTAAGCCACATAAGGCATTTACCCAATACAAACAGTATACAAAGTCCTAACAAAAATTCAATAGATAATCCTCTAGCTATTGCAAAGTAAGAACAGCATCAAATTAAAAATTACCACATCGTGCAACTTATTATTGACCAGTATAGTGAAGCCCACCCACTATTTTTTTATTATATATTTGAATGCTTCACAAGAAATAAAGATACAAAATGACTACTTTATATAAAACAGGAAAAAAAAATTACCTTGTCAAGAGTAACAGCCAAATTCTGAAGCCTTTGGTTGTACACACCCTCAGCCTGTGACATGCAATAAGAAATAATGATCCAATGGCACCCACAAAAGACATGCATGCATGTATGTATGTATGTATGTATGTATGTATGTGTCTATATATATATATACATAGAGAGAGAGAGAGAAAGAGAGAGAGAGAGAGAAGAGTCAACAAAATTCACCTGAACCTCAGCATCACTCTTCTCAACCTCAAGACATATATCTGAGAAATACTTCCTTTTTTCTTCTAAGTTGTGCCTTAAAATCTCCTCTGGAAGCTTTGTTCTTTCAAAGTTTATGAACCTTACCTTCAACCAAAATGAGCGACAGCAAAATAAATGATAGTTGATTTCAAAATTAACACCAAGTGAATTAGGCGGCAGGAGGAAAACATACCAAACGAGCTGAATATGCAATCACCCAATCTGGCAACCCACCAAGCAAACAATTGCCTAAACCAGCCCTTCCCAGGTCAAGATAATCCTCCTCAGATACTGAATTTAACTCGCACGCTTCCAGCATTAAATGATGACGTTTCAGAATTCCATGCCAATCCTTCAGCACCTGATGAATGGAACCCGTTGATAAAAAATTAAAATGACTCTAGAACATTAAGGACAGGTCACACTGGTTGCACCAGCCATCTTTGGGCACCAAGATAGCTAGATTATTATAAATAAAAAAATTAAAAATTAAAAACTTGGTTCTCCCCATTACTTAGGTGCAGGATCCATTTTCTAATACCTTCTGAAATGCTCCTTCGCCTGTCAAATTCAGGTAGCTTCCCCGGCAAACTTGACTGCCACACAAACAAACTGATGCTTCGTATTCTTCCTTACTCTGTCACAAAATAAATAGGCTTCAATTGTCAGATACAGTCATGTAAATTGCAATCTAGTAGTACATGAGACCCATAGGCAAAAGATCAGACCTCCGTAACAGAGTTGTAGTCGAATGTGATCTCTTCACCAAATTGAATTTTACGTACAGTGTAGATTCCGATCTGGTAACGACCATCTACCGCAGTAACTCTGCATCAAGAAACAATCGATGTTTACAGAACTAGTCGTAAAATTTTGGCTAGACTAAATTCTAGCATTATAAAGCAACTAATTACTATAGGTACTTAAAGACATAAAGAAGACTAATAACACAGAAATCAAGATGTCCTGATGGCATACATCAATTTAATTTTTATCTATCCTCAAAGATTTTAACCACAGTACTATAAAGAACCAGTTTGTATAAATATGAAATTTATCATTAACAGCTGTAATCTCTCAAAAAATTAATTGAAACATGTGCATTCTAAAACTGCATACTCAGAAACTAAATATTCTCAAAAGGAAAATTGATCGTGCACCTAAATATAAAATGGTAACATCATAATCACAAAAGCTCCATTTTTTTTTTGGCAACCAAGTATAGAAGCTCCAATTAAGTACAGAAACCCAAGCCAGAAAGGAGTAAAACAGAAGTAGCAACAAAGAACTTTCAACTACATGAAGCACAATATATCGTGGGGATGTAACAATTACAAGCCAAATCACAATTGTGGACTGCACTATAAAATTCCGTACATGCATGGTGAGACGAGGACGGTAAGGTGATTTTATAATAACAGTCTGACTATCAACAATTAAAATAATAGAACTTACTTTGCTTCACAATTAGGTCGGCACGAGTGACAAATTCTACTTGCATAGTTTGCTTTATGCATGGCATCAACAACAACTAAATCATACCCATCAGCATCACCCTGCCAAATAACAAATGATGATCAGGTACAAATCAGCAAAGCAAACAGTAACAACATATGCACTGTGCAAGCACCTTGGGCCTTTCAAGATAAATGTTGTAAAATTCCGGAGCTGGATCTTTACTATTTTTCTGCAGAGATCGAATCCCATCTTGCTTTTCAAACCATTTCCAAACTGGATAAACCTACAAATCACATTTTAAATTACGGTAAGAGGAAAATTCTCGGGATCAACATAGAAGACACTTTATTCTAAAAGAAGAAACCAAATAATAAAATGATATCACTACTCTTTATAAGATATTACAACATCAAGAATTGCAGTAACTAAGTCTGCTTCATTAAGAACATTGGAACTGTCCACGTGCATCACCAAAAACTCGTACATTAGAGAACTCAAAAGAAAATCATATTCAATCTACAATACTAAGTAACTATCATTAATTAATAAAAACAGATGACATCAGATGCCCTCATAGCAAGAACAGATCTTGCACATGGTAAACAGGAGAAGAAAAGAATCTGACAGGTCTGCCAAAAAAGGACTCATAATTGCAATTTCCTGCCCACAAAGAATCAGACACACGATAGAATTTAAAAAGCCTTTTTTCTTTTTAGTAGTGACTGAATCAAATTCATGATAACAACCGGGAACAGATACACTTCAAGCAGTAACATTATAAAATGAATAAAATCAATGAGGAAAAAAATTCCATTTAACGAATATGGAGCCATACCTCCCCCAGAAATTCCACAACAAAATCTTCTTCTCCAAAACCTTCATCTTTGTTGCAAACAACACCAAGCCCCTGGTCATCATAATAAGTTAACAACCACAGAAGATAAAAGAATCAGTATTCTAAAGGCGTGGGAGAAATCAAAGTGTTATATGCAATAATGGATGATGGATGATATGCATTTACCTTTCTATAAGCAACATACTTATCATCAGGGCGACTATCTATGGCCTTCAAAATACCCTGGCACATTCTCAGAGTTCGAATATCACTATCCGCTTCAGCAGTATTTCGAATATCTTCAACAACAGGCCGCAAAGGATAGATCATGGGAGTAGTTCCAGTCCCAGTAAAGTGCCTAACCTGCTTATTCAGGGTGCGAAGAAGCACATCTTCTATAAACAAATGCTTCTCCAGAAGAGGCCAATCCAACTCCTCTGGCATGGAATCAAGTAAAAGATTGTGGCTATAGGGATCAATCCCATAAACTTCTTGCTCTAGAACCTCATCTCCAAGCATTTTCCTGGGCTTGAAGTCCTTGACTTCAGGAAGCTCCATATCAGACTCCTCACTTCCATTCTTCTGCGAATTAAGTTTCTCAACATAGTCATCTGGTAAAGATACCTGCATTTTCTGCTTCACATCCTCCTCATGTGATACAATAACATATTCATCGATGACTTCATATTTTCTCGTAACAGGAGGAACCAAGCTTGATTTTGTCATGCGAGCACCCCACTCACGATCATCAGTCACAGAATCTAAACCTTCATCATGAGCAAAGCATCCATCTCCTGTTGACTGCCCAGGTTGACTCTGTGACCCAGATTCCAAGTCACTTTCTGTATCCGAAGCAGTACTCTCACTATTGCTCTTGCTATCTTCAGAAGACCTGTCAAGATCATCAGAGGTTTCACTTTCTGAATCCATAGATTTTTTATTCAATCTGGACAAACGCCTTCTGATTTCTCGATCAGATGCATATTCTCCATTATCCAAACTACCATTCACAAAGGAACCATTACTCCTCAACTTCCTTTCAGTTGCCTTATTGAGCTTCTTTTTACTCTTGGAGGCAGAAGAAACCCCTGCAAATGTATCATCTTCCCACGACTTGATCAGCTCATCCCTTGCATGAGAAGACTTGGAAGCCCCTTCCAAACGTGTGGCAAGTTGAATAAACAATGTAATAATGTGATTCATATCTCCAGCATCACCACGATTCTTTGCTCTGAAAGCAATAGAGAATATATACATATGAGAGAGAGAGAGAGAGACTTTTATTACTTTGTTACTAAAAAGGTCACTTCATGTACAGAAATTGAAAAGAACTTACTTAATTGCATCCCTGCACATTCGACTGATATCCTCCTTCACAGAACTCAATCCTCGGCGAATGTAATGCCCATTTCTAATTCTATCCTGAATTTCTGCAACCTGATCAACAAATAGAAGAGAAAATAACACGTTTATTAAAATTATTAAAAAATAAAAGCTGAGGAACAAAAAACAAAAAAAACAGATGACTGCCAATACCTTGGGTACAAAGAAATCAAAGGTATTCTCCTTCATGATGTCCTTCAGACTTGAAGCAACAAATTCCTCCATCCTCTTATAACCATTTTCAGATTTCTTAATGGACAACCGCCTCATACGAGCATCCCTAGATAGAATGGATGAGGACCGTCTAGCATCAAATAGTTTTGATCGTTTGTATAAACTTCCCCGGAATGATTGATTTGCCGAGTCTCTCTTATCCACACTATCAAAGTACACTTTCAGTTCACTAAAATCATCCATATCATTACCTAGAACCTTATTTCTAGAAACACCTAAAGATTTCTCACTGATCTGTTTCAGACTCCTTAATTTTGAATTGGATTCATCATGTATCTTTGTACCACGTGGGCTTCGGCTCTTGATCCAGTTCAGGTTCTGAAATTTAATGACCAACTCACCAAATTGGGTGCAACCCCTGATATCTACAGTAGATAAACAAGAAAGTGAACCAAGAATCTCTTCAAGAGTGCAGGGAGTGATGTTGGTACAACCAATTAGAACCATAGAATTAATCTTCTCTTTTCCATAACCACTCTGCAAGAACAAAATTACATCAAATTTAAGAGAAAGTAAATACAATTCCAGCATTCGCAGTACCAAAAAAGAAATGAAAAAAAACTCACCATAATGTTCACAATCATGGAGTCGGTGCAGTGGGGACCCAAGGACGACAAGTCCACCTGTCTTGAAATCTCCTTGTAAAAACTGACCGCAGCTCTCCAGTGCTTACAAGTCAAAGAAGCAATGGTAAGAGATTTCATGTCTAATCTCAAAAAATGGAAAACCCGCGCCAGCACATGCCCATCCAATAAACCCCAGCTTCCCACCTCTGATCCACAACTCAAGCTGTCTTCTCTGAAGAAAGAAGCATCACCACATAAATCCTCAAATGTGGATTCATCCTTTTCCACCGTTTGCAAGTCATCTTCCACGTCATAGTCTTCTTCACTTTCATCAACCAGCAACCGAGCTCTTTTAGAAGACCGTGCATCACTGTCTGCAGTTATCCCAAACAGATTATTGTGGATAAAATGAAACTTCATAATGAATATCAAAGTTAGAAGTTGAAAGGATATGTCACAATACATGCATCATATATATAAACATATAAAAGCATGGATCAAGGAAACAAGAAAAGAAGAACCGCAATCAATATTAAAAAGACGTGCAACTATGCGGGATGTAAATATCAAATTAGACTTCGTATAGCAAATACCAATATGTCTATCTTCTTATGTGCCACTGACAAATACAGAACTGTCAATGACAGGCCACCTCCCCGGAAAAGGTTAAGATCATGGACGATCGTAACTCAAGAAACCAGTCTTGGCCTTTACCATATAAAGACAAACTGGCATGAAAATAAAGTACAAAAACAGAAACAAAAAGGCATATGAAATAATAATTCCTATGACAATCTACACCACATAGAACATGACGCAAGGATATATTATGGATCACGACCTGACACAAGGATATCACAAAAAGAAACAGAGAAGTAACTAAATTAGTTAAAAATTAAATAAACTACCACAACCAAATCTATTCACGAGTAGGATTCCCATCAATCGTATCTGGATAGAGGCCGTATACAATTTCTCATATTTAATTTCACCTTTTTTATCTTAGTAACATACTGCTTCCTCTAATATAGAAAATAAGAGATGTTCATACAAAACAAAAGACAAACAAATAACTAAATAATGATTATTGAGCACCAAAACAATGTATAGAAGTCCAAATTAATATTACTTGAATAAAATTTTGCTGAGAAAAAGCAAGGACAAATGGAAATTTGAATTGACAGCATACCTGCTTTCCAGTACATGTGCTTCTCCAACTCTTTTTTTGGCTGCTTTGCATTAATCCACGGGTCTAAAACCTCATTTATAGCTGCAGCAAACTCCCGACTTTTATAAGATTTCATCACCAATTCATGAAGCTTTCCACATGTATAACCAATGAACTGAGGGTGCAGGTTGTGCAACCAACTTAAATTTTTTTTTGAATCCGCAAGTGCAGCACTTTGAGAATGCAAATCACTTGATGTTCTGTTCTTCTCCTCCTGATTCATTTTAGTAGCATCAGAAGTCTCCATGGCAGAGGTAACTGGAACCCAGACTCTATCAAATTTCCGGAAGACACTGCTATGTTTCAGGATCACTCCTTGATCAACCAAGGCCTGTAGCTCAGAAAATGATGAAGGTCCCCGTTCATGCCCAGCACCATCAAGGTAGAACCAGTCTCCACAGTGCAATTGCAAGTCATCAACTGTACCAATACGATCTTTGGGGATTTTAATGGATGAAATGCATTTGGAAGACCCCTTTGAACCTCGGTCACCTACTGATTTCATTTGAGAATCACCTTCGCCGGATGATCTCTTCCCTTCACTACTTGCAGAATATGACCGAGCAGACCTGGAAGGATGCCTCTCCATTCCTCGGACTTTTATCCGTGGCTCAGAAACAAATGAACCATGGTCTTTTACAACACATGCATTTATCTTGACTACTGGAAGGATAGTTCCTTTTACTCCTTTTATGACAGTAGGCTTACTTTGAGACAATTTGCTAACATCGTCTGGACATGAAAAAGCCCAAGTAGGTAGATCAAGCCTTCTGTTCTGTGAAGGATAATACAATTCATCTTTTCTATGCCATCGAGGGTCTTCATACCCAGACTTTGACATCTGGCATAATGGGAAACCATCATTGACAACAAGTTTCTTTCTAGAAGACCTATCTTGCACACCTTCATCGTTCCTTTTCCAATCACCACCCTTGCACGACCATCGACCAGAAAACCAGTCACCAGAATCAACACAAGCAAAAACATCTTTATCAGAGGGTACAGCCAACCCTATTTCTGCCACTTCTTTCATTTTAATGTCAGAAAATCGCGGTTCCTCAGTCTTTTGATCATTCTGTTCACCAATAGGACCTCGAGCAAAACCTGAATGTTGAGGCACAAAGAAATATGGAAGTTCAACAATTGTGTATATCATAAGTTCATAACTTGTGCAACTCTATCTGTACATATTTCAAAATACAATACAAAATTTAATTTCACATCCTATTTAATTCACATATATGGTATCAAACCATCAATATGACATCCCATTCAACTTACAAGTGTTGTGGTTTCAAAGTATGAATATAGGAAGATAAACATACGAACTCAGAAAAAAAATTAAATAAATAAAAGTATTGCAAAACAATGAGTAAACAATTCTAATCAATAAGTACCTTCAATGTTTCCCCATACTTCCTGTTGAGCATATTCAAATGACATTTGCAAAACTTCTGCAAAATAAGAGAGTTTCAAAAAGAGAAGACCAAATCAAAAATCTCCAAAAACAAATATAAATAAAGCAAAAGAAAAGGTGTAAACTTTCACAACATAACAGTATTAGTTAAATACAGTTATAGGTTTTTTGTCTGATAATAATACTAATCAGATAAGGCATACCTCCAACAGCTTCAAGTTCTCTGCCAGGGATAACTGCTAAACCCTCCATCAGAGCTCCAACCCTTTCTTCGATGTGCAAATCTTCTAGAGGCTCAGAACCAACATCTGCACAGAACCCCGGCAAACTCCCACTCTGAGTACCATAGTGCCCATTGTGTCCAGTATCTGCCAATAAATTACCAGGAGCTTCTGGAGGACTTACTAGTCCAGTTATCGAGTCCGATACAATAGATGGAAAATTCACTGTAACCAATGGTGAAACTGCATTTTCGACAGTTACCCACCTATCACTATCTGAGTGTTTGACCATGTGATCAGACATAAGAGCCCCTTCTTCAACAAGTGCTTTAAGCTGGCATAATTTGGAAGGCCCACACTCCACACCATAATAATCAAGGTAAAACCATTTCCCTGAGGACGAATCAGCAATCACTGGGACATGTGGTGGTGTGTCGCATATATCCATATCTTCTTCCATAGAAGGCAGCTCTTCAGCAGGTGCTACGCTGATATGAGAAGTTTCTTTGCAATTTATACTTGGACTTTGAGACAGCTCTTCTTTTTGAGACTCAGAGTTAGCATTTGTCTCCACAGATCCATTAATGTCAGGAACACTGCTTCTATCTTGACATTCTTTAGCAGAGGAATTCGAGTCGGTTCCACTGGGATCCTTCTGCACCAGCTTATCTTCATGCACTTTATATTGGGACATGCGCCTATCACTTGCTCCACTTTTCCGGCCTGTCCCTCTATAACTAGTAGGTCTACCTCGGTCACGTGGGGACCGCTCCAAATGGTTTGGGGTGTGATCCCTGCGATCATGGTACCTAGGTCGATCTTGTGGAGACAGACTGCGGTTTCTGTGATCATAATTACGGCTCCGGTCATATGGAGATCTCTCCAGAACATAAGGAGATCTCTCCCGACCATAAGGAGATCTCTCCCGACCATATGGAGATCTCTCACGGCCATATGGAGATCTCTCACGTCCATATGGTGATTTCTCACGGCCAAATGGTGATGATTTCTCACGGCAATATGGTGATTTCTCACGGCCATATGGTGATTTCTCACGGCCATATGGGGACCTCTCATGATCATATGGAGATCTATCACGGCGCACTGGACTCCGGTCCAGGTGATCATAATACCGGGCCCTGTCACGTGGGGACCGCTCAGAAAGACCTGGACTTCGCCCATGCCTGTCATAAACCACTCTGGAAGACAAAGTAGGTTCATAATGCCTGGAGGTGTACTTGTCTGATGCTACTCTATAAGAAGGATTCCGATAAGACCTCTCCACCGAACGGTGTGAATAATGTTCAGAGTGGGCAGAGCGACTACTTTCATCAGAAAGCTTGCGACTTTTTAAACCAGCATAATCACCACAATCTCCATAGTGCTTCCGCTCGCTGCCATTTGAATCAGGACCATACCTCTTCAACCGATTAACAGAAGAGTATTCCTTTGCTTGAGACTTACCATTGCTGTACTCATTGGCATACTCATTCTTGTAGACACCTTCATCATCAACAATTTTGGAACTGATCCTTGTATTCCTCTCCTGGCCACTATCCCACCTGAAAGTACTCTTACTGTGCTGACCCCCACCTCTACTAAAGTCTTTCCTTCTAAAACCATCATCATTTGGATACTTACCAGAAGGGGACTCAAATTTCCATCCCCTTCCCCTGCCCCTCCCCATATCGTACCTGGTGGGCATTTTACGGTGAATGTAGTCATCTCTGGCCAGCTCTCCTTTTTGCCATCTATCTGGAATGTACTCACCTCGCTCAATTTCATCCTTGGGTAGTCTCCACGAGCCAAATTCAGTTTCACTGTTTCTAGTCTTCTCCGGAAATATATCTGCATCACCTCTACGCCATTTCCCGGAAAAGGACTCTCCTCCCTTCTCCACCTCACTTCTCCTCCATTTCTCACCAGCAATCTCCTCCTTCTCAACCTCACTTCTCCGCCACTTCTCTGGCACGAATTCACCATTCAGAGTCCCCAGTTCACCCTCTTCTACTTCCTCCTTCTTTTCCTCAACATTTTCATCCTTCTCAACTTCCTTAGTAACACTGTTCTCAGCTTCCTTAGTACCACTCTTCTGGCCTTCCTTAGCACCAATGTTCTCGCCTTCCGTAGCACCACTCTTTTGGCCTTCCGTAGTTTTCTTGCCTTCCTTAGCACCACTGTTCTCAGCTTCCTTAGTATCACTCTTCTCACCTTCCTTAGTATCACTCTTCTCACCTTTAACCAATCTCAGCTCACTTTTTTCTGACTCTACGTTGTTATTCTTCGAGACTCCGGCCTTGGGCTTCTTGACGAGCTTCTTCTTGATCTTCATTACCTTCTTTTTAACCACCGGCTTGGAATTGAAGCCATTGTTAGCATTATTGCCTCCGCAAAGTGTAGTCTGCTCCTGAATTGGAAACCTGTCCATGATATTATGCTGCAAAGGCATGCATGCGACTCCTCCATCGCCCATGGAAATCCGAACCTTTTCGCCGAAATTCAAAACCCTAATTGTCCCCTTCGCCGGGGCTATTGATGCTCATACTGCAATTCGCTTCAACTCTCTGTCGACCTTGAATCCTCGCTCCTAATCAAAACCCTATTTTTCACAAATTCAACAAACAAATCAATACCAACCCAATGTAGGGTTTTCAATGTCAATGACACTCATTCATATATATAAAATAAAAAAGGGATGAAACTTTGAATTCAATAAGCTTCGAAAATCAAAACCCTAACCCAAAAAAAATCAAAAACCTAAACAATTGAAATCATAAGGAGGCAATTACCGATAAATTTGACGAGCAAAGTGAATAGATCGGCTGCGAAATACAGCTGCGAAGCGAAGAGAGTGTGGAGAAATAGACTTAATGAAGATAGATCGAGAAACAGCGAGAACCAGAAAGCTCGAACCCAATTTCTCTGTGAGAATATCTCTCTGAGTTTTTGTGTGTCTCTCTGTGCGTTCCTCTCTCTTGTTGCAGTTCTCGGTCTGAAAGAAAAACGATGCCTTATTGTTTTTATTTTCGTTTTTTTTTTTTTCTGATCTTTGCCCTTTGTTTGGGCTTGTGTTTTGATTGTGAGAGTCGCGTGACTTTACCAAAGTACTAAAATAGCCTTCTACGTATTGGTCTACGTATAATAATCTCTTGTTCTACGGGGATACGGATCGGGCAGCGGGCACCGGTGGAGTTAACCGACTCTAGTTTTGATGGCAAATTTAGAGAAGTTAAAAAATACTATGATGAAAATTTGTAGAAAGGCTTAGTTTTTCAAAGTCCACTGCTCTTTGTTTGTGAGGCCCAAAACTTTTATATGTTTTTTTTTTGAAAAAAAAATAACTTTTATATTTAAAAAAAATATCTTATACTATTATTTTGGGTAAAAGTTATAAATGGTCCATGTGGTTTGAGGTGATGTTCAACTTTAACCTTGTGGTTTCAAAATGTTTAATATAACCATTGTGGTTTACAAAATTAATCAATATTGGTCCATATGCTAATTTCGGTAGAAAATTCAACAATTAAAATTCATGTATAAGTAATTTATAAGGATAAATTTGTCATTTTAATTAGAAAACAAACTTTTTCCAAGTATTTCTTATTTTATTTTATTTTCGACACTATTTGAATTGATGAAAATTTTGCTATAAATAATATTTTTGACCAATATTGATCATTATTGCAAACCACAATATTGATATTAAATATTTTGAAACCCCAAGGTTAATGTTAAACATCACATTAAACCACAAGAACCATCTATAACGTTTACCCTATTTTAAATATTTTATTTTTAAGTTCAATAGACTTATTGAATTGACTCTTATACTTTCAAATTAGTGACTTGTTTGGTTATTTTTTCTAGGACCTTTTTTCTATTTTGTTTCCGTCCTCATTTTGGATTTGAGTTTGGGTTTTTATGATTGGATTTTTTGCGTTTTTGTGGATGTATGTTATTTATGATATCATCGACTTCCTTTCGGTCAATATTATTTACCAGTCTTTAAGTTTTAAGAATCTTGCCATATTTATGGTACTATTCTTTGTCATAGTTGTTTCTCTAGTTGTTTTGTATTCTGATCGAAAAAATGAATGTAATATTAATTACATTTGATAGATCAAATTAGTTGCTTTTTCTCATTAATCTGACACTTCATATTGGTATGGTGTTGCGTATCAAATAATTCCCGATACTTTGACATTTATTGACACTCTCTAACATATGTCAGTACCGTGTCAGTTAACTTTGACTTTCTGACCCGACAACAACTGAACAACATGCGTGTCACCTTAATCGACATTCCTCCAACATGTTTTAGGCTATTTTTTAATTTTATAAAATATATTAAGTATGGTTTAATGGCCAATGAGGGCAAGGGAATGCTGATGAATAAAGTTGATTAAAATATGGGAGGATGCTTCTCAATCTCTTTTATATAGTTTATATATATCATAATTAAACGTTTTTCATAACGATTTTGTTAAGTTACTTGAATATGTGGGTAGATGAACCACTGATATTTTTTTTTTGAATTTTTAAAATGTTGGTATAATAAAATTACATATTTTTTGTTATTTTGTTGTATGATGAGACATTTTTCAAGAGTTGTTTTATTCATATTATTTTTTTAATTATTATGTCAACCACATATTTTCTCGAGATTTGACGTATCGTTGTGTCGTGTTGTAATGTCTATATCAGTGTTAGTGCTTTCTAATTAGTAATTACTAATATACACAAATAAGTTGCCAATTACTTGTACATCAGCTAAATTATAAATTGACTTTATTAGAATATATTAGAGGAAACTCCAGATTCAGCACAGAAGAAGAAAAAAAATTAGCAAACCTTGTGATATCTTCCAAGGAATTTGAAAAATTACTGTAATAACATGAATTTACTATTTAGTGGTTATCCATACAAGGTACAGAATTGTGGAAAAGCCGGGCAGGGTTATTTTGGTAAGGGGCTTTGGTTTTGGCGCTCAACTCAACTTGCGCAAAATATATTATAGGATAAGTGGGGTTGCACAAATGGCAATGGGAGGTCAAAGTAGTTTTAGGGTTGGGATCGGAGGCTTTGAGTTAGAGCCTGGTACAGTGCTTATTAAAATGGTTCGTGTCCAAATTTCTTGGAATTTCACAGAGGGCTCTTTGTCAAATCGAAAAAATAAAATAAAATAAAAAAATAGGTTATTCTTATTAGCTGGGCTGGATGATGGGATTTAGGATCCTCCCAGCATAATTGAAGCCCGTGCATCACAAGCCACCATGAACAAACAAAAAAGGTTTTTTTTTTTCTCCTTCTTAATTGATGAAGATTATACGCTTTTTTGAAAAACAATATGAAGCTACAACTTAATTCGAATATCCTCGATACTGTAAACAACAAAATTAACTTCTCTTAACACATAAATTTTATAATATCAAATAACAAGGGTTAAAAATTGATATTTCGTAGCATAATATGAAGGCATTGTGTGATCAAGTCAATCACAATGAGCCACTTCCCTTAATTCAGTTCCAGAATATATTCTACTAGAGTTTTGAAGAAAACAATAAAATTTTCCTCCATTAGGAAGACCAACATGATGGGTATTGTTTTGGTTACCAAAAGAAAACAAGTTTGTTTCTTGAATTAATGGGTATTATTTAACCAAGAATATTCTGATGCTAAAGCACCAATTTGACCCCATCAGTACCACATCACTGTTATGTTGTAGCTAGTTAAGAACTGGCTTTGCTACTTTGTTAATGATAGGATTCATGGTAAGAGCAGTAGTTAAAACACACTACAGAGGGTAAAGAAATAGAAAACCCATTGTTATATGCTTCAAATGATAGCTAGACAGCTAGTGTTGTTTGACCAAAGAAAACAAATTATTTATAATTTTAGAATGAGGAAAAGGAATAAATTCTATATTTTTATATTTTTTTTATAGAAAGCGAAAGTCTATTAATAATAATACTGAGGAGTACAAATGTATATGCCAAAAAAACATCGAAAGTAAAACATAAAAACATAACTAGATGCACGAAGACATCTGAACTTCATAGCAATAAGATGCACAGACGCATCTGATAATGAAAGTAACAGAACTGTAACCAATTGCCATAAGGCATCGACTAATACACTGCGATGGTCAGCTGAGCAGTGAAAAATATTCTACTTGGGGTATTAGCATCCTCAATCCTACATGCATGAATGAAATATTCTCCAAGTTATTCATTGCTACAACATGTTGTTTTTATCATTTATTTTTTTAGGATCAGACGTGGTTTTATAAATTGTACCGATAAACGAATTTGTTGAAATAAATTCAAATGAAAACAAAAATCTTAGATAAATGAATTTTAATTTTTCGACTATTACTTATCAAATATTGATCTATGATCTAATTTGATTTTGTAGTCCAAATAATCCCTTTCCATGACGTATATATGGTGTTGGTCTCTCCATCTATAAGTAGCTAGAGGCTTAAACCAAGAAGAAAGCCTCACACAAGCCCAAAGAAGGAAGGTGCCCAGAGGTCAGAGCTAACGAGGCCGAACCAAGCATATCTCTTCAAAGTTCAAACCGATTAAAGTACACTCCGCCCTTGTGATTTGTGAACCCTAAACACTCCCTCCGCCCTTGTGAACCCTAGACACTCCTTTGTGACTGAGCTTTTACCTCGATCTGGTTGGCCAAATTAATCTCTTCACTAACAATGATATGGATTAAAGTCTTTGAATTAGCCCAAGTAGAAGCGAAGAAGGATGAAAATGCGAGTCATAGAATCCTTCACTAAAAAGAATGTCGATTAGGTCATTCGAATTAGCTCAAACGGCGGAGAAGAAAAACGAAAATAAGAGTTAAGACCGTAATAGTTAGATGAAAGATGTATTGATTAAAATATTGTACGCTAAGCCTTAAACCAAGCATTACAAGCAAATTAACCATGAAAATTAAATTAAATTCACTCTTATGTGCCAAGAATGTACAATAGAACTACGTATGGATTATATAGAACTAGCAGTAAACTGATCTGGGCCATATATATAATTCAGGGTCGATCAGAACATGAATGGCGTTGCCCAGTAAGCCGAAGTTATGATCACCGGCGCGTTGATTCTCCTGGAAAAATTAATAAACTAATCAAGAACAAAATACTAATAATGATATCTGATTAATTATAATTAATCAAATTAAGTACCTTGAGTCCTGGACGTCACTAATACTACGAGACTTGGCTACGGTCTCGGATCTGCGTGTACCCTTGGAAGAATTATTAGCAGCGGCAACATCAACCCCATCCTCCGAGATTGCGACGAGAGCCGGCTGCCATTGATGACCTGCAGACGACTCCGATTTCGAGGTCGTCAACCTGCGCGCGTGCTTAGGACGCGCCTCCTGATTCGGGGGTGAGGGTGGTGGTCGTCGCTTCGACGTCCCCGAACGGTAGCAAGAGCTGAATTCCGAGAAGAAGGACTTCATAATTTTGTTGGGTGGTTCTGGTAACGATGAGATTAAACGCCTTTGGGATTTGGTGAGGTTGGTGTGCGATCTATTTATAGAGACTGATTGATCGGGATAGTGTGTTCGAAAAGGGTTTAATCCTTATCCGAAGCGTTTGCGAACTGTAATTAATTGAGGAGAACAAGAACGGTTACTGTGTCCATCGTCTTTATGAGTTGTAAACGTAAATGGACGGGGGAGTTGGGTAATTAGTTGTTATTAGAATGTGATTTAGTGGTAATTGGGGCCCAATTTACTTTGTTTTTTTTACTTAAGTAGCACTCCGTGATTTGGCGGCTTAATATTTTGCCCTTATCCACTTATCCATACTTGTTTGATTCTTTGTTGTGTTACTAGTGTAGTGGGAAACTTATTAGCAACTTAGCACTCGATAAACTTGTCACCATCACTAGACCAGGGGAATCAACATTAAGATAATCACCACCGATGGTCGAATTGGTAAGAATCTTCAGATGTGATACCCCACACATGGGTTCAAATCATGCCGATTGCGGATTTGAGTTAAATTTCAATTCATTTTGTGGCTAGCCAGGGAAGAAAGCGTCCTGACAATATTTCCAACTGTGGATTAGTGTTTAGGCATATGAAGTCTTTGGGATATCATGAGAGTTCTCTAAAAAAAAGAAGCATTAAGATTAATCCCCCGAATTATTCGTGATCAAATAACTAAAGTGATAACGTGAATGGTCACAGCATGGCCAAAAAAACATTAAGATTAACCCCAAAACACCATATTTTCGCTAAATTGTTAATCATGAATTCGTGATAGGACTGTCGAGCTGTCATACCTTTACGTGAAAATGTAATACTACTGAATACCTTCTCCAATAATAAGTAAAAGAAAAATCTTTGTACAAATTCATATTCATATGATTAAAGCATTTTTCTATAAATGCATGGACTCACAGGCGGAGCCAGCCATGGGCTGACCTGGGCTGTAGCCCGGGTAGAATTCTGGCAGCAAAATTTGTTCATAGGTATAATTAAACTATAATATTTCATTTAAACATTTTAGCCCACTTATTTCTCCTTTTTTTTTTTTTAACAATAGCCCACCTATTTTTAAAATTTTTAGCCTACAAAAGAAATTTAAAGACAATAATCACTTAAAATAATGATTGTTTTTTCCCAAATACTTCTTTCAATTATTTTTTCCTTTTATTTTTTTAAACTATCTTTATATATGCTAAAGTTGTTGAAAATAAATGGTTAATTATATTTATTTTATTTATGATTTACAAAAAATTACCATGTTAATATAGTAAGTAACACAAAAAAAAATTAGCCCACCCTACTCAATATTCCTGGCTCCGCCATTGCATGGACTATATGTAGTAGTTTTTGCTTTTTCAGAGTTTCATCCCTACAATCAATGTGCAAAATGCATGGACTATGTAGTAGTTTTTGCTAAGCAAATTTTCTTAGAGTTTCTTCCCAACAATCAATGTGTGAAATGCATGGAGTATATGCATGTAATAGTTTTTGCTAAGCATACCTCTTTATATATTTGCCAAAAAAAAAAAACATACCTCTTTATATCTTTCTAACTAATCAGCCGGCCGTATGTACTTCTTATAATCCCAGTGGATTGGGCTTTATACCAGAAACAGAAGGGTTTGGGCCATGAGATCAGTCTTTTATTTTCTTGAATAAAGGATCTGTACGTTAACGTCGTTATTGTATCGAGCAACTATATATATATGTATATATATACACACACATACACTGATACACACGTAAGGAATTGAAACAAAGTTTACATAACACAGCTCCATTTGATAAACTGAAAAAATGAGAATGAGATCGATGGGTGAAAGGTACCTGTGTTTTCAAATTTGTTGATATCCTTATATGACAAGCATGTAAGAACCAATTTGATTGTTGGAACTGAAGCTTGGGTGAATTTTCCTATGCTTAGATCGAGATCGAACTTTTATATATCACATTCAAGTAAGCATCTCATCTCTGGCTAGCTAGCGAGCTCATTTTTTTGATGTGGCATAAATGTTGTCTTACCCTACTCATTTATCTTTCAAGGCAATATTAATTAATTTCATAACTATACCTTCTCCAAAATAGCATTTTAAATGATTATAATCATTCTTGATTAAAAAAAAAAAACTCTTTCAACAACAAACAAAATAGTGTTCAAGGGTGCTCAATCGGATGGTTCTCATCTGTTTGGATTGGAGCATTCGTAGATATCCGATCCCCCTTCTGCACGCATGTACCCTATTTGATGTTTTCACAAAAATTATCAGAAATTCCGACTCAAACGAAATTGATGCTAAACGTGTACATGCGTTGAGATTATGAAAAGGAAGAAGAAGGTATATATGAATCCCATATGGAGACAAAGGCTTTAGCACCGTGCATTAATTACATACAGATAGAACAATTCCATTACATGCAGTAAAAGAATGTACGTACGTAAAATCTAAATCACAAGATTTTCGTTGTCTATCTAAGAGTAAAGTGAGAGTGACTTGTCTTCAACATGCAGCAGGCTTTTCAGGAACAAATTTTTCCAAAGATGATACAGAGTTACTGACATTCATGAATCTATGATGGTTCAAATCACAATTGAAGAACTCCATTTTTGTCCTTTAAGAAGGAAGATAGTCTAAATAACTAAGACGAATATGTTTTTTATTTTGGCAAGAATCTGAATATGTTGTAATGAAGGATTGAAACGTACTATTCGTTTTGTACGTTAGTTCTCTTTGCATGCAATATATAATCATTTGCAAAATATCATAGTTAACTCAAAATTAAACTGTTAATTCTAGCTTCATATGATTACGTACCATATCATCCTCCTCATTTTAATTTTACCTAACAGACTATATCTGTCTTAATTGCATGTACTGATGCACGTAAATATGCTTTAGATCATACGGGACACAGAGGGTGAGGTAGATTAGGCAGTGATAAGGCATAGATAATTAGATATATAGTTTTAGGAACATCGATCAGTGTTAGGCCACTTAACTAACTCTTGGTTGGATTTGCAAAAAAAAAAAAAAAACTAACTCTTGGTTGTTAGGGCGGGCTTACCAACTTGCGATTGATGTTTGCTTCTGATGGTGGAGATGCTTTCGCTAGAAGTGGTCAAAGCGTTCAACTCTGATGAGGTTTGCTAGCTAGTCGATGGTGGCCGGCCCGTGAGAGTGGGGGTGGTGAAGAGATGAAATGCATGTTAATCTAAGATAGGGAATTCATAAGGTCTCCGCTAGCTTTCAACCTAGTTTCATCCTTCTTTAATAGGAAAACAAAATAACATTATATGTCAAATTTACGGTCTATTAAGTAATTAAAAGACAAACTTCCAATAGTTTCTCTTTTGGGTTTCGTCTAGTTGCATTCCCTTGAAACAATGATTGACCAAGAATGTTGTTCTTTAATTAAGAAACTAAAATAAGCAAACAACGCTACTAATTTAAGTAATTATGCCAAATATTATTCCGTGGTCTTTAGCCCCATATAGGGGTGACATCTTTGTGAGCAAACCAAATTTTGTCCTCGTGGGAAGAGGTCTAATTTGTCTCTTGCTGTGGCTTCACATGGGCACAAGAAACCAAGTTGAACTTTCCTATACATCGTGTATGTGGAAGGATGGGAATGAAAAGTAGCCATCACAAAATTAACTCAGAACCAAATCCATTTCCTACTTAAATTAGTATTGTGATTCTGTCTTAAATCGCATTCAACGAGTACAAATTCGACAAAATTTTGGCCGGCTAAGACAGCTTCTTTAACCTACTCTTTACTTTGTTCATCTAGTTATGAAGTTTAGGGTTATGGTATACACGTGCGAAGTAATTAGGAATAGGCCAAATTAGCTTAGAGCTTTAATTAATAAGGACTTCTTCTCTATATGCAATTTGACGAATAGGACATAGGCAACACTAAATTGAAATATTTGATGATCGCGTTGATCACTCACAACGGTGCCAATTAATTAATTATGAGTTTGGTACATCCCAATTATGATTTTTTTTTGTTGATCGATCCTATGTTAATGTCTAAAACTATGACATTATTTTAAATTTTTATTTAACTTGTACTAATTCTTAATCATTTATAAAAACCGTGATCTCATTGTCGCCTATTTTAGCAAAACCATCCATAACAGCCATATGTAGACGTACTTCTTGGTTCATCATGCTATTTTTTTTGTACAACTACATTGATTTTAGTAAATATTGCTCAAAACTACATTGTTTTAGATATAAATACAAAATTAGAACTTAAAAAAATCAATAGAAATAATTTTCTATTTACTTGAAATGATTTATGCATAACAATACATAATCATTTATGTATTAATGCAATTAATATAAATCACTAGAATAACTAATTTATACTTATGCATCTCTAGATCTCCATATCGATTAATTTTATAGAATTATTTTTCACAGGTACACCACCTATTAAATTATTTCGGACAATTCAAGGAAAAAAATTACAAACTAGCTCTACAATCATTTGTGCAGCTAATCAATCAATGCACTCTTGTCATTTTACTATTTAATTTGAAAGTTCCTTTTGCGTATATATACCATAAATATATATATATATATGTGGATAATTATGGATTTGGGATTCTCTCTAGTCTCTAGCGCGGTAGTACTATATATATAAGTAGCTACCAGATAAGCAAAATACATAACTTTCAACTCTATGCCTAGCTCTATGCATGCCTCAGAGACACAGAAGCAATAAGCAGATCGATTTCGATCTCGATTACCCAAAAGACCTCCGAAAGACCTCGTATCTCTATGTCTTGCACCTGTGAAAACTCACATACCAACCTGATAAAACCCTAGTTTGATCTTCAATAATCTCATCCACCAATAATCACAGGCCGCGTGTCCAGCAGCTAGCTAGCACCAATTAACTATCCCTCTTCCCCGAGCTCCCCAAATTTAACCCTAATTTATGTCGCTTATTCTTCCAAAAAAATCAGAGATAGCCATGAAAACTGAAGTGAGAGTGGGAAGCAGTACGCCAATTGCTGCTCTACAGAATCCGAGTCTCTTGATCAACAGCACCACCTCTCAGGGCTCCCTTACCGGCGCGCTGAGAGGGTGCCTCGGAAGCCTCGATGGGGCTTGTATTGAGAAGCTATTGCTTCACTGCGCGAGTGCCCTAGAGAGCAACGACGTCACTTTAGCTCAGCAAGTGATGTGGGTGCTCAACAATGTCGCTTCCTCTGTTGGTGACCCTAACCAAAGGCTCACCTCCTGGATCTTAAGGGCACTGATCTCAAGATCCTCCAGAATTTGCCCGAGTATCAACGGAAGTGGAGGCCCTAGCCCTACTACTAGCACCTTCGCGGCGGCGCGGAGGCTGATGTCGGTGACGGAGCTAGCCGGGTACGTTGATCTAATCCCATGGCATAGGTTTGGATATTGTGCATCCAACAGTGCAATTTTCAAAGCAATTCAAGGGTGCTCAAAAGTTCACATCTTGGACTTTAGCATCACACACTGTATGCAATGG
Source organism: Rubus idaeus (assembly GCA_030142095.1). Classification (NCBI taxonomy): domain Eukaryota; kingdom Viridiplantae; phylum Streptophyta; class Magnoliopsida; order Rosales; family Rosaceae; genus Rubus; species Rubus idaeus. The sequence continues at coordinate 37,662,031 of CM057970.1, forward strand.
CCTACTCTCATAGATGCTTTGGCAAAAAGACCAGAAGGCCCTCCTGATTCACTTAGAGTGACTGTTCCCTCTTGTAGGCCTCTAGTCCCTCCGTTTCTCAATGTGTCAATTGAAGAAGTAGGTCTTCGTCTGGGAAATTTCTCTAGGTTTAGGGATGTCCCATTTGAGTTCAGTGTCATTAAAAACTCGTCTTCTTTCGAGTTGCTATTGAGCCAATTGAACCCTACTTGTTTAAACCTCGAGGACGACGAGGCCTTGGTAATAAATTGTCAAAATTGGTTACGCTACTTGTCCGATGATGAGGGTAGTACTAGCAGTGCCCGTAACACTTTCCTTAACATGATTACATGTCTCAACCCTAGAATCATTGTCGTGGTGGACGAAGATTCCGATCTAAGTTCCCCGAGCCTCAGTTCAAGAATTACCACATGTTTTAACTACTTGTGGATACCCTTTGATTCCTTGGAAACTTTCTTGCCCAAAGACAGCACCCAGAGGACGGAGTACGAGTCCGACATTGGTCACAAAATCGAGAACATTATCGGTTTCGAAGGGGTCCAGAGAATAGAGAGGCTCGAGTCCGGTGTGACGGCGTCCCAGCGGATGAGGAACGCCGGTTTCTTGAGCTCCCCGTTTTGTGAAGAGACGGTTGAGGAAGTGAAGGCCTTGCTCGATGAACATGCTAGTGGTTGGGGCATGAAACGTGAAGAAGATATGTTGGTGCTAACGTGGAAGGGGCACAACTCGGTTTTTGCCACAGCTTGGGTCCCGAATCAAAATGGGTTACTGTTGGAGGATTAAAATGGGCAAGTTTATGTGTGGCTTCAAGTGTCTCAGAGGGCAAAGACAAGAGAAACAGAAATATATGGTTGCTTTTTCTCTTCGTCAAAAGCTGCAAATGATGGAGCACATGCAAGACAAAAAAAAAGAGAGAGAAGCAAAACGGCAGATGATCATGATTCATGAATTAATAATTTTCTTTTTTCACGAGCAGTTTGTATTGAAGATCGATCTGGGAAAGCTATGAAATATCACATGAAAGGCCGAAAAGAGGAATAGATCGACGTGTTGTCTTTTGTTATTGTATGAGACAAAATATAGCACTTTATTTTGTTTTCTCATCTGTAAATGCATGTGCAGGCTTTTGTTTTATCAAGTACCCACTAGAATGAAATTATTGAGTGAATTGTTAACTAGCTAGTCCTTTCTTAATCAAAAATATATATATGGTAACTAATATTGATAAAAGTTACATCTCTCGTGAGATCAAACCGATTCACATAGACTCTGTGAGATCAAACCGATTCACTGTAAATATGTAACAGACTCACTCGAACATGTCAGCAAATTCAAGTTATTTTCAAACTATGAAGATGATCATACAATCAAAGCCATTTCTTATTAAGATTATCGCGCGGAGGTTCAAATCTAAATCAATGGCAGTCTATTTACAAATACATTAAATACATGTGGGTTTATTTATACTTTCGGTAACGAGATGCTCTGATATGAGTTTATTGCTATATTAGGTACCACAATCATCATTGGAAGTATTATCCAAAAGATGATCGACACGGTTTATTGCTATTTTAGGTACCACAATCATGATTGGGTTGACAGTGTGAAATGCCCATGCCTGAACTAAAAAAAAATTAATCCGACCTACCGGATTCGAACCAGTGACCTAAGGATATCTGTTTTAACAACTACAGTCCTCCGCTCTACCAACTGAGCTAAGGTCGGATTGATGTTAGTCTTCTTGTTATAATATATATAACAAGTGAGTTGTTACGTCACCAACCAAACAAATGGCCAAATGCAACGGATTTTAATAAAAACTATAAGGAAACCACACACATTATATGTGTGTATTTATTTTTAGAAAAAAAAAACAGAAAAATTGATTTTGATTTTGATTTATTTTATGGTGTGGAAGTTAAGAGTGTGAGAGTGGATAGTTATAGGTAATTTTTAGAAGTTTTATTTTATTATATTTTTTATTAATTATTTGTATTTTGACCTTATTATCCTTAATGATTAAAATAAATATATGATTATTTAATATTTAAAGTGTATTAAAGTAAAGAAATTATGTTTTGGTTGACAACATGTGTTCTCTTAATATATAATATATATGTGAACCATATATAACTCATAACGGTTAATCCATCTCCTACAGGATTTGGCTCAAAGTACAATCTTGGGGAGTATGAATTGCCAACTTAGCGAGGGTATTTGCAGTCTAGTTCCATAATCGAAAATGACCAATAGTTATAATTGTTACATATCCAAAAATCTATTTGTAACTGAAACTGTCTATTCACTTGATAATTGTTAGACAAGTAACAAATTTTAGAATGGTAATATAAATAGACAGTAGTGTTCACATGCTCAGCCAAATTAATGCTTAGTCATGCTCAACCACCGTTAGATTTAAATCCAACGGTGGAGAATGATAGTTTTTTTTTTAAACATATTTGAAATAAGTTGCTAGTATTTTTCTTTCATGTTCCCAAATAAAAATATAAAATCACACATGAGAATTCTGGGAGGGAAATAATGTCATGCAAAGAACATGTTCGTTCTTTTGATGCGACCCGTCAAACAAAAATGAGGGTGTTGTCAAAAACAAAAGGGGGTCCACCCAATAGCAATCATCCAAATATCTAATCTAAACAAAAATAAAAGAATTAGAAAGAAAATCTGATATGGACCCAAATGGGTATTTAAGTCAATTGCTCAAACCTAGCTCGAGAGGAAGAAATGAATAAAGTAGTGAGGAGGAGGGTAATGGACTAATGGGTGCACTGTGCCACCTACAGAGACTTGCAGCGAAGAACGTGGAATAAACCCATGGAGGGAAAGCCAGCAACAAAGCTTAGTTCCAAGCTTAATGGTCTCCTTCTAGAATATCAAACATTAACATCAATAATTTACTTCTTCACTTTTACCATTTTTACTAAGCTGAGAGCCTGAGATTCATTTTCTCTAGCTGGGAATGTCAGAATGGGTCTACTAGTCTAATTAATTATATACGAACACTCTTAACACACCACTTCAACTGCCCTCTCTCTCTGGGATTCGTAGTCAAATATTATATATCACACTTTTCTGTCTTTATACTCTCTGTTATTTCACAGTTCCTCACGCACCTTTAGATCCCTTGTCTCTATATCCCAGTTAATTGAGAACCACATTGCTGGTAGCTGCCTGAACCAATAGTACCCATTTTGCATTAACCAAAACGCTCTTAACCTCTTTGTGTTTGTCCTCTTTCCCATTTCAGAATATATGATCTTGTGTCATCTTCTTCCTCCTCCACTTCACTGCCTCCTCTCCTCTCTGTCTCTGTTGGGTTGTTGAAAAGTTGCCATCTTTTTCTCTTCTGGTTACAATTTCCCAGAAAAGACTCCTAATTTGAAGTGGGTTTTTGGTTTTTTTTTTTTTTAATCATTTGGGTACAATGGAGGTTTGCTGTGATCTTGAAGTGGATGTCAATGGCGAAGAGTCTTTCATGGTGAACAAGGTAACAATTCTGAAATACTTGCAAACCCATTTGTGTTCCTGTCTGTAAATTTTGTATCTTTGGCAATTTCTGTGCTTTGTGTATGCTCTGGTAGTTATTTTTCATGGTAACTTTCCATGTTATTTAGAATGATTTTTCTCTTTTCACGCCCCACCATTTAATTTCTCACCAGTTCTGCATTGATGTGGGTCATGGCCACCTTCAGCCTTTATGCTTCTGTTCCGTCTATTTTTCTGAAGGTGTAATAGCAATTGTCTCACAAAAACTAGACGTTGAAAAGAAATGGCAGGTCTTTATTTTCCCTTTGCTTCATTCTCTCATTTAATGGCTGTGCTTATGGCTCTATGGGGCTCAAATGTTCCCACCTTTTCTTTCACGAATTTGGATCGCTCCTTTTGAGACGACATTTATTGCTCAATTTTTTCTTTTTCTCTACCCTTCTTTGAAGGGATGACCATATTTGATCAGTAGCCATCAATTCTGGGTAGCCCTAGCCCTCACCGCAATTATTGAAGTCTATAACGACCTCTCTTCATTCTGTAGTAGCCTAGTAGGTTCGGGTAAAGATTTCCACTTTTAAATTTGTTTTCTTTCTCCACCAATTCAATGAGCTCACTCCTTTGGTGGGTTTCCGTCTGTTCTTAAATTTGTTGGGGTTTTGTCTTTTTTAATTTCTTCACTGACTGTTAGCTTCAGAAATCTTCATCTTGCATAGGTTTGTACACCATTATTTATTAGCTCTCCATGTGTTGTAGCTATTATTTGCTCTTTTCAGCAAATTAATTCTCATTTAACTTTTTGATGACCATTTCTGCAGAGAGTTATTGCTTTCTACTCAGGCAAATTGAGCAAATTACTTGGCAAATCAAGAGGTTCCACCAGAAATCTTAAAGTGGTATTCCATGACTTTCCAGGAGGGGCAGAGAGTTTTGAGCTCATTTCAAGGTTCTGCTACAACAATGGCAGCATTGACATAACTCCTGCCAATATTTCCCTCCTATATTTTGCTGCCCTTTTTATGGAAATGAACAATTCTGTTTCTGGAGCGCATAATTTGTTGGAAAAAACCGAGAAATCACTTGAAGAGATGAGGTATTGGACTTGGTCTGAGCTCTTGATCGCTTTGAAGCAGTGCCAAGTTTTAGTTCCTGTTGCTAATTCTTTGCCTCTACTTGAAAAATGCTTGGATTGCATTGTTGGAAGACTGGCTTTTACCAGTGAAGCGAGTCCATGTCCTTCAACTTCATCCCCAGATAGCTCTGGCATTCGGTTTTCGTGCGACACTAGAAGCACTGAGAGCTTGAAGACCTACTCATCTCGGGCAACATGGTGGTTTGAGGATCTCCTAGTTTTAAGTCCCAATTTGGTTGAGATGCTGGTCAAGTCCATGGTTTCTCGAAAATTCGATCATGTTGTTATTAGTAGGTTCCTCTTTTATTACCAGAAATCAAAGTTCTACACTGTCAAATCTGATGCCATGCGCACCATTGCAGAAACAGTCATTAATATGCTTTACATTCTTGATCAGATCTGTGTTTCTTGCAAGAGTTTATTTGGGATTCTTCGAGTTGTTCAGAATTTGAATGTAAACAAAAGCAGCAGGAATAAACTGGAGAGCATGATTGGTTCACAGTTGGATCAAGCATCATTGGATAACTTGCTTGTTCCTTCCCCACATGGGATAAATCACTTGTATGATGTCAATCTTGTTCTGAGGTTTTTGAACTCATTTCTGCAAGGAGGAATGGGCAAAGTGTCTCCTATGAGATTGAGGAAAGTTGGTGTCTTGGTGGATTTGTACATAACAGAAGTAGCCCCAGATCCTTGTTTAAGGCCTTCAAAGTTCCTGGCTTTAGCCATGGTCTTGCCGGATGCTGCTAGAGACTCCTATGATGAGCTTTACCGGGCCATCGATATGTATCTAGAGGTATGGCATATAACTCAAAAAAAATTAATTCAAGTCCTCTACTTGCTAGTTGCTACTACCTAATTATAGTCATGCTCTGAATCTTCTGATCCTTGAATTAAAATAGCACATTTTGACAGCTTAATACATTGAGACTAATTTTAGATTTATTTCTATGAAGTTGCTTATGGATTGGATCTGTTTTGTTATAGGTACATGGGGGATTGTCCGAAGAGGAAAAGATGAAACTATGTTGTGTATTGAACTACGAGAAGCTCTCAGAAGAAGCTTGCATACACATTTCTCAGAATGCAAAATTTCCATCAAAATCAGCAGTCCAAGCTCTAATTTCTCAGCAATTCAAGCTTAAAAGTTTACTCCATGCAACAAACAATTCTAAGTCCTATGCGGACTCCCCTTCTAGTGCCACCGAGGTGGGGAATGAAGGAAGCAAGTGCCATGATTCCAACGAACAACGTGTCCTTTACGCTGGGAATCTCGATCTCTCAGCTGACAACGAGAAGCTGAGAGCACATTTACATGGCATGCAGTGGAGGGTCATGGAGTTGGAGAAAATGTGCAAGAAAATGCAAACCCAAATGGCAAAGTTTACAAAATCAAGAGTGTCATCAAGCCAAAGTCATGCAAGATCTTTGCCCAAGCTTTGTTCATGATAGTAAAGTTCGGCATTTTTTTTTTTAATGAAGCAACTATATATCTCATAATTGTATAGCAAAAAGGAATTTGTGGGTTTGTGACTTTTTGTGTTTGTAACAGTTTTTCTTTCTTTTCTGCATACTAAAGGTGAAATCTTGGTTGTATACAGTTACAGAAAGAGAACTTCTGTTGAGTCATCTTTTAATGATCAGTCCCTGTTGTTTTTTCTATAGTGCTTCTGTAGAAGATAGGAATTCAAGGTTAAGTCAATTTCCTCAAGTCACTCTCACATTGGGGAATTCTCTAATGCAATTCAAGCTGGAAAGCAGCATGACAAGGAATTTAAGAGGGAATGAAAAGCTGAACACATTTCGTTATACTTTTCCATTTAAGGCTTAAGCTACCATATTAATTTAGCACATGAAATAGTCCCCCCTTTTCTTAATCATAAACATCATCAGCATCGTCATCACTATTTGATTTCATTTATCTATAAAAGGTTGCGGAGTAAACCAAAGACAGAGTTTTCTTTGTCATATGGTGTCAATTATTTGTCAACTAATGAAACAAACTAACAAAGCATAAAAAAGCTAGTAGTAAGATATTATATACTAGTGTAGTTGTTGTTGACTTGCCCTAAAATCAATGGAAGTAGGAAACTGAATGACAAGGTTCACTTATTGACTTCAAACTTCCAAAGTCTTCTTCTATCTGCATTATTGACTGCAAGCCTATTCATGGATATATTAAGAAAGACACAAGTTGACATGAACAACTCTAAACTCTCTGTTCTCTTTAACTACCCTTACAGAACACAAGGACTGAGACTCTGAGAGAAACCAATTACCGTTCCCAAAAATCTCAAGGAAAGCAGCAGGTAAACGATGCCGTTTAATCATGTGAAATGCATCTACTTGCCTCGAACACCTAGTTTTATAGAAGACATTGCCTTAAGATATTCTTCCAACAAATTAATGAATCACACATTCTTCTAATTCTGAGCTTCTGACCTGAATGCTTGTAACGAATATTCCTACCAAACCCTGCTGCATTTGGTCTATCTGTCGTGACTCCACTATTACTATACCTACCCACAACCTGCTCTCACTAATAATATGCAAATGATCCCCAGCCAGGCATTTTGTTCAATTTCTCCATCTTACTAATTAAAGCCATTATTGGCGCATCAAATTTGTATTTTGATTTGCTTTGTAATTGTAAGTGATCAAAGTTTGTCTGAATTTGACATAAGTGATCGAAGTTGAAAACGTTAACAACAATTTGACCAAAACACATACACCGAAAATCTTTTTAACCCTTTATGTATAGAATCGAACAGAGTTGAGCTTGGAGCAGCAAAGCTCTTTTGTTTTCAGCCACTAGCTAGACTTGGTCCTCCATTGACATAATGACATAGCGTAAGATGAAGGGAGATTCACCATTCACATGGACCTGAATTGTGTGTGGATATTATAGGTGGGTTTTCCGGGTCAATCTGAATCTTGATGAAACCAAGATATTAACATGAATGAATAAGAAGAGAGACAAAATCCCATAAACCCTTTCCTTAGACGCCACTTTCTTCTCCTTCAAGTTCCTAGGTCCTTTCTTTCTTAAATTCTTTATTGTTGTTACGTACAGATTGATCGATCCGAATTATAATATAAGCTAACTTAGAACTAAAGCATAAGGAGAACATACCACATTCATCAAGTTGAGGATTCCGATAAGGAAATGAATGCTTTTCATTGTGGCTATATTTGATATAATTAGCAGCTTCCAGTGTATATATATAGTTTCTTCAAGTATTGAATACCATGGCCCCGTACATATATAAGAACCTAGCTTGCCATTGAAGCAACATATTTTGACCATCAAGCTTGAGGTTTACCTAACTGGCCGGCCCTAAGCCGAGGATCCATAAGGGAACTGTTATTTTGCACTACTCGAAAACCAGCTTTACACACTCCTTGCTATTCGCGAACGAAAAATACTTATGTCCGACCTGGGTCGGACCTAATGTGTCCGACTCCTTTATTTTTTGTTATATTCGATTATCTATTTTCATGATCTGACCGTTCATTTTTTAAATCAACATTTCAAGATTATGCCTGCAAAAAATCATCCAAAACGGAAATCGTTTACCCGTGCAATTGTATTAAACAAATGGACGGTTGTTAATGAGAATATTAACTTTCACCAAAACCGTTCGTTTGTTTGAAATTAACTTTCAATAAATGAATGAGTTAATAATCTTCAATTTGGATGATTTTTTGCAGGCATGATCTTGAAATATTGATTTAAAAGATGAACGGTTCAGATCATGAAAATAAATCATCGAATGTAACAAAAATGTAAGGGATCGGACACATTAGGTCCGACCCAGGTCGGACATAAGTATTGTTCTTCGCGAACTCACATAAGAGGAGTGCAGACACTAGTTCTACACAGGGTGGACCTATTATTAGGCCCAAAGGGGTATGGACCCTCTTATTTTTTAATTAATTTCTTTGTTGGGTGAATATATAATAAAGTAATTAATTTATGCGCGCATACGTTTTAGAAGGTTATTGTGAAAAATTCTTTCAATTATCTTCTTCACTTGTACATTTATAATTTTTATATGAGTTTTTAATTTTAGTATTTTTGGAGTTTAGGGGGCGTATACAATAGAATTTTGCTTGATTTGAAGATGAGAACCTCTTTTATATTTAACAAACTTTTTTAAAAGAAAAAATACATAAAACTTTAAATTTAGTACTATGTTGCTGAATTTTAATATTGCAATTTTATTTACTAATACAATGTTTCAGCCCCTTCAAGTTTCAAATCCTAGTTCCGCCCTAAAATATTGTGGGTGTGTGGAAGTTAATTAACTCTACAATATTGGTCATGGAACATGGTGAAATCTGTTCTTATGTTTGTTTTGCTTGCTTAATTAATTGCTTTGAACATGATTAACTCTACAATAATACCATTGTCTTACATAGCATGTATTGCCACCATATTTTTGGTACATAAAAATTATCACCCAAATTTGGGATATGTAACACTATTCATTTTTATCTGAGAACGCATGAATCGCATAATTTGAGGCTCCAATATTTGCTTAAACGGACTCTTAAGATTTGGTTCTTTGCTCTTGTGTCAGGGGGCTCCAAGTCCATCTCCATCTGGTATAAGCATTGAGCCGTCCGAGCAAGGTTGATAGCTGCTTCTACAAATTGTTTTGTAAATGGAGAAGAAGCACAAGCACTAGTTCAAAACATTAATCCATCTTTGTTCAGCTTTTTCCAACTGTTATCAATCAAATGCCTAGGGTATTTGCGAGCACATTCCTCAGAAATAAGACCCTAGCCTCCCGCATGGTGCAAGATATCGAATTTGTAGTCTCACCTCTCTCAACTTGTGCCTGTAACTCGAATCAATTTGGTGAATGTGATACTTACTATACATGCGTGTGGATTTATTATCGATCATATAGATATATAACAGATATATCTTTTTTTTTTAAAGAATATATAACAGATATATCGAGTTGATTATCTGTGCAAAAACATATATAGTGTTCTTCACGAAAAACATCTATGGTGTGTAAACTTGTGCACGCTCACAAAAACATATTCTTCATATATGCATGTTTCAAGAAGAAGAAAAAAGGTCAAGTCTGTTTGTTAATTGTGGAACTTGGAGAAAAGTCGCATCTATCTTAATGTGTTTCGTTCTGAAGTGTAGCTAGCTAGACTAAGAACAGTGGTGTACTAATACCGTAATACGGACGGCAATCAGTGATTGGTGGAGAATATATATAAAGTTGCATTACCCAAATTTCATCAATCAGTTACATCATTAGCAAGGCAAGAAGAATCATGGATGTCACTTTCATATAATGCATGCCCTACCAACATCACTCGGTACATAAATTAAGTAACTTATTACACAGATTTGAGATCTTTAGCACAAGTGTTCTTTATTTTATTTTTGAAATTTCGTAAATTAATTTATTGGGCCTAATGGATAATGGGTAAATCTGGGGTGATCAAATTGGGGCTTTTATATATTAACTTTTCTTCAGAAGGCATGCCCCATTCCCTTAAACGGGTTGCACAATCACGGCTAGGATCCGGTTCTTTGCTCTTTTGTCTGGGGCTCCATGCCCATCTCCATATTGGTACGTACACTGAGCAATCCGAGCAAGGTTGGTTGCTGCTGCTACAAATTCCTTCGTAAATGGAGAAGAAGCACTACTAGCATCTTTGTTCATCTTCTTCCAACTATTCTCTATCAAATTACTTAGGTGTTTCCGAGCAGATTCCTCATCAGAAATAGCACTTGCACGTTTCATGCATGATATTGAATTTGCAGTTTCACCTGTCTCTAGTTCTGCCTGCATGTAGTAGTGTGGTTAATCCAAAATATGTCAAAAGATTGATTACAACTAACTAATATGGAAATGAAGGAGGAAAATAATTAAGTATATGCGTGTACGTACTTCAGAAGTAGCCAAATCATTGCTGAACCGAAAAATAAGAGACGGCCAACGCAAGAGATCATGGTGATTCTCTAAGCATTCAAGTGCTTCATCTGTGATATTTTGATTCAGAAGAAAGTAGGTATGGACTAAGATGAGCACCCCAGACACTGATATCCATGCATTGGCAAGATATTCTTCAAATGTGGGTGTATACTTGTTGTGACACCACTGTGCCTCCGTTAAGAACGCTTTGCACATATCACCCCACTGAGAACAAGAGGTAAATAAATCAATTCCAATATAATTAGTACTGTTGGAAACTTTAAGGGAAAAAAACAACAACTATTTCAATGCATGTGAGAGCTTAAGATCGTTGTTAGGGAATTTTTATATATCTATATACGTACAGCTTTTGTCACGTAAGGGAGGACATTCACTCCTTGCTCCTTCAAAGTGTCATAAATCATTTCATTCACAGTGTTATAGAGAGCGAGGAAACAGAGCTTCATGTAGTCTGGGAGAATTTCCACAGCATTCACATCCCATCTGAATTACCACTAATTGGGATTAATGAATACACAGTTGATCTCAATATAAATATATATATATATATATATATATATGTATATGTATGAGTGATTGAGTGTGCAAGTGTGACTTGCGCGCTAGTTTACTTTTCTTGCCTTTTAATTGTCTTTTTGGAAATTAGTCTAATGATCGAAGAAGCAATTAATTTACCTTTCAACAACAGATGTGAATAGCTCTAGTTCATCCAAAGTACCATAAACATCATAGACATCATCAACAGTGGTTATTAGAGCACACACTTTAGTTAATCCTTTTCTGAGATTGCTGAATTGAGGTTCAAAGACCATCCCAACTGACCAAAAGAAGCACTCCATCAGTCTGTCTCTGCTGAAGGACAACTTTTGTGCTACCCCCATATCCTTCCACCACCTAATTAATGGAATCAACATTTGTGTAGTCCAAGTTACTAATGGCTGATGATTGTTGTTTAATTTTATTCACAAAATATATACCCTAATCAGAATTCGTACTAGCTAGTTTATTATATGAAATCACCTTGACATATCTTTAAGATCCCTTTGGAGTGTTTGTTGCACCATATTGTAGTCTAGCTTGGCAAATTCAAGTAGCACCTGATTTGCATCTGCCCTTTTACTGTATGCCTCAATCTGCCATCTGGCTTCTAATCTTAGCAGTCTATGGTGCAATGGCAGCTCCAGTGCATGACTCACTTGCTCTGAGACACCTTTTTCTTGAGTAACATCTGATCTGCTGAGGTTCCTGAGGTGTATGCTGGTGAATGCAAGGGCCTCGTCCAAGAGGCTTTCTCCTTCAAAACCAAGGTATGAAGCTTCATACAGACTCAGCATTCCTTTTACATCATTGCCAAGGCAATCCTTGAAACTGCCTTCTCCATCCGTGAAAATTTTGAAGACATCTGGTAAGTTTCCAAACAAATGTTAGAATATCAATGAATTGACATGTTACTATATATATATATATATATATATATATATATATATATAAGCTTTTGAGGTTAACCTAAAGAGTGAATGAGAATTAATTCCAATGTAACAAGAACATAAATGATTAGATAATTGAGAAAAAAAATATTTAATTAATAAAAATAATGATGGAAGATGGGCCCAGAAATGATGGTTCCTTCTTTGGGGATTGTATATATATATGGAGGTGCTTTGCGGCTGTAATTGATCACACATTCACACCACATGAATATAGTATGTTTGATGTTTTTTTTCGAACTTATATAAGAGTAAGATGTTTGACGAATTATTTCAAATAAATTTAGGATTTGAACGTATATAAGAATAAGATGTTTGATGAATTATCTCAAATAAATTTAGGACTTGAACACAAACAAATTGGCATGCAAAAAAAAAAACATTGGCATGCAAACTTCTTCATCTCGCCCACTGCCAAAAAGAAATTAACGTACGACATTTCTATATCCGCTACCAATTAATCCCTAACTGCATACGTACTTACCTTGAGAGACCTGAAAACCGTGTTGTCTAAGGAGCCTGAAGCTGAGAGCAGCGAGGTGGAGACTGGGAGTAGCCTCGTCTGTTATTTGGTCGAAAGTCTTCATAATTCTATCGAGGGCTCCTATTATGTTGTCCTCGAATCGGTATCCCAAACCTAATCGTTGGATGTCATCAATCAATTCAAGTGTGGTCAGTACGGAGTGCCTATCATTTGCATAATCAATCATCTGCATGAAATCCTCCTCCAGCAACTTCCACCTGTGATCCATGGATTCTTTTTCCTACAAAACCAACATATATATATATAATCAATCAATGAAGTACAAATTAATTGAAGTGTGTATATATATATATATAGCTTCTCTACTAAGAAGATCATTACTTTTTTAATTAAGGTACGAAGTTTTGATTTCAACTGTCAGATCATATCATTTAAAACGGATCTGATTGCGAACTCAAAAGTTCAAAACTCCGCACCTTAATTAAAAAAAGTAAGAACATACTTATCTAAGAATAATTTTGTATATATATATATATATTATGTTTGTAACTTTGTATGCGCGTGTTTGCTTTCGTACATGATTATGATCAATCTTCAAGGACTGAATAAAATCGTAACCCCAAATGCTTGGCTTGTAGTTGGCTGAGGGTCTTTTAGCATCTGGATGTGATCGTGAAGATTGAGTACTACTGCTAGCCAGGCATCGAGGAGGTGTAACACGAAGAGTAGGCGGGCAATGGGGCAAGCTAGACATTGGCATATTGATCGATCTATTTAATTTGTCAATGGTTGTGGTATGGTGAATTTCAATACCATCAAATGGAGGAGCTATATATATCGGGGCCGGGATCACCAAAATATATCTTCCTATGCTGTATGTAATTATGATATGATATAGACATAAACCGACCATTACAACCACTCAGTCTTTATCCAAATGTGAACTCATGGAATTCGGCAATATATTTGCGTCTTAAAACACAGCTCCATCGTCATTGTTATAGTGAAAAACACTTTTTTTTTTGTGTCAAAGTAAAAACACATTTTTTTTCTTTTGCTAATAAAACACATGTTTTTTTTTTGTCAAAGCGAAAAACACATGTTAAAACATCCATCTAACAACGGCGATCACGTGGCATGGGTACCGTCTCTATACTCGTTTAGATTCATTGTTTATAGGAAAAAATGAAAAATATGTTTTTCAATTTCCCCATAAACAAATACTGCTAAATTTCCTATATAATTATATATAGCAATAATGCAATATACTAAGTACAATAGAACTTCTTTAAATTAATAGCCTTGAGACCACCTAAATTATATTAAATTAGCGAGATATCAATTTATCGATAAATTAATAATTATTAATTTACAAAGATATTTTTAGTTTTTAGCTTAACAGTAAATATATTATATTTATTCATTTAACAAGGTTCGATGAATTCTATGAAAAAATGGATGTCAACCACCTTTTAAATTTTTCTGGTGAAAACAATACCAGTACAGAGTTTGTGAGCATAAATGAGATTATTGACAATATGTCAAGGCATACTAAAGATAAAGTTGAAGTTGATGATTGTACACAACCTTTGGAATCGGTGCCACACAACGAAGCACTAAAAGCTAGCATCCATGACACTCCAAAACTTCTTGTTGCAATACGAGAAAGCAATCCTAGGATTTTTGGGCGCATTGCGAACAATTAAAGATAATATTCAACTAGATTTGAAATTCAAAACCACCTCTTAAAAATAAAATAAAAATTAAAAAAAAAAGTTCAAAACCAGGCTACTATTTATTCATATTTTGAGAAAACCACATGATCAATTTATTATGTACTTTTTAGCTAATTAATTTATAAAATATTTGGGACCTATAATATACAAAGAAAATATTTAAAATGTATTATCTTATAATTTTATCAAAATTATTAATTTAGCACGTTGGTCCCGAGTTGGGACCGGACAATTTTATTATTTAGTCAAGAATATTAATTTATGAAGTATTAATTTAAAGAGGTTCTAGTGTTCTACTGTATTAGAGTTTTAAAAATATGAAATTTAACCAAACTTTTAACACAAAAGTTCCTTATCACAATCTTACATGAACAACACATGAAACTGTTCAGGATATTTATTCTTCGATACATGACAAACTAAGGTTATAGACCGTACACATCCTCTGGAAGTGTTCTTCAATTGTCCAAACAACTAAATTGTCCAAATGTGAAATGTTTGTACTCTATAATTATATATAATAATAATTGATACTATGTAACATCAATAATGCAATACGCTAAATACTAGAGTTTTGAAAATATGAAATTTAACCAAACTTTCAACACAAAAAGTTTCTTATCACAATCATACATGAACAACACATGAAAACTGTTTATGATATTTTCATCCTCGTATATTCTTCGACACATGATAAACTAAGGTTATAGGCCATACACACCCTCTGATCGATAATGTTCTTCAATTTTCCAAACAACAAAATTGTCCAAATGTGAAATGTATGTACTATATAATTATATATAGCAATAATTGATAAGTTTTAAAAATATGAAATTTAACCAAACTTTCAACACAAAAAATTTCTTATCATAATCATACATGAACAACACATGAAAACTGTTTATGATATTTTCATCCTCGTATATTCTTCGACACATGATAAACTAAGGTTATAGACCATACACACCCTCTGATCGATAGTGTTCTTCAATTTTCCAAACAACAAATTAAATTGTCCAAATGTGAAATGTATGTACTATATAATTATATATAGCAATAATTGATACCATGTAACAGCAATAATGCAATATACTAAATACTAGAGTTTTAAAAATATGAAATTTAACCAAACTTTGAACGCAAAAAGTTGCTTATCACAATCATACATGAACAACACATGAAACTATTCAGGATATTTTCATCCTTATATATTCTTCAACACATGATGAACTAAGGTTATCGACCATACACACTCTCTGATAGTGTTCTTCAATTGTCCAAAGTCCAAACAACAAAATTGTCCAAATGTGAAATAAAATTGTTCAAAAATATTACGACCATACACTCCTTATCTACTAAATATTAGAATTTTAAAAATATGAAATTTAACCAAACTTTCAACAGAAAAAGTTCCTTATCACAATCTTATTAATGACAAATAGTACTCATTAATTTTATACATATATTATAAAAAAAATTATCACATTGTTGAAGGATACCCGTTTTGTGTGTGCTTGTCAACCTAGGAGAATCTAGTTAGGATTGCATAAGGAATGTATTGAGTAGGAATCCTTTTTCATTATGGATTGTATCTTGTATTCCTCTATATAAAGAGGCACCTATTCATCAATAAAGAGATCTCTATTCCTGTGCTATTTACTCTCTCGCTTTACTTTTCAATATTCTACAACACGTTATCAGCACGAGCCTCTAACCCTGAGAAGAAAAAGAAAACCCGAAAATCAGAAAATCGATTTCCAGCCGACTACCATCGACCGTTCGATCCTCCCCCGCCGACCGGTCGACGATCGTTGCCGAAGCTTACTACTCTTGCTGCTGTTCTCCTTTTTATCAATCGCAATTCAACAAAGTTTATTCCAAGTAAGTATTTACTTTAAAACTATTGTTTTCTTCTGCTGTTGCGGTTGTGTTTTTCATCGGGGACTTGCAACCTCCCTTTCTTCTACCTCCCACTTTCTTATTCATGTGGGATAACCTTTCGAGACTCACCAAACTATGAGAAGTATTAGTGGGTGATCGAGCTTTATATCGCTTGCGATATATGTAAGTCATGAGCCTCCTAATATCATCATGCTATTGGTGATGTTCTCAAGAGCCGAATTGTGGGGATTCGAGCTATACCTCCGGATAAGGAATCCGTAGAGAAGAAGAGACCTTGAACGTGGTGTTCATTGTAAACCTCCGGACTAGTTATCCGTAGAGAAGAAACGACCATATTACACCAAACGTCTCACCTAAATCTAATACTTGGAAACAGTTTTCTTGGGAGCATAGCTCAGAAACTATATTGTGTTTTCGTGGGAAGATTCTATTCCGAAAACTAACCTCAATTCTCTTGTGTTTTTCAGGAATGAGCAACCTGAACAAGTTGGACTTTACGCCTCTTGATACCACCGGTATCGGATACCACAAGTGGGTTCGCGACGTCCGCAACCACTTAAAGGCAAAGGGAATCATCTCGGCCATCCGAGAACCATCAGCCGCCGCCACCACTTCTGCTGCCGCTGCTCCCCCTGTTGCCGCAGCCTCTGGCGCTGCAACCGATGCCGCACCTGCTCAAAGAGCAACGAGTGCCGCCGCTGCAGCAGCCATAGCCCGCGCCGCCGCTGAGGATTTAGAGGCTAAGAATGCCAAAGCTATCATCCTCATGATTCGCCACATGGACGAATCTCTACAATCCGAGTACCTCAATGAAGAGGATCCCCGTAGACTATGGGTTGCACTCGAAGAGCGGTTCGGCAATGTCCGTGAATCCCTGCTTCCTGACCTCGAGGTGAAGTGGCAAAATCTGCGCTTCTGTGATTACTCCTCGGTCCTAGATTTCAATTCGGAAGCACTCCGCATCAAATCCCTGATGGAATTCTGTCAGAGGACCATAACTGATGCGATGTTGATTGAGAAGACCCTCTCTACCTTCCCCGTCTCAGATTTAGTAGTTGCAAAGAACTACCGCATTGAAGTGCTTAATCGACGGATCACTAGATTTCATGAGCTTATCTCAGCTCTCTCTGTTGCTGAAAAGCACGAGAAGATTCTTGTGAAGAACTATAATGCGAGGCCCGTGGGAACGAAAGCAATTCCGGAGACCCATTATAGTGGCGCCCCAAGAGGAGGTCGCCGCGAGCGAAACCCTAAACCTAGGGACAATTCTGGACGTCCTGGTCCATATAATCGCTCTGCTCAAGAAGGTAGTCGCCGTACAAGGCGAGGGGGAGGCCGTGGGGGCCGTGGAGGCCACCATAGAGGCCATGGCGCCGCCGGCCCTGTGAATCCCACAGGAGCCAACGCCGTGCCCCTTCATAGGGTTGCACCGCATGCGAAAGCTGCCTCTCAATCAAAGGATTCTGGAAATCCCCCTACATGTTTTAGGTGTGGGCAAAACGGACATTGGGCAAAGACTTGTAGGGCACACGTGAGTGTTGCCAATGCATACAAGCTATATCGTGAGGCAACTGAAGTTCACAACTTGGAGCAAGAGTTTGACGAAGAAAATGTCAAGTTGAGGGTTGAAGATTTTAAAGCTGGGAAGAATGATGAAACACCTGACTTCGCTTAAATCTAGTTATTTCCATTGTATTTTGATTTAGCTTTTGGTCAAGAACCATATTGAGACTTTGGATGTAATCCATTTTGGCTATATCTTTAATAAAATTTCGAGTTTGATTATCTTACTCAAATTTATTTTAATTATGAGCTTTTATCTAGGAATGAATTCCGGAGAACTTGAATGTCTCGCCGATAGTGGAACCACGCATACCATTTTGCGACATAGGCAATTATTTCTGAACTTTACGCCTTCATCTTCCACTGTGACTACGATGTCTGGGACATCAAATATTGTGCGAGGAAGGGGATCCGCTCAATTCCTCTTACCTAATGGCACCATTATTGAAGTCACAAATGCTCTATATGCCCCAAGGGGTAACCGAACTTTGCTGAGTTTTAAAGATATAAGGGCCAATGGATACCATGCTGAAACGCATGATGAGAATGGGAAAGAATTCCTTTGCATTACCTCTAATGACTGCGGTAGAAAACGCATCTTAGAGAAGTTCATGTGTATCTCTAGTGGGTTATATTCTACCACTATTCGAGCTATTGAATCAAACCATGTCATTCGGGATGACCTCCTTGATTCAGACACATATTGGCTTTGGCACGATAGACTGGGACACCCAGGTCGTGATTTGATGATCCGTATACTGAAAACTTCACACGGACATCCATTCTTTCGAGCTAATCAAAGCATGAATCGAAAGGCGATTCAAGAGGATGCGACAGCCATGAAAAAGGAAAATTTTCCTGCTGTCCGACGCCTGTCGACCGGTCGAGGCAACCTTGCCGACCGGTCGACCCAATCCAGGGAGCATTGTCGACCGCTCGATGTTTCTGTCGACCGGTCGACCCCGTCCAGAGAGGATCGCCGACCGTTCGACCCCCCTGTCGACCGGTCGACACCCCATGACCTTCGATCCCTCTCTCCAATGCTCACATCCTCTTATGCTTCAGACGCCTCTAGGGCCTCTCGCTCGTTTTGCAAAGCCTGTTCCTTAGGGAAATGGGGACCGAGACCGTCCTATGCAAAGGATTCTAAGATACTTCTCCCATTCTTACAGAGAATCCAAGGGGATATCTGTGGACCAATTCAACCAACAAGCGGACCATTTAAGTATTTTATGGTATTGGTTGATGCGTCGACACGCTGGTCACATGTCGCGCTCTTGTCCACTCGAAATGCTGCTTTTGCTAAACTCTTGGCACAGATTATTCGCCTGCGGGCTCACTACCCGGATCATCCCATTAAATCTATCAGGCTTGATAATGCTGGTGAGTTTACGTCGAAAACTTTCGACGACTACTGCATGGCTATTGGGATAGATGTCGAGCATCCCGTCCCACATGTCCATACCCAGAATGGTCTCGCAGAGGCTGCCATTAAGAGGATTCAAATGGTAACGAGAACATTGGTAATGCGCACCAATCTTCCTCTCTCTGCCTGGGGACATGCAGTATTGCATGCAGCTATGCTTATTCGTCTGAGGCCCACTGCCACCCAAACCTTCTCTGCGCAACAGCTAGTGACTGGGTACGAGCCAAGCATCTCGCACTTACGCATATTTGGGTGTGCCGTTTATGTGCCTATTACGCCTCCACAGCGTACCAAGATGGGTCCTCAAAGACGAATGGGTATTTATGTTGGGTATGAGTCCCCATCCATAATCCGCTATGTAGAACCCTTGACAGGTGATCTTTTTACCGCTAGATTTGCGGATTGTCACTTCGATGAGACAGTCTTCCCGTCGTTAGGGGGAGATAAGAATGATAACATTCAACAGGAACGACGAGAATTGTCGTGGCCTGTCCCCACTTTGTCTCATCATGATCCCCCTACTACACAAAGAGAACTTGAGGTGCGTAGAATTATCGATCTGCAGAAAGTCGCCGACTCTCTTCCGGACGCTTTCTCTGATCTTGCTAAAGTGACTAGATCTCATATACCTGCTGCAAATGTACCTGCAAGGATGGAAGTACCTGAAAAGGGCTTCAGACTCAAAGACGTCGCAAGTGCTACCCAGAAGGTTGGGCAGAGCACTGTTGGCGCCACTTCTATTGAAGGAAGTGATGTGGCACAGGCCGCGGCTCCTCCAAAGAAGCGTGGGAGGCCGCATGGTTCGAGGGATTCGCGCCCAAGGAAGCGGGCTGCAAAGGCACACGACCCTCTCATCATTGATACTCAAAATCCGACCCATGAAAACATTCCGGATTATGGTTATGTCGAAGAGACATCTATGGAGGACGCTCCACCGCAAGAACCTATCCGCGAGAATGTAGAGATCTCAATTAATTACACTAGTGTACATGGGACGTGGGATAGAAACTCCGTCGTAGTTGACGATGTTTTCGCATATGCTTGTGCACGAGAGTTAATAGAGTCAGATGAGATTGAACCCCGCTCCGTTGAGGAATGCCAACGTAGAGCAGATTGGCCTGAATGGAAAAATGCGATCCAGGCTGAGTTGGACTCACTAACAAAGAGAACGGTATTTGGGCCTGTTGTGCCAATTCCTTCCGGAATAAAACCTGTTGGATTTAAATGGGTCTTTGTTAGAAAGCGTAATGAGAAGAATGAGATTGTACGATACAAAGCTCGCCTTGTGGCGCAAGGTTTCTCTCAACGCCCTGGAATCGACTACGAGGAGACTTACTCTCCCGTAATGGACGTCATCACGTTCCGCTACCTTATCAGTTTGGTAGTTTCCGAAAAACTGAACATGCAGCTTATGGATGTGGTCACTGCGTATCTCTATGGGGATCTAGATACGGAAATATATATGAAAGTTCCTGATGGACTTTCATTACCCAAGTCAAGTGGCTCCCGACCACGGAGCGCGTTTGCAATAAGGTTGAAACGCTCACTATACGGATTAAAGCAATCTGGGCGGATGTGGTATACTCGTCTAAGTGACTACTTGATTGGAAGAGGGTATGTGAACAATGAATTGTGCCCATGCGTGTTTATCAAAACTACAAGTTCCGGATTTGCAATTGTCGCGGTTTATGTTGATGATATGAACATTATTGGTACTCTTGAAGAACTAAGAGACACCGCTGAGTGCTTGAAATCCGAGTTTGAGATGAAAGATCTTGGGAAAACACGGTTTTGTCTCGGTTTAGAACTTGAGCACCGTGATAGTGGGATACTGATTCATCAATCAGCTTATACCCATAAGATGCTCAGGCGCTTTAATATGGATAAGGTCCATCCTGTTAGCACTCCCATGATTGGTCGCAGCTTAGATCCAAAGAAAGATCCGTTTCGTCCAAGGGATGATGACGAAGACGTTTTAGAAGCTGAGGTGCCATATCTAAGTGCAATAGGCGCATTATTGTACTTAGCACAATGCACAAGGCCCGATATCTCATTCGCCGTGAACTTGTTAGCTAGACATAGTTCTGCGCCCACGCAACGCCATTGGACTGGCATAAAGACAATCTTTCGATACCTCAAGGGTACGATTGATATGGGCTTGTTCTATCCCTACAGAGAGACACGAAAGTATGGAAAAATGGGTGAGGAACCCATGCCTTTCGTAGATACTGTCGGACACGGCGATCGACCGGTCGACAGGCTGCTATCGACCGGTCGACGGACGAACAGAACTGATGATTCATGTGTCCCGCGTCCGGATGTTTTCCTTCCGTCCGGACATATTACTGGCAGTATATCTATTACCCCATATTCTCAAACACCTAGTGATGTTTTGGTGGGTTTTGCTGATGCTGGGTATCTCTCTGACCCGCACAAAGGTCGTTCCCAATCTGGTTATGTTTTTACCATGGGTAACACTGCTATTTCTTGGAGGTCTACTAAGCAGACTCTTGTCGCTACTTCTTCCAACCATGCTGAGATTATAGCACTTCATGAAGCTGTTCGTGAATGTATTTGGTTGAGATCCATAATTGGGCACATAAGAAGTACGTGTGGTTTAAGGTCTACCACAGATGAACCTACATGTATCTATGAGGATAATGCTGCTTGCATTGAGCAAATGAAGCAAGGTTTCATCAAGGGCGACAATACCAAGCATATAGCTCCAAAGTTTTTCTATAATCAGCAACAACAAGAAATTCTTAAGATTCAAGTGAATCAAGTCCGTTCTGAGGACAATGTAGCAGACTTATTTACTAAGTCATTGCCTAAATCCACATTTGAGAAGCATGTCAAAAGCATTGGTTTGCGTAAATTATCTGACCTCCCATGATTGCAGAATCAGGGGGAGACGCAGACTTGAGGGGGAGTCTGTTGTCTTGCTATGCCAAATGTGAAGTGGTGTGTTGCACTCTTTTTCCCTTCGACCAAGGTTATTTTTGTCCCACTGGGTTTTTGTTACTTGGCAAGGTTTTTAACGAGGCAACGCGAGGAGCACCACCTAGTGTTGACCGCACAAGGGGGAGTGTTGAAGGATACCCGTTTTGTGTGTGCTTGTCAACCTAGGAGAATCTAGTTAGGATTGCATAAGGAATGTATTGAGTAGGAATCCTTTTTCATTATGGATTGTATCTTGTATTCCTCTATATAAAGAGGCACCTATTCATCAATAAAGAGATCTCTATTCCTGTGCTATTTACTCTCTCGCTTTACTTTTCAATATTCTACAACACACATATAATACTTGAACTATTTTTCAATTATATATTTAGTATCTAAACTCAATATTTGTCACAAATAATACCCAAAGTTTTCCATTTTGTCACAAGTAGTACTCAAAGTTTCGATTTCATCTTTTATGGTATCTAAGACCATTTTCGTTACAAATATATGCGCGTGTTCCAAAAAAAGAAGCTAAAGTGGAAAACTTTTGGTACTAGTTGTGACAAAAATTAAAGTTCATGTATCAAGTATATAATTAAATAATTCAGGTACTATATGTGATAATAACCTTTATAACAAAATTATATGCATAATAACTATCAGGTGAGAATGACCAAATGAGGATAAAAATCATAATATCAATCAACTTTAATTTTTTATTTTTTTAAATAGTTAAAACTTTATTAATCAATAGAGGATTACAATTCTTAATATGAGCATTCTAAAAATAAGAACAATTTTAATTTTTATTAACCCTGAACCCCTTAGTTTATCATGTGTTGAAGAATATGTTCTTTTGTGAACCTACGCACAACACATAATATTTTTTTTTGTTTCTTTCATGAACAACACGTGAAAACTGTTCAAGATATTTTCATCCTCATATATTCTTCAACACATGATGAACTAAGGTTATAGACCATACACAGTTACACACCCTCTGATAGTATTCTTCAACATGTCCAAAAAACAAAATTGTCCAAATGTGAAATATTTGTATGTATAGAAATATATTCTACCTTTAAGCATCACTGTTAGAGAGATAGAGCACAAAAGTCTTAAACATCCACCGAGGAATGAGATAGGTAAATATTATTCCCATTTCCGATTTCATTTACCGTCACAATATTAAAATATTAACATATATTATCAAATATGAAGAATAATAAAATAGTTGAAATGACAGTTGAATTTAAATCTAAGAGGCATTTAAGCACAAATGCACAACCAATTAAGCATCACTGTTAATTGATTACTTGAATAGAACTCTTGCTACATATATTATAACAACAATTTATTTCATGTAATAGCATTATATTAAAAATTTGGGTGTAAGGTTAGATCTGGGTTTGCATTGATCCATGAATTTGATGGTTAACAACGTTCATGAAAGAGAGAGATGGTATAATGGGCCAAATGGCAGTTTAACAGCGTTAACTAAGTGAGGAGAGAGAATAAGACGAGTTATTTTTTGCTCACACCCGTTGAATAAAGTGTGAGCTTCACATTTCCTTATAAATTTAAATGCTAACTCATAAGTAACTACTAGACTTCATACACACACCTTACGCATGTGGAAGGCGACGCTGGTGCATGCGAGAAACGTTATCAATTATTTAGTTTTTTCACATTACTTGCTCCTTGTTATATTATAATATTTTTGAAATCAAATAATAAATAAAATAGAAACGAAATAGGTAAGTGAGTAAGTTGGTGTGAGACCTTCATATTAATTAATTAATTTATATTAAAATATATATATATAAACTTTATTAATCAATAAATATATAAACTTTATTAATCAATAGAGGATTACAATCTTTAATATGTGCATCCTAAAAGGGAGCAGTACAAACCACACAAGTGGCCTAATCGATGAGCTTAAACCTGGAACTCTAATCGATGATTCGAAACCTAGAACAATACATACACCGTGCATCACTGCTGTCAAACAACCAACATAAAAATTCCGGCAAGTATTGTCATTGAGACTAATAAATCCAATCTAACTCAAGGAGAACTCATGAACAAAGAAAGTAAAACTACAATCGAAACTTGCATAATTGATCATGCTTATTTTTAAACAAAAAATTAAAAAAACCTAAATCAAATAACAAAATTTGACTTAGGTTAAACTTTAGCAGTGCCCCACCAATAATAAGGTCGCCGACTTAGAAAAACAAGGTTGTTGAGCCGTCATAATCGAATTCACTTGGATCTCAGACATTGAATCCTTGGATTTGATTGACACCCAACATAACCGACAACAAAATCAGATCTAAGCAAAGTGTCAACCATCTTTGAGAATCCAAGAGAGGCCATGCCGAAACATATCCACCAAAGGTCTGAAAAGAGCATAACGAACAGAGCCGTCCTTGTGAGTGAGAGAGGCCAAGACCGTTCTCACCATATGAAGCCGCAACAGCGATAGCTGACGACGCTAGGATTTAAGCATTGAAAAGTCTAGAAAGAAGTCAGAGGCTAAGAGGATAGCACATGAAAGTGCTACTGGATTTGATGCGCACAGAGGCGCTACTGAGGAATCTCATGGGGGCTAAGATTTTATTAGAGAGAGGACTCTCATGGAGGCTAGGTTTTTTTTTTTTTTTTTTTTCAGAAATTCAATCCATTAATTTATATTATGTTATTTTACTGTTTTAATCTTTAGTATATTTAAATTTATTTATTAGTTAATAGGAATGACCAATTTTGAGTTTTCAAAAATTTAACCATAATCTATGTTTTGACTCTATTAATATAGGTTATATTTAATTTTTTGAGGTCATTTTGCATTGTTTTATCTGATAGAGCATCTTTAATGGAGATGTAAAATGCAAGAAGCAACACAACTCTTGCCAAAAAAAAAACAATACAACATTGGCAGATGGAGTATTTGATACGGTATGGAGCCGTATAATTGACTGTAGGATAGGCCAAACCTGTAAATGGGCTGAGTTTGAAACGGATCGACCTAAATTCGGATCATTTTTCAACCCGATCCGATCCGATCCGTTAACCTGGCAGATCACTGATAATCCGATCTAAATTTGTATCGAGCGGATTAACGGATATCCGGTCTATGATCCGGATCCGTTTATTATAAAATATTGAAACAAAATGATCAAGCCAAATGTTGAATTACTTAAATTTTATTATTTCATATTTTATAAAACAAAATAATATGTATATATTTATTATTTTATATTTATACAATAATATAAATACGGACATGGTTATTAACGGACCAGATCAACCTAAATTTGTATCATATCCGTTGGATAAATGAGTTAACGGATCTGAACTATTAACGGATCAACAGATCAAATTTTCAATATAAATTCGTCAAATAGCAACGGGTTAGAAAACATTTCTCCGCTTGGTTCGACTAATTGAAAAAGAAATCTGGGTATTGTAAATCACATTTGCCTCCATTGAAGAAGAGAAGGAGATGAAGACTAGAAGCAAGAAGAGAAAACCAACTGAAATCAAAGAGCGCACCTTTCGCATACCGCTGTAGAATAACTAATGTAACATTGTTCTTCATTTCATGAACTCTGTTTCGTCTTCTCCATTGCTTATTTTTATTTATTTATTTTTTGTTTGTCATAGAATGAAATAAGGCCTAAACCCTTTGTGGGCTGTATAGGCTGCAGCCCAACCCAAATTTTTGATAGAATATTAATTAGTAATAGCCCACCCAGAAAAAAAGAAAAAGAAAAAAAAAGAGACGCAGTTCTAGTTCTTCTTCAGTGAGTCAGTTCCTTCTTCAAATCTTCAATCATCCCCTCAAGATCATTCAATTCCGAGCCGTGTAAGTATATATATGATTTTGATTTCAATTCCGAAATCTATGTTAATGGGTTGATTCATTTCTCTTCTCTAATTGTTTTCATTTTCTGCTGAGATTCTGAGAATTTGTGATCTTCAAGCTGGTTTCTTTGTGAAATTGAAAAATTTTCTTGTGATGGATTTGAGGGCTTGTGGGTGTGGTATTTTTGTCGATGGTGTTGACGGAATAAGTGGGTAATTGATTGATTTGGCTGTTTTGGATTTCTGGGGTGAATTTGATTTGGCTGTATACATGTATTGTTGGGTGAATTTGATTGAGTTATTGTCTTATTGATTTGTTGGTGAAATCTGTAGTTTCATTGAGCTGGGGTAATTTCCATTAACCAGCAGTTGATTAATAAGGAATGTATATTTCTATGTTTTGTGCTGCAGCTACTTTCTCTATCTGTTTGCTAGCTAAAAATGATTGAATTACAAGGGAGCAATTTCCAAGTATTGAAACAATAACTAAACTAAAATTTCTATGCTCCAAACCTAAAAAAAAAAAAAGGATTTTGGCAAAAATTTTGAATATATAAATTTAGCCCACCCCATTTTTGAATCGGGGATCCGCCACTGAGAATGACAGAAAGATAGTTGATTTTAACAGTAGCGTAACCACGTAGAGCGCTGGGCTATAGCCAGCCCAGATTTTGACGATATAAAGTTGAACTAGATGGTCTCAGTCAGACTAAGAAAAGAAAAAAAAAAATGTCTGTCTTTTATCACTTTCTGTATGATCAAGTCAATCTTCGATTCACTGCTTATTGATTAATAGTCCATCTGAAGGTTAGGTCCTGATCGATTAATTGGGAGTTTAATTTAGTGATTTGAAGTTTTTGCATTTTCCAGGTATAGTTTATGGGTTCATCTGAATATATTTGGGGCTTGATTAGGTTTTAATTTAGCAATTCATCATCTGTTATTTCGTTCCTAAGCATATTTTATGTTCATTAGTAAAGGCAATGAAGATTGAAAGCTAAATGGAAGTCTGTGTTTCAGTCAGGAGGCCGATGATTACATGTATTTTTCTGTTATCGTATTATTATCCCCTCTATTTCGTCTTCACCTTGCTGTTGACCATGGTTGATTGATCTTTGTTTCTCATATGCGCACCCATCATGCATCTCTATGTATCAATCTGGCAGAGCCACTCAAGGCCTATCAGTCACCTTTTACCATATCTTTTCTAATCTTGAATTGCTTGACAGATGGTGGAGCTGGCAGCTCGGAAACATGTTCAATTCATTCTATCGAAAGCAGAGGTTGAATTTGAATCTAAGTACATATATAGATGTATTGTTTTATAGATTATGCATAATAATAGCAATATGGTGATGCTATATCAGGAGAAGAACTCTTATGAATCAGTTCTGATGGAGCATATAAGAATGAATGGGGCATACTGGGGTTTGACCACTCTTGACCTTCTTGGAAAGCTAAACGCTGTCGATGTTAATGAGGTTGTTTCGGAGGTTCTCCAGTGCCAGCATGACTCAGGTGTTAAGCTTATAAAACTTCTTAGCTCAACAATACTAAACTTGTACTTTGATCTTCATTGTTACTTTGTTGTTTTGGATTTGTAGAGAATGATGATACATTGTTGTTTATGCAGGTGGTTTTGGTGGTAACATTGGACATGACCCACACATACTTTATACCTTAAGTGCCGTGCAGGTTTTGGCCTTATTTGACAAGGTTGATGTTTTGGATGTTGAAAAGGTTGCAAATTGTATCCTTTAGCATATATATTTTTGTTTTCAACTTTGAAATAAATTTTCATTACCTTTTCAGTTGGTGATTGGTATTAGAAATATTGTTACGCCTTGTGTTGAGAGGCTGCATATAATCAAAGCTCATAGAAGTATTTGTGAACAGAGACAGGAATGTACTAACTAGGCAACTAACTATATAAAGGAGTGTGAAGCAATTTAGCATATTTTGTTTGTCTTAATATTCGACTCAGATGTAGCTGGGCTGCAAAATGAAGATGGATCATTTTCAGGGGACATGTGGGGTGAAGTTGATACAAGGTAATCTTTTTTTATTTCCTTTGTATTTGACATCTCTTGATTTGTTGAAGTTACCAAAATTTTATTCAAAGTATGATTTACTAACAGATTCTTTTCTGTTTCGCATACCAAATGAATATTAAAAAATAATAATAAAGAACTACATAGCAACTAAGACTTTTTTATTTCCTCTTTTAGGTTTTCATATATTGCTATCTGTTGTCTCGCATTACTACATCATTTGGATAAAATCAATGTGGAGAAGGCTGTGGACTACATTTTAAGTTGTAAAAATCATGATGGCGGATTTGGATGCACGCCTGGTGGGGAGTCTCATGCAGGCCAAAGTATGTTACCTACCTTGTAACTTCTCTAATTCTGTTATTTCATATGCACACCTGGTGGTGGTTTGTTATTTACTTAATGTTTAATGCTTCATAATACCCCATTATGCATCCATTTTCGGCTTTTTATGTAATGTTTCTTATTATAAAAAATCTGTTTAGATTGTCTAGTTGAATCATGCTTAGGTCAGATTCAATCACTATCAATAAGTTGTATTTGGAGTAGGGAACTTCATACATCATTGAAGGTGTTTCCTTTCCTTTTTTTTCAATGGAAATTATCAGCTGTTCCCTGCATTGCATCTCCTGCTTATTAAGTTTTAAGCTAAGGTTGTCATTTTTTTTTTAACTTGAAGTATTTGTCAGTGACATAGCCGATTTATTTGAAAGGCGAATCTTGTGATGAATCTGTTAGTCTAGAATTTTCAACATCATCATGAGCTGGTGCACTGGCCTCGTTGAATTTGTCTGCTGATTTAGTATGCCACATGTACAATATACAATTTGACAAAAAAGTCATTCAACACAGAAACTGATCTTCAGTGTAACTTATTTGGTCCTTTGATACATATCATCTTAAATCTTTTATCACAAGTCTATAGATGTATCTTTAATCTTAGTTTAAAGCATCCCCATGTCTGATCCATCAAAGAAAATGTGCTATGTGTATGTCAATATTAACTCAAAATTGATGTGCTGCTATGTCTATTGTGATTTCAGTTTTTTGTTGTGTGGGTGCTCTTGCTATCACTGGGTCTCTACATCGTATTGACAAGGACCTTCTTGGATGGTGGTTATGTGAGCGGCAAGTTAAATCAGGAGGTCTCAATGGCCGTCCAGAGAAGCTTCCTGATGTCAGTGTTGTATTGTGTTTTATTTTATATATCTTTTTTCCTTTTTGAAAAATAACATTGTATGTGTTTCTATTATCATTCTTGAACTACCTTTGTACATTTTTTATTCATTTTGGTTCTGCTTTGGAGGTCTTAAAGGCCATGCAGAGAAAGATGCTGATGTGCTTGTGGTTTCATGATTGAAGAGTAAATTTCTATTAGCGCTACTGGACACTTCTTTACTGCATTTGCTCTTCATTCCAGGTGTGTTACTCATGGTGGGTTCTATCTAGTTTGATCATGATCGACAGAGTTCATTGGATCAATAAGGAAAAGCTTGCCAAGTTCATTTTAGACTGCCAGGTTTTACCCTACCTATTTGTGCATTTGGATTATTCTCTAGGAGTTTCCAGAATGAAAATTCTAATCATGTCACTGTGAATTTATGAGATATTGCGGGTACTTGTTAAAAAAATTCAGGACATTGAAAATGGAGGAATTTCTGATAGACCAGATGATGCCTGTGATGCCTACCATACATACTTTGGTGTAGCAGGTATATAACATTGATTCTTCCTTTGTTTGTTTTCCTTATTTCTTTACTTAATATTTGGCATGTTGAACCTTTATCAATGATCATAGTCGATGCCCAGTTGGAGCCTCTGCTTCTGAATGGGATATAATCATTTAATCCCAAAATGTTTACATAAGATTTATATTCCTCGTGTATTTCTCCTTCTATAAGCATCTTTTGGCAAGAGGAGATTGGATGTAAACAAAAGAATGACTTCCCATGTATGACCAAGTTGCCAGTGCATTTTGGGCAACCAAGTAGTATTAATCTTGGGTCTTGGCTGCTTGCTTGCGGCAGTTTTCATCACATAACTGAGGTTGATGCTTGTTGATGCAGGACTTTCCCTTCTTGAATATCCAGGGGTGAAACCCATAGATCCAGCTTATGCTTTGCCAGTTGATGTTGTAAATAGGATTATCTTAGGCATAAAGGCTTAAAGTCTTGTAACAACTCTACTTTGCAATTCTTGCTATTCAACGTCTTTTCCTCTAATAATTTTACAAACTCGTAACAGCTTATTCAGATATAGCATTCACTTTGGTGCTGGCTTGCGTAAATGTATGTGTATCTGTTGTAATTCTTGGATATTTAACTTGGTTAAAAGAATCAGTTGGGTGATGAGGAGCTATTTGCTTCTGGATTACTGTGAACTGCTATTTGATTTCAAATTCTTCTGAACAGTGTTCGAGAATAGTTGGTAATTTTTATGTTGTCTAATGTGGGTAATTGGCACCCCAAGAAATAGTTGGAGGTAAGTTCACTTGTAAGTACCATCATCAATACAATCACACCCACACCCACACCATGATGCATGAATCTCATTTATGTGATGTGCATGGAACTTGTGAGAATATTGGACTTAGAAAACTGTGACGCCCAGTTTCGAACAATAAATTCTTAGGCTCCTCTCCCCGATCTCGAACAATAAACTCTTAAGCTTGGCTTTTGGTTTTCGAATAATAAAATTCAGACTCATTTGGTTCGCGAAATTCGCCCGAAAATAAACGGTTAGTTCCAACTACAGAAAAAATGAAAATAAATGATTCCCACCGAAGGGCAACAACAAAACCAAACCCAAGTATCATTTAGAGTTCACAAAATGTCATCAACAAGAGCCAAATCTCTTTAATGGCTTCCAAGGTGGTGTGTGCAGGTTTGCAGCTTTGCCATTAAACTTTGCAACAAATAATAGAGAAGCAGAGAGGTCATGTTTGCCTGCACGTGACATCAAATTTTGCATCACACATATCTTATTATTATTATTATTATTATATAGTGTGACTTGTGCAAGATTGAGCTTTTCTATCTCCCAGTTTCAATGAAAACAGCCGTCATCTCCCTCCCACAGTCCCACCTACGAAATCGAAACCCTCAAATAATTCACGCACATTTGCTCGCCTCTCTCTCCTCACTCCAATAGAAACTCCGACCATGGTCAGCAGTACATTATGGCCAATAAAAGAAAGACACCTCATCATTCCTCAACCACGTACCTTACTTGCAAGGTTTTAAATACATCCGAGACAACAGAAATGTCGCGGGACGAATTTTACATTATCGATATTTGAGCGATATTTAAAATATTTTAAAAATTAATTTATAAATATCGATATTTTTTCAACTAATATCCGATCGATATTACAATTTTGTCCTTTTAGATCTTACCCTTCTTATAATACTGTTTAAAACATTAGTTAAACAGTGAAGGCAGAATCATCATCATTCTGATCGATAAGACATTTTGACATGAAGATACGTGCACTCCCATCTTTCGCTAATCTGACACATGCTTGAATTATTATTTAAATGGGTTTTCAGAATTAACAATCCTGGATCCACGTATGGTTTCTCTCTACCTGTAATCTGTGTGCTCCATGGTGGTTTTACAAGAAAATGATGATTGCAAATCCAAGTCATAGGCCTGCGGTGATTCAATGTGTGCAAAAATTTACTACCAAAATTGGGAGTCTTCTTTCTGAACCCGTAAAGCCTATTGCTTCTAGTCTTCTACTAGTGTTTCCCTGTATGTAATGTAGTGATGGATCATAGGCTCATAGCAGTCTCCATCCCCTTTGGCTCAGAGACTCCTTTTGTGTGCAAGAAAGCATCAACTGCAATCATGCTTTACTTGAATTTCTAAATGGTGAATTGCAAAAATCTAAAAAAAATTTGAATGATTCAATGCAATAATATTTAAGGTGCAAATTAATTTAGGCGGATTGATTCAAATTTTTCATTTTGACGGGATAGCTTTAAAAAAAATTAATTATTAATTGTAAAAATAATTTCAAAAATTTTCATTCATGACGGTACGGAACAGAAAGAGGAGATATAGATAGCCTCAAATAGATTGATGTAAATTTAGTCTTGTGTGTTTCACATATATGAGAGGAAAAACAAAAGATTCAATGTATTTTGAGTTTATCACACTTAACCTCTTTATGATTCATACATTCTGTTGGCGTTATTTTTCTTTTCATAGTGCACTAAGAGAATTAGAGAAATGAGATAATCAACTCTTATTTTTCATAGATGTTAAAAGCATATTTAACAATGTTGATTTATTTTATAACTAAATTTTAATTAAAGTAGTTAAAAAGTTATTTTGTCTAACTAGTTTGATTATTTTAGACAGTATTGAATTTAAATAATTTGTTGAATGAATAGAAAATAGGTTAAATGTATTTAATAATTATACAAAACAACTAAAAATGAATGTTTTAAATTAACAAAAATAATAGAGAACCTTATCTCGTTCTTTATATTTAAGAGCTATATAACTAAAAGTTTAAGTAGAGAGTCACTTAAAAGACGGTTGAAGTTGCTAAAATAGTTTAAAAGTTAAATATTTTGTCTAAAATAGTAAAAAAAAAAATAGGGAGTATGATAAAGATACTCTCACACCACTAATGAGTTTTTTATTTGCTCATACATCTTCAGAAAGGCTGAAATTATGTCGTTAATTTTATTATTATTAAATGTACATTCTTACTAATGTGAGAAAAATAAAATCAAATATTTAAAATCAAGAAAAAATAATATTTTTTTTTACAGAAATCGCACTCCATATTTTGATAAAAAAAAAAAATCGTACTCCATAGAATTCATAGTTGCGGTCCTACCGAGTTCTGCAAGAACAGAGTCTACAAAATATCTCACGCCAATTGGATTTGTGCCATTGATTGCTTAAGCTCAGAAGCTTTTTCTAAGGCTGTAAAAAGGACATAATGACAGAATTCTTTCTGCATATAAATATGTGCGACTGTAATAATGCACTGTAAATACTGAAAAAGTTTACCACTTTGCCCTTATTAATTTAGACACGAGTATGATATATCTTCCACATTTTTGGTATAGTTTAATTACTTGTGTGTTCTGTTATTCTGTATACAAAGTATGATTAACCATTTATATTAGAGCGTTATCGATCAGCTTCTAATAATGGAGCATCAAGCACTAGTTAAATAGAGCATCATTGCCATTATCCAACTTGGACCACACTCACTCATGCTCAACTTTCTCTTCAACCCTAGTATCAATGCACTTTAATGTTCTTATACTTAACAAAACCAACAATATTAAGAGCGAGGCTCCATATTCCTCATTTTTTGGGGTCAAGTGCATTGAGAGGGGTAGTTAGGTTTTGATTTCCTCTCTCGATCAATAGCTTATTGAAGAAGTCTCGTACTATCAAAGTCGTTTTCCTTAGTTCAACATCTTATTGGATCAGCGCTGGTCGAACCTGAAAAATAAAAAATGCAAGTGTAACATGTTAAACCTGAGATGGTTTACATACAAACGAGCCTTACATACATAAACAGTTAGGTTTTCGTATGCTAATTAAACATGAGATGGTTCTAATATTTGAAAAAAATAAAATATTTTTTCTGGCCAAAAATTCAATGAATATGGCACGCATATCAAAGAGCTAGCCAAAGAAAACAAAGGGTTTAATTGGCATTATGGCCGATTGCATAAGTGCGATGGTACAGTGAGCTGGCACACTCCAAAGCAAAGAACAAAAAACAAAGATAAAAGGGAAACCTTCCCACACACACCAAGACTCCGCATCACGCGCCACAGCGCGTGTCCCACCAGAAACCCCACTGCTCTAATTTCCGAGCCCAGTTTTCATTTGTCCAGAGCGAGTAGGCCCCTCTCGCCTAAACGCTCGAAATTTCATCAAAATCAATCTCATAGCACCAGTGACAACTGGCCAAGTCAGGGAACCAGCTGGAACTCACACGTGTTGAGTTTTGATTGCACGAGATCTGTACCATATTTACTTTTGCGCTAGGGACATGTCGTAGCTTATTGCAGTAGTGCCCCTCCACAGAGGCGCACAGTTTTGGCCAGCTAATAAGTGGGAGCAGAGCAACGGCTACATTTTAAACTCATCGATACTTGAATCCTACGTGGCGGAGGATGATGTGGCAGCTCCACTTAGATGACGTGGACTGTGGGTTCTTGCCAGGGAAGCCAACAAAATGGGCTATAAAAGGTGGTGTATTTCTCGTGTCTCCACAGACTCAGAGCTAGTCACTCTACTCTGCTTTACTGTTTCTTTCTCTTGCTCAAGCTCTTAAGCTCTTCCCCAATGGCCTCCAAACCTATGTCTCTGTTTCTCAGTGTGTTTTTGGGTCTTACTTTGTTGGTGGGTTTGGTTAGCTCGGCTAAGTTCGATGAGCTTTTCCAGCCATACTGGGCTTCCGACCATTTCACGTACGAAGGAGAGCTTCTTCATATGAAGCTTGACAACTATTCCGGTATATACATTTTTCATCTAAAAAGATTCAATCTTTAATTCATTTTCAGCTCGTTGAACTCTGTTATCGCCTGTTTTCTTACTTGAACCTATGTAAATTGTGGGTTTCAAATTTCAGGAGCTGGATTTTCATCCAAGAACAAGTACATGTTTGGGAAAGTGACCGTCCAGATTAAGCTCATAGAGGGTGATTCTGCTGGAACTGTGACTGCTTTCTATGTGAGTATAATTTGTACTATTTACCCAATACATCATTCACTTTTTGCTAATCTGTGCATCTTTTATTAGATTGAATTCTCAGTTGAAAACAGCCCAGCTAAATACTATTTGGTGTTTGATTTATTTGAGCCATGAATGTTGTACGTGCTAGTAGTAGCTCCTACCTACTCTCTGCCCCGTCATGGAATTTATAAATCCTGCATTCATTGTTTTTGTTCTCGTCCAGTCAATTCTGATTTTAACTAATCATTTTCCCCATTTGTTTAATCTCAGTAAATGATGAAAGATTTCAACTTTATGTAATCAATTTCAATTGTCTTCATTCCACCAAACAAATTAATGCATCCATCAGATCTGACAGTGCTACTGAACTCGCTTTTGTAGATGTCATCGGACGGTCCACTACACAACGAGTTCGATTTCGAGTTCCTGGGCAACACCACAGGGGAACCTTACTCTGTCCAGACCAACCTCTATGTCAATGGCGTGGGCAACAGAGAGCAAAGGCTTGACCTTTGGTTTGACCCAACCACGGACTTCCACTCCTACTCCATCTTCTGGAACCAGCGCCAAGTAGTGTAAGCACAAATTTACCCACTCGCAGTAAATAAATTTCAAATGTTACGAATCATGTAATTCAGACTTGTCATGAGCACATTGTGCGTTAAAAAGTTGGAAAGTAAAACAACAAAGGGTACCCGATGAATAAGGGCAACGAATCTTGCATGATGATGTCTGTAGGGTCTGGTTTGGCCCTGTGCCAATAATGTAGTATTGATATTCTTCTTTTTCTTCATCATCTAATGCTAATGCATTGTGTTTTCTTAATTTTCAGGTTTCTAGTGGATGAGACCCCAATTAGGGTACACACCAACATGGAAAGCAAAGGGGTGCCCTTCCCCAAGGACCAACCGATGGGGGTATACAGTTCAATCTGGAACGCTGATGACTGGGCCACACAGGGCGGGCGGGTCAAGACGGATTGGTCCCATGGACCGTTTGTTGCATCCTACAAGGGCTTTGACATCAATGCCTGTGAATGCCCAGTTTCAGTGGCTGGAGCTGATAATGCCAAGAAGTGCAGTAGCAGTGGAGACAAGAAGTACTGGTGGGATGAGCCTGTGCTCTCTGAGCTGAACCTGCATCAGAACCACCAGCTTGTGTGGGTTAAGAACCACCACATGGTCTATGACTACTGCACTGATAGTGCTAGGTTCCCAGTCACTCCAGTTGAGTGTGTGCACCACCGCCACTAGGACTCATAAGGAGGAGGGGCAATATGGGAAATTGATCATTGTATAAAAAGAAGGGGATGAAAAGGCATAAGACATGTACTCCATGTTCAATTTGTTCCATTTTTTGGTTTCTTTTGTAATGCTTTTAGTTTTCCAGGTTGTATGATAGGGATGACGAGTATCAATGTGAAATATGAATTTCCTTTTACCATTGGGCAATTTTTTTTATTTTTACCGCGTTTTCTACCGGACCACTGTGAAGTAAGATACAGTTTCGTCACGGGAGAGGTATGGGAAGAATTGAATTTGTCTTTGATGGTAATGGGTAGGTAGGGGAATGGAGGAAGATGAAAGCTATGAAACAGTGACGGAAAACAAAGGAGAATCAAAATGTGGACCCTGGATTAGGTCATTTTTTGTGGGGGTACTCTTTCGTCAATATATTATGGAGGAGACAGATGAACAAGGGTCGCTCTTGGATTTAACAAGCCGAGCGGTAATTGTCTGTAATCATTGAATAAGTCCACCATCAAACAGAGACCTTTAAGTTCGAAAACTATGGGGTCCAAGCCTAGGAGTAGCAATTACTCCCAATTAGCTCATACAGGTGAACATGTGTGACTTGTTAAACAATCAATCACTCTTCCCTGGGGATTAAGTTCCGAAGAAAAATAAAAAAGAGTGAATAATGTATATCAAACTAACAATTTCTTACGTTTACACTTTTCAAATTGTTTATAAAAAGCGATAAATATGTATGTACAAACACAATTACAACAGATGATTCGAATCTAAAAAGGAGTTTGAAAGTAGGAAGCAATTTTCTATCTTATCTTTGGTTTTGTTCCTTTTGATTGTTTACAAATACATGTTTTGGGCCCTAGACTTCATTTTCCTTCTTTCTCGTGAAAATGGGAGTGAAAGTCTTTACATTGGTTTCTTCAACAAAATAATGTTGTCACTGCACATTGACTTGGACAACTTGGAGAGGGATAAACCAAAGAAGAATCACAAGAATACAATCTCAAAGTTTCTTATATGATTAGCTTTCCTTGTGAATTGAAGGTTCCTTCTTTCATGGGTTGAAACTTGAAAGACTCTTCTTTCTGTTTCTGGCTTCTTGCTATAATGCAAAGTCAGATCAATCTTATTTTACGTATGGAACAAGTGAACAAACATGTGAAACGCCTGGTCCAATACTTAACCCTAGTATTGTAGGCTAGCATGCATGATTGAGTTAAGTAATTAAGGTTCATGGACCCAGAATTTTTAGGACCGTAACGAGAGTTTCAATTCCCTAACTTTTGAGGACCATACTTACAATTCAAAGAACTAGGTCCCATCATATAGTACATGAAAGGGTTGGGATGAAGTTGATGGTTATCCACAAAGATGAATTCACTTGATAATCTGGGCCATCTTTAATAATGAAGAACACAAAAGCTGAAAGGAGTCATTTTATGAGAATCAAATCATAACAACCATAACACTGCTCACTGGTGTGGATTTTTTTTGTTTTAGTTAAACTTTAAATTTCAGAAACCATGGATGGACAAAGAGGTACTATAAACTATAGGAAGGAGCTACCACTAATTTAATGAAATAGAAGATAAGGTAGATCAGGAAATAGTAAAGGCAATAATCAATTCTCTCAGCAAACACATCAGGACCCCATTAATACCAACTAAAATTGATCATTGAGTGCAAAAACCAAAGTGAAGAATCAAGATCCAGAAAAGACAACTATGGCATCAAATTTGAGTTCATATACTATAAGCCGAAAGAGCTACAATGCAATGATGGAAGTGCGAGACAGCTAGAGCAAATTGTACAATAAGCTAAAAGTGATTTTTTTATGCACTTGTTTACCCAAAAAAATGAAACAATGGGAGCATATGATCAAATGCTTTAAGAGAATATCCTATGCATTTAGGGTTCATATAATGCAGACAATAAATAAATAATTAACCATTTTAGCAATAGCATAGAAGAAATGCTATTGATCATTAAAACCCTAAACTATCCAGTTTCATGCCAATAAAAGCTGTTAGAGTACATTTCAATTTTATATTTGGCCACAGTAGGTTAAGGGATTTCACAAAAGAAATCCAAACTGGGCCTGCAAAAGCCCAATAAGAAAGGGTAATTTTGTTATTGTTTTTGTTGGCTAATGAAAATGTACAAAATTTTATCATACTTGAGAAGAAAAGAGAATAGATGTTTCAGCCCAAAGGCTTTATTGGGTTCATGGTGCCCTCTTTCATCCCATAAGGTACCAATCTCGGGTAGAAACAAAATTCAAATAATTGAAAGGGGCGAATTTCGGGTCGGTGCGAATTTCAAATAAATGGAAAAGCAGCCGAATATTAAAATTCAGTTGGGGCAAATTGAACCAAATTAGGGTTTTTGTTCATTTCCTTGTTCGTCATTGTCAACGCTCATCAGCTCCGTCGTCTTCCTATGAAGCTATAGCGTTTTGTTTTGTATGCTCTGTTTTCCCTAGCCCCTCTGAGACTCAAGGCTGGGGAGTCGCGGAGCAAAACAAGGTAACATGTCGGTGTTTCAATTTTCAATCCAATTCCTTTGAGATCTATGTTAATTTCTTTTACTGACAGATACCATTTCCAAATTTTATAAAATTTTGATTTCAAAATTGCCTGTTTTTAGTGTTAGTTGCTCGGTTAAGTCGTATTGAAAAGAATTGGGTTTGGTCAGGTTCTATACTTGTATGCATGTATGAATTCTCTAGGCAGTTTGGCAATCGGGTACTTTAGAATTGGTTTCTTGGATTGAGTTAAATGGTAATGTTTACCATAGTGGAAGAGGATTTTCAACTACAGTGCGATTCGTAGTTGAGCATAAGGATTAGCTTTAGAATTGAAGCCAAAGTTGAGTGCGTGGCCGAGAAGTTTGCCACTGATGCATGTGAAGCAAGTGCCTTGATTCCAACCTCTGATTTTGCACATATTCATCTGAATACATCATGTTTTGAATTTTTAGTATTTTCATAATGATCCATTGTTTTGTGCAATGGTGAAATTGTTGGCAATGACAAGTGCAAGAGTGTGGGTTTAGTTTTTGATAGCAGCCGCAGTAGGCAAAAGGTAAGGACTGTATCCGACTTCCCCAATGCATGCCTACTGCAATTCTTCATTACAAGGGAACTCCGAGAGGTCATAACAGTCTATTGTAATTCCTGGTTTCTTTCTGTATTATATTCCTTGCAGTTTTAGTGCTCTGAAGCCTTAGTTTGATGTCTGTAAAAGCATATGATTGTGCATAGAGTTGTTGCTTTCCTCTTTAGTTGTTGTGTAGAATGGCCTAGCTTAGACAAGTAATATGGGTCAGTAGATAAAATTATCTTTGCAGTTTTCATTCTTTCAATGCTTGATTTAATGTCTGTCTACTGAATTAGTTATAGAAGGAATTGTGCTTGCATTTCATTGTATATTGGCATCTTGACATGTCCATACGTTGGTGTGACGGGCATTGCACCTGTAGGGCATGCCTGAATGGAGAGTTTTTGCTTTATGCTTAGTTTTTGTCTAGATGGGCTTAGCTTAGGTAAGTAATATTGGCCAGAAGGTAAGTTTTGGCTTAGCTATTAAGGTTATCTCTAAAGACAAATTCCTCTTTCTATTATTGGCAGGTATCTCGTTGTATTCTGTGTTGAATACAAATTTTGATTGTATGACCAGGTTAAAAAAAGTCCATACTAAACAGGATGGATCTAATCCTGTGGCTGAGACTCTTGCGAAGTGGAAAGAGTATAATGACCATCTGGAATCATGCAATGATGGGAGTAAACCAACTCGCAAAGTTCCTGCCAAGGGGTCGAAGAAGGGATGCATGAAAGGTAAAGGAGGGCCTGAAAATTCTCGTTGTAACTACAGAGGTGTTAGGCAGAGGACATGGGGCAAGTGGGTTGCAGAGATTCGGTCACCAAACAGGGGAAGTAGGCTCTGGCTAGGTACCTTTCCAACTGCAATTGAAGCTGCTCTCGCCTATGATGAAGCTGCAAGGGCCATGTATGGCTCCTCTGCCCGCCTTAACTTTCCTAAAATTTCGATATCTAGTTTGTCAACAAATCCTTCTGCAAGAGCAACTCTATCGGTCCCTTCCTCCGTAGCAACGTCTGCAGGTTCAGAATCATCAGGAACATCAGATCACTCTGAGGATTTTTCTGCTCGGGATAAGGTGAATTCTCATTCCCCTCATCTAGTGAATACTGATGTCATCGATCTAAATCAAATGGATCTAAATCAAACGAACGAGCTTGAATGAAGAATCAGTTGTTGGCCTTCTTGGCCATAAATGTATATGTGCAGTATATATAGTTATATAGTTGGGTGATGGGGGAGGGTTTTAGTTTATCTACGTGGCTGATGAGCTATATGGTGGAGGATGGAGTTTGCTTTTGTATCTTGGAGATGACAGGAATTTTGGTGACTTAAGATTAAGCAATTTTTGTTTTCAATGCTCATCTTTGTTCTGATCTTGATGCATGTTGGAATTCATAATGTGATTTACGATCATAGTTTGTCAATTTTCGGCACATTGGTATCTACATGTAGAAGAGTTTCTCACCTTTGCCTATGCCCTAAATTGACAAACTGGACTCCACCTCCGTATGGAGAGAATCTTGTTCTCGTGGATTTTACGGCCGCCGCTGCCGTCTTTGGTGGTGTTATTGTGCCTTCCTTCCACTTGTCCGCCGCCGCCACCTTCAAAAGCTTCTTCCTCCTAATTCGAACCTTTGCAAGAGGGGAAAAAACTCACTTACGCTAATTAAGTCCCATTAAATATTAAAAAAAAAAGGTCCCATTAAATCTACTAATATCTACTAGTTTCCTTGATGGAAAAGGAAGAAAAATAAAATATGTATTCGTAGTTTCGTACTATAAAAAGCCATAGAAATCCCCTACACCCCATGACGTGCCACCGCAATAGAAAGCTATATATACTCCACAAGTCCACAATAATTTGATCACAAACTATTTCCACTAACAATAACCGTCCCAAATAAAATTCCAGTAAACCCTAGATAACCAAATCGCAATTCAACTTTCACAAATCATCGAATCCGTATAAATCTTTGTAGCAGGTCGATTTCTGAGGATCAGAATGTGGAACAACGCCGAAATTTCACCGCCCGGCGCCGGCGATTCGTCTATTCCGTCAGCGGCGGCTCATCCCCGTTTTCCGCCTCCGGCCGATTGCGCGGCCAATCTTGAAGAGAAGGCCCGTAGGTGGCAGCAGCTTTCGTCCCGTAAGTGGTCCAATCAGCACGGCGAACGGCGCGTCGTCGATTCGCAGAAGGAGGACATGCCGCCGGAGCATGTGAGGAAGATAATCAAAGAGCACGGCGACATGTCGTCCAAGAAATATCGACACGATAAGCGAGTGTACCTGGGAGCTCTGAAGTTTATTCCTCATGGTGTGTACAAGCTACTGGAGAATATGCCCATGCCGTGGGAGCAGGTCCGTAATGTGAAGGTACTGTACCATATAACTGGGGCAATTACCTTTGTGAACGAAACGCCTTGGGTTGTTGAGCCTATATACATGGCCCAATGGGCCACAATGTGGATTATGATGAGGAGGGAGAAGAGGGATCGCCGGAATTTCAAGAGAATGCGGTTTCCGCCGTTTGATGATGAGGAGCCTATATTAGATTATGCTGATAATCTGTTGGAGGTTGATCCTTTTGAGCCAATTCAGCTTGAGTTAGATGAAGAAGAAGATTCTGCTGTGTATGATTGGTTTTATGACCACAAACCCCTCGCGAAGACAAAGCTGATCAATGGTCCCACCTACCGGAAGTGGCAACTCTCGCTCCCGATCATGGAAACTCTGCACCGGCTTGCAGGACAGGTAATTTCCGATTTGACTGACCGGAACTATTTCTACTTGTTTGATAAGGAGTCGTTTCTGACAGCCAAGGCATTGAATATGTGTATACCAGGTGGGCCTAAATTCGAGCCTTTGTTTCGGGATATGGAGAAAGGGGAGGAGGACTGGAATGAGTTTAATGACATAAATAAGCTCATTATTCGGTCACCTGTCAGATCAGAGTACAGAATTGCATTCCCTAATCTCTACAACAACAGGCCCAGGAAGGTAAAGCTCTCTGTTTATCACACACTCATGGTTATGCATGTAAAAACTGAGGATCCTGATCTGCCTGCATTTTATTATGATCCATTGCTAAACACAATACCCAGCACTAACAGGAACACTACTGATAATTGTGAGGAAGATGGTGATTTTGTTTTGCCTCAAGGGGTGGAGCCTCTTCTGAGTCATACTCAGCTTTATACTGACATTACTGCTGCTGGGATCTCCCTCTTGTTTGCCCCACGCCCTTTTAACACGAGGTCTGGTCGGACTCGTCGGGCAGAAGATATACCCCTTGTGTCTGAGTGGTTTAAGGAGCATTGTCCTCGGTCATATCCAGTTAAAGTTCGAGTGAGCTATCAGAAATTATTGAAATCTTTTGTGTGGAATGAGCTGCATCGCAGGCCACCCAAGGCACAGAAGAAGAAGGACTTGTTTCGGTCTCTTCAGGCTACTAAGTTTTTCCAAAGTACTGAACTTGATTGGGTTGAAGCGGGTCTTCAAGTCTGTAAGCAGGGTCATAACATGCTAAATCTGCTGATTCATAGAAAAGGTCTGAATTACCTTCACCTTGATTATAATTTTAATCTCAAGCCTGTGAAAACCCTGACAACAAAAGAGCGTAAGAAATCTCGCTTTGGTAATGCTTTTCATCTTTGCCGTGAAATCTTGCGGTTGACGAAGCTTGTAGTTGATGCCCAGGTCCAGTTCCGTTTGGGTAATGTTGATGCCTTCCAATTGGCTGATGGCCTGCAGTACATATTTTCTCATGTTGGTCAGTTAACTGGAATGTACCGTTACAAGTACAGGTTAATGCGGCAGATTAGAATGAGCAAAGATTTGAAGCACTTGATTTACTACCGTTTCAATACTGGGCCAGTAGGGAAAGGGCCGGGATGTGGATTCTGGGCGCCAATGTGGAGGGTGTGGTTGTTCTTCCTTCGTGGCATAGTCCCTCTTCTGGAACGGTGGTTGGGAAATTTACTTGCAAGACAATTTGAAGGGCGCCATTCAAAAGGAGTGGCAAAGACCGTAACTAAGCAGCGTGTCGAAAGCAATTACGATTTGGAGCTTCGAGCTGCTGTCTTGAACGATATTTTTGATGCCATGCCAGAGGGCATGAAGCAAAATAAGGCCAAAACTATAGTGCAGCATCTCAGTGAGGCATGGCGTTGTTGGAAAGCAAATATTCCTTGGAAAGTTCCTGGTCTGGCAGCTCCCATTGAGAATATGATTCTTCGTTACGTCAAGTCAAAGGCAGATTGGTGGACAAATGGTGCTCATTATAACCGTGAACGTATTAGAAGAGGCGCTACAGTGGATAAGACTGTTTGTCGAAAGAATATTGGAAGATTAACTCGCCTTTGGCTAAAGGCAGAGCAGGAACGACACCACAATTATCTCAAAGATGGTCCATATATTTCACCAGAAGAAGCAGTTACAATTTACACAACAACTGTGCATTGGTTGGAGTCAAGAAATTTCCAACATATTCCATTCCCCCCTTTGTCATACAAGCATGATACCAAGCTACTTATCCTTGCTCTGGAGAGGTTGAAGGAATCTTTTACTG
Organism: Rubus idaeus; assembly: GCA_030142095.1. Classification (NCBI taxonomy): domain Eukaryota; kingdom Viridiplantae; phylum Streptophyta; class Magnoliopsida; order Rosales; family Rosaceae; genus Rubus; species Rubus idaeus. The sequence goes on from CM057970.1 coordinate 37,705,758, forward strand.
CCGCTGTAAAATTGAACCAGCTTCAAAGAGAGGAGCTGGGTCTCATTGAGCAGGCCTATGATATCCCCCATGAGGCATTGACACGGATAAAACGTCACTTGCTCACACAGCGTGCCTTCAAAGACGTGAGCATAGAGTTCATGGATATGTACAGCCATCTGATTCCAGTTTTTGAGATTGACCCTCTTGAGAAGATTACAGACGCATATCTTGATCAATATTTATGGTATGAGGGCGACAAACGTCATCTCTTCCCAAACTGGATCAAGCCTGCAGATTCAGAGCCACCTCCACTCTTGGTTTATAAATGGTGTCAGGGAATAAACAACTTACAGAGTATATGGGACACTAGTGAGGGGGAGTGTGTGGTGATGCTTCAGACGAAGCTTGAGAGCTTCTTTGAAAAGATTGACTTGACAATGCTAAATAGGCTTCTACGTCTTGTTCTTGACCAAAACATTGCGGATTATATAACTGCAAAAAACAATGTGGTATTGTCTTACAAAGATATGAGTCATACAAATTCCTATGGTCTTATACGTGGTCTCCAGTTTGCATCATTTGTTGGACAGTATTATGGGCTTGTGTTGGATCTAATGCTTCTTGGATTGACTCGGGCCAGTGAGATTGCCGGTCCACTGCAGAAGCCAAATGAGTTCATCACTTATGGGGACACAAAGGTCGAGACTCGCCATCCTATCAGGCTGTACTCTCGATACATAGACAGGGTGCATATCTTGTTCCGCTTCACTCAGGAGGAGGCTCGGGACCTTATCCAGCGATATCTTACTGAGCATCCAGATCCCAATAATGAAAATATGGTTGGATATAATAATAAGAAATGCTGGCCAAGAGATGCAAGAATGAGGCTCTTGAAACATGATGTCAATCTGGGAAGGAGTGTTTTTTGGAATGTGAAGAACCGTCTCCCTCGAAGCATAACAACTTTGGAATGGGAGAACAGTTTTGTTTCTGTCTACAGCAAGGATAATCCAAATTTGCTTTTCAGCATGTGTGGATTTGAAGTAAGAATACTTCCCAAGATAAGAATGAGTCGAGAAGCATCAATTAGCACCACCAGAGATGGAGTTTGGAATTTGCAGAATGAACAGACAAAGGAAAGGACTGCTGTTGCTTGTTTACGCGTTGAGGATGAATACATGAAGGCATTTGAGAATCGTGTGAGGCAGATCCTTATGTCCTCAGGGTCTACAACATTCACAAAAGTTATCAACAAATGGAATACAGCCCTTATTGGTCTTATGACTTACTTCCGTGAAGCAGTTGTACATACACAGGAGCTGTTAGATTTGCTGGTCAAATGTGAAACTAAAATTCAGACCCGTATCAAGATTGGATTGAACTCAAAGATGCCAAGCCGGTTCCCACCTGTCATCTTTTACACGCCAAAAGAAATTGGAGGACTTGGCATGTTATCTATGGGTCACATATTGATTCCACAAAGTGACCTCAAATACTCTCGGCAGACAGAAGTTGGTGTGACACACTTTAGGAGTGGAATGAGTCATGAAGAGGAGCGGCTGATTCCAAATCTTTTCCGTTACATACAACCGTGGGAGAGTGAATTTATAGATTCACAGCGTGTTTGGGCAGAATATGCACTAAAAAGGCAGGAAGCTCTGGCACAAAATCGGCGTCTTACCCTTGAAGATTTGGAAGACTCATGGGATAGGGGAATACCGCGCATAAATACGTTGTTCCAGAAGGACCGACATACTTTAGCATATGACAAAGGGTGGAGAGTTCGCACAGATTTTAAGCAGTACCAGGTCTTGAAGCAAAATCCTTTCTGGTGGACACACCAAAGGCATGACGGAAAATTGTGGAATATGAATAATTATAGAACTGATGTGATCCAAGCTCTTGGAGGTGTTGAGGGAATACTTGAGCACACCTTGTTCAAAGGAACATACTTCCCTACTTGGGAGGGTCTCTTCTGGGAAAAGGCGTCTGGCTTTGAGGAATCGATGAAGTTTAAAAAGTTGACTAATGCCCAAAGATCTGGTCTCAACCAAATCCCCAATCGTAGGTTTACGCTTTGGTGGTCGCCTACCATAAATCGAGCCAATGTATATGTGGGTTTTCAAGTGCAGTTGGATCTAACAGGAATCTTTATGCATGGGAAGATCCCAACCTTGAAGATATCGTTGATTCAGATATTCCGTGCACACTTGTGGCAGAAGATTCATGAAAGTGTTGTGATGGACCTTTGTCAGGTTTTGGATCAGGAGTTGGATGCTTTGGAAATTGAGACTGTGCAGAAGGAAACCATACATCCCAGGAAGAGTTACAAAATGAACAGCTCTTGTGCAGACATTCTTATCTTTTCTGCTCATAAATGGCAAATGTCGAAACCTAGTCTTGTGGCTGAGCCAAAGGACGAGTATGATCAGAAAACAAGCAATAAGTACTGGATAGATGTGCAGCTCCGTTGGGGAGATTATGATTCTCATGATATTGAACGTTACACCCGGGCGAAGTTTATGGACTATACGACTGACAACATGTCTATCTATCCTTCTCCCACGGGTGTGATGATTGGTATTGATTTAGCCTATAATGTGCATTCTGCATTTGGTAACTGGTTTCCTGGATCAAAACCGCTGATTCAACAGGCAATGAACAAGATCATGAAGTCAAATCCGGCTTTATATGTGTTGAGGGAGCGCATAAGGAAAGGATTGCAGTTGTATTCCTCTGAGCCTACAGAACCATATTTGTCTTCCCAAAACTATGGGGAGCTCTTCAGCAATCAAATTAAATGGTTTGTTGACGATACAAATGTGTATCGTGTTACAATGCATAAGACTTTTGACGGAAATCTTGTTACGAAACCCATCAATGGTGCTATCTTCATGTTCAATCCAGGGACCGGGCAGCTGTTCTTGAAGGTTATCCACACAAGTGTGTGGGCAGGACAGAAGCGACTTGGTCAGTTGGCCAAGTGGAAAACTGCAGAAGAAGTTGCTGCTCTTGTGCGTTCTCTACCTGTTGAAGAACAGCCAAAGCAAATTATTGTGACTCGTAAGGGAATGCTAGACCCATTGGAGGTTCATTTGCTGGATTTCCCTAACATAGTCATAAAAGGAAGTGAACTGCAGCTTCCTTTCCAGGTTTGCTTGAAAATTGAGAAATTGAATGATCTGGTACTAAAGGCTACTGAGCCACAGATGGTGCTCTTTAACATTTACGATGATTGGTTGAAGAGTGTTTCATCATACACTGCATTCTCTCGGCTCATTCTGATTCTTAGGGCACTACATGTGAACAGAGACAAGTATGTTGTTGAAGCCTGACATAACAGTCGTGACTGAGCCTCACCACATTTGGCCTTCTCTTTCTGATGAGCATTGGATGAAGGTTGAGCGTGCTCTAACAGAACTCATACTGTCAGACTATGCAAAAAAGAATAATGTGAGTACATCAGCCCTCACACAGTCTGAAATTCGTGATATAATACTTGGAGCGGAGATTACTCCACCTTCTCAACAGAGGCAAGAGATAGCAGAGATTGAGAAACAGACTAAAGAAGCAAGTCAGCTGACAGCAGTCACCACAAGGACCACAAACGTGCATGGGGAGGAGCTTATTACCACCACTACGAGTCCATATGAGCAAGCTGCATTTAAGTCCAAAACTGATTGGCGTGTGAGAGCAATATCGGCTACAAATCTTTATCTCCGTGTCAACCATATATATGTGAGTTCAGAAGATGCAAAGGAAACGGGCTACACTTACATCATGCCAATGAACATTTTGAAGAAGTTTATTTGCGTTGCAGACCTGAGGACACAAATTGCTGGTTACTTGTATGGTATAAGCCCACCTGACAACCCTCAGGTTAAGGAAATTCGCTGCATTGTCATGCCACCACAGCGGGGGACCCACCAGCAAGTTCATCTTCCATCATCTCTTCCTGAGCATGATTTCCTCAATTATTTGGAACCTCTGGGATGGATGCACACCCAGCCAAATGAGCTCCCTCAGCTTTCTCCTCAGGATCTCACTGCTCATGCTAACATGTTGGAGAATGCCAAGCAATGGGATAGGGAGAAATGCATCGTTATGACCTGCAGTTTCACTCCAGGTTCCTGCTCGTTAACTGCATATAAACTTACTCCATCTGGTTATGAGTGGGGATGTTGTTCTAATAAAAACACCGGAAGAAACAGTAATCCACTCAATGGATATCTTCCGACTCATTATGAGAAGGTCCAGATGCTTCTCAGTGACCGCTTCCTTGGTTTCTACATGATTCCTGATAATTGTCCATGGAACTACAATTTCATGGGAGTGAAGCATACACCTGGCATGCAGTATGGCGTCAAGCTTGGACCACCCAAGGAGTACTATCACGAGGAACACCGGCCAACCCATTTCATGGAGTTCACCGACCTGGAGCCGGAGGGTGACTCAATGGAGCTAGATCGTGATTATACCTATGCATAAGTCGTCGTTTGTTCTGGTATTTTTCTCATGATCATTTTGTACTTGCAGCGACAGTGAGAGCTAGTAGGAGTAGCTAGTTCCATCATAACTGTTCCAGATTATGCCTTGTCATGTTCCCACGCAAGATTTTATAACTGGAGTTTATCGTTATTCAGTTCATTTGCTAATTGCTATTGCACTGCCATTAAATAAAATTGTTCAGATTGTTCTCTCTAAATGTTTCCTTCTACTTTATTTGCTTTTTCAGTTTTTACTTCGTTCTTGGTCACTATAATCTGCAATGAATTGCTGCTTTGTTTTCATGTTTGGTTTCATGTCCTTTGCCCCAGCACAACATTCTTAATCACTGTATATAGAAGCTCCACGTATTTGATGGCTAGTGATTGGCCCAATACATGGAGATGTGACTGAATGATTCATGCATGTTCCTTTGTTATAAATACAGGATTTGGAATCTGACTAAACTATAGTTGGGATTTGGGATAAGATGTCATGCCTATCATAAGCCAAGGACAATTGAGGTATCTTTGATATTATGGACTAAATTCTGCCAACAAATTTCTTGCATTTGTGATGCCAGGCAACATGGGACGCAAATTTAAGGGAACGATTAGTATCCTTCACCTGATAAACAAAGGCCACAGGTTTTTGGGCAAGCCTCTCTTATTTGATAATGATTTTCCCTTTTTTATGTCATAAAATATGATAAAATGTAGAGATTTTTATATGCTGCTGCAATGCATTGAGTCAAAGCTCCAGTAAAGCATGCATGCAGAGTGTGCTTAATTTTTTCCATCTACCTGATCAGTAAATGTTAATTTTTTTTTTCTTCACTTTGAAGCAAAGACAGGTGGGTATTGAGTAAAGTAAAGAGGGTCTGTGACTTTTTTTTTTTTTTTGGGCAACGAGGGTCTGTGACTTGGTTTGAATTTTGAGGTCTTTTGGAAAGTTGGGTTGGCTTGCATTTACCACCATTGCTCATCGTGTTAGAATTCTGGGTAAGTATTTAATACACCTAATTTGACCTAATCAGTTCAGATTACTGTTAAGGAAAAAGGAAGCAATTTGAAAAAAGGAGAGGGCGTGGGTTCATAACTGCATAATGTATAGTATGGGGAAGACTAGAGAATCCAAAGGCCAACTGGAAAATGTCTAATATAAATTTACACCTACCATTTTTCCAGCTAACCCCAGCTGCGTCCCGAAAGTCCCAAAACTAATATGGCCAATTAAGAATTTAAGAGAAAGGGATCAAACGAAGCTACTCACCAGTCACCACCTCTGATAAAAGGGCTGGCAAGTCTTTTATGGCCCCAATGCAAAACTCTATTGGCCACGTTGTGATTTTCTTAGGTTTAATTGCAACTTTTTGTTCATAAAATTTCATTATTTTTTATTTGACAAAACAGAATAACAAACTACAATTTAAAATATGATTCCCTCTCCAACTTTTCTCCACTCTTATTATTATTATTATTATTATGACAAGCACTGCACTGCTGTGGTGCAGAGAGAATCCAGTTGTAGTTGAATGTCGTTTTGTAACAAAAACATCTGTTCTCCTCATGAGAGTATCAGACGAAAAGAAAACTCCAACAAACTCCATCACTCTATGAGAGTATCAGACGAAAAGAAAACTCCATCACTCTATTTCTTCCGCGTATCAAACTTTCCCAGATCCCACCCAAAAGAGGGAAAGAGTGAAAGACTGAACCTTTACACATGGGACCCATTTCCCAACAAATCAAGCCAGCCAGTCAACCTTAAGACCACACGTCCTTCCACAAAATCTCAAGGCATCCATCCTTCTATATAAACCCCCCAAACCCAACTCACTGCTCTCAATCCACCCCAAACCACATTCAAAGCAAAAAACCACACACACACTTGTCAATAGCATCATAGATTTTCTTCAACACCCTAAAGCATTAATATCCCAAACCCAAATTTCCCAAATACTCATTTTGTTCCTCACATGGCTAGATTTGGTCTGATTTGCTTTGTTCTTCTAGCTGGGATCTTTGTGGTCCAGGCAATGGCTGAAAAATCCGAGGGATCTGAGCTGAATCCAATTGAGGTTAAACCCCAAAATGGGGTTTTAGCAGCAGATTCAGATTCAGATCACAGTGTCTCTGTTGCTGAAGAGCCATCTCATAGTATGGAGGAGTCTCAAGTGGCTGAAGGTCCAGATATCAGAAAGTTGGGCAAGGATTCAAAGCATCACCAAGACAAGTCTGTTGCTGGTGGAGGTGTCATTATTGGTGGGCTTGTCACCGCCATTTTTGCTGCTGTGTTTTGCTACATAAGGGTTACCAGAAAAAGGGGAGGTGTTTATTAAGCTTAATGATTTGAAGGTAGTTAGTAGTGTAGAGGAGTGATTTTGATCCACACAGAAAAAATACATGATATCAGTGTAGTCAAGTTTAGTGCTTTCTTTGTTCATATATGATGAAATGTTAGAATGAGATTTTTATCAAGTCTCGTGCTTTACTTTTTGTGCATTTCTGTTCTCTAATTGCTCTCTTTTTATTTTGGTTCTTTCTAACGTCCAAGACGATGAGGTGTGGCCTGGTTTTCTGGCAAAATCTAGGTTGAGATTTAGTATGTAAAACATAGAGTATTTGTTTCCTTCACCTGGAAGAAAAGAAAAGCAAAAGGAGGCAGTTCTCATAAACTTTTGCTGCAGCAGATGTTTTTCTGTTCTGCTTTGGTCTGCAGAAAAACTCATATATGAATATGGGTTCCAAAAGACGTTAAAATTGTTTCCTTCACCTGAAAGAAAAGAAAAGAAAAAAAAGGCAATTCTTAAGAATTGATGCTTCAGATATTGTTCTATTCTGCTTTGGTGATATCAGCTCTGAAATCTTCTCAAGCTATTATTTAATCATTTGGGTCTGCAAAAAAACTTGAATATGAAAATGAGTTCCAAAAGAAATACCAAAGTTTCAATCAGTGCTTGCATCATTATGGACATTTTAGTTCTCCAAGAAAGTGGGATAATGCCAAAGCACACAATTTTCTATATTATGCAAGTCCAGCAGAATTTTCGGCGAGTCCAGGTCGGTGCCTCTTTTGCAAAACCCAAAAGTAATTCATAAAATGAGAAACTTTAATTTAATTTTCTGCTACATTGGATTTCCATAATATGATATCATAAATGAACGCGGAATCAGGTGTATATATGCTGAGATTGATTGCTACTTGATTCTTTTGAAAAAGAAAGAGTCAACCGGGAACTGGAAGAAGACAAATCTTCCAGGTTTTCACATGTGAAGGACTCCAATCTTTCTTTTGGAACCACATATTTCTTGCTTCTTTTCGGTCAGTACTCTAATGTCTTTTTGGATATTATATATATACCAACTTAACTTTTGTCTTTGTCATGCATGCATGAGTGGAGCAAAAATTCTTACAGATCTATAATTATAGTATAATACCATGTTCCTTTCTTAGCAAATTCATGGGTGACGAAGTTGATCACATGGATCAAGTTTACTTGAGAAAAAGGGTTTGACGTGGTCAGTGGCGGAACCAGGATTAGAAAATTAGTTAGGCTAAGTTTATATGTATTGCCCGAAGGGCAAAAAAATTTTGACTCCTTGAATCCTTGTGTATTAATTGTGCTCCTTGAATCTTTGACTCCTTGTATTTTCAAACTTCATAAAATTGGGCAAAGAAAGATTGAAGCTTTGCAGGAATGAACTTGACAAAAGAAAGATCGAAGACTTGAAGGAATGAACTTGAGGAAAGAAGATTGAAATTTGAAACAAGAAACGTCTGAAAGAAGAGTAGGATTGCAGGAGGAGTAGCCGAGTAGGGAGGGACTGCTGCGGCAAAAAATTAGCAAGTAATCTAACTTTTTTTTTTTCTAGTTGGGCTATTACTATATTAGCCCTATACTAATTAACATATTTATAAAAAATGGGTTGGGCTGCAGCCTATGCAGCCCATAACGTGGATCCGCCCCTGGACGTGGTTGTAGAATGGAGATGTAGAAGATCCATAAATTTTATTTTATTGGTGGCAAGATGAAAAATTGTACACGTTAATTTATTTTTGTTTAGTACTTGTTCGTGTTTTAAATTTTTTTATGCAATTGGTCGAATATATTGCGAAAGAGCAAAACACATAAAATTGGTTAGTAATTTAAAATCTTGACAGAAATTGAAGCAGGGTGTGATTGCATTTACTCCCTTCCTAAATCTGCCTATCTTGGCAGAATTTTAAGTTTCTAACTCTTTAGAGTTGAGAGTTGACAGATATCTTGGGGTTGACCTTACTTTACCAAAGGACATGTGGTAATTAAAGTCCCAGTCCTGTGAATCAAAAACGACGACTACATAAACTCAATTGACTGCAAAATCTTTATTACAATCCACCACTTGTGGTTAGCACCAAATTAATTTTCTCAATAAAAGAAAAGGAAAGAAGCCCCCTTTTCGTGGTTCATAAGGGAGTGTCATCATGTACATGTCTTGAAAATGCTTGATTAGATGTGTGTCATTGTCACTACAGACACTACATTACTGTCCTCTACGTTCATTTATCCTCCATGAACCATAAATTGAATTTTTCAGAGGACGACCTCTAACCAATAGGTCTAGTTATGAAAGGAGAGGTGGATGGTTTAGGGAAGAGGACCCTTAAATGCTAGCCTTAAAGGGAAAGATAGCTAGTATTTAGACTGCAGCATAATTTGCAACTGCTTTCCTGGCAAATATTAATACTAGGTAAAGACAGATTAAAGGGTTGAATGATTAGGAATTTGGGTTTGGGAATTGTAGGGGTGGGTTTGGTCGATGTTATGTGTTCATTAGGAAACCCCAGATAAAATTTTGGGTCACGACTCGGTGGGGGTTCAGGTACTCAAATGGGCCTTAATTATTACGGATCGGATCGGGTCATCCTTCATCCTTTAAAAGCCCAAGCCCACCCAGACAAGCAAAAGCTCCAAATCAGTTGAAGCAACTTAACCGTTTTCACAACTAATCTCTCTCTCTTTCCCTCCAATCCAACAAACTCATAAATCACAAAGACCATTATGTCCCTCTCTCCTTCTCTGAGTTCTCTCTCTCAAGTCTCTACAACAACCTTCACTGAAACAACAATGGCGTCTTCTTCCTACTGTACCCGCTGGCTCGCTATAGCCTACTTCACCATGGCCGCAGTCCTCGCCCTCATCGCAATCTCCATGACAATCCGCTCCTATCCCGACGCCGAAGCCCCCCAATCCTCCAAACCCATCAGCCATGTCCTCTCTCTCAGCGCCTCAAGAACTCTCCGAACCTCCGGCTTCACCATCATGGCTACTCTCCTCCAAATCTCGCCGGAGCTCTTCCTCTCCTCCCTTAATTCCACCATCTTCGCAATCCAAGACTCCCAAATCTCCAACGCCTCTCTCCCTCCTCACCTCCTCAGAAACCTCCTCCGATACCACACCTCGCCGGTTAGGGTTTCAATCGAGGACCTAATGGAAAAGCCTCAAGGTACTTGCTTGCCGACTCTTTACCGGAAAAAGAGCGTCGCGATCACCAAAATTGACCGGAAAGAACGGACGGTCCAGATCAATCACGTCTGGGTTTCGCACCCGAATCTGTTTCTAGAAGGACCCATTTCGATTCATGGAGTTCTTGGCCCGTTCGCCGCCTTGGATCCCACAGATAATGTCATTCAAGCGCCTGTGTGCGACGCCAATTCTACTATGGTTTCTGATTTTGGTGGATTGAAGAAGCACAATGTTGAGTGGTCTAGAGTCATCCGAACGCTGAGCTCAAATGGGTTTGTTTCGTTTGCAATTGGGCTACACTCTGTTCTTGATGGGATTCTTGAAGATGAGAGAGGTGCGAGTTCCGTGACGATTTTTGTCCCACCAAGATTGGAGCTTGAAGCTTATCATCCTCTGCCTTTGCTTGAGAAGATTGTGAGGTTTCACATTCTGCCTCAGAGGCTTACACACAGTGAGCTCTCATCCTTGCCTGCAAGAACATTGCTCAGGACTATGGTTCATGGTCAGCCTCTGGAAGTCACTGGGGTCATGAGTTTCATGCCAGGATTGGTCATCAATGGAGTGAGGATCGTGGCGCCGGACATCTCTTCTTCGAAGAACTTCATCGTCCATGGGATCTCCCGAGCTTTCGAGGAGAGCGATCTGCCTAGTGCCCAGTAAAGAGTACATTTACTTGTAGGTAGCTCTCTCTTAAGCTCTAGAGTATGTTAGATTTGTTGTTTTGAAAATGTTGGTGCTTGCATAGAATGAAAAATTGTCTTTGCTGCATTGCAAAGCTGTATGTGGCATTTTGTGATTCAATGAATAGTTGAATACAATGTAAAGTTGCAAGACTGGTATTAGATAAATGGTTCTGGAAATTCATGTGCCTGTGATCTGATTAATGCTACTGGAAAATTATGACATTGCTTATTAGAATGCTACTACAAATTCATGAATGGCACCAGCAGAATATAGTTGAAGACTTGAGTTTCAACACTAGCTGGCATTAGGCATTTAGGCTCTCAATTCTCAAATATGGTTGAAAACTAAGAGATGAATGCTTCAAAAAATCATCACAGCCTTTTTCATTAAACATCAACTTAAACTCTTAAACATGTATAGAATTGCGACGATATTGGAGATCGAAGTAGGGATTTTCTCCCCTTTAGCCTTGAATTAAAAGCTTGGATAGAAATATGAACATATAAAGAAAAACCGTGTCTCTAATTCTCTATTAAAGTTTGTTTTGCCCAGATCATTAGAAATCCATACATCAGAGCCTCACATTTCATGAATAACTCTAGATAATTTAAGCACTGCACTCACTACAGGCTTACAAATTCAACTGTTGAAGGCACTTTTTCTTTAAGGAGTTTTCTCAGCATGATTTCTGGATGCAATTTCTGTTAGTGCCAGTAACTGATTGATTGAGCATGTTAATGTGTTGTTTGAAAACTTAATTTGCCATTGCACTGGCTGTAGTTTAGCACAGCATGACAAATTGTTTCTGCAGGATTGCAACAAGGTAGGCTTATGTATAATTCAATTAAAAGTTGAACATTGTAATTTGCCAGATTAGAATTAGTTCACTGCTGCTAGAACTGAGCGTAACTGTGATTTGGTGCATGCTTATGTATTAGATGAATGCTTTCATGAATGAAAGGACTAGAAGCTAGTTGAAGACTGTAAGTTGACACTGGCATTAAGCTCTCAATACTCAAATAGTTTTAAGCGTCATGTAAATGGGGTTTGGTGCATGCTTATGCATTACATGAATGCTACTAGAAATCCATGAATGACAGGAGAACATGAACTCAAATCTGATTAAAGCATGAATTCTGCACCACATTCAGTCATTAACATCTTAATATCTGTCATCTTTCGCTCTGGCACAATCTTGTATTCCACTGCTGCTAGTTTTCTTCTCTAGGCCAAACCTTAGACACAATATTACTGCCCTTGTCATTCAACATCTACCGTTAAAATCGAGCGAGGAAGTATAACAGAAGATCCAACTTTTGAGTATGAAACATCAGGATGTAAGATGTAAACTTTCCTCGACCATCATCATCGATTCTAAGATGTAAACTTGCCTAAACTATTCCCACGACCAAACTTCCAAATCCAGCTACACAGATAGATACTCGATGTTATCATATGTTCTTCGGCCAACCACATTCAGCCACACATGTCTGTTTTGAAAATTTCAAGCTAATTCTAACAACTATCATCAGAGGAGAACTTGGTGTTTGTGATTTCAACTGAACAGAGAAATTACTCCATAACTAAATGTACCAGTCTAAAAAGAGGTTTGAAGTTCAATTTTTCCATATAGATAACAACAAAAGATTACAAGAGTACAAATAAATCAATCCCATATTTTTTTACAACAGTCCTAGACTTAGTCTACACCTATCCATGCTCTTACCCAAACTATGCATTATCACCATAATTACACAGAAAAATAAATTCAACAAGGAAAGGAAAGGAAAGCAAATCAAATAAGCAATTGAAACAAGAAGGACCAAAAATTTCAAGGTAAATGCTTAACTTTCATTATAATCCTTGTCATTCTCAATCCAGTCAATGTTACATTCATGGCACCAAGAAACCTTGAATTCCTAAACAAGCCCACAATCTCCTTGACCTCGTCATCCCCACATTCGTCCACAACCACCGCACAAACCCCGCCGGGCCTCACCGTCCTCTCCATCTCGGCCGCAAAACGACTCGGAAACAAGGCCTCGGCCAATCTAGCACTGAACCCCAAATCGAACACGTCATCGAAAAACGGCAAGTTGTGCGGATCGGCCCGGCTGACGAGCGGAGGCGAATCTAATAGCTCGACGGCGGTGACGTCAGCGACGCCCAATTGGGAGAGGGCCATGGCCTCGTGGCCGGCGCCGGCGGAGACGCAGAGGACGTTGGAGTGGTTGTGCAGCAGACCCATTTGATGAAATGAGTGAAAGAAGAGGGCGAAGGATTGGACCTGGTTGTGCCAGGCCTTGGTGGACCAGAGGCGCTTGTTCTTCTTGTGGAGAGGGAGGTGCTGGCGGGGTTTGTAGTCGCACGAGTGTTTGGGGAAGCGGAGGTGGGGCTTGGGGGGCGAATCGGGTGCGACGCAGGTGTCGGGGGTTTGGAGGAGGAGGAGGATGAAGGTGAAGGTGCCGATGGTGAGGGCGATGTACGACAGCCTCTTCAAGAACACCTCTATGTGCCGATCCATATTGGAGCAATCGCGCGATCCACATTTTGCAAACTTCTTGGCTGTTCATGTTGGAAATCGGGACACGTGTCCATGTTTACAAGCCCTCAATTTTACTTAAATATCCTCATCAAAGGCACACATTAATTACACTTATTATTGGTGAATGGATGAATAACATATTAAGTATTATTGTCATTAATTTTTTCAATTTTTTATTATGAATGATATTTTTGATAATTCAAAAATTAGTAAAATTTTTGACACCAAAGTCTCACGCCTCCTTTTATAGTAATAAAAATATGATACAAAAAAAAGTTGTATAACTGTTTTATTTATTTTTCGATAAATGAACTTTTATTTCGATCATTACATGTTTCTAAACCCAGAGATTACAAAAGGAGGTAGCACAACGAACAGTAGTTAGGATCAGGGACAACTAAAGTCGGTAACGAATGTGCAAAGGCACAATTCTATCCCATTGCACAGTCCGTACGTGTCTCCATATTGACTAGGGTATTTTTTCTTACAACCGGCGTCACATTGGTCGTTGTTGCAACTAAGAGCAAGCTCGTCCAAAATTTTATGGCATACACCAGAAGCATTTACCACCACGATTTGCTCATTCCCTGCATAAATTCATAGGAATTCGATGAACAAAAAATTAACATGTCACACTCAGAATTACCAAAGTAGAAATATGTAATTGAGCGTGAGGAATAGTTAGTTACCAGCATGGAGGAGAAGAGCAATGAAAAGGACAACATAGAAGGAGAAGCTCTTCATGGTTGTGTTTGCCTTGTCTAATGGTTACACAAGAGACTGGATATGATCATATGAAATGAAAGTTGGTACTTTTAGCCCTCTTTATACTGCTTAAATACTCCCAGATTTATTGCCATATCAAGGTGTATTTACTATTTACTCTTTTTTTTTCTTGTTTAACACTTGCCATATCAAGTTGGTATTGAATTTCCATAACAAACTTGTTGAAATATTTAATATTGTGATTTCATTCTTTTATTTATTTATTTTTAGTTTTGTTTCTATTCTGTTATTTATGGATTTTTTATTTATTTTTAGAATGATGCTATTTATGGATTTAACGGTTTAATATTTTACTATGTTATTATTATTTGACTTTTTTAAGAGTAATGAGGCTAATGATGATCCCTAATAAGTAATAAGGGAGGATGGCTAATAATTAATAATACCCAAATTGATATGGAAGATTTGAAAGAAAACATTATCATATACATAACGATTTTCATAAGACTTGATTACCGATTGATTTAATGTCCAAAAAAAAGATTATCAATTGATTCGATTCATAGCACCAAATCTTATACAATATGTATAATATAAACCCATAAAAGTCTCTTTAATTCAACTATATAGATGATTAAAATTCGAGAAACTTCTTCGACCAAAACGTAAAAAACTAATATTCGGCCAAAAAAACACAACAAAAGAAAACTATTATCAAATGAGTTTGCCTATTATTTTCCTTGGTGATTAGGAATAACAAAAAATTTAACACCCTTTTTCACTGGTTCATATGCCAAAAAACAAAAAAAAAAAAAAAATCTCAATACTCAGTCTTAACAAGAAAGATCGAACGTTAGACGTCTCAAAAGTTGAGGGCTTTCCTGAAGCGTGCCAGTGATGGCTGCGACTCTCATCAAGAGAGTCTCTCTGCTTCCTCTTCCCGCCAAATTCCGAACTTTGGCTCCTACAACGGTAACATCATCATTCGAATTTAAGTTTCCTCTGTCTTTTTCATTCACCTTCCTCAATCCCTATTGCTCGTCTCCTCTCAAGCTAGACCCATACTGCTACGACGACCAAAGCCTCAATTTCAGCTACGATTCAGAGTCATTCTTCTTGTTTCTCATTGATAGTTCGACCCACAAGAGCCACTTGCATCAAATCCAAGCACAGTTACTTGTATTGGGGTTGCAAGGCTGTGGCTTTTTAATCACCAAATTGGTGAATTGCAGCTCAAATCTTGGGTATGTTTCGTATGCCCGTCAGGTGTTTGATGAATTTACTGACCCGAATGTTTTCTTGTGGAATGCTATCATTAGGTGTTATTCTAAGCACAATGCGTTTGCTGAGGCCATAGAAATGTATGGTAGGATGCAAGAGATGGGTGTCAGTCCAGATGGTTTTACTTTCCCTCATATGCTTAAAGCTTGCAGTGGCTTGCCCGCGCTTGAAATGGGCTGTCGGGTTCATGGCCAGGTATTCAGACATGGGTTTGAATCGGATGTGTTTGTGCAGAACAGTCTCGTGGCGTTTTATGCCAAATGTGGTCGAATAGAACGCGCTAGGATTGTGTTTGATGGCTTAGGTGAGAGGTCGATTGTTTCGTGGACTTCGATCATTTCAGGGTATGCTCAGAATGGCCAGCCTTTGGAAGCTCTAAGAATTTTTAGTCTAATGAGAAAGTTGAATGTAAAACCAGATTGGATTGTTCTAGTTAGTGTTCTCAAAGCGTATACCGATGTAGAGGACTTGGGACAGGGCAGATGTGTTCATGGTTGTTTAGTTAAAATGGGTCTTGAATTTGAACCTGACTTGGTCATTTCACTCACATCCATGTATGCAAAAAGTGGGCAGGTGATGGTTGCCAGATCATTTTTTGATAAGATGAAAAAACCAAATGTAATATTGTGGAATGCTATGATTTCTGGTTATGCAAAGAATGGTCATGCTGAGAAAGCTGTAGAGCTATTCCGTGAGATGATCACTAGAAGCATTAGAATTGATTCAATTACTCTGAGGTCTGCGATCTTAGCATGCACCCAGGTGGGTTCTCTTGAATTAGCAAAATGGATGGATGATTATATCAGAGAAAGTGATTATAGAAACCATGTTTTTGTTAACACAGCCCTAATTGATATGTACGCAAAATGTGGAAGTGTAGATTTTGCTCGCATGGTTTTTGACAGAACACCTAATAAAGATGTTGTCATCTGGAGTGCAATGATTGTGGGATATGGATTGCATGGTCGAGTACGAGAAGCCATTGATGCTTACCGTTCTATGGAGAAGGCTGGGGTGGTACCAAACGATGTTACCTTTCTTGGACTGCTCACTGCGTGCAACCATTCAGGCCTTGTTCAACAGGGATGGGAGCTTTTCCACCACATGAGAGACTACGGGATTGAGCCTGGAAGCCATCATTATTCTTGTGTGGTTGATCTTCTGGGACGTGCAGGTCAGTTGGAACAAGCTTATGATTTTATAAAGAAGATGCCAATTGAACCTGGTACAAGCGTATGGGGAGCACTTCTTAGTTCATGCAAGATTCATCGCAATGTGACTTTGGGAGAATATGCTGCCAAAAAGCTTTTCCAATTAGATCCATATGAGATAGGGCATTATGTGCAACTGTCAAATCTCTATGCTTCAGCCCGTTTATGGGATCGCGTTGCACAGGTGCGAGTTTTGATGAGGGAGAAAGGACTGATCAAGGGCCTTGGACATAGTTTGATTGAGATCAATGGAAAACTTCAGGCATTTCATGTGGGAGACAAGTCACATCCAAGGTCTAAGGAAATTTATGAAGAGCTTGAGAGTCTAGAGAGGAGGTTGAAGGAGGCTGGATTTGTTCCGCATACAGAATCTGTTCTGCATGATTTGAATTATGAAGAGACAGAGGAGACACTTTGCAATCATAGTGAGAGACTGGCAATTGCTTATGGCCTCATCAGCACTGCTCCTGGAACTACACTAAGAATAACTAAAAATCTCCGCGCATGTGTAAATTGTCATGCAGCGACTAAGCTCATATCTAAGCTTGTCAACAGGGAGATAGTTGTCAGGGATGCAAAGCGTTTCCATCATTTCAAGGATGGATGTTGTTCCTGTGGAGATTATTGGTGAAAGGTAAGGTCAGCAGTCAGCATTGAAGTTTATTTCGCTTCAGTTCAGCTTTGAACAAGGGCGTAATGTAGTAGACTGGCTCTACCATCGAAACCATAATGTGATTCCTAGTTGAAGGTAGAGATTAGGCATGTCATCATTTGGAAATGTAGAATTTGGCTGATCGGAAATGTGGTGAAGGGGCCATGGTCGAAGCAACACTCGAAGTCATGAGATGTCGAGAAAGAGCATGTAGTTTGATTCTTGGGAGGCATGGCTGCACTGTTAAAGCTTTGGGGTAAAGAAAAACTGGAAATGAAGCTCGAAAGCAGAATTGTGCTGCAGATTACCACTCATGCCATATTGTATTCGAAAGATCAGCAGGTATCCCTTGAACCAACTTGGAGTCGGAAACAGATTACACATCAGTTGTCATTTTCGAGTTAACGATGTTTATCATGTGTCAAGAATACTACGTGTATATCACCAAAATTTTGTTTTTAAGAACAAGAACAAGTGGCATTGAAGATTTACACCCTTGATGAAAACAAAAACGGAAGAATTACACTTGCCAAGTAGGAAAGCAAATATCTTTTTGAGATTTTGGTCGAGGCCTTGCCAAGAATTACATTTATTTACATCCCTAAAAATTATGCTTCCCTTAAAAAAAAAAACAGAAAAAAAAATAACGTTTTATAAAATAATAATAATAATAACGTTGGGTCGGAATGCCTAACCCGAGTATGGGCCTAAAGTTCAACCCGAAACTATCAATTTTGGTACTAAATCCACTGATTTGCGGCTTGCCGGTTCCAGAAGCCAAAACCAGAGTGGTGGATGACATGGAAGCGACGGCGATCAATCGAAACCTAAACGATCTCCCTGACGATATTCTCCTCCACATTCTTACCTTCTTTCCGACACTCAACGCCGTCCAGACCTCTCTCATATCCCGCAAATGGCGACCCCTCTGGTCCCGCCTCCGCTTCCTCAAATTCTCCTACGAGCACTTCCCTTTAAACGAACCGCCGTCCGATAACCGCGACTGCTTCGCCCAGTTCGTGAACCGCGCTCTCATTCTCCGGCCCCACTCTCCGATCCAAGTCTTCTCCCTCTCTTTCATCTACCACGACCGCTTCGGCTTCCACGTCGACTCCTGGGTACGCTGCGCCGTCACGCACCTCCGGGCGCGTGAGCTCCACCTCGACTTCTTCATCCACCGAGAGTATCACCGGACCGGTGAAACATTCAATCGCAATTATGATTTCCCTTTCGCTGTGCTCAGAAATGGGGTTGTGGATGTCTTGAAGCTTACGCGAGTTGATCTCACCTTGCCGGCAAGTATGGCCACCATGGGTCTTACCTCGCTCAGCTCCATGTATCTCGATGAGGTTTACATGACGGACCAGATGGTGCGTGATTTGATTTCTGGGTGTCCTAATCTTGACGAATTGGAGCTTCAACACTGTTGGGGTATGGAAAAGTTGAAGATATGTAGCAAAAGGCTTAAGAAGCTTGCGCTTGGCTACTTTTACGATTGTGATTGCAGGAACACGGTTGAGATTGATTGCCCAAACCTTTGGTTTCTCAAGTTTGACTGCTGTAGTTTTACCCAGTTTGTACTTAAAAATGCGTCGAGCCTGGTAGAGTTCCATATTGCTATTGTTCACAAACGTGAGGAGTACTACGATTTATGGAGTAAAGTTGTGAAGCTACTTGTGCAAGCGCCTCATGTTAAGCACCTTAATGTGCAAAATTGGTGGCTCAAGGTAATTTTCTGCCTTGTGCTTGATCGATTGTTGTTTTTCTATTGGTGATATTAGTTAGTTTTCGGCATTATTCTTTTGCATCTGGATATTGTGCCACAAATGTGAGGTATATGTTGTAATGTGGTTAGTTTTTCTGATTATGTGCAAGGCTTCTCACACATAGGCTAAATTTTAGTGTGTAGGCGTTTAATAATTTGAAAAGGATTTGTCTTCTTAAGAGTGAAGAAGAACATAAGAAATTAGTAAGGCGTTTTAGCTTGTCATTGAGTCTTGCTCTATCGGAGTTGAAAGAAAAATGGAAAGGGTATTTAGTGTTAGACTGTGGTTAGTTGTCAATAACCTTAGTAAACATTCAGAGGATAGTTACTGTATGTGATAGTAACTGTGGTTAGTTGTCACTCATAATCTTCTGACATCAAAGGATCCTTTCCCCATAAGTTTGTACTCCACCAATCTTGATTTGATGCAAATGAGTAATCTCTATTAGTTCAGGTTGTTGACTTGTTGTTAAACCAAAGTTTTGCAGTCGATCTGGTCGTCAAATTTAACCTTTTACTGCATGCATAACCTTCTTGGCTTTTCTCGCCGTGTTTGATCAGCGGTTTCTAAATAACTTTATGATACTTTAAGAATCAAAGGAACCTTGTCACAAAAATTTCGTCCACTGCAAGCTCAACCTATTAGAGCTATGAATATCACTACCTGTGCTGTTAAGTTTGCGGCTCAAACCGAATTGATATGTGGTTCTGGTTCAGCCTGTATGAACTTGGTTTGATAGGAGAAGGAAAAACAATATCAGTCCTGGACGACCAGGACCACTCGTAGGGTAATCTCTTAGTTCAGGTTGTTGTTATCCTGATTGAATAGCATTTTGAAACTAGAGGATTTTTTATATTTATTCATCACTGCTTAATCTGTTTGGCTCCCTATGTTTGACCACTGATTTGTAATGGCATTATTATATTGAACCTCTTGTAATATTACATAATTGCTTTATATGCATTTGTTCTTAGTTTGTGATATCAAAGGATCATTTCCCGGAAAGCTTTAAGCTCCACAATGTCAGCCTTGTAGAGCTACGAACGGGTTATACTCAATATGATCTGATTGGCATGGCTGCACTGCTTGATTTGTGTCCCAGTCTCGAGACAATGATTCTTCATTACCTTCACAAGATAGGGGAAGATGTGAGTATTGTAACATATGTAATTACAACATTTCTAGATGTTGCCAGACAGCTTACTTTATCATTGTTCTGGAGCTGCATATATAAACTTTGATATTGTCTTTTCCAGGAGAGTTTACCAGAAGAGGTCTTAAATACCCCAGTTAAACTCAACATGCCAAGTCTCAAGCATGTTAAGATGCTAGCGTTTACTGGAACAGAAGATGAACATAATTTTGTGACCATGATGAAAAAGCAAGGAGTTTCCTTACAGAAGATTACACTTTTTCCTGTCAAAATTGATGGGAACTCATGTCACCAATATCCTCCTGTAGTTCTACGTAGAAAGCCTCGAGAATGTGTAGTTACAGAATCTTCTCCATAATATAGAAGTTTGTAGACCCTGAACTTTGAATGAGAAATCATTGCCAACCCTCTTGGGTCAAGTTAGATGAATATAGCGTTTGTATGTTGTTTGGAGTACATTCTTTTATCTCTTGAAGAAGTAATTTTTTTTTTATCATGCCTGCACTGTATGGCTTTGGCTGCTAAGTCATTGTTTTCTGATAGTGCAATTTGAGTCCAAGGAGCAGACGAGGGTTTCTCTCTTGCCTTTGATGAACTATTGAAAATGCTTAACAAATATTTGCTAGTAAGCGGCTAGAGTGAACTAGTTCATTTCATAATGCGAAACCAACTTTTCAAGCCTGCCATACAATATTATTGCATTAAGTATCAAATTCAGTACTCACTTCAAATATTATTCTTCCAAATACCCAAGCAAATTCAAAATTGTTTGATCGTTTTTACAATGAACTGAAAAAATGATACAGAGGGACACACTATGAATTTGAATTTTGCTAGGTATGGTTTTTTGAAAAATAATTAAATAAAAAATAGACTCTTTGAATATGACAAATAGAATTGTGTATTCATTAAAGACTAAACCTTTATCGAGTGTTATTCGAGATAAAGATTTAAATAGGACGGTCGTGTCACGTGACGTGACACGATTAATTCAACCAATTTGTGAAATTTTATAAATGTATCCTTTCACTATCAAGAATGTTTTAGGTGGAATGCGTTTGACACACTCTACCAATCAAAACTTTCCATACTACGAAAAATCTTGCATACCCCTAAGCATATATACCCCTAATTAACTGTACACGCGTGGGCCACACGCTCTGATTAATTTAATTGTAATGAGAACATCTGAGCCGTTGGAAGGTTGGGAGGATTAAAGGTTTTTTGGCAAGGAATCTCAGCCATTCGCCGTGTCAGTAACGGGACCATATGTTGAACAGTGGACAAACGGCAACAAAAAATCCTGGGAGGGGGGCTGCGGTCAAAGGTAAATATTACCTGGGCTGACTTGAAAGTTTAAATGTTGAAATTGAATGCTATGCAGCTGTTTTTTATTTACCAATGACTGGCAAAAAAATGTTTGTATTCAGTATTTTCGGTCATTTTGTATGCAAATGAAATTTTTATAAGTTAATAAGTTAGTCGTTTTAATTTATTTTTGGCCTCCACAATTTCATACAGTAAAAAAGAGTAAAAATTATATTTTAATAAATAAATAAAAATTGTTTGTGGTAGTTTATGATATTTAAATTTTTAAAAAATATATTTCTCAAGTGTAAAATTAGATTATGTACGAGATATACATATTATTTAGGAATTTTGGATGTTCATTGAAATAAATCAACAAGCACGCCAACGAATTTGAAACTGAAAAATTTACCTATTTCTTTGATTATATTTAGTCAAATCCATAATTTGATGTTGGAAGATTGCTTAGGGTCTGTTGTTGTTTATACCTAACCCATGAAAACCACAAACAATTGATATATTTTTTCTAAACTAATTATAGACCACTGGCGCTTATAATGTTTGTACTAGGTTTATATTTCCTTAATGGCAATGGACGCATGAATGATGACATATTTCCTCCAAAATTGTTAACATGTTGACACCCATATTTGTGACAAACTGCGTACGAACATTTAACCCTTAGGTTTATTTAGGTAAGTATGGTTGATGTGTCATGTGGCGTTGTACAACGCGGATCATGGTCTAAAAATCGATAGTCGATAGTCTTGTAAATATTTTGTAGGATAGCCATTTTGCCTCGAAGCCATTTCATGTGGCGTTTGGAATGGCAAAAAAAAAAATTCATATATGTAGTTATGTACTTGGTTTTTGAAATTACTTATTTCTATATAACTAACATACTAGTTAGCCTTCACTACTAGGCATTAGAGTACGTACTTTGTGTTATTCGGAAAAACCAATATTTAAAGCACATATCCGACATTATCAATGTATTAAAAGTGTAAGAATATACAATGTTTGTGAAAGTAAGTAACCATGCAGTGATTGTCTCCATAGGACGTACGCACTATATCAATGTAAAAAGTATGAATTAAACAACTTTTTTTTTAGAGAAGTAATTAAGCAACTCATAAATAGTTTGTTGCCCATATAGAAACGTCATTAATTATGTAGAAGTATTTTTTTTTAATTTGATTTGTCAATTCTCCGGTGCATATGAATTTTGTTGAGAATTGTAAACTCTTTATACAAGTATCGCATGTTATGCATTGCCTACAAATCGAGAATTTACAATATACTTAAATATTCGAAGTTGTCTTTAGCGGATAAAATAATAATAATTCAGGATAGTGTACTACCTTTCCACGAAATTTTGTCTAATTTTCATTCCAATACCGTGAAATTCGTCAAAGTAGTGCCCTAATTAATCTATATTAATCTACACCGTCCATAAAGCTAAGCACCCAGTTATGTGGAGTATTTTTTTTAATATACGTGGCCAATCCTGAGCCCTTGGATACACAAGGAGAAATCTAATTGATATATACCGTCCATTTGCCATTCAACTCGCAGAATTCCTAATCTCATTTCGCTCATCCTCTCTCCTCAAACAAGACCGCGACTCCATCTCTATAAACTTCCCAGCTCCAACCACACACCCGTCCAATTTCTGGACTTTTTAGCTGAATCCACTACCAGAAATGAAATGCTCGTACCATAATTACCCTTCGACTCAACAAATCCGACCTTCAATCAGTGTTATACATGCTCGAATGAGTCTCTTGAACCTCCCAGATCTGGAAGTTATGTTTACTATGAATATACGACTTACCCAAGAAATCGTGTATGCAATGGAATGGGAGTGGGATGAAAACAGTATTTAATACGAAATCTGATCGGTCCCATAGGTTGCAGTGGCCCATCAAAGGACGCAAGTTAAATTGGAAACAAGGATATCTGCGAATTTTAATTTGAAGGTGTGTTCTATTGTTGTAGTCATAGTTGAATCGCGATCTTTCTCCTACCGTGTTCGACGCCGTAGCAAAGGTGGAACCGGGCCGGGTTAATTAGGATCGCCGCTGATTGCGAATGGCTGCAAGCAACGACGATTGAAATTTGAATGGACAAACGGCGGAATCAAACATGCAACCCCAATCGAACCCCAATCTTCTGGGCTATCTCTTACTTCGGAAGAGGATATGGTTAATTGTTATTTTTACTCTGCGGTTTTTTTTTGTTGACCAACCTTTTGACTAACCAAGCATCTGGTAACGTCTGACGGCCGCGTGTATGTCACGCGCATATAACAGTTAGGGATATATACCTGTAGGGGTACCCAAGACTCTTCGTCCATACTAATACCACAACTCCTTTGATTTGATGTGTCGGACATGACATGTGAAATACATGTCACCAAGCGTTTTTCCACGGAGCGGAGTCTCTTCCATGCTAACATGCAATTGGTTGAACAATGGTCCGTCTCGCACCGACTACTTCTCCTCATCCAAATCCGAAATATTGAGGTTGGCCCCGAGATTACGGACTTTCTCTTCCAAAGTTCAAACACATGGCAGAGACGAGCAATCAAGTAGTGGTCCTCCACGCGAAACGCCTCCGCGGCCCTCATCGGAACCTCAACGACCTCCCGGATGAAATCCTCCTCCACATCCTCTCCTTCCTCCCCACACTCGATACCGTCCACACT
The DNA here is from genome assembly GCA_030142095.1 of Rubus idaeus. NCBI lineage: Eukaryota > Viridiplantae > Streptophyta > Magnoliopsida > Rosales > Rosaceae > Rubus > Rubus idaeus. The sequence goes on from CM057970.1 coordinate 37,729,767, forward strand.
TCTCTCATATCCCGCAAATGGCGACCCCTCTGGTCACTTGTTCCCTCCTTGAACTTCTCCTTCGACCTCTTCCCTTTCACCGCCGACTCGGAATCCACCCTCGCCGAGCTCTTCGCCGATTTCATCGATCGCACTCTCATTCTTCGCCCCGACTCTCCCATCCGATCCTTCCGCCTCTCTTTCATCTTCGACCAAGGTTACGGCATCCAAGTCGACTCTTGGATTCACTGCGCCGTGACGCGCCTCAAGGCGCGTCAGCTCCACCTCGACTTCTTCATTGACGATAACTATCACGCCGGAGATAGCTGGTTGAATGATTTCCATTTCTCCTTGCTCAGAAACGGGTGTGTAGAAATCTTGAGGCTTACGCATTGCTTTCTTATATTGCCGGCCAACATGTCCACCATGAATCTTTGCTCGCTCAGATCCATTTTTATCGAACGAATTGATTTGACGGATCAGATGGTTCGGGATTTGATTTCGGGGTGTCCCAATCTCGAGGACTTGGAGCTTCGAAGCTGTGTGGGGTTGCAGAATTTGAATATATGTAGCACTAGGCTTAAGAAGCTAGCCCTAGGGTATGATTACGATACTGAATCCAAGCAAACCATTGAGATTGATTGCCCAAATCTTTGTTCGTTAAGCTTTAGCGACTGTAGTTCTGCTCAGTTTGTGCTTAAGAGAGCGCCGTTCCTGGTTGAGTTTTGTGTTGATTTTGCCTGCTTAACTGATAAGTACTTTGATTTGTGGAGTAAGATTGTGAGGCTACTGGAGCAAACGCCTCATGTTAACAAGCTTAATGTGCAAAATTGGTGGTATAGGGTAATGTTCTGGCTTGTGCTTGATCATTTTTGTTTCCTTCTATTTCAATTTGGTTAATTTTAGACTCATACCATTCTCTGTTTTTGACATTCTGATAATTTGCAAGCCTTCTTCTCAATTCTCATAGTTAGCCATGTATTGTTGAAAGAAAGATCGAAAGGGTAATTAGTTGTTCAGTGCTAATTATTGCTGGCATTGGATTAGTTAACCTGATTTAGTACTATCCTGATTTTCAGATTTAAACTTCTGCTCCTGTATAACCAACCTCGTTGGCCTTTTACCTCGCGTTTGATGAATGTGTTTTAAATGGCTATATGATATTTGATCATCTAGTATAAGAAACCTGATTGGCTCCTGCGTTTGACCACTGGTTTCTAATAGATGGTATTATGTTATCAAACCTCTTCTAAAATTACATAATTGCTTTACTGCATATGTTCTCAGCTTCTGATATCAAAGGATCCTTTCCCTGAAGATTTTAAGCTCAACAATCTCAACCATTTAGAGCTACGGACGGGTTATACTAATTATGATCTGGTTGGCATGGCTGCACTGCTTAAATTTTGTCCCAATCTCCAGACAATGGTTCTTGATTACCTTCACAAGATGAAAGAAGATGTGAGTACTCTTATATAACTTAGGCTTATCATTCTGTTATGGAGCAGCATATCTAAACTTTGATTTGCTAATATTTAGGAGAGTTTACCAGAAGAGTTCTTAGATGAACCAGTTGAGTTCAACATGCCAAGGCTGAAGAAAGTTACGATGATAGCGTATACTGGAACAGAAGATCAACATCATTTTGTGACTATCTTGAAAAAGCAAGGAGTAAAGATTGAACTTGTTTCTGTCAAATTTGATGAGAACTCGTATCCTCCGGAAGTTGCATGTACAAACCTTCCCCAAATAGAATTCCTCCCAGGAGATTCTCCATAATCTGTAGACTGAATTGGGAGGCAAGATGGATGAATCACTGTTATAATCATTTTGTTGCAACATAACAGTGATCAGATCACCATTCATTATGTTCATGAACTATGTTCTAAATTGTTGGTCTTATAATTTTAAGGACATTGTACAAAGAGAAGCAGGACTAGTTGAAATATGTTCAAAATACAGTAGTTACTATTTCCCTTTAAATTAATGGGAATTCCATTGGCTAGCTCATTCCCAATTTTTTATATTTTAACATCCGTTGAACTTATATGATAATTAAATTCTGGATATTTCTATCTTGTTTGCATCACCTGCACTATGTATATGGTCAACATGGAGTACTTCCTTGAAATATACGTCATAGTTTTTGGGAGTGATGGGTTTTCTTCAAGGGAAATTCTAATATGCAGTGCTGCATACCATACAGTTTTTTTTTTGAAAATTGAATTACTTTTTTGAAATGTAATTGCCGTTCAAAATGTATAAACTAGACATTTCAAAAATGCAATTGTCATTTCAAATAATGCAATTGTCATTTTGAAAATGCAATTGTCATTCCAAAATGCAATTGCATTTCAAAATTATCAGTTTTACTTTTTCAAATGGAAATTGCATTTCGAAAATGCAATTGCATTTTAAAAAAACAGTCTGCATGGTATGCAGTACTGTAGGTTAGACACACCGTTTCTTCAATCGATCACCCTTGAATATAAACATATAGGTGATTGACTAGGATTTCCGTGGTCTGCTACTCACTGTATATACCATGTCATATAACATAACGAATTTTTATTCATTCATTATTTTCATGTATTATGTCTTAATTATAATTGGAATCAATAAATTACAAGAATGACATGCTTTCATTTTTGTTCATAACTACTATTGCTACAAAAACAAAAAGGAAATTAACATGTACATAATAAAAGATGAAAAGTTAGAAAATATACACCTCTTTTTAAATCGCTGGTTGAGTATTCATATTTGTGTGGGTTGGATTTTACTTGATTTTATTAATTTTGTGTTGCAAACCGATTCAATATACCAAAAGCTGGTTGGTTGGTTTAGACGATTAACACACAAAAATGTCACACTCAAAGTGTTCTCCTACTTTGTAATTCGAAATCAATAATCAACCTAGAAAGAGTCTCGATCTGAGTTTGGAATTAACATTTGGATAATATTGATTCTGTTTAAGGGAAACATAAATAACAAAGTAATAGTAGAGAATACTCAGAATATGATTAACTTTATTAATGATTAAAGGGCCTCTATATATAGAGGAATACAAGATACAATCCATATTGATGTAGGAAATATCTAATCCATATTCTAGAAGGATAACCTATACTAAGAGTCCTAGTTTGACAAGGCACACAATAATGTTTTCCTTCAACACTCCCCCTTGTGCCGGTCACAACTAGGTGATGCTTTCCATGTTGTCTCGTTAAAAACCTTGCCAAGTAACAATAAAAACCCAGTGGGAAAAATAACCTTGGTCGAAGGGAAAAAGAGTACAACGCACCCTTCACATTTGAAAAATGACATGTATGTGCCAGACTCCCCCTCAAGTCTGCACCTCCCCCTGATTCTTACAATCATGGGAGCTCAAATAACTTAAGCATACCAATGCTTTTAACATGTTTTTCAAACGTGGACTTAGGCAAAGACTTAATAAATAAATCTGCCACATTCTCCTCGGATCTAACTTGATTCACTTGAATCTTGAGGAGAGTCTGTTGTTGCTGATTATAAAAATACTTAGGCGATATATGCTTGCTATTGTCCCCTTTAATGAAACCTTGCTTCATCATCTCGATGCAAGCAGCATTATCATCATAAATGCAAGTAGGTTCCTAAGTGGTAAACCTCAAACCACTTGTTCCTCGAATATGTGTAATAATAGACCTCAACCATACTCATTAACAATTTCATGTAGAACAATTATCTCTACATGATTCGAGGAAGTAGCAACTGACGTTTTCTTGGTGGACCTCCAAGATATCGCCGTGTTACCTATGGTAAAGACATAACCAATTTGAGAACAACCATTATGCGGGTCAGAGAGGTACCCGATATCAGCAAAAACCAACCAAAACATCACAAGGATTTTCGGTATAGGGAGTAAAAATCTTTCTGTCCGATTGTCGACCGTTCGACGGTTGCATGTCGACCGGTCGATCATCGTCGTCGGCAGTAGCCTGTCTAGCCAGTTTTTCATACTTGGCTCTCTCTCTGTAGGGATAAAATAAGCCCAAATCAATTGTACCTTTAAGGTAACGAAATACTGTCTTTATGCCACTCCAATGGCGTTGCGTGGGCGCATAGCTAAATCTAGCTAACAAGTTCACAACAAAAGAGATGTCTAGTGCATTGAGCTTAAGTACAATAATGCGCCTATTGCACTTAGATATAACACTGCGGCCCTTAGAATTTATTCGTCATCATCCTTTAGACGAAATTGATCATTCCTTTGATCTAGGGTCCGATTGATCATGAGAGTGCTAAGATGGATGTACTTTGTCCATGTTAAATCTCATTAACATCTTGTGGACACAAGCCGAATGGTGGATTAATATTCCACTATCTCGATGCTCTAGCACAAGGCCTAGAAACCGAGTTTTCCCAAGATCTTTCATCTCAAATTCGGATTTCAAATACGTAGCAGTATCTCTCAGTTCTTCGAGAGTGCTAATTAAATTCATGTCATCAACATAGATAATAATAATTGCAAATCCGGAACTTGTTCTCTTAATAAACACGCATGGGCATAAACCATTATTTATATATCCCTTCCCAATCAAGTAGTCACTTAGATCCGTAAAGTGAGCGTTTTAATCTTATCAAAAACGCACTCCGTGGTTTAGAGTCACTTGATTTGGGTAATTGAAGTCCATTAGGCATCTTCATATATATCTATGAATTTAGATCCCCATAGAGATATGTTGTAACCACATTTATAAGCTGCATGTCAAGTTATTTGTGGAAACTACCAAACTGACAAGGTAGCGGAATGTAATATCATTCCTTACGAGTGAATATGTCTTCTCGTAGTCAATCCCAGAGCGTTTGTGAGAAACCTTGCGCCACGAGGCAAGTCTTATATCTCAAGACTTCATTATTCTCTTTACGCTTTCTAACAAAGACTTATTTATGTCCAATAGGCTTTACACTTGGGGACGTTAGCACTACGTACCCAAATACCTTTTTGCTTTGTTAATGAAACTAGTTCAATTGAGATTGCATCTTTCCATTTAGGCCAATATGCTCTACGTTGATATTTTTCAACAGAGCGTGGTTCGATGTCATCGTGCTCTATAATCTCTTGAGCAATACATCATCAAATAATGTCGTCTCAAGCATGCATGCATTTATCGAGATTTTATTATTCTCCGAAATTGGTTCAATCATTGAGGCGTCCCCCAATATTGATTCATGGACATAATCAGAGATAATCTCATGAGACGGGTTTCGATATTGATGATGAATGGATTAGGCTGTGCCAAACTCGCTTCCTTCCTTTGGCGAGTATCCATCGAACCAAGTGGTCTCACCCTCTTCCTTTAGGGAACCACGGCCTCAACCACACATCCACTATGTGTGATTGTGACACCATTATTGGCGCCATATCTCCTCTTCCTTTAGGAGATTTCTAACCTTGCAGGCATGTGTGCAGCTGGTGTATTTGATCTCGTCACTTTATCAATATCAGAAAACGCATTAGGCATCGAATCTACTACGTTCTGAATATTGAGTTGGGGATCAAGATGAGACAGAGTGGGGACAGACCATGACAATTCCTGTCGTTCCTGTTGAACATACTTGTTCTTATCTCCCCCTAACGACGGGAAGACTGTCTCATCAAAAGTGACAATCCGCGAATTCAGCGGTAAAGAGATCACCTGCCAAGGATCAAGTAGCGGACAATAGTTGGAGATTTTTGACCAACATAAATACTTAAACATTTCGGAAGACCCAATTGTAGTGCGCTGTGGGGGCGCAATTGGCACATAAACCGCGCAATTAAATATGCGTAAAAAGTGAGACATCATGCTCATATCCAGTTACCATCTGGTACACATAAAACGGTTGATTAATTGGTAATGGGTCAGAAACGAGTAAGTAAAGCTGCATGCGATATTGCATAACCTCAAGCAGATAATGAGAGATTGGTGCGCATAACCAATGTCCAAGCGACCATTTAAAATCTCTTAATGGTGGCTTATGCGAGACCATTTTGTGTATGCACATGGGGTACGAGATATTTACTTTAATCCCAATAAATATGCAATAATCATCAAACTTCTGTGATGTAAACTCTCTAGCATTGTCAAGACATATTTGACATAATAGAATGATCTGGGTGGTGAGCCCTTAAGCGTATAATTTGTGCTAGAAGTTTTGCATAAGCAGCATTGTGTGTAGACAATAAAACAACATGTGACCAATATGTCGATGCATCCACTAAAACCATAAATTATCTCAAAAGTCCGCAATATGAGTGGATGAGTCTACAAATATTTCCTTGGATACAATGTAAGAATGGAATAATATTTCTTTTGTGTCCTTAGCGTAGGATGATCTCGATCCTAATTTGCTCAAGGAACAGGCTTTGCAGAATGAGTCATTGGCCATAGAGGCGATAGAAGCATAAGAGGCATCCTGATGAAGTTGCAAATCATAGTTCACATCAGGGGAAAAACGGCCCGAAAAAGGCAAGGAAGCGTCGACCGGTCGACGGGGGGGTCGACCGTTCGACAAAGCTCCCTGGACGGGTGTCAACCGGTCGAAGATTTTGTCGATCGGTCGACGACGCACGATGGATCGAGGTATTTCACCCTGGAGGGTGGTCGACCGTTCGACGATGGGGGGTCGGGATGTAGAAGAAGGGAAGTTTGTAAATCCCCGAGAAAAACAAAACCGCATCAAAAGCAGGAACTTTTAGAAAAAACTTACTTGGTTTTCTTGGAATTTAAATATCTTGAGATCCGACGGTCTGAATGGGCTGAAATTTGAAACCGGAGTCGTAGACACACGTAGGAAGTTCTTGACAAAATTGCAGCTTGATCCAACGGCTGATCAGGGAGAAAAATGCTTCGAAAGTCGGCTGTCTCGCACAGGCAGATCCTAGAGTTTTAGGGTTTTGTAGCTAGGGCTAGAACTCGTGCTGATAACGTGTTTAAGGGAAACATAAATAACAAAGTAATAGTAGAGAATACTCAGAATATGATTAACTTTATTAATGATTAAAGGGCCTCTATATATAGAGGAATACAAGATACAATCCATATTGATGTAGGAAATATCTAATCCATATTCTAGAAGGATAACCTATACTAAGAGTCCTAGTTTGACAAGGCACACAATAATGTTTTCCTTCAACAGATTCATAGTTTATTTCTATATGTTGTTGTGGTAATTTATCGAGATAGACAATAGTGTAAATATTAAGTTTAAAATTTAAATAACAGAAGCTATTTCATATATATTTTGTACAATATTATCTTTTTCAATACAAAAAAAAAACAGTCAATTCTTTTTCAATCACATCATAGCAAAACAGATAGAGGAAAATAACGTTGGGTCTGAATGCCTTACCCGGCCGGTCCAACCCGAAACTGTCAATTTTGGTACCAAATCAAGTTACTGAATTTGCGGTTCGACAGTTCCACATAATCACCATCTCTGAGAAACCCAAAACCCAGTCATGGAAGCGACGGCGATCAATCGAAACCTAAACGATCTCCCTGACGAAATTCTCCTCCACATTCTTACCTTCTTTCCGACACTCGACGCCGTCCAGACCTCTCTCATTTCCCGCAAATGGCGACCCCTCTGGCCCCGCCTCCGCTTCCTCAAATTCTCCTACGAGCACTTCCCCTTAAACGACCCGCCGTCCGATAACCGCGACTTCTTCGCCGATTTCGTGGACCGCGCTCTCATTCTCCGGCCCCACTCTCCGATCGAACTCTTCTCCCTCTCTTTCATCTACCACGACCGCTTCGGCGTCCACGTCGACTCCTGGGTGCACAGCGCCGTCAAGCACCTCCAAGCGCGTGAGCTCCACCTCGACTTCTTCATCCACCGAGAGTATCACCAGACCGATGAAACGTTCAATCACAAGTATGATTTCCCTTTCGGTGTGCTCAGAGATGAGTCTGTGGCTGTCTTGAAGCTCACGCGAGTTGATCTCACCTTGCCGGCAAGTATGGCCACCATGGGTCTTGCCACGCTGAGCTCCATGTATCTCGATGAGGTTTACTTGACGGACCAGATGGTGCGTGATTTGATTTCTGGGTGTCCTAGTCTTGACGAATTGGAGCTTCAAAATTGTTGGGGTATGGAAAAGTTGAAGATATGTAGCAAAAGGCTTAAGAAGCTAGCGTTTGGTTATTTTTATGATTCTGATTCCAAAAACACCATTGAGATTGATTGCCCAAATCTCTGCTCGATAAGTTTTGATAACTGTAGCTTTACCCAGTTTGTGCTCAAGTTTGCGCCGGCCCTGGTTGAGTTTAATGTTAGTCTTGTGCGAATAACGGAGCAGGACTATGTTTTGTGGAGTAGGACTGTGAGGCTACTCGAGCAAGCGCCTTATGTTAAGCATCTTAAGTTGCAAAACTGGTGGTTTAAGGTAACTCTCTGGCTTGTGCCTCGATCAATTACTGTTTTTCTATTTCGGTTTTGGTTAGTTACTGCATTCTTTTTCTGCATGTGACAAATTTTAGGAATATGTTGCAATGAAAGGTGTTCATGTATAGGCTAAATTTGGGTTTTTTTTTTTATGAAGGTGTAGCTGTGCATTATTGTAAAGACTGATCTTTTTGCTTGTTATTGAATATTGTAGTGCAAAGAAAGTTGGAGAGGGTAATTAGTTGTTGAAGTCTGCTCATTATTTCAGGCATTGGAACTAGAAATTATCAATCCCTAATTCGCACATAGTTTCATAATTGATAACTTGATAGTGAAGAACAGTAACGGTTGTTTGCAGACTCTAACAGGTTCTGTCTTGTGCAGCAATATACCTTTTTGAGTTACATACCCAAGAATGTATCTTCTAAGAATTGAATGGTTATGCTTTTAGGTGTTTGTTATCCTGATTTTCAAATTTATCCTTTTACTGCACATTCTTTTTCGTGTTTTTTTTCTTCTTTTCCCTTATTTCTTTTCCTGGTGTTTGACCACAGGTTTCTTTATGATATTAATCATCTAGTAGTCTATACCTTCTTCATCTGCATTTTTGTTTATCATATTCTCAGCCTATGAATGGAAAGAACCTTGGCCTCAAATAATTTCAGTCTCTTTAAGAGTTGATAACAGGTTAATCTATGAGTTCATGTTGTTTTTGTGTTGAATTTATTCTGATTGAGTGATATCCTGAAACAACTAGAAGGTTTTCAACTTTAAGCTTTGACTTTGTAACCTGTTTGGGTTCCAGATGGATTACTATTATGTTATTGAACTTCTTCTACTTTATGTGCATGCTTGTTTATCATGTCCTCGCTGCTTATCTTCTGAGATCAAGGCCCTTTGCCCATATGGTTGTACTCTATCAATCTCATCCTCTTAGAGCTACAAATGACTAATCCCTTTCAGATGTAGTAGTAGTATACTGATTGTCAAATTTAGCCTTTATTTAATACTACATTATTGCTTTATTTGCATATGTCCTCAGCTTCTTACATCAAAGGATCCTTTACCCAAAAGTGTTATGCTTCACAATCTCAACCACTTGGAGCTGCGGACAGGGTATACCCAATGTGATCTGGTTGGCTTGGCTGCACTGCTTGAGCTTTCTCCCAATCTCGAGACCATGATTTTACATTATGTTCACAAGAATGTGGAAAATGTGAGTACCGTGACATGGATAATTACAGAAATTTTAGATGTTGCTGCTATGTAACATTTATTTATCATTATTTGTTGTTCTGGAGCTGCATATCTAAACTTCAGTCCTCTCTTTTCCAGGGGATTATACCAGAAGAGTTCGTAAATAAACCAGATGAGTTCTACATGCCAAGTCTCAAGCAAGTTACCATGACATCGTATACTGGAACACGAGATGAAGATAATTTTGTGTCTATCTTGAAAAAGCATGGAGTGGTCCTAGAAAAGATCGTAATTCATCGCATCAAAGTTGGTGAGAAATCATTTTCTCCCGTAGTTGTAAGTAAAATCCCTTGCAAAGTTTAAGTCCAGACAGGATCTTTCTCTGTTATATAGAAGTTCATAGGCTTTGAGCTTTAAAAGGGGAATCCATTGGCTCATTCCCAAATTTCTTGTTTTTGAATATTTGATCATGTTAGATGACCGGTTTTGATATAATAAATTTTTTTTTTTGGAATTTTTTTTTTGAAGTAAATTAGTTTGCATTGCATGCAATGTATGGTTTTGGCTGCAAGTTGGTCATGTTTGAAAGGAAGCCTGATTTTTGCTGGAGATGGTATCTGGGATTTTTGGGTGTAAAATGAAGACTTTGGCTCTTCATTGGAGATGGCCTAAAGCCAAGACAATTTCACTCTATGATGTTGCTTTTGATACCATAAGTACCTTATATTGAAAAAGAAAAAGGCTTATTGAGGATGAGACCAGACTTGAGGAGCAACACAGTTGTACAGTAAAAGTTCACATCTCAGAACTTTCAGTCCCCCTATATTCGAAAATACACCTCCTTATTCTCTACAAACTACTTACAAAGATATGCAAATAATACCTTGCATTTGGGAGGCATAGGGTAGAAGAAGGACGTGTCGTTTAGCTCTCGTTTATGCATATTAGACTATTAGTATACAACTGAATTGACATTATCTGTTTTAAAAAAAAAAAAAAACTTGTGACGTTGGCCAAAACTGTGTCCTTTTTGACCAAAGTTGTAAAATGAAGTATTTCTTCTTTTGAAATGGAATAAATATATCTTAAATAAATAAAAGATTTTTATCACCAGCATGGTCTAAATTTTGGTGTATCAGACAGAAGGATAGATACCAAACTTTCAAAAGTAATCAATAAGATACCTGAACTTTCAAAAATACATCATCGGGATACTTCTGTCCATTTTTCGTTATTCGTCTAAGGTACCTGAACTTCTAAAAACACATAATCGGGATACATCAGTCAATTTTTCATCATAACTCAATTAAATGAGATCACTTGTGGCTTATGTGAGATGTTTTTCAAGAGTTTTATAGTATTTTCTTACTTTTGTTTTGTTTTGTTTTGCTTATATCATCTTCTTTTCTCTCTTTTTCTCTTCGACTCCCACCGAAGTAAGAGACTAAATCTAGTGTCACCGAGGTATTTTCTTATATATGGATGATACATATAAAGTGCATTTGAAATATAATGTATGAATGATCTAACTTTTGAATTAGTCAGTACTTAAATTTTTATTGATTAAAGTAATCAAAGTAATACCCTCTAAAAAAATATAACATACCCTCCAAAAAAAAAAATCAAAGTCTACTTAATTTTTTATTATAGGAAGAGGATAAAAATGAAATTTTGAAGGAAAAATCTAAAAGGAAAAAGTGAGAGGAGGGAAGAGACATGTGCTTCAACATATTTCATTTAACTGAGATATGATGAAAAATAGACGGAGGTATCCTGATGATATGTTTTTAAAAGTTCAGATACCTTATTGATCACTTTTGAAATTGAGATAGGTCAAATGACGGCTATGCTCTCATAATTAACGAACAAGTAACGAAAAATAAACGGAGATATACCGATGATGTGTTTTTGAAAGTTCAGATACCTTATTACTCACTTTTGAAAGTTGGATACATTTTTGTCCGGTGCATCAAAGTTTAGACTCTGTTGGAGATAAAAACTCTTTTATGGTTTTTGCTGAAACCATGATTTTTCACTCAAAACTGTGGGTTATAACACACGATTTTTGGGCCAAAATTGTATGTTCTTATTATCGCACCAAACTATTCTCACACTCAAATCATGATTTTTAAGGTCTTCTCAAATCGACAGAACATAAAAATATCAATTCGTTTATAATTTACGAATTTTCAAAGTCGGAAAATTAGAAAATTCATAAAAAAAAACGATTACAGATTTTCGATTTTTGTCAATTGGAACACCTTTTTAAAAACATGTTTTTCTATTGGTGGATTTTTGAATTTTTTTTTTGCCGAAACCATGATTTTTCACCAAAAACCGTGGGTTATATCACACGATTTTTTTGGCCAAAATTACATTTTCTTATTTTCGCACCCAAATCTTTCCACGCTCAAGTAATGATTTTTAAGAACTTTTCGAGTTGAGAGAACGCAAAAATATTGACTTGTTTATTATTTACGATTTTTCAAATTCGGAAAACTAGAAAATTCATAAAAAATAAATGATTTGATATTTTCGAGTTTTGTCAATTGGAACATCTTTTAAAAAACATGTTTTACCAATGGTGGATTTTTGAGAAATTTATTTTTGTTTTTTTTTCGAAACCATGATTTTTCACCCAAAACCGTGGGTTATAACAAAATTTTGGGGCCAGAATCGCATATTCTTATTTTCGTACCAAAATCTTCCCACACTCAAATGATGATTTTCGAGTTCTATCAATTAAAATATTTTTTAAAAAACATATTTTTTCCATCGGTGGATTTTTGAGAAATTTTTATTTTGTTTTTGTCGAAACCGTGTGTTATAACACATGATTTTTGGGCCAAAATCGCATATTCTTATTTTCACACCAAAATTTTCCCACACTTAAATGATGATTTTCGAGTTATGTTAATTTGATCACCTTTAAAAAAATATATTTTACCGATGGTGAATTTTTAGAATTTATTTTTTTGTCGAAATCATGGTTTTTCATGCAAAACCGTGAGTTAAAGCCGTTCCAACTGATTTCGCTGTGTTGTTTGTGAGTTATAATTGTTCAAAGTGGGAAAATTTTAAAAATCATAACTCTTGAATGAAATTTCAGTTAATTAAAACAAAGAAAATGTACAAGATAACTAATAGATAGCTAGGCATTAAAGTTGTTTAAAGTTTTATCTTTATATTAGAATTTTTCATATTATTGGCTTAAAAACTTTAATTAGAAATAAGGGAAAAAATCATCTTTAGTCCCTCAACTATGATCCATTCGACACTTTCATCCCTGAAGTTTGAAATATATCACTTTAGTCCTTGAACTTTAACATTCTATATCACTTTCGTCCCTGCCGAGGATTTTCATCGAATACACCTCCGATTCCGGCCAAATCGAAGGACAAGACCTATTGGGCTTTGAAGCCCTCCTTGAGGCGAGTTCAACGCCACCAACCTCGCCTCAAACCGTCGCCGGACGGAGGAGAATTTTACGATTAATGTTCCAGCCACCATAAGCTTTCGGGCTAAATTCGACCAATTCTAGGCGGAATCGAGCTTAGCCCCAGTTATAAAAGTTACTCCTCTCACCCTTGCGAACATTTTGGCATAGGTTTTGCACCATTTTGTTCCGATCAGGGACGAAAGTGATAGTTGGTGTTGAAGTTCAGGGACGAAAGTGATATATTTCAAACTTCAGGGACGAAAGTGTCGAACGAGTTATAGTTCAGGGACTAAAGTTATAATTATCCCTACAAATAATTCAAACTTAGTTTGAAACAAACTCAAACGATGTTCTCGTTCTCACCCCACTTGAAAACTTTGAACAATTCAACCCTAATGCAACTAGCTCGAGCATCTCTCTCAACACCAAAGACTACTGAAAAAAATCAGGAGATCGAGAAACACATTGATCAATGGAAACAAGATCTTCCGCTGCCAAGAAGAGAAAGCTTTTCTTCTCCAAAGAAAATGAATTCGTCCCCGATCACCACAACACCGACCGCATCAGCGACCTCCCCGACGCCGTTCTCCACCACATTCTTTTCCTCCTCCCCATCAAAACCGTCGCCCAAACCAGCGTCTTATCAAAACGGTGGCGTTCCCTCTGGTCCTCGTTCCCGGACCTCGACTTCACCACCCTAAGCCCGTTTCTTCCCAAAACATCCAAATTACAATCTCAGAATTGCAAAGAATCCGACTTCATCACTCAGGTCCTGAACCACCGAGAAAAGCACTCCGATATCCGGATCCTCCGGTTCCGGGCCCGGCTGAGCTTCTCTCGCCTCAACGGCCTGATCCGGCTGGCAATCAGACACAAGGTGCAGGTGCTCGACGTAGAGGTCTTCACAGAAGATTACTTCAACTTCCCTAGATGCGTCATCGCTAGCGACTCTCTAAGGGTGTTCAAGTTAAAATCCTGGAAACCAGGTTTCCGGCTACCACCTTCTTCGGTAATGACAAGCGGTTTCCGATCTCTTCAATATTTATCGCTTTCCCGGATCAGTCTATGCAACCAGCCCTCTCTCTCCGATATGTTTTCGGAGTCGTCTTTCCTTGTGCTCAAGAAACTGAGCCTCGACACGTGTTTTGGTTTGAAGCATCTTAGGGTTGGATGCCGTGCGCTGCAAGACTTAACCCTAGAGAACTGCTTCGAGCTGCAGGGGCTGGATGTTTCTGGTTCGAATTTGGAGACGTGTCGGATTGCCAAGTGCTTTGATGGCTATATTGACAAGAGTTGGGTGAAGATAGATGCGCCGAGGCTTGGAGTGGTTCTGTGGGAACACAATGCTCTTAGTGATACTATATGTTTGGAGAATTTGAGTTGCTTGCATAAGGCCTCCGTTGGTTTGCTCCATCAAGATGTTAGTGTTGCAAAGCTTCAGAGCGTGTCCAATCTTTTTGGGGGTCTCTCTCTTGCCCATTGCTTGACACTCGATTACAATTGCATTGAGGTACGTACTTCAATCTTTAATTTTTTGTGTAGATCATGGCTTCATATTGTTCATTTAGCAACTACTGTTACAATTTTGTGGATATAGTGTTATTGTTGTTAATTTTATATATAGTTGGGTTTGTGTGCCAGTGTCCTTACTTGTGGATGGGGAATTGAATTTTTATTAGTTTTGATAGTTATAACTGTTTTTTGGGGTTATAGAAACATTTTTCGAATGCTTTTAGCAACATATTTATGTACTTTATCAAAATAGCATCCTAAAAAAATTCTAAAGTGAAAAAAGAAATGCCAAACAAACCCTTATTTCTGTCAGGTTTTCTCATGAAGAGAATGACTTATACATAGCCTTTTTTGTTTTGCAGATTCTATCAAACAACAATTATTTTGCAGTTTATTTGCATCAATTTAACAATCTGAAATCTTTGGAGTTGCACACGGGTTTCAAGAAGAACAATGTCCCTGGATTAGCATGCATATTTAGGAGCTGTCCTATGCTGCACACTCTGATACTCAACATTATTAACGATTTCAAAACCGAAAGGAGAGTACGTATTACAAATGAGATTAATTTTGGTTAATCAACATTAAATTGCTCTACTTTTTTTCCTTCCAAAATATAATTTAATTTTTCATCTATGCATATGTATATGTAGCAATGGAACAAGGATTTATGGGAAATGTCTAACTCAGAGGAAGAGAAATACTGGGAATCTCAAACACAAAACTTGAAGTTGTTCTTGCATCACCTTAAGATAGTGAAGATTAATGGGTTCTTAGAGTGCGAGAATGAAGTGAGCCTGGCAAAGTTCTTGCTCAAGCATGGAAAGGCCTTGGAAGAAATGATTTTGTCGACCGGACACTGCAAAGCTAGATACTCTCTTCAGAGACAAAAGATTAGGTCACAGATGATGGGGTTTTCTTGGGCTTCTTCCAATGCTAAAATTGCATTTCTCTGACTGGCTTGTACTGCTACGTACATGCTTTTAATTATTTTGACTTCATCCTCTCCACTTTTTTCCTCACTAATGTTTTCTCTCTCGTTTTACTGGTAGGCATGCATGAGTAAATTCGTTGGTGGAAAATGAAAAGCAAAGGAAAGCTAGTATATGACTGAATAATGAGCTATAGTTGTGTTTCATCATCAAAAGAAAATATCAAAGAAAAATTAGTCAATTTGCTTAGCTTAAATTATGTTAAGATCCCCAAACAATGTATATATGCCGACTCTAGGAAAATATATATATATATATATATATATATATCCTATATATATATATATGTGTGTGTGTGCCAACTTAGTCAAATACATGTGCTCCACTTCATCCGATATAAGTTGTTTACATAATCACATATTTAGTTACCTTAAGTCGTGTATTGAGAGATTCCGACAACATTAAAAATGTTAGACTTTGAGTCATCGAGTCACATGTGATCCTAGAAATTATCCATTATGAATTGAATTTTGGTTGTGAATTTCCTCTTCATTTTCTCGGTTAGATTTTAGTCCTTCTATGGAACGTAAGTAACAATTTATTAATTTTGATATGTGTCAACGGCTGTAAGTTACATGTATACAACTCATGTATTAAAGTTTACATGTTCCTGTACGACATGTAATTGGATTCACGCACTGAATGATTCTATCTTTCTTAGCTAGAATTGCCTCTATGAGATCCAACATCGTTACATATATGTTTTTAATTTTGAGGATTAACAATTACAAGTGGTTAAATAAATATATATGTTATCCAATAATTACAAATGAGTTTTAATTTGCATGTTTTCTTGTTCTTCTTGGGTAGTGAATTGCAAATAGAATGACGCTGCACGGTTTTAGTTTTATGACTTTAAGCATTTTTACTTCATGATTTTTCAACTTTAAGCATTTTTACTTCATGATTGATAATTCATTAGCCTTTATTTTGGCCAAAAGAGAGATCTTACAGAATAGGTCATCAAAGAGAAAAGAGCTGACTGAATATAAAATAGTCATTCAAATGGACCAACTACCTTCTCATAAACAAAAGGATCAAATACCTTGGAGTAAAAAAAATCAACTTTTTATATTCACCAACAAAAATCATATTATTTTTTTTCAACCACGGCTGTCGACCCCTGCATCTTCACATGCCTCCATTGCTGCACGCCTGCCACCCTCCTCGAGTCCTCGTGTAGCAGATGTTTAATACACTAAACAAGACAGAGTATCATTTTAGTTCATCCAATAGAGATAATGCATCTTCTTTCGTGCCGAGTTTTAGATCATTAGAAAATTATTCTAGCAAGTTAAGTAATGGCATGGGAATGATCAGATCAGTTGCTGACCAACTAAAATTACCAAGATCGAGATGAAGGCTAGCTAGGTGTTTAAATTGGAACCGTATATATAAGATTAGTATGGCTTCTACTCAAGGACGATGATATATATATATATATCCATAAATCGAGGTGTGTTTTTAAATATGTAATCATCGATCAATTCTACTAATTCTCTGTATTTCAATTTCATTGCTTCATAATGAACAACAACGAATATGGAAAGACTAGAATGAAACCAAACCAAGAAAGAGCAAAAAACCCTTGCTCATTTTCTACATACAAATCAAGAATTCAAGATCAAGGTCTCTTATTATTAATACTATTACTATTTAGCTCCTCCTGCAGACCCTGCTCAAGCCAAACCCAACTCTCTTCCATCAACTCAGGGCTCAATCTGAACATCAAAACGCAAAACTCCATCTGATTCAGAGCCCCATCACCATCCAAGTCACCTTCCTTCAACATGCTCACAAGTTCGCCCTCTCTCAAATCCTGGAGGCCCAGAACCGCAGAGTTCCTCCTCAAGCTCTCGAGCGTAATGACCCCTCTGTCCTTGTCCATCAGCAGCTGGAAACCATTGCACAGCTCCCTTATCAGCCCCTCGCCGCCGAGCTTATCTGCCATCTCGGGTAACAAGTCTTCGAAATCAATAGCTGCCCTCTTGCCAATTCCTGCCATTTATGTTTATGATGATATGAAAATGAAATTATGAATGTTTCTTTCAACAACTTAGCTCTTGACTGTTTTGATCGATCTGTGTTGGGTACGTTGAATGGAAGATGATGATGAATTTATATAAGGGAAGAAGGAAGTGGGTTCTTCTAGGAAGGAGAGGGGGTATGGTCTCCCTATGGATGACAGCAATGGAACACATGAGTAATTGCTGGTCGGCTTTGATTCTCTGTAACCGCAAGGGCAAGCAATTCTCCCTGCTCTTTCTCAGAACCTCGTCAAAGGGTATTTTCGTCTTTTCACATGTTGGATGCCGTTCCCTTGTAAATGTCGTTCTATTTGGAATTTGTTTGCGTTTTTGACCTTCGTCAAATGGGGGGCAAGGTCTAAAATACTGATTATGTCATCGAAATTTTCTTTAAATTTTAGTTTTCGAACATTTTCAATACAAATTTTGTTTCTGACATTTAAATTTAGTACATTTATAGATTTATAATTTCTATTAATATCAAAATTTTATCAATGCATCTGTCGATTATTTCTCAATTTTTTAATTGTGAATTTATGGGTAACGAGTTTATTATATCACGACTAGTCAAGTTATTGTTGTCATTTTCGATGAGCAGACTTTGGGTTTTGACATTCATACTTGGGTGGAAGTTGGTTATTAGAGCATCCACAATGGGGACCCAAATTTGGGTCCAAAATTCAAATTTGGGTCCAAATGACAAGAATCTTACTCACAGTGGGTCGGAATAAAATGGACCTATATTTGCCTGAGACTCAAAAATAGGTCCAGTTTTAGACAAATATAGGCCAAGACTGGACCTATATTGTTTTGGACTCATTTGTGGGGTCCCCTCCATGTGCAAACCATAAAGAGATTTGGACTCAAATATGAGTCCAAATATGTGTCACAGTGGTGATGATTCATATTTTGAGACTCAAATATGAGTCTAAAATAAATGAGTCTTGCACCACTGCAGCACCCGATAAAAGTAAGTCTTTTTGTACACTATTCAGATGGACTCATATCACTATTCCGGCTAATTTGGACTCAAATTTGAGTCCAAAAAATGAGTCCCCACTGCTGATGCTCTTAGTTATTTAGGTTTGTAACTCTGTTCACATGAAAAGGAAAGTGGAAAAGGTGGTCAAAGGCTCAAAGGCTCTTTTTCTGGTTGGTTTGAGAGTCGGTGGTTCACTTTCCTGGAAAATGTAGGAAATCTGCTGCAAAAATTCTTTGGAAATGTGAGTATAGTTGTAATAGGTATTGCGTATGGCTATGAAAGTATAGGCTTTGGTCCTTTGGAAGAAATGTTCTAGCTCATTGCACACGTCGGCACTAAGAATCTCATCCGATCTTGCTTAGGCTAGAAGATTGTTATATATATATGTGCTCTATGATGAAAGGGCATGTGAACATAGATGAGATAGTTATGCTTCCTTTCCATTTGTCAAGTAATTGTAGAATTCCAAGTATAAATGCTCCCTTTCTTGGAAAAGAAAGAAAACGGTGATGATTCTTATACAAACAATTGTCCACAATCCACATATATATATATATATATATATACATATATATAAAGAATTGCACCTTGTTCCACAATCCACATATATATATATATACATATATATATACATAATTTGCTATTAATTTGAAAGAAAAAAACACGAAACTAAGTATGAGAATTAGTTGTTATTTTAGTAATATTTCTCCACAAAATGTTGGATAAGTCTCGTATTCGAATTTCTAATAACTGATCATTGGTTGGGTCTGGGTGTATACGTATCTCATCCGTGTATGACTTTTCTCATTTGTCAAAAAGTGTCTTTCTTTCACCTCTGTTTCCTTGCAGTACAAGTCAAACGTTCTATTTCCTCTTCAAGTTGGTCATTCATGGCTATTTCAAGCTTCTAGCGGTCTAAATAAGGTAACCATTTCAATGTACAACAGAGTGTGTTAATATACAATGTGTAAAGATTGATTATTTATTGGACTAGGCTTTTTAGAAGTTCCATGGACATTACAGAGCAATTGATCGAATATTAATAACTGAGTATTTATAATTCATAATGTGTCAAAAAGTATTCTTCTTCATCTGTTTCCTTACAGTCAAAGAGTGAAAACCTCCAGTCTTTCTATTTACTGATCCGGTTAATCGTTCACAGCTCCTCCAAGCTTCTAGTAGCCTAGGTATGATGGAAAATTCTAATATGCAGTGCTGCATACTATGCAGCTTTTTTTTTGAAAATGCAATTGCATTTGTGAAATATAATTGCCGTTCAAAATGTGTAAACTAGACATTTCAAAAATGCAATTGCCATTTCAAATAATGCAATTGTCATTTCAAAAATGCAATTGCCATTACAAAATGCAATTGCATTTCAAAATTATCAGTTTTACTTTTTCAAATGACAATTGCATTTTAAAAAAACAGGCTGCATGGTATGCAGCACTGTATATTAGACAGATCCAGGTATGATTACTATTTTGAAGTCTTGAACATATATCTCTGTTGATGGTTCCTTTCCTTTATTTTAGGTATGAAGTTATTTTTAAGGGAAACAACAGAGAAACCAAATGTTCTGTTGCCCAAGATCAAAACCAATATTTGAAGAGGAACAAACCGGAAAAAATAAGAACAAGAGATGATGGCTGAATGGAAACACTTGACTACTCAAAAACAGAACCTAATACAAAGGATCGAGGGCTGCACGTTTAGTCTGTTGGTGTACAGATGAGAATTGTAGAGACCAAGGACAAATCTAAACACATGAGAATTGTAGAGACCTCCAGCAAAAGACAACGTAGGAAATAACAGAAAATTAAAGACACACAAGATTTTTCAAATTCCAAAAAGAACTTTAATCTTAACACTTTTCATATTCAGATCGAGCTGCACAAGTACAATGTGTGATGATTCAAGGATATTTATTCGGGTCAGATTCTGCCTTTTTCGCTATATATCTACTGCCTGTCTTGAAGTTCTATCGAGCTTCTGGCAAGCTAATGGTGACTGCATTGTTGGAAAACCGGGTAGATGATTGACAAGAAGAACCAACAGCACATGAATTACTACTATCTGTTGAAAATGCAGGTTCTTTGGACGGTGGAAGCATTGTGGCTTCATTGCCCAGCATGAGAATTACCGAAGACATTGTTGGTCGATCAGCTGCAGCTTCTTGAACACACAAAAACGCTATGTGCATACACCTTAAGGCTTCATGAGGCCGACACGTTTCCCTTATTGATGCATCAATCACCTCCATTGCTTTACCTTCTTTCCATAATTTCCATGCCTAATATATATATAAACCCATCAATCTTGCATCATTGTTTTCTTAAATTTGAAGCTTATAAAGTTGTAGTCAATGACAAAGCTAATTAACAGCTACAATTCTTCTTATAGATACTAACTGCAATTTTGTAAGGTTTCCTTTTTCGGGAACAAATGAAGTAAACTTGAATTTCTAATAACAGTCCAGAAGAATAGCTAGAATATCACTTACCCATCCAGCAAGAGTTAGTGGTTGTTGAAAACGATAGACAGAAGCATTCCTTTTCCCACTTATAATCTCCAACACCAACACTCCAAAACTAAATACATCCAGTTTCTCGGAGAAATGGCCATAGCGTGCATACTCAGGTGACATGTAACCGCTGCATGAATTACCAGTATAGAAGGGCGCAATATTAGTGATTTCATAAGGTTTAAATGATTTAAGTCATATGCTATATTTACTTACTATGTCCCAACAACCCTGTTGGTATTTGCTTCAGTTTGATTTATCTCGAAAATCTTTGCCATTCCAAAGTCTGAAATTTTGGGATTCATTTCTCCATCCAATAAAACATTACTTGCCTTTAGGTCCCTATGAATGATTTTCAATCTGGAGTGCTTGTGGATATAAAGTACTCCTTGAGCAATACCTTCTATAATTCGAAAGCGTTTACCCCAATCCAATTTTGTATTTTCAGATGTATCTGATTGGACAAACCATGAAGAAGAATTACTATCAATAGAATTAATTCATCACAGACATCATCAATGTTATCAAAAGAATGAAATCACAGAAGTGATGAGCATATACCAAACAAGAATTTGTCCAAACTTCGATTAGGCATGTACTCCAAGATTAATATCATTTCTTCCTCTTCAATACAGCAGCCCAAGAGCCTAACAAGATTGGTATGTTGAAGCTTGGCTATAAGTTTTAACTCATTCATGAACTCTTGATGCCCTTGCCCGGACTTCTTTGACAGTCTTTTAACGGCTACTTCTTGGCTTTCAGTTAAAATCCCCTGTAAAGGAAGAAAAATACGACACAAAGAGAACCACATCCTTATGAATGAAACTATTAAAATGCAAAATATTTTTGCATATTTATGATGGACTCTGTACTTGCAAAATTTAGATGTACCACAGAGTGGAAGTGTCACCTTATAAACAGGGCCGAATCCTCCCTCTCCAAGTTTATTAGCCTCAGAGAAGTTGTTTGTAGCAGCTAATATGCTCCTTAAACTAAAGACTGGTAGTTCTGCATCATTATTTCCATCTCCAGTACTAAAGTTCCTTATAATCTCACTATATGCCCTGTTACAGTGTTATAGTTAGAGCATTACTTAAATCGATCTGTGTGTGACACAGAGAGAGTGTGTTTCGGCAAACTAGCAATACCTTTTCTTTCCCAAAGTTCTCTTCCATAACAAATATGCGAACAATATAGTAAGCAATCCTCCTGTTGCTGAGACTATTGCTGTTACAAGAGCGATATAATTCTTTTTGGTATTGCTCTTTTCGGGCAAACCCACAACCGAATCCATTGCCAAACCGAAAATACAAGAAATGGCACCCTCACTTTCAGAGTCAATATTGATCATACCACCTGCGTAGAGAATTGTAAAGATCCAACAATCTCTAGAGTGAGAAGTGTTACCATCAAGGGTGATCAACTGTGCCTGAATCTTAAAGCCGGCCGCCACGCATGCATCGCAGGATGAGCGATCAGTGAGGTCAGGCTTGCAAGCCGAGTCAAGGTCAGTGGTCTGGTTAAACTTGGAGACCCAATCCTGGGAAGACTCAATTTGGGCACAGCAATTGGGGCTGGTGACAAATTGTAAAGGGTCAAAGCAATAAGACACAAGATTAGAAGGGAGGGAGAGAGAGGTGAGCTTGGACTGGTAGCTTTGGAGGCAAGAATTTGAGGTGGCCATGTTGGGGAGTAGGAAAAAAGTTGTGGCTTTGAGGTGTTGAGCAAGGCCTATTCCCAAGAGAGACAGGAGGGCACGACAACATGGGATGTAGGTGGTGTCCGTTTGGGGGGGTTTAGGAGGGGCTCGGAAGTTTTTACATGTTGAGGAGTTGAAGGGGATTCTAAGAACGTAGCTAAGATCCATGGGGCATGTTGTTCTGTTGCTATTTATATTTGGAGATTGAGTAGTAGAGAGAGGAAGTAGTGAGAGAAACACCAACAAAAACCCACTTACTTTCATGACTTCCATTCTCTGTAGTAGAATGAATGACCAAAATTCGATTTCCATAATCTGATGTCTAGGCATATGTCTTTTGCTCAGTTAACAGACGGAAATTAAAGTTTTCTCGTATTCATGCTTGCGCAGAATGCCTGTGAATTACAGAATTTCCGGTGAATTACAAGTATAAAGTCACCGAGTTGACTTCGCTACAACAAAACACTGACACGTGGATATGGAGCACACTGATGTCAGCTATGCCGGGTGGCATTTGATTACAGTACTGACTCATCCACTACTTAATAATACTGGGCTGATCTACTCTTGGGCCTGATATAATGGGCTGGTCCTAAGATCACATCCTCAGTGAAAGTTTTTAGCAGTGGCTAAAAGTCATGAGGATAAAAAAATTTCACTTCTCAATAGAAGTCAAAATGAAGAACATGAGCTAAATACCTTGGCACTTAACTCCTCAATAGATGAGCAAACTAGGAGTTTGGTCTAGTCATATATTCCTCTCCACAATGTCGGCTGAGGTTACAATTTCAACCCCTTATTACTCTTCAGATATAAGAAAATACAATGTTATAATTAAGGACCACCCCGGCTCTTAAACAAAAACTTGTTATGGAAAACTGTAACAAAAGCAGATTGCTATACGTCTAACTTTGAATGTGTTGAGGAAAGGAAACATTGTTGAACGCCTATCTATCGAGCTGCTGGCAAACTAACAGTGAGTGCATTGTTTGAATAAGTGGTAGGTGTTTGAGAAGAAGAAGAAGAAGAACCAACAGCACTGAAATTCCTATTTGTTGAAAAAGCAGGTTCTTTGGAGGGTGGAAGAGATGTAGCTTCAGTTCCCTGCAACACGTGAATTACCGAATCCATTGCTGGTCGATCATGCATCTGAAGATTCTTGAACGCACAAAAGTCCTACATGGATACATCTTAAAGCTTCATGAGCTCGGAATGTTTCTCTCGATGATCTTATTGATGCATCAATCACCTCCATTCCACTTCCTTCTTTCCATAGCTCCCATGCCTAAGAAATAATATACAAAGCAATTCATAAGTCATAATCGATCGATCTTCAATTATTGCATGTATATTTGGAACCTTCTAGTTACTGCAAATTTGTGAGGCTTTTTACTTACCCATCCAGCAAGAGTTAGTGAATGTTCAAAACGATAGAAACTGACGTGTTGTATAGTCTAGCTTATAAAAACGTGCCTATATGCTTGTCAAAAATGTGTGGATGTATAGATTAAGACCGGGGAATGTCGTACCCAAGGGATTGGAGGACCCAAAATCCCTATAGGTGATGTGTAACTAAGTGATTCTAGCACATGAAATGGTGAGACTAGAGATGGATTATGTACTGTGAAATGGATTATATGCAGTGTGTGAGTGTACTGTTTTCAAATGGTGTCACTCTTGGGTGACAAAGATCAAACCAACTCCTCAAGTAACACAAACTAACAAGTAAGAACACAAGTAAAATGCTTGAAATGATTAAAGTGTTGAGAGTGTCAAGCTCAACAAATATGTGATTTTTGATTGATTTAAATTGGAAAACGATTGGGGTTTCAGGTCAACTCCAACCCAATCTGATGAATAACAACATTCAGGAACATGCACAATGATCTAGCCAATGATCAAACCCCCTTCCCTTTACCATTTTAAGGTTCTAGGAACGATTCTTAAAAGACTACTTTGAGCCGTATTATGGACATCAAAGACTTCCTAATCCAATTACCTAAGCCTCGTTAAAGGTCCCCAAGTAATTAAATAGGCATAGGGTGCCAAGAATCAGGATTCAAACAAGATAAACATTACATTCAATCTCATCATGCTCAATGCCAAATACTTAAGAGAATAAGTTAATAGCAAAAACTCTTAACCAATTAAGTTTAACACATGCTAGAACTATCAATTCCTAAACAAGCATCTTACATAATTGGATTCTAGCAAAGAACAAATCCATAGACTGAATCAATGAGCAGGATATGTTCAAGAATAATCATCAAACATCATCATGGGCTAGAGCACACAACCCTAGCCCCCAACCTTAAGGACTACTCACACATACTTGAAGTATACATCATGAATACACATATGAACATATGGAAAATCTAAATAAAAATAAAGAGAGAGTTGAGAAATTCTCAATGACGAAATCCAGCAGCTCTTGATGTCTCAAGTGTGATGCTAGCTCCCTCCTCTTCACTCCTTTTAGCTTCCAAGTCTCCCAATGTTTGCTCCTTGATACTTCTTGATGTCTCCAGAGGAAATGTGCAATGGATGAGATGGAATGGTGGTGAAAGTTGGTTTCCTAAACAGATTAATGTCTTAGGAACAACTTCCGTGAAGGACTCCAGGTGATTTGGATGGTGGAAGATAGTGGAAATTGAAGAACAACTCGGGCGTCTGGACGTCCCTGCGTGGTGTCCGGACGGATAATAGTATGGGCAGGTTTTTGGAAGGCCTGAGAGAATTTTTGGCAATTTTTCTTGGGGGTTGCGTGAATGATCTTCCTGGCTCCTCCCAGCCCCCTATCCTCTGTCTCCCCTCCTTTCTTGTCAGCTTCCATGTGTCAACCTCTCCTCCAAAGCCAAGGATAAGAAGACAATTCCAAATTCTCTTAGTCACTACCATTTTTATCATGATAAGATGGTGATGGCTGCATTGATTGCCAATATAGACAGCTGGTGATTGAAGTGCACCACGCCAGGTGGTGGTCGTCCGATGGTTGTGCCGCCGGTTGTGGCGATGGTTCGTTGAAAAGTCGCCGGAGTTCGGAATTTGCAATAGAAACTTCCAGAATGCAACGCTTGAGTATAGATAACCGCTACACCTTTATTTAACCTATTAACATGAAAACACAAGTTAAACATAACAATAAGCTCTTAGATTATTATAATCCAAGTAATTAGAAACGTTCTTAGCACGTAAAATACAAGCTAATCAGAAACTAGCATTCTTCTTTCCACTTACGATCTCTAACAACAAAACCCCAAAGCTAAAGACATCTGATTTCTCTGAGAAATGACCGTAGCGAGCATACTCAGGTGACATGTAGCCGCTGCACTAACGACAGAGAAATTAGCAATAGCAGTTATTACAAAAGGTTTTAGAAGATGAATGAAATCATGCGCTACAAATACTTACTAGGTCCCAACAACTCTGTTGGTATTTGCTTCAGTTTGATTTATGTCAAAAATCTTTGCCATTCCAAAGTCTGAAATTTTGGGGTTCATTGTTCCATCCAATAAAATATTACTTGCTTTTAGATCCCTGTGAATGATTTTTAATCTTGAGTACTTGTGGATATAAAGCAATCCTTGAGCTATACCTTCTATAATTCTAAAGCGTCTACCCCAATCCAATTTTGTCTTTTCAGCTGGATCTGCATCATGAAGAAGAATGACTCTTTTTTTTTTTGGCATTCCATAAGACTAGCAACCAAATTTAAATTAACAATATTATCAAAGAATTTTAGTAAAAATGAGCATATACCAAACAAGAATTTGTCCAAACTTCGATTTGGCATGTACTCATAGATCAATATCATTTCCTCTTCTTCAATGCAGCAACCCAATAGCCTAACAAGATTGGTATGTTGGAGCTTGGCTATAAGCTTTAACTCATTCATGAACTCCTGATGTCCTTGCCCGGATTTCTTAGACAGCCTTTTTATGGCTACTTGTTGATTTTCAGACAAAATCCCCTGTAAAGTTGGAGAAAATTCGAGACAAACAGAACACCTACTTACAAATTAATTAGAATAAATTAAGGAAACTACCAAATTACAGAAGACATTATAATATTTATGAAGAAAATGATTGCGTTCTCAATGGAAGCACAGAGTGGAAGTGTCACCTTATAAACAGGGCCGAATCCTCCCTCTCCTAGTTTATTCGATTCAGAGAAGTTATTTGTAGCCACTAATATACTCCTTAAACTGAAGACTGGTAATTCTGTATCATTCTCTCCACCACCAGCACTAAGTTTCCTTTTAGGTTCACTAACAATCCAAAATTATTGTTAGTTCAGTGTTTCTTTTGATTACTAGAATATGTTTGTATGAAGAGAAAGAATGGTAGAAAGTACCTTCTCTTTTCCAAAGTTTTCTTCCACAAGAAATAGCCAAAAACTATTGTAAGCAACCCTGCTGTTGCTGAGACTGTTGCAATTACAATGGTTCGCTTTCTACCTGCAAAGAAAAGAAAAATACATATCCGGTTGAGCAATGGCTCAAAGTTATGGTCACCCACCACACACCAATAATCATATATTCTCTTTACTAACTTTTAAGATTCCTATAATCAGAAGCTGCTATTCTGATGTATAGAGTTCTTCCATTGTCATCCGCCCAGAGATCTCCTTTCCAAGTTGAACATTCAGAAGAAGAGCTGGTATAACCATAAGCAGTGCAATTGCAATCATTTAAGCAAATTGATTCACAGTCATCAATACTGTAAACATCCTGAAACTGTTTATCTGCAGATGATAGCCTGCTAGTCATTTCTATAAACCGGTCACTCTTCCCATTAACACTGCCACACTGCTGCCTGGTTTTTCTTGAACATCCAACAGAGTAATCCTGCAAATCCCACCGGGTTGCTGACTTTGGCTCAAAACCCATCAGGCAATTACAGAAGGGCAAGGAATTCTCATCGCATCTACTAAATGCCCCACATAGATCATAAACTTGACATTGTTTTCTTGGTTGAGACCAAAACAAATTCCATTGCTTGGAATTTTCCAGCCATGTCATTTGCCGAATCTGACCCGAGGTATACATCACTAATCGAGATATTTTCTTAGGATCATAAAGAGAATAGGTGAAATAACTTTCATTTTCATTTGTAACATAGCTGTAATTGAAGATATAGTTAAGCCTCATCTCAGGAACACCACTGAAAATACGATTGTTTGCATCCCAAGATCCACTGGTCCAATACTGTTTAGACCTATTCCACATTAGGATATATGAGTTGCTCCCAGTTGGGTCTAGCTCAAGAGAGAATTTGCCTGGTGCAGGATCCTCAGAATTTTTCCATGAAGTCAGAATTTGGGTTTGTTTGGTAACACTATTGAATCCAATTCTACTTCCTGGTAGAAAAGTATGGGCTGGATGGTCAAAACTTTGCCATAAATTAAGGCTGGGAGGAACCAGACTCAGGTGACAAGGTTTCCATCATCTAAAAGAACTGCTTGTATGGAAGTACCTGAGGTGATGTTGGAAGCCACATTTGTAGACCAAATTGGAGTGTTGGACTCATTAAAGAGTACTAAATTACCATCTGAGATCCTCAGTAGTGAGGAAAATCTATCAAAGACTGGTTCTTCCCTGTTTGCCACCCAGACTATCGAGTCTATGGATATTAGTTGCTTGGAGTACCACATGCCTATGTAGTAGTTTGATGAATTACCTGGTTTGAAGAAACCCAACTCAAATTTCCCACCAGCTGAAACAATGGTTTGATCACCAGAGAGAGACCGGTTTGCTGTGATGGTGTCAGCTCCAAGGCAGAGATGGGTCTTGAGGCATAGGCATAGGCATAACAAAAGAAAGGAAAGCATCAACTTAATTGGGTTGCTCATGCCCATGGATTGGCTGCACAAAAACTTCCCAGACAAGCTGGATTATGCAATGCTCAAATCCACCGGTAGTCAAACTACCTTTCTTCCCTAGGAGGGACAAGGCCAAGACTTTTCATTGTTAATATTATGAATAATTTATTAATTTTGGCCACATAATTAATAATTTTGACACAAGGTGTTATCATACTTGGCACCATAATTATTATGATGATTTTCGACTATACTATTAAGTATTAACATTAATGAATGGTTAGTCTAACATTGACTTCTATTCCAGCTCTGCTAGCTTGTGCTTATGTATCTCTCTTTGTCTTTGGCTCTCTAAGAGCTGTTCACGGGCATTGATCAGTGAGATGATACATTCTTTCATAATTATAGTATGGTAATCAACCAGATATTTGAGAGAAAAACACAATGTTAGGCTTTGCCAAAAGGCTTCCTTTGTGAGTTCTTGTGTACAATAGATTGTCAAATTTTTGCACTATTGATAGTCAACATCTGTCAGTGTTTTTCTTTTTCCTTTTTTATCTAACCTTAAACGTTTTGACTTTTGAGGAAAGCAGACACTATTAAACCTCTATCGAGCCAACTGGTGACTGCAACAACTGGAAGGAGAAGAGCCAATAGGACTAGGATACTTATGTGCTGAAAACCAATAACAATAGTTAAGCTCACGTATATCTTGAAGCTTGAAGGACTGTTGGCTAGTATTATGCCCTTTTTTTTTTTCTTTTGTGGTGGCAAATGGCCGGTTTGTAGATTAGCTAAAGTTTGAGAGTAGTGTAACAAAAAAAAAATACAAAAAAGGTTTGAGACTAGCTAGGCGACCCTAGCTAGGCAATCAAGTAAAGCTGAATGATCATTAGATCCGGTAAGAACTTGAGAAATGAAACAACTTATAATGTATGCAACTTCTGGTGAAATGAAACAAAGACTTGTCATTCAATTCTATTCATATATATTTTCAGGTGAATACATGCTGTTTGTGCTGTACCATTAAAACTAGAAGCTTAATCACATATGTGAGTTAAGATGTTTGATCAGCTTGGTATATACGTTCCTGAATTGGACAACATAAACTCTGGAGCGCAATTCAAGCAATTAAACGATTGACATAAAATTTTGATCAGCTTGGTGTATTTTGTTGGAAGATTTGCCACCGATTGACATCAAACCTCTATCGACCTTCAAGGGTACTAATGGTGACTGTATTGACGGAAAAAATTGTTGGTGGTTGAGAACCAGCAGCACGTGAATTCCTGTGTGTTGAAAATGCAGGTTCTTTGGAGGATGGAAGTGTTGTACCTTCGTTGACCTGCAACATATGAACTACAGAAGACATTGTTGGTCGATCAGCTGGGGCTTCTTGAACACACAGAAACCCTACATGGATACACCTTAAGGCTTCATGAGGCTGACATGTGTCTCTTACTGATGCATCAATTACCTCCATTCCTCTACCTTCTTTCCACAATTTCCATGCCTTAAGATTCAACATATAAACCCATTAACCTTGCTTGACTATTCAGCATACTCATTAACTCATATATGAATTTCCATTTTCAAAATCAAACTAAAAATGAACCGAAAGTAGCGCCACTAAACTTTTTAAACAAAATGGTTATTGAGATTGGTTTTAGAATTTTTTTCTTGTATACTCCTGTCCTAGCCAACTAATACTGCTTATAGTTAAGCAATTTTGCAGGGTTTTTCTTTCAAGGCACAAAAGGAATAAACAAGAGTTTCAAATTTCAGTCCCAAAAAAATAAAATAAAAAACCAAATAGAATCCCCAATACTTACCCATCCAGCAAGACTTAGTGAATGCTCATAACGATAGAAAGAAGCATTCTTCTTTCCACTTATAATCTCCAACAACAGTACTCCAAAGCTAAACACATCCGATTTCTCCGAGAAACGGCCATAGCGTGCATACTCAGGTGACATGTAGCCGCTACAGGAATTAATATGGTAGAGAAGTAATTAGTACAATAGTACGTGATGCAATAATGTTTAATACATGAATGAACTTATGTGCTTAAATATGAATTAATTAATAAATGCTTACTATGTTCCAACAACCCTGTTGGTATTTGCTTCAGCTTGACTTATCTCGAAAATCTTTGCCGTTCCAAAGTCTGAAATTTTGGGGTTCATTGCTCCATCCAAAAGAACATTACTTGCTTTTAGATCCCTGTGAATGATTTTCAATCTGGAGTACTTGTGGATATAAAGTACTCCTTGAGCTATACCTTCTATTATTTGAAAGCGTCTACCCCAGTCCAATTTTGAATTTTCAGATGGATCTAATTGGACAAAGCATGAAAAAGAATGACTATCAAAATAATAATTGGGCCAGAAAAAAGGGAATGAGAAGTTTGAAGGGAATGAGCATATACCAAACAGAAATTTGTCCAAACTTCGATTGGGCATATATTCATAAACCAGTATCAGTTCCTCATCTTCAACACAGCAACCCAACAGCCTAACAAGATTGGTATGTTGGAGCTTGGCTATAAGTTTTAACTCATTCATGAACTCTTGATGCCCTTGCCCGGACTTCTTTGATAGCCTTTTCATGGCTACTTCTTGACCATCTAAAATCCCCTGCAGTAGAAGAATCAAAAGCCAACACAAAGAAGTTCTTAACAAATGAACAAAGAAATTACCATTCTGATGAGAAAAAAAAAATAATAAACAAAGGAGTTGTATTCAAAAATGAGTACTCGGAAGTTTCACCTTGTAAACAGGACCAAATCCTCCCTCTCCCAGTTTATTAGCTTCAGAGAAGTTATTTGTAGCAGCTAATATACTCTTTAAACTAAAGAGTGGTAGTTCTATATCATTCTGTCCACCTCCAGCAATACCATTTCTTAAAGTCTCACTATACTCCCTGTTTCATTATTATTGTCAGAGCAAAGTTGATTTGTTTGTTTGCATTATAGAAACAGAGGTAAAGTGGTAGAACTGTGGAAGTACCTTCCCTTTCCCCAAGTTTTCTTCCATAAGAAATAGCCAAAAATTATTGTTATCAACCCTGCTATTGCTGAGACTATTGCAATTACAAGGGACCTCTTCAAGGAATTACCATGAGGAACACCTGCAGAGAAAAAAAATAGAATTTGGAGTGGACCAATAAAAATGATAACTCCAAGTAATGTGACTTATATGATGCTGAAAATATCAAATAATGAAACCATACCTTGAAGGCGAACATAAATATTTGGGCCAAGAGTTTGATTCTCTACAACATCCATCAAGTCACCAAACCATGTCAAGCATTTCCCGGCACTACTGCCTTCTGTCGAATTTACATAAGCATAAGCTGTGCAAGAACAATTCTGATTACATTCAGATTTACACTCAATGATACTCCTATTGTCTAACAGGACAGATTGATCTGGTAGTTTTAACCTTTCAAACTTTTGAAAGTACCCTTCTGTTTGGTTATCACATCTCAAAGGCAACGGCTTTTCCCTAACGCAGCCACCGGACCAATTCCCCATATCCCATCGTTTCTGAAACTTGGGTCTAAAACCTGTCAAACACTTGCATGGTGATGAGAGGGTAAGGGTTTCATTTCTATGACAGGATCCATAGGGACCGCAACGAGCATAAAAATCACAGTTATCAACAGGCTGCTTCCACAATGAAAACCATGTTTTACTGTTGTGCATCCATAGCAGCAGCTCATCCTGCCCATTTGGATTTAACCAGAACCTCAATTTTACTGAGCTATTCGAGGTGCCATAAGTAAGATAAGCCTCATCAGAATCAAAGTTATATGTAAGGAAATAGGCGGTTCCATTTGTAGATGGTTCATTTTCTCCATCGACAGTCGAGGCTGTGTTGGTCTCCTTGCCAGTGTACAAAGTGCTTCTCACATATGGAGTGTTTTCATTCCATGTAAAAAATTGTGCTGGACCTTTTGGATCAATGCCTAAGGTGAACTTTCCGGGCTGTGGATCATCTACTGCTGCCCATGAAGTAAGGCGCCTTTGTTGGCCAGTCCTTTTGTTCAAGCTAATCTTCATGCCAGGCAACATTGTATCCGAGGGATGATCAAAGCTCTCCCACAAAGTGTCGTTCCCAGATCGCAGAACAAGGTTTCCGGTATCCATTAGTAAACCAGTTGTGCTATTCTTTGCAGCAGCAGACACTGATACATTAGAAGACCAAACCATAACTTTACGAGCCTCGTCCAACACCACAAGATTTCCATCATCGCCGAGTGTGAAAACACCTGGAGAATCAAGTGGGGATTCTCTGTTAGCAACCCATACTATTGCTGTGTTTGATGGGACTGTGTTGTACCATATACCAAGGAAGTACTTGCTAGAATTTTCAGGACTGAAGAAGCCTAATGCAAAGGTCCCATTGAAAGAAGGCAAGGACTGGTTTGCACTGATAGATTTCCCCGGTACTAAGTTGTCTGGGCTGGTACAGAATGAAAGTATAAGAGATATATATGAGTAATATATGTAACAAGATAACCAAAGTGCTGCACCATTCAAAGACAGAGGGACAGAGAAAGATGAAAAAGAAGTAAGAAGAAGATAGTTCAGAATGATCAATTATCAGAAAACCGTAAAACACATGATCAATTATTAGGAACATCTAAACAACATGATCAAAGATTAGGAACACTAAATTATCAGAAATATAATGTTTAATCAGGTACTTTAGAGTGACAGTTCAGAATGATAAACATAAAATATATTCACATGGACTTTAGAGTGACAGTTCAGAATGATAAACATAAAATATATTCACATGGACACCAACCCAGCAATTAATCAAAATAATAAGGAATTTAATCAAGCATTACAAATAGAAGTTTGGCAGGATGGCATCGGCAATTTGCCACTAAATCACCAACAACGAAGAGAAAAAGATAGATTATTAATTTATCTGCTTTTCTAAATAATAATACTTAGCTTAGGTGAACTTGGCATTTGTTTTTATCACCAAATGCAATAGTATGAAGTATAAAAATTTAGATATAGTTTCAAAGATTAGGAACCCGAACAATATAAAGCAAATGAATGAAGCTAAGCTTTACTTACCTTGATGAGGGGCAAAACGTCACCGTATAATCAGTTCCTTTAGTACACGTAAACATGCTCGTAGCAT
This sequence comes from Rubus idaeus, assembly GCA_030142095.1. Lineage (NCBI taxonomy): Eukaryota > Viridiplantae > Streptophyta > Magnoliopsida > Rosales > Rosaceae > Rubus > Rubus idaeus. The sequence continues at coordinate 37,763,512 of CM057970.1, forward strand.
CGTCGAATGAGTTGCTATACGACTTGGGACAAGCAGCCTTAAAAATCTGGGAATAAACCGACTGCCTACAAGTGGAGGGTGACCCATACGGGGGCCTACAACAGTAGTCAGCGCTCTGAAACGCCTGACACGCCGTCCTGCACGCGCTTCCATTACTGGACGTCAACTCACTCGGGCACTGCAGGTTCAGATCCGTGGAGCACCCGGTCCAAGGGCACTGACCCGACCCCCCAGTCCCTTCCACGATTACAGGCAAGTTGTACCCGTCGACGAGGCTGACGTCATAGAAGTCCAGACCGCCGAAGCCGTCGAGACTGAACTCCACCAAAGTAACGGGCGGGACTCCTCCTGCGCCGTTGCATTCAACAGTGCCGGAGCCGCAGTCGCCGGTTTGGCACGACCAGGACCCGGATTCGTTGAAATTGCAGCCAGTTCGGCCCCAGAAACGGCCAGCCCACCCGGTCGGCGCTCGGAATGTACTGTTAGATTGTCTCGGGAGCTCGAATCCTGTGCTGTCGAGCCTAGATCTGTTGGAGCTTGTGAAAATTCCGGGCCAAACGGTGTAGTCACAACTGTTGACTACCGTGAATGTAGCACCTGAAACGCCTGCAACACACGAACGAAACGTTTCTGATCGAGTTTGTTAGTGGAAAAGAGTGGGAGAAATGAGAAGTTGAGAGAGACCCAGAAGAATTAATAGAAAACCCATGAAGACATGTAAGTTCGAGAGAGACCCAGAAAAATTGATATGGAGCAGAGTGAGTGAAAGATTGAAGCTTTACCTTTGGAAGTGACCAGTAAGAGAAGAAGGCTGAGAATGAAGTATGAGTGATCCATTTTTATGTTGATTTTCGTGTGAACAAAATGGGGTTTTGGGAAGGAGGTGTATACTGTTGAGTGGGATAAAATGCAAGCGTTTACGGCGAATGATCGAGGAGGAAGGGTGAGCATGAGCGGAGTGATTTTGATTCTGGGTCTTCTGATATAGGCACAAGAACTCAAGAGGTTTGTTTTTGTTATCCAAATATCCATGGTTGCAAAACTTCAATTTGCAGGCTTGCTCCTCATAGAGGAACCAAAGTCAAGTCGTTTAAGTCGCATGCGACCAACGTCTTTCTCACTCTCCATTGCCATTGCCCATTGACCACGTCAATCATATTTGGCTAAGTCATTAAAATCGGAAAGCATGCTTAAACTTTGGTTAGTTTTAGTATAACCATGAAATGGCTACACAAATTGTCCAAAAAAAAAATTGAAATGGCTACACAAAAGAGTCGAGAAAACTATATAACGGATTTTAGTAATTGGATACAGAAGAGGGATTTGGGCGGGATGTCAAGTAGTGGCTTCAGCCCAATGTTAAATAATTGATGCATGTGTGAAATTCTTGCACTGTTGGTTTTTATTTTGTTTTTTTTGGAAAAGGACTTGCACTGTTGATTATTCGTACTTGTTACAATAATTGTCTTCTTCCTTTAATTTCACACATGCAAGAACAAAATAAAAACCAACAGTGCATGAGACGGGCATGTACATACTTATGTTCTCTCTTATCTCTGCGGCTTTCTATCCATCTTAATTGTGAAAAAAAAATATATATATATATATATATATATTGTTATATATAGCTAACACAATGTGTTTAGCAAAGGAAACATTATAGAACATCTACCGAGGTTCTGGTAAACTAATGGTAATTTCATTATGGGAAAACCTGGTAGATGAACCAACAGCATTGGGATTCCAAAGTGTTGAAAATGCAGGTTCATTGGAAGGTGGAAGTGATGAAGCTTCATGGCCCTGCAGCATAAGAATTACGGAGGACATTGTTGGTCGATCAGCTGCAGCTTGTTGAACACACAAGAGCCCTACATGCATACACCTTAAAGCCTCATGCGACGGGCATGTTTCCCTTATTGATGCATCAATCACCTCCACTCCTCTTCCTTCTTTCCATAACTCCCATACCTAAAATATAATTTGACACATTTATAAACCCATTAATCTTGCATCACTTTTCACCTACTAATTATAATTTGAACCTGCTGACAGTTAAAACGAAAGGATAAACTATAAGTTGTAATACTTACCCATCCAGCAAGAGTAAGTGAATGATCAAAAATAGCATTCTTCCTACCACTTACAATCTCTAGCAACAACACTCCAAAGCTAAATACATCCAATTTTTCAGAAAAATGGCCATAGAGTGCATATTCAGGTGACATGTAGCCGCTGCATGAGTGGCAAACAAATAAGATATATAGTGATTCCAGAAGGTTTGGTACATGAATGAAATATAATATAGGCTTACTATGTCCCAACAATCCTGTTGGTATTTGCTTCCGTTTGATTTATGTCGAAAATCTTTGCCATTCCAAAGTCTGAAATTTTGGGGTTCATTGTTCCATCCAACAAAATATTACTTGCTTTGAGGTCTCTGTGAATGACTTTCAATCTAGAGTACTTATGGATATAAAGTACTCCTTGTGCAATACCTTCTATAATTCGAAAACGGGTACTCCAATCCAATTTTGAACTTTCAGATGGATCTGATTAGACAAAACACGAAGAAGAATGACTAATTAACTTGTCCCAGAAATCAACAATATTTATCAAAGAATTAATATTAGAAGTAAAGAGCATATACCAAACAAAAACTTGTCTAAACTTCGATTAGGCATGTACTCGTACATCAGTACCCTTTCCTCCTGTTCGATACAGCAACCCAAGAGCCTTACGAGATTGGTATGTTGGAGTTTGGCTATAAGCTTTAACTCATTCATGAACTCTTGATGTCCTTGCCCAGACTTGGTGGCTAGCCTTTTTATGGCTACTTCTTGATTTTCTGTTAAAATCCCCTATAAACTTAAACTAATCAAAATTATGAGGATTGAAGAGCAATGCACTTGCATTTAAATTGAGCATAATATGGAACTCTCACCTTATAAACAGGGCCGAATCCACCCTCTCCTAGTTTATTAGCTTCAGAGAAGTTGTTTGTAGCAGCTAATATACTCCTTAAACCAAAATGTGGCAGTTCTGTATCATTTTTTCCACCTCCAACACGAACATTCTTGATAGTCGTCTCACCACACTTCCTCCTATACTCCCTGTTTTAATACCATTGTTAGAGCTTCATTTGGTTGCATACCTTGAATCTATGTTACTGAACGCGAGAGAGAGACAAAAAGAGATAGAAATGTAGCAGTACCTGCCCTTTCCCAAAACTTTCTTCCCTAAGAAATAGCAAAAAGTTAATATAATCAATGCTGCTATTGCTGAGGCTATTGAAATTACAAGGGGCATCTTCAAGGAATCATCCGAATGACCCTTACCAGCTACAATGAAAAGAAAACAATAAAAATAATGTCTCCAATTAGTAATTGAAAATTATGATTGTTATACTATAATGCTGATCTTGTAAAACTATATATCGAGTCTAATCTCAGCTACAAATGTCTACTAAGAATTTTAATTGACATTATCCATGCAGCAAATAGAAGAAACTTCCAAACATACCTTGATCGGAGCGATGAACGCGAATAAAAATATTGTTCCCTAGGGTGTGATTTGCTACAAGATCAATCAAGTTACCAAACCATGTCAAACATCTCGCAGTCCTTTCTCCTGTCGCATTCACATAAGCATAAGCTGTGCAAGAACAGTTCTGATAGCATTGAGATTCACACTCGCTCATACTCTTATTGTTTAAAAGAACAGCATGATCTGGTAGTTTCAACCCTTCAAACTTTGAAAACACTTCTGATCCGCTATCACATGTCAGTGGCTTTTCCCTGACACATCCACCAGCCCAATCCCCCAGATCCCATTGTTTCTGAATTTTGGGTATAAAACCTGTCAAACATTTACATGGGGATGAGAGGGAATCATTTTTATCACAGGCACCATATGGACCACAAGGAGAATAAAAATCACATTTATGAACCGGCTCCTCCCACCATGCAAACCATTTTCCACTGTGAGCCAGCCATTGCTGCATCACAATCTGCCCAGTTGGATTCAGCAAGGCCCTCAAGCCTGCCCGGGTAGCCCTTTAGGATCAAAGCCTAAAGTGAACTTTCCGGGTTGCGGATCATCAAGGGCTGTCCAGGATGTAAGGCACCTTTGTTGGCCACTCCTTTTGTTCAAGCTAACCTTCATTTCAGGCAACAATGTATCAGAGGGATGATCAAAGCTCTGCCACAAAATGCCTTCTCCAAACCTCAGAACAAGGTTTCCGTTATTCATTAGGAAACCAGTTGTGGCATTCCTTGCAGAAGTAGATACTGATGCATTAGATGACCAGATAAGTACTTTTCTAGTCCCATCCAACACCACAAGATTTCCATCACCGCCGAGGGCAAAAATACCCGGAGAATCAAGTGGGGATTCTTTGTTAGCTACCCATACAATTGATGCTGTGTTTGGGATTGTGTTGTACCATATACCTAGGAAAAACTCGGTAGAATTTTCAGGACTGAAGAAACCTAATGCAAAGGTTCCATTGGAAGAAGTCAAGGTCTGGATTGCACTAATAGATTTGCCTGGTACTATAGTGTCTTGGCTTGTACAAATAGATGAGAGTGACACAACAATATAAAGAAAGAGCCACCTGTTGAGATTTTGGAGACCCTCCCTGTTTAGAATTCACATCGGAACTCCCCTCAAGCTGAGTATATGAACTCACAAGAAGTTTAACATTGGAAAGACCCCCTAATGTCATATGTGCAGTAGCAACATAGACAGAATAACAGAGAACAAAAAATATTCAGAAAACTTATGCACTGATTTTTCATTCAACTGAAATTGATCTACTCTAGGCTAACATTTGCCATTTATAGAGTTTCTTGATCACATCCATCCAGCTAAGGATTGGATATTTACATGATATTTCCATGTAGTAACTCTAGCATAATATCTAGATATTTCATAAAGTAAACAGTAATATCAGTGAAGGAGGACTTCTGAGTTTTCTTCTTTCCTCAGCACATGTGGGAAATCATTACTTTCAACACTCCCAGTAATGCCTTCGCCTCTTGCTTCACTTATGCTTTACTCTTGCTTTAGTCAAATACTCAACCGACATACATGCCTTTAGCTTTGCTGCAGTATCAGTCAAATGACAGACATGTCTTTGCCTTGCTGCAATATCAGCTTCCAAATGACATACCTGTCTTTAGCTTTGCTGTAGTATCAGCTTCAGTCTAAATGACAGTCATGTATTTGGCTTGCTGCAATATCAGTCTTAGTCCAAATGACAGTCATGTCTTTAGCTTTGCTGCAGTAGTAGCTTCAGACTAAATGACAGACCTGTCTTTGGTCAGCATAGGAAAGTATTAATTCTAACACTCCCCTTTAATGCTTTCCTTTGAGATTTGCTTCTTCTTGATCTTTTGACATCAGCTTCTCATTGGGGCTTCTGTCTTGACTTCAGTTTCACATTGGAACTTCTGTCGACTTCAGTTTCACATTGGAACTGATTTTTCTTCTTCGCATGACCCCTCCCTTCTTTCTCATGGCTTTACACTCATTCCGCATAGCTTCACAGTTCATGTGAGATGAACATCGTCCACAACTTGATGTTCTGGAAGTTGAAATCACCTTGATTTTCAAGAACTGAAATCTTCTTCAACCTAGATCGGAGGTCGTGATCTCTCCGCAACTGCTTGAACTAGCCTTCACCTTTTTGATACCATGTTGGATTTTTGTTGGGCCTATGATGAAAATTTACTATGCTTATGAGTATATCAACTCACAACAATCTTAAAAAACCCATTTCACAAGAGATATAACTCCTACAAAGACACTTTCATAAGATTGAATAGCTGCAGTGCAACTAAAGCACAAAAACAGAGCATAATATTCAGAGGCCATTCTAGCTTGATATTACAATCTGAATTCATTTCGCATGCAAGGTATATAAACCTTAATGTAAATAAACATTGAAAACTTTATTTCGCATGGAATTTGATAACCCGAAGAGTTCCTTCGCGAAAATCAATTTTCTGTAGTAGCAAAAAAAATGAAGAACAGAGTATATGAATATTCAGAGGCCATCTTAGCTTGATACTCACCATGAATATTCAGAGGCCATTCTAGGCTTGATACTCACCTATCTGATACTTCTAGAGAAAGAAAGAATTGATTCAAAGAGTTTCACTAAGAATATTCCTCTTATTTAGAATCAAACACTCTCTACACTCAATTTTCTTTTCTCTCTTTTTTTTTTTCTTTTCTTTTGCGTCCGCCCCAGTTGATATTGATCAACGAGGCTCTGATACCATGTTGAGATTTTGGAGACCCTCCCTGTTTAGAATTCACATCGGAACTCCCCTCAAGCTGAGTATATGAACTCACAAGAAGTTTAACATTGGAAAGACCCCCTAATGTCATATGTGCAGTAGCAACATAGACAGAATAACAGAGAACAAAAAATATTCAGAAAACTTATGCACTGATTTTTCATTCAACTGAAATTGATCTACTCTAGGCTAACATTTGCCATTTATAGAGTTTCTTGATCACATCCATCCCGCTAAGGATTGGATATTTACATGATATTTCCATGTAGTAACTCTAGCATAATATCTAGATATTTCATAAAGTAAACAGTAATATCAGTGAAGGAGGACTTCTGAGTTTTCTTCTTTCCTCAGCACATGTGGGAAATCATTACTTTCAACACTCCCAGTAATGCCTCCGCCTCTTGCTTCACTTATGCTTTACTCTTGCTTTAGTCAAATACTCAACCGACATACATGCCTTTAGCTTTGCTGCAGTATCAGTCAAATGACAGACATGTCTTTGCCTTGCTGCAATATCAGCTTCCAAATGACATACCTGTCTTTAGCTTTGCTGTAGTATCAGCTTCAGTCTAAATGACAGTCATGTATTTGGCTTGCTGCAATATCAGTCTTAGTCCAAATGACAGTCATGTCTTTAGCTTTGCTGCAGTAGTAGCTTCAGACTAAATGACAGACCTGTCTTTGGTCAGCATAGGAAAGTATTAATTCTAACACCACCCCTTCATTCTGAGAGAAAGAAGTAGTTTCAATCCTAAAACTAAGTGGCTACTAGTAATCTGACACTGAAACCGGTGAAAGTTCATACCAAAATTGTGTCTCGCTCAATTTAAACTGAGTTTCATGTCTTCTAGAGAACCTTAATTTCATAAACTTTACATTAATTCCAATTATTGGTGACAGAAATTTTTACTAGGGAGAGAATATGAGTTGAGGCGGCTAATCCACTTAATTCAAAGTTACCAACTAATCAGGGGCCACCTGCATATAATATGCTAAAAGATAGAGAAAATCCCAAAGAAGAAACATGCTTGTACATTCCTAAACAGTTCAATGAAAAGAGACAAAGTCAAAGAAAACAATTTGATAACTAATAATGACGTACCTGGGATATACTGATATACAGAAATTTGATACACCACGGCACTGACCGAGGACTGAACATTGAAATAACAAAGCTAGAGTAGGCTGTAGGCATATCAGCATATGAGCATGTGAGGAAAATTGTTTTTTCTTCTTCTTCTTCTGTTTTCCTTGCTTACTGTCAAAGGGTCAAACAGTTGGTAGGCATTTCTTACAGTCCATGGGAATTGGGAAGAAGAACCAACAAAGTGAGGTAGGCACCAATCCCTTTCAGTCAAATTCTCTTTGGCAAGAGTAAAACATCAACATGTTCGAAAGTTGAAACATCATAGTGCGCCACAAAAAACAAAAAATTACTGGGTGAAAATTTGAGATACTTTGTATTGAGGTAAAAATATAATAAATCGTGGATAAAAAATACCCATAATTCCTTTGGCACTGAAAACATAAGTTTTTTTCTTTTTTATGTTGGAAAATAGAAAATTCATAACTTTGGGCATTCTTTAAAAATTATGCTTGATTTATGACTCTTACATTGCAGGACAATTTCAATTAAAACAGATTTTCATGCCATGGTATGGTTTTTGTGCACCCGTATCATATTGCAGCATGCAAAAACATGTCAAACCAAACCAAAAGAAAAAAAGATGTACAGAGAGACATATAGAAAGGGAAAGAAGAGGAAGAAGAAAGTGAAAAATTAAGTGGGCCAAGCATATATAGTTTGTACTTGATGCATTAAAGGACCTATCACCTATATATAGGAGTGAGTCAGTTCTATTGGTTCAGTTTTTCGGTACTAACTGCTAACTGAATCAATGACTTCGATTTTTCAATTTTCAAAACCGAAACTGTACTAAAAATTCGGTTAACCAACATATCAGTTCTGTTTGATTTCAGTTAACTTTTAACCGCATTGATTTTAATGATTGACCTAATTCTAGCAAAAAAAAATTACTTCTTCAATTGTAATTTTATATATATCTATACTATGATTAAGAGAAGAGGGCTTGCTCACCATAACTGAATTTTTTTACGGATATAGTCTTCAAACATTAAACAACTTTCAAATATAATTAATTAATTAATAGGGACAATCAAGTCAATTTATAAAAATAAATAATAAATAAATAACTGCTGAGAATAACTATCCACTATTTTTATACAAAAAAACTGAATGAGAAAAAACTATCCACTTCCTACAGCAGAAATAAGTATCCATTATTTCTCAAGAAAAAACTAATTTACACATGCATAACATGTGTAGAGAATGCTAGTTACTAATTAACCTAAACAACATTAATACTCACAATTTTAATGTAAACCGAAGAACATGCATTAAAATGCCAACAAAATAACAGAAATTAAAAATATATTATATTTTATTCTATATTTTAGACCTATAAAAAATAAAATAATAATAATAAGTAAATAAAATTACGATTAAAATTAAGTTATAATTGAAAGAAATTAAAAGTAGCAATAAAAAATATTATATATAGTCCACGGACTAGGAACCTCTGCTCACGGGGTATATATAGAAAATATATAGTCCACAACTGAACACGTAACTTTCTCTCTTTGAATTCTCTCTGGAGGTATACAGTTCTCACACTTTTTGGTGATAATACAGGTATGTTCATTTCATTGAAAAGACATTCGCGGACAAGATTTCACAATTTTGCATATGCTTCTTTTTAAGCTTCAGTGTGAGACTACATTGTGAGCTAAATACATTCATGATTTGGATGTGTGAACTTGCTACATCAAAAAGAGTAAGATGTGTGAGCTTGGCTTATAAACACACATGAACAATTACAACATAATGGTTAAAACCCAAATAAAGATCCAAAATATCTGTAGATAAATTTGTGAAGCCCGGCGAAGATGTAATTTGCAAAAGGTTTTCCCACCAAAAAACATCGAACCTCTATCGACCTTCTGGGATACTAATGGTGACTGCATTGTTGGAAAAAATGCTAGATGATGGAGACGAACCAACATCACTGGAATTACTATGTGCTGAAAATGCAGGTTCTTTGAAGGGTGGAAGTGATGTAGTTTCATTGCCCAGCATGACAACTACTGTAGCCATTGTTGGTCGATCAGCTGGATCTTCTTGAACACACAAAAAAGCTACATGCATGCACCTTAAAGCTTCATGAGGCGGACATATTTCTCTCATGGACGCATCAATCACCTTTATTCCTCTACCTTCTTTCCATAATTTCCAAGCCTAATATTCAACACATATGTAAAACCATCAATTTTGCAGGACTTTTCACTTAAATTTGGAGCTAACAAAGTTAGTCAGCTTGTGGCAAAGATAAGCAATAAGCTTTGGTGCTGCTTATAGATTTTAGTTGAAATTATTCAATTTCTTATTTACGGCACAAAAGGAATAAACTAGAATTTGTAATGTCCATCCAAAACTAAAAGTACAATTTCACTTACCCATCCTGCAAGAGTTAGTGGATGTTCAAAACGATAGAAAGCATTATTCTTCTTTCCACTTAGAATCTCCAACAGCAGCACTCCAAAGCTAAATACATCGGATTTCTCAGAGAAATGACCATAGAGTGCATACTCAGGTGACATGTAGCCGCTGCATATATTAATGGTAGAGAAGTGAGCAACAGTAGTGACTTCATAACTTTCAAATGATTGACACCATGTGCCATAAACACTTACTATGTCCCAACAACCCTGTTTGTATTTGCTTCAATTTGATTTTTCTCGAAAATCTTTGCCATTCCAAAGTCTGAAATTTTGGGGCTCATTTCTTCATCCAGCAGAACATTACTTGCTTTTAGGTCTCTGTGAATGATTTTCAATCTAGAGTACTTATGGATATAAAGTACTCCTTGAGCAATACCTTCTATAATTTGAAAACGTTTACCCCATTCCAATTTTTTGCTTTTTGATGAATCTGATTGCACAAACCGTGAAAAAGAATGACTAACAATCATAAATCATCAATGTCATCAAATAATTAATCTTAGAATTGATGAGCATATACCAAACAAAAATTTGTCCAAACTTCTATTGGGCATGTACTCATAGACCAATATCATTTCCTCCTCTTCGATACAACAACCCAAGAGCCTGACAAGATTGGTATGTTGGAGCTTGGCTATAAGCTTCAACTCATTCACAAACTCCTGATGTCCTTGCCCGGACTTCTTTGACAGTCTTTTCATGGCTACGTCTTGATTTTCAGGCAAAATCCCCTATGAAAGAAGAGAAATCCGACACAAGAAGAACAACCTCTTTACAAATGATCAGAATTAATCAGGGAACCTACTAAAGTACAAATTTTTGTATCATATGTATGAAAACAGTGTACTTGCATATGAAGCACACAGTTGTCACCTTATAAACAGGGCCAAATCCTCCCTCTCCAAGTTTATTAGCTTCAGAGAAATTGTTAGTAGCAACTAATATACTCCTTAAGCTAAAGAGTGGCAGTTCTGTATCATTTTCTCCATCTCCAGCATTAGAATTCCTTATGGTCCTAATATGCTCCCTGTTTCAATATACTTGTTAGAGCATTGATTTTTTTTTTTGGAACTTTGGATTAATTACTACCACATGAGCGTGTGTGAGGTGTGATGGAGAGAGAGAGAGAGAGAGAAGTAGCAATTAATACCTTCCTTTTGCCTGCAGAGTCTTCCTCCATACTAAATATGAAATAAGTATTGTAAGCAATCCTGCTGTTACTGAGACTATTACTATTACGAGAACAGTAATTCTCTTTTTGGGCGATCCCACATGAGAATCCGTTGACAAACCAAAAAGGCAAGACACAGAACCGTTACTTTCAGGTCCAAACTCATTGATCATACCAGCAGCATACAGAACTATTGAGGACCAACAAAGACTGTTGTGCGAATCGTTACCATCCAGGTTGATCAACTGTGCCTGAACACTAATGCGAGCAGTCAAGCAAGCATCGCAGTAGGAGCGATTAGTGAGGTCTGGCTTACAAGCAGTGTCAAATGACTCAAATGCAGCGGTCTGGTTAAGCTTGGAGACCCAATCTTGGTAAGACTCGATATGAGCACAACCATTGGGGTTGGTGACATATAGTTTAGGGTCAAAACAAAAAGACACAGCATTGGAAGGGAGGGAGAGAGAGGTGAGATTGGACTGGTAGTTTTGGAAACAAGTAATTGAGGTGTCTATGTTGGGGAGTAGGAAAAGAGAAGTGTCCTTGAGCTGTTGGGCAAGGCCTATCCCAAAGAGAGAAAGGAGGGTTTGGCAACATGGGATGGTGGTGGTGTCGGTTTCAGGGGTTTTGGGAGGGGCTTGGAAGTTTTTGCATGATATGGAATTGAATGGGACTCGAAGGACATAGCTGAAGTCTATGGGGCAAGTTGAATTGAGAGATTGGATAGGGAGAGCAATTAGTGAGAGAAACACCAACAAAACCCCAATTAGTTTCATCATTTCATTTGGGTAGAGATTTCCTACTGAGAAGAAAAAAAAAAGCTTGAGTATTCCCATTTCCATGATCTGGTGTCTGCTTACATATCTGAGATTTGCACAGGTCCAATGTCACATCCTCAAGTCTACCAGTGGCTAAAAGTCAAAAGTTTAACATTTTAAAATCACTGCTATGGCTTTCGAGGCCTTGAAATCATCTCCAAGATATTGTTTTTTTTTGTTCACCTGTGGAATAACCAAGATAAGTCGTTCAACCAAATATACAATATGATACTCTGATTCATCATTTGACTGGATAGCTTCTATCTAATCTTCACTGGTTCTATCTTCTTTATTCGTTTTATTTTTCCCGGTCGTTTTTGACTGGTTCTAATCTGGGTGTTCTCCTGAGTTTACATTCTTTCGTAATCATAGTGATCAACCTGGATTTCCGATACAGAAATACAAGATCAGGCGTTGTACAGACTATGTACAAAATTGAGAAGCCTCAGCGAGACAATTTAGAAGCGAAAGGACATTGACAAGTGACAACGCACGACCAAAGGGCGAACGCCTGCCTCAAATTTCAAATCAGTACAGAAGAGGCTTCCGCTAAAACCTATTAACCATATAAATTGTGAAGCCCAAAATAAGACATGTGGACATACAAATTATGAGGCCCAATTAAGCATAAGGTATGGCTTTTATTTTATTTTTTGTCAAGAAGCATAAGGTATATGATATATCTTGATGGACCTTAAAGAGCCAATGTACCAATAAATTAAGGACAATTCTTAATTTGCTAGGCCGACTGTCTATAAAAAATTTACTATTTACTATAATTGTTTTTGGTCTGTACTCTTTAGTTTTTCAATGCATCAATGAATGACAATTTTGATGTCAATATATTATTTTAACTTATAATTTGATTTGAATCATTTGATTTATTAATTATTTTACAAATGAATTGGAGTTAATTTTCCACCTCTTCAGAGACCCAACACATGGCTATGAGACCTACTAATTGTTTGACCAATAGTCTTGCTAATCCTTGACAATCATTTTGCCCGACTTACATAGTTACATGCCCTGCTAAAAATTGATTGCCCCATTGAAATTTTTCTCATTTTAAGATACTAGCACCCGAATCAGTCAATAGGTACATTTGCTCTAACTTTTTTGTGTGTCAATATAATGTAAAGGTTGACTCAGTTATAAACCGTCGGTATTCTTTAGGGTTTTAGGGTTAAGAATATTTCGAAAATCTCCACCCAACTACCGTGTCGATTAACCGACCAGGCAATTCTCACCAAGCTCCCCATCATATGCAACTCAAAACCCAACGCATCTCACCTTTGCTGGAATTAAGACTGACCACAATCGCACCAACTATATAAGTTGAAATTTCGATCCCCTTTGATCGCATCTCACGCTCCACTCGCGAACTTCAATATTGTACTAATATGCACCATACCTGTGACCAAAGCAAGACTTCACCGAGTGACGCAGCAACCATCTTGTTCTAGCACTAGCAGAGAAAGAAGGTTTTTTTTTTTTTTTTTAACAAGGCTGGTTTAGCTAGCCTTCACATAGAAACAGATGGAGATTTAACAAAGCGTACAAATTCCCATCTAAAGCTAGCAATCTAATTAAACCTAATCATATGTAATCTGACTTTGAATGTGTTGAGAAAAACATATATTATTAAATTTGGGGTGTTGGGAACTCTTTCCCTCGTTCCATTTCAGTTATAAAAACAAAAAACAAAAAAAATATTGAACGTCTATCGAGCTTCTGGCAAAGTAATAGTGAGCAAATTGTTGGAATAAGTGGTAATTACAGAACTAGAATTCCTACGTGTTGAAAAAGCAGGTTCTTTGGAGACTGGAAGTGATGTTGCTTCATCGGCCTCCAGCATACGTATGACCGACGACATTGTTGGTCGATCAGCTGGAGCTTCTTGAACACACAAAAGCCCCACATGGATACACCTCAAAGCTTCATGAGTCCGGCATGTTTCCCTGACTGATGCATCAATCACCTCCACTCCTCTGCCTTCTTTCCACAACTCCCATACCTAAGATTTACACATATAAACCCATCAATCTTCCTCTTGCATCCCAATTCACTAGCTTATGTTTGAACATTACAGAATTAAAATGCAAGGCTAAAAAACAAAAGGGGAATTGCCAATAAGAAACAAACAAGAATTTCTATTACTTACCCATAGAGCAAGCGACGGTGAATTTTCAAAACGAAAAAAAGAAGCATTCCTCTTTCCACTTACAATCTCTAACAACAATACCCCAAAGCTAAATACATCCAATTTCTCAGAGAAATGGCCATAGAATGCATACTCAGGTGACATGTAGCCGCTGCAAGAATGAAAGAGAAATGAACGCTAGTATTGATTTCGTAAGGTTTAAATGATAGAAACCATGAGATATATATACTTACTATGTCCCAACAACCTTGTTCGTATTTGCTTCAATTTGATTTATCCCAAAAATCCTTGCCATTCCAAAGTCGGAAACTTTGGGGTTCATTGTTCCATCCAACAGAACATTACTTGCTTTTAGATCCCTATGTATGATCTTCAATCTAGAGTATTTGTGGATGTATAGTACTCCCTGACCAATGCCTTCTATAATTCGAAAGCGTGTACCCCAATCCAACTTTGTCTTTTCAGAAGGATCTAATTGGACAAACATAAAGAAGAATGAGATTAGTATTTTTTTTAAATAATAATATTAATAAAAAAATTGAAGCAATATGTCGAATTGCATTACAGAGCTCTTGTACATATATATGAAAAAAGAATTTGCAGAAACTTGATGTCACATAAGTCAAGTTATAGGCATACCGCATACATACCAAACAAAAATTTGTCCAAACTTCGATTAGGCATGTACTCGTAGATTAATATCATTTCTTCCTCTTCAATACAGCAGCCCAAGAGCCTAACAAGATTAGTATGTTGAAGCTTGGCTATAAGTTTTAACTCATTCATGAACTCCAGATGTCCTTGCCCGGAATTTTTCGACAACCTCTTTATAGCCACTTCTTGGTCTCCTAGCAAAATTCCCTATAGGGGAAGAAAGCAAAGAGAACCACACCTTTACACTCGGAACTAATTTGGGAAACTAACAAGAAAAGTACAAAATGAAGAAGAATATGTAATTGCATTAAAAGCATACTATAGAAGTGTCACCTTATAAACAGGGCCAAATCCTCCCTCTCCAAGTTTATTCGCTTCAGAGAAGTGGTTTGTAGCAGCTAATATACTCCTTAAACTGAAGAGTGGTAGTTCTGTATCATTCTTCCCACCTCCTGCACTAATCTCACTCATTCTCCCTGCTGTTCTCCCTGTTTCAGTATTACTGTTAGATTATTATTTGTATGGATTACAGTACTAGAATCCATCACAGAGAGAGAGAGAGAGAGAGAGAGAGAGAGAGAGAGAGAGAGAGAGAGAGAGAGAGAGAGAGAGAGAGAGAGAGAGAGAGAGAGAGAGAGAGAGAGAGAGAGGAGTGTGTACCTTCCTTTCCCAATTTTTTCTTCCATAAGAAATAGCCAAAAATTATTGTAAGCAATCCAGCTGCTGAAGAGACCATTGCAATTACAAGGGACCGCTTCAAGGAATTAACAGAAAGACCCTTGTTACCTACAAAACATACAAAGATCTGATTAACGAATAACAAAGATGGCTACAAGTATGCCAAGGATTTTAATTACCTCCCGTACCCATTCATAAAGAAAATAGTAAAAACCAAATATACCTAGTTCGGAGCCAAGAACACGAATATTAATCTCATATGGGACATTATCGTAATTCTCTACTAGATCCACTAATTCGCCAAACCATGCCAAACATTTCCCAATATTACTTTCATCTGTCGCATTTACATAGGCATAAGCTGTGCAAGAACAGTTGTGCTGACATTCAGAGTCACACTGGCTCATACTCCTATTCTCTAACAGAACAGAATGATCTGGCAGTTTCACCTTTTCAAGCTTTGAAAAGTAACCTTGTAATATTCCGTTACCACATGTCAACACCTTTTCCCTAACGCAGCCACCAGACCAATCCCCCGCCTCCCATTGGTTCGGAAACTTGGCTGTAAAACCAGTCGAACACTTGCATAGTGATGATCGGGGTTCATCCATACGACAGGCACCATCTGGACCGCAACGAGCATAAAAATCACAGTTATTAACAGGATGCTTGACCACTGGCAACCAAGTTTTACTGGAACCCTTCCACAACAGCAGCTCAAACTGCCCTGTAGAACTCAACCAGAGCCTCAATTTTACGGAGCTATCTGAGACACTGAAAGTAAGATAAACCTCTTCAACATCAAAGTTGTATGAAAGGAAAAACGAGGTTCCATTTTGATTTTGAAAGTCTGTTCCTGCACCCTTGCCAACGTATGTAGGAGTTCTATAATATCGAGTAGTTTGCTTCTTCCAGATATAGCCCTGAACAGGTACTTTAGGATCTATGCCGAAGGTGAAGTTTCCGGGTTGTGGATCATCAGGCGCGGCCCAGGATGTTAGGCACCTTTGTTGGCCAGTCCTTTTGTTCAAGCTAATCTTCATGCCAGGCAACATATTATCAGAGGGATGATCAAAGCTCTGCCAGAAAGTGACTTCTTCAAAGCTCAGAACAAGGTTTCCGGTATCCCTTAATAAACCAGTTGTGCTATTCTTTGCAGCAGCAGATACTGAAACATTTGAAGACCAGACCATAACTTTACGAGCCTCGTCCAACACCACAAGGTTTCCATCACTGCCGAGCATAAACACGCCCGGAGAATCAAGTGGGGATTCTCTGTTTGCAACCCATACCATTGGTTTCTCTGGGAACGTGTTGTATTTTATACCAAGGAAGTATTTAGTAGAATTTTCGGGACCGAAGAAGCCTAAAGAAAAGGACCCAAGGGAAGAAGTCAGAGTCAGGTTACCACTGATAGATTTTCCTGGTATTATTTTGTCTTGGCAGATACAGAATGATAAGATAAGAGATAAGAGCAGCGTTACAAGGTAACGCAAGAGCCACCCCATTCAGAAAACAGAGAGACAGAGGTAAAAGAAGAAGAACAAAGTTTGTGCCTTCGCTAAAAAGTGATAAATATAAATTGTACTCACAGACTCACTAAAGCTAGTGAAAGTTCACTGTTGAGACTTGAGAGCATATCCGGCCACTCGGGAAATTTGGGGGTCGTTTGGTACCCAGAACACTTTTGGTTGACTATACCTTTGACCACACAAAAAAAAACCCAGAAAAGAATGAAGTTGAGGAACAAAGCCACCAACCCAGAACCCCCAAAATATCAGAACTGCAGATTAGTTCAAGGGAATTAATCTATCAACCCAGAACCCCAAAATATTAGATACATGAGTTCAAGGAAGTCGGTGGTTTCAAATTCCTGAAGATTTTTGTGGAGACAATAATGGGCAGACACAGATTGACTGGAGAAGAAATTGGTTATTTGTTTGTAATATTACACTATTTTAGATGACCAAAACCCAAAAATCAACCCCAAAGTCAATGAGACAGTGACCTCTTTCTTCACATGTGGCTATCGCCTGTTCTTCTGTTTAGATGCAAAGAAATGGGAAAATTCTTCTGTCAACCAGCACGCAAGCTTAGACATTCAATTCAATCCGAGTCGTTAGTTAATGCTTACTTTGTTATGCCAGTCAACATCCAGCATTAAGTTACAGATGGATAAAAAAAAATATTGGTCAGGATGATTTTGTGACTGAGGAGGGCGAAGCTTTGTTGTCGGCAAGGTCTGGGTTCAGTGTCAAAACGAGGTCAATTGTTGCTTTCACCGAGGGGATCGGTGGTGGGTCTGTGGTTGACCGTCTTGTTATAAGGCCTGAGTATCACCGGCGTATGAGGCTCTGCGAACGCTGACAGCTTGAGGTACCGTCAGACCCGTCGCAACCCGTTTGACCCGACCCGGACCTATCTCCTCCGTCCGGCCTCCTTCTGAGACGAAACCACCACGGTTGGCTTCGCCTCAACGCCCTCTTCCTCCCTATTTTGGTCTATTTCATCAATTCTCAACCTCGCCGCGACCCATTTGACCCGACCCGAAACCATCTCCTCCGTCTGTCCTCCTGTAACGAGACCACCACCGTTGGCTTCGCCTCAACACCATATTCGTCCCTATTGTGGTCTCTTTCATTGATTCTCAACCACAGTTGCGGATCGGAGCCCGCAAATTTCTCCAAAACCGCCGCTGGTATACCCAAAATCCCAGATCCCATTTGGTCATTCTTAGAATCTTCAACCTCCTTCACTGAAATACTAGAGGTTATGCGGTGACTAGTGTGGTTGGATCAAATTTTTTTTAACCTCCTTCGCTGAAATACTAGAGGTTATGTGGTGAGACATACGGCCACGTGCGCGGCACATGGGCTGTGGACGTCACAGAGGTGGACTGAATACTCTCTCCAAGACTAGTACTGCTGAACTGGTCCAAGTCTCCAGCTCCAAAACTAACGAGTCTCCTTCGAGGATTTATTAGTCCACACTGGCATGCGCGTACCTATATTATATTAATGAACTTGGTTCAGAAAGTCAAGATTAGTTTTGTAAAGTTGAAAATGTTACAAGCTTTCGGATCAAAACATTAATTTGTATATCATACGTTTCATACCTCACCCTTCACATTGTCAAAGTTCAGATGTAGCATGACTTCGGTTTTGATTGTCAAAAGAAACAACCCCAAAATTGAACTCCAAAGATTCTGATAAGTGAAAAA
This sequence comes from Rubus idaeus, assembly GCA_030142095.1. Taxonomy (NCBI): domain Eukaryota; kingdom Viridiplantae; phylum Streptophyta; class Magnoliopsida; order Rosales; family Rosaceae; genus Rubus; species Rubus idaeus. The sequence continues at coordinate 37,782,098 of CM057970.1, forward strand.
GAGCATAGTTTAAACATTACATTCAACGGATAAAAAGAAAAGATAACATTAAAAAAAAAATTAAATCGATACAATGTCTTCGCTATCGACCATCTTCTAAGGTGACAGTTAAGCCATTGTTCGAAAATGTTTCCGGTTTGCTTGAAGAATTAGAAGCCCTGCTAGAACTAGAAGGGCATCGCCGAACAACGAAAGCGGGTTGTTTAGGGGTTGGAATTGTTGCGGATTCACTTCCAAGCATGAAAAGCACTTGTGACATGGTTGGCCGATCCCCTGGATCTTCTTGTACACATAACAGCCCAACATTGACACACTTAAAGTACTCATCCTTGTTGCAGCTGTGACAAAGTGTTTGTTCTAGCAAATCTAATGCCTTCTCTTCTTTCCACAAATGCCATGCCTGGTATTAATATACAGAAGGTAAGGTGTTATGATGTTAAGGATGACAATTAAATATTTGTTGGGCAACTATGAATGTTTCAACCACTCACATAGCCTAGAAGACTCAAAGATCTTTCAGGCTGATAAAATCCTGTGTTCCTTTTCCCAGTGATGATCTCAATTACAACTACACCAAAGCTAAAAACATCAGATTTTACTGAGAATAATCCATCTAATGCATACTCCGGAGACATATAGCCACTGCAATAAAAGAATCAAAAGTCGAGTCAGTAAATATTTTTCATATACCTGATTGCATACCATTTTGTGGTCTTTGGTTGAAAATTGAGCTAGAATTAGTGCCATGACAAAGTTCAATACCATCTACTTAAACTTACTATGTTCCAACTACTCTATTGGTGTTTGCTGCGGTTTCGTTGCCTCCAAAGATTCTTGCCAAACCAAAGTCTGATATTTTGGGGTTCATCTCCTCACTCAGTAGAATGTTACTGGTTTTCAGATCTCTATGAACAATCCTTAATCTAGAATCTTGGTGAAGATAAAGAAGCCCCCGAGCAATTCCTAAAATGATGTTAAAGCGCATATTCCATTCCAATGACACGCATACTTTTCGATCTTTCAAGGCATTATTTTTCATCCAAAAGCATAGCATTTAAGTTAGTTTTTATCAATTTATATATATAGGATATTATGTAATGAAATGAGATCCAAGTAGACTAACCAAATATGAAAGAGTCTAAGCTTTTGTTGGCCATATACTCATAGACTAACATCTTTTCATCTTCCTCAACACAATAGCCCAAGAGCCGAACAAGATTCCGATGTTGGAGTTTGGCAATTAACAAAACCTCATTTTTGAATTCCTCTAAGCCTTGACCTGAACCACTCGAGAGCCTCTTTACAGCGATTTCTTGTCCTCCCGGAAGCGTACCCTGATAGTACAATCAAAACTCAGTTTCATTATTCCTCAGGAATAACCAGTAAAATTACACTGTCATGTGTTATAGAAAGGGAACATTACCTTGTAAACGGGACCAAATCCTCCTTGTCCAAGTTTATTTGCATTAGAGAAGTACTCTGTAGCTTCCAGTATACTTTCCAAATCGAAAGAAGGTACCTCTATGCCTTCCGTATCATCATCCTTAAATCGGCCTGATCCAATCAAGTTCTTAACTTTTCTCTCACCGTCATAAAAGTGATGGAGTGTTGAACTCTTTAGAAAATTTACCCTGCTTTCTGATTGAATTCAAAGATTTAACTCCATCAGTTACAATCTAGCCTATCATATCAATGAAGCTGTAAACAAATTAATGTGTGGATATACTCTAGCTAGTTACCTTGTCTTTTAACCTGCCTTCTTCTCCATCGATAAACATAAATAAAGGTACTTAAGATAAATGCTAGAACGGTTACACTTATAAAAGTGACTGCAATGATTAAAGCCAAGGTCATCTTTCTCTGCTCACCAGTTTGCTTTCTATGACTAACTTCTGCAAAAATTAGAGAAGATAAAGGCAATCACTGTCTTCTGGAATTAAAATTGTATGTGATTTTATCAGCGTGTAATGGAAAGACACATAAGTAGTTGTCATGCCAACTTGACTCTAACTTTAGAAGATACATGATGATATATCCTGTATCTACAATTCATAAGAGTTGAATTCTATCACATTTTAACAAATTTCATTTATATCCATGAATTATCTCTCATCTACGTACCCCAAGTATAATCATGGCAAAGTAGAAGCATGCTTACCTTGAGTACAATTTAAACTCCTGCTATCCCATTTTGAGCTTGCAGTGCAAAGACACCTTTTGGTCCCATCTAGAGTAGCAATACAAATCGAACGAGGCCAGTCCTTACAGTCTGTGGATGACGAACAGGGTGGTTCCAAGGGAGGCTCCCAAGCAATTTCAACATCATCTCCTCCTCTAAATGACAAGTCAGGACTAAAACGGGTCAGATCAGCATTGCACATGGTTGTCACATTATATGGAGAAGATTGGTTGAGCTTCAGAAATTTTTTATTTCTACATTCATCTGCATTGTTAGCTTGGATGACGAATGTGCGTGTGTCCGGATTGATGCTTGTGACATGGTAGGTGCCGCTTGGTGCCCCAAAGCTCAGCTGGCCAGTTGAGAAATTGCAGTGAAAACTATAGTAGGTAAGATCACCGCACTTTGGTCCAATGCTCAAGGGATAAGGGATCAGGTTTGTGCCACAACTTCCACAGCTCCTCGCCGTTGATTCTGCAAAAATATAATCCTTCAAAATTTAAGACTGAAAAAAAACAAAGGTTTGGCCTAAGTAGTTGTCTTACAAAGGTCATGTTACTTACACAGAATGGCGATCAATCTACAATAGAATCTAATGGAAACATTAGTCATATGAATGAGCTAGAACTCCACATAATATATTCAGACAAGCCATACTAGCTCAATATTGCCTAATTAATAGTGGATGCAGCTCAATTTAGAGTGTAGATTAATGACTAACTTTAGCAGTTCCTGAGTGGCCTAAATTTCATTATTAATGTGTAAGACCACCCCTGATATGCAGATCACCTCTGTTTCACAAACCATTGCATTGAACAAAAAAGAATATGTAGACCTAGCCTCTTACTTTATAAAGCAGTTTACTTATCTAGTAATTATAAAACTAATTATTTTCAACAAATCTCCTAATACTTTAGTGCGGCCATGACTCAAGCATCTTTAGTTAAAGTAAAAGAAACATACCTATATCTGAAACTGCTACACGAACTTGTAGATTCCGGCCACTTTCATAGTCCTCTTGAAGATTGGTGACATCTTGTGACCAAATCCAACATGTTGAACTACTACTCCCACCTTTTTCTTTGATTTCAACCTCTTCATACAAATAAGCTTGGCACTCGCAGTTGTTAAGGCACTCTGTTTTGCATTCCACTTCACTTTTGGCATTAAATTGGGAATCCGGGTTTCCCACTTTCATCATCTTTAAACTCAAAAATGTGTCGCTCTGAGCATTGTTGCTACATAACGTCGTTTTTCTGGTGCATCCACCTGAATAGTCTCCATTATTCCAATTATCCGGCGAACTAGGCCTAAAACCAGGCAAGCACTTGCAAACCACACCGTTTTTGCTGTTACAACTACCAAAATTACCACATGCATTATACACACTGCATCTATCTCTAGGATCTGCCCAAATCAAAGACCAAACCTTCTCACTGTCCCACATCAGATACTTAATTTGGCCCGAGAAACTCATAACCAGCCTTGTATCATTGTATAATGATGAGGTGAGATATGGCACAGAGTCATTGTGGACTGCTGTAGAGGTGAAGTTTGAGAGCAAGTAAAGAATTGCAGAAGCCATCTCATCAGAACTTATAGACCTTCCATAATCTCCACTTTTCCAGTACCTTATCGATCTTTTCCATATAACAAAGTGGTTCGCTTCCTGTTGATCTTGCTGAAATGTGAAGTTTCCTGTTGCTGGATCATTGTAACTCTTCCATGAACTGAGTACCAAGTTTTCACTCATTTTCATGCCTGGAAGAAATGTATCAGTTGGATTTTCAAAACTCTGCCAGAAAATTTTCGCCGAGTTGTTTCCTTGCTCTTGATTGCTCACAACAAGATTGCCAGTGTCCATGAGCTTTGCTGTCCTATACATTGATGATGACCTTCCAAGACTTGTTGACCAGTGAGCTTTCCCATTTCCATCCAACACCTTAAGATTTCCATCTTCTGCAATAGCGAAAACTCCACGAGTATCTGAAAGAGGGTTGTCTCTATTGGCAACCCACACAACGGTTTGTGGACTCGATCTGTAGTACCATATTCCAACATATCTTCTAGTACCAGAGCTTCCATTAGGAGTAAAGAACCCAAGTTCAAATTTTTCTCCTGATGAAACAATAGTATCACCTTGGTCATCACTAATCAGACTGTTAAATGCTATGGTATCTTTAGCAATGCAACACTGAAGAAAAGTGCATAACAAGAATGAGTACAAGAAAAAGATAGAGAACATGTTGTTTACTAACCAACTAATGATGATTATTTTCTCTGATCTTTCTCTTAACATAATGATAGAAGGAAATAGCAATAATCCAGTAGAAACCAATCATCCAGGTAACTTCAGTTGTTTTGCTTTCTGAATTCACATGCCATTGTGCTCTTTAATTATCAAAAGTGACCCCGGATGTTAACTTTGCAAGCTTTTTTTCAATGTGCCAGGAACCAATTGGTCAATTGGTGTGAAATTTGTGGCTTCATTTGTCATTGTTAGGTGACCTGGTCAATCTTGTCCAATAGCTAAAAGCAAATTAAGATTCTATTGGTGCCTAATTAATTAGGCCCTATTTGAATAGGAAAAATTGACAGCACTATCTAAATCCATGAAGTTCCTCGAATCCTCCTTGAATATAAAAAAGGTTAAACCAAAAGTAGAATGATGAAAGACAAAAATGGTGCAAATCTGCTACATGGAAGAAAATACAGTGGTTTCTGCTTTAAGTTTAGAGGGCACTGCTATAACAATCTGCAATTTGAGTGCTGTTTAATCAGACCAAGATTGAATTATTTTGAAAAGAAAGCAGGACAAAACAGGTCAAATTGAGGGGTTGGATATTGATAACCACACTTCATGTGGCCCCTGGCTTTGCTTTTTGTGAGGAAGAATTTGGAGACAATGTTAAGCGGGTTTTCTATTTATGAAACAAACATGTGCTCTTTTTTTGTCTTCTTTTAATTGTTTAATGGGGTGGTGATAAAGATTAAAGATCAATGTCATTCTACATGGTTTTTTAATGGGCTTGTGACACAAAAAGGCGCAATAGCTTGAGCACATGCATCCAAAACCTTATTTTGGGGGAGAAAAATAGGAAACTTTACAAAGGGGGAATGTATTTTCATATTTGGGGGCATCGAAACGACAAAGCAAAGTATATATTATGTACTAATCAAATTTAATATTAGAATCTCCTTCTTTTTAGGTCACTCCGATCCCAACAAAACCAAGAAAGAAACACTCATTTCCAGTTTGGTTCATGATTTTATTTTGTCAGTACACGTTAATTTTGAAATAACTGGTAAACTAAGAGCATCCACAATGAGAACTTTGGATCTAAAAATACCTATAGTAAATCGAAACGAACGGAACATATATTTACCAGAGACTTCATTGAATCCAAATATAGATCTAGTTTGGACTCAAAAAAATTGGACATATTTTTGTGAGTTCTTCATATGCAACTAAAAGAGAGAGATTTTAGAGAAAGAAATTAATCCAAATGAGATAGACTCAAATTTGAGTCCGCAATGGGAATAACTTAATTTATGACCCAAATTTGAGTCAAAAAATGAGTTTGACGCCACTGTGGTACCCACAAAAGTAAGTTTTTTTGTACACTACTTTAATGGAATAAAGTCAAATCTAGATTCTAGTCAATTTGGACCCAAATTTGAATAAAAAAAATGAGTCATCAATGTTGATGCTCTAAGAAAATAAAAAATACACAATTATATAACGGAGCATGGAAGAAAGTACTCCCCAATTGAAATCGGGTGGCTCATACTCTTGCAGTAAGAGCGATTCCTCTATTGGAACCAGTTTTATGGAAGGAATCCTAGCTTGGTGAGTTATTAATTGATGATATATCTTGTTGATTATAGACGTGTGGTACTCTTTTTTGTTTATTAATTGATGATATATTGTAGATCGGGCAAAGGTTGTTAACTGGGCCACTCTTGGATGTATTAATATAGGGAAAAATACACTTTTAATCCCTCAACTTTAACTCGTTCGACACTTTCGTCTCTGAATTTTGAAATATATCACTTTCGTCCCTGAACTTTAACACCGACTATCACTTTCATTCCTGACCGGAAAAAATGGTGCAAAATGGCTCGAATGTAGCCCGAAAGCCGGTGGTGGCCAAAACTTTAATCGCAAAATTCTCCGCCGTCCGGCAACGGTTTGAGGCGGGATTGGTGGCGTTGAACTCGCCTCAAGGAGGGCTTCAAAGCCCAGTATGTGTTGTCGTTCGAATTGGCCGGAATCGAAAGTTTATTCGATGAAAACTTTGGTCAGGGATGAAAGTGATAGTTTTTTCCAAAGTTCATGGACGAAAGTGATATATTTCAAAGTTCAGAGACAAAAGTGTCAAATGAGTTAAAGTTCATGGACTAAAATTGATTTTTTTCCCTATCATTATATCCATAATTTTTTATAAAATTCTAATTTCCTTTTTGTTTATTTCGAGAAAATAGCATCCAGCAAAGGCCGAACAAATTGATAATCACATAAGAAAAGGTTACAAATCCCCGAAGATTTATTATTCTTGTTTAAATTGGTCCTCAATCTTTCTGGGTCTACCCAAGATATATAGATTTCACCCAAGATAAAGTTACAATCAAACATACATAAAAAAAAGTGAAAAAACGGATGAGAGCTTCAACCATGATTAGTTATCTACCTTCCAAAGTTGCAGTTATTTCAGAATTTGTTTCTGGCTTAGTAGAAGAGGAAGCTGTGCTAGAGTTGCCTCTCCTTAACAAAAATGCTGGCTGTTTAGGAGTTGCAGGGATTGCAGCTTCACTGTCAAGCAAGGTAATAACATTTGACATCGTAGGGCGATCAACCGGATCTTCTTGCACGCATAACAACCCAACATTCACACACTTTATAAATTCACTTCTGTTACAACTTTCTTCCAAATTCTTGTCCATTAAATCCAACACCTTGTCTTCTTTCCAGAGTCCCCATGCCTGAGAAAATGTTAAAAATCCAATATGTCATGAATATAAAATAGCATATATGAAAGATTCAAGATATTTTACCTAGCCATTGGCCAAAGGCCCAAAACAGAAAACAGCAACTTACATAACCAATGAGGCTGAAAGTTTGTTGGGACTGATAAAATCCTGTGTTCTTTTTCCCACTGATTATCTCAAGAAGAACCACACCGAAGCTAAACACATCTGATTTGACTGAGAAAGTTCCATCTAATGCATATTCCGGAGACATGTAGCCACTGCATCACAAATTGTTATACAATCAAAAACTAATGTGGGCACAGAAGCAACTTTCGTTTAAGAGGATAAGGGAATACAATGTACGAACCATCCAACTTGAGGTTTGTACTTACTAGGTTCCAACTACTGTATTTGTGTTTGCCTGGGTTTCTTTGCCTCCAACAATCCTGGCCAAGCCGAAGTCAGATATTTTGGGGTTCATCTCCTCATCCAAAAGAACGTTGCTGGTTTTCAAATCTCTATGGATGATCCTCAACCTGGAATCTTGATGAAGATAAAGAAGTCCTCGAGCGATTCCCAAAATGATGTTAAAGCGCATCTCCCAGTTGAGGAACACACTTTGTGTATGACCTTGCAAAGTTTCCATATTCCATTTCAAGAAAAATTAGTAGCTATGGCAGTTCAGCATCAATCAAGAAATAATGTATCATACAGTTTTTTTTTTTTTAAGTAAACTGAGGACTAGAAGCGAACCAAATATAAAGGAATCTAAGCTTTTGTTAGGCATGTACTCATAGAGTAAAATCTTTTCTTCTCCTTTCATACAATATCCTCTGAGTCTAACAAGATTTCGGTGTTGAAGTTTGGCTATCAGCACGACCTCATTCTTAAATTCTTGTAACCCTTGTCCAGAAACCTTTGATAGCCTCTTTACTGCAATTTCTTGACCTCCAGGAAACTTGCCCTGACAACAATTAAAATCCTTTACACATAAATTCACCGCTAAAGGAATCACTTGACATGATCAATGATGACAAAACAATTTTATTAGGATAATAAAAAATAAGTATTGCACTGATTTTTTTTTTTTTTTTTTTTTTTTTTTTTTTGGCAAAGAGTATTGCACTGATTTAATTGATAAGAAATGACAAACAAGTACTCCTCAATTACCTTGTAAACAGGCCCATATCCCCCTTGTCCAAGCTTGTTAGCATCTGAGAAATTATCTGTAGCTTCTAGTATGCTTTGCAAATCAAAGAAGGGTACATCTATACCTTTCTCATCTTCTTCATTGAACTCACTTGTGTCTATCAACTCCTTGACTCGTCTTTCACTATCAAGCGGTGCACGACTTATTTGATCTGACACATGGAATTGAAGAATTTTACTCCTGTCATTCATTAGGACCAATTGTGCAGAAAAAGGGAATAATGCATACAAAATTGAAACTGTTTATAGCAAACTAGTTACCTCTGTAACAGAACAGGAAGAAAATAAGTTCTTACCTTGTCTTTTGGTCATCTTTTTTCTCCATATATAAATAGAAATGATGCATGCCAGTAAAATCACGCTTACAAGCACTGCCACAATTATCAGGAAGAACGAAAGTTTTCTGTTTGAATGATCTTTTAAGGACGATTCCGATGCAGGGTTTATTGGCTCTTGAAGATTACCTTCTACAAGAAAGCAAGGACAACTGACATGTAAATTACTATTATCATTGTATAAACAACTAAAGCATCAAAATTCAGTGTTAATAGACTAATGAAATTCTACTTGATTCCAGTTGTTTCTCATTTATGATTATATTAATCCAAAAGTGTTATATCCCTGTGAAACTTTATCCAGGGGATGATTTTCCTATAGAGGATTTTCAAAAAATAGGAAAGGTAATGACTATGGGATTTTACTTCTTGTTGTAGAACTCTTGGAATGCAAGCAGGATTCATTCTCAGTTCAAACATTTATGGCTTAGAGGTTTTACATCAATGTTAGTTGCAACAGGTAGAAATCTGAACAAAATAATTCACCAAAAGAAACAAAATAACAATCAAAATAATCCTCCTAGTAATACTATTATCTTCAGAAGCACAAGATTCATTAATTTTCAAGGGGACATGAATTAGAGCAATATTATGCCAAGCACGAGAACATAACATTCACCTTGAGTACAATTGAAGTTAGAGGCATTCCACTGAAAACTTTTGTTGCAAAGGCATCTTTTCCTTCCATCTTTTGTTGGATTGCAAGTTGAATTTGGCCAACCCCTGCAGTCTGCTGATGTATTGCAGTTTGGTTCCGGCGGTAGCTCCCAACCCAACTCTACTACATTAGGAGCTCTTTTAGAACTAAAATTGCACCAACTAATTATCTTAAATGGTAACGTTGCGTTGAACTGCTGAATTATGTCTCTGTTTTTAGGATCACAATTATCCAGAACTTTGGCTTGTGAGCGTTGGAGGAAAAATCTTTGCGTACTCGGGCTGATGCTTGTAACTCTAAAGGTGTACATCAGATTCAGTCCCACGAAGCTAACCTGGCCTGTCAAATTGTTGCACTTGAAACGGGAGTACATGGGGTCGCCACAATCCAGTCCAGTGCTCAGGGGATAAGGTATCATCGTTGTGCCACAAGGCTCGCAATCTCTTACAGTAGATTCTGCACAAGGTGTAATTTCTTGACTGTCATAACCAACTAAGAATTTAGCATTACGTCATTTACTAGATCTCACTTTAATAATCTCATACCTCTTTATAAAGCCATTAATAAAGAGAAGCACATACCTAAATCAGACGAGGCAACTCGAACAGAGATATTGCGGCCCGTATCACCATACTCTTCTACAAGATCATTTAGATCTGATGACGACCATATCCAGCACAAAGTAGTGTCCCTTCGAGCGCTGTCTTCAGGTGGAGCATATGAGTAAGCCTGGCACTGGGACTTGTCTAGGCACGCCTTGCTGCATTCTGTTTCGTTATAAACCTTGATGTTTGAGTCTGCCTCTCCAACTTTCATCATCTTCAAGCTCAAGAACGTTCTCATCTTGTCAGATATTGGGCGCTCTCTACCACATCCACCTGAAAAATCTCCAGAATCCCATTTCTCTGGGGACTGGGGCTTGAAACCTGGCAAACATTTGCATACGAAAGGCCAATTATTGTTATCACAACTGCCAAAGTTCCCACACAGATTAAACACACTGCAATTATCTTTTGGCTCCGACCACGTAAGAAACCACTGCTTCTCGTCTTCATGCCAGGTCAAAAACTGTAACTCTCCACTAAAATCTATCACCAATCGTGTATAATTGTAATCACGACGTCGCACAATTTTTGTATAATTATTATAACGAGACGGTGGGCTTGTAGTGCTGCTGCTGAAATTTGATAGCAAGTAACCTACTTCAGGACGCATTTCATCTAAGCTGAAATAATTACCTGGCTTTCCACTTTTCCAGTAGGTAATCAATTTATTTAAGATGATATACTGGTTCCCACCTGGATCTAGTTTAAAGGTGAAGTTCCCATGTCCCGGGTCATCTTCTTCTCTCCCAGAAGTCAATTCCAAGTTATCATCCATTAGCATCCCAGGAATGAATGTATCAGTTGGGTTTTGAAAGCTCTGCCATAGAGTATTCGCTGCCAAATTATCCCTTAACACCAGGTTCCCAGAATCCACTAACTTCACGGCCTTGTTAACAGATGAAGATGTTGCAAGAGTTGTTGACCAATAAGACTTTCGAGTAACATTATCCAACACGCGGAGATTACCTTCTTCAATTGCAAGAACTCCAGTGGAATTGAAAGGTAGAGGATCTTCTCTGTTGGCAACCCATACAACTGTTGTTGGAGTCAATTTGTGATACCATATGCCAACATATCTTCTATCAGCGCCCGAGCTACCTTCTCCTGTAGGTGTAGGGGTAAAGAATCCCAGTTCAAATTTTCCTCCGGCTGAAACAAGACCTTCTGACTCGTCGTTGACAACTGGATCCTTATATGTTAGTGTATCTCTAGCAGAGCAAAATAAGTTAGCATAAGAGCACAGCAATAGTATTACATGCAAGATGAAGTTGTAAGATACCATGCTAGCTATTTGCAACCACGAAATGAAGTAAGTTCCTGCTATCCTTATAATTCTGCTATCCTTAACTATAAAAAGTCGACAACTTGAGATGATGTAGCCATCTACAGCTTGCATACACCTATACATGGGATTAAGATTGCTCAAGCAACACCAAAATCAGTAGATAAAAAACTCGTGGTTCATAGACTTGGCTGAATAATTGAGAAGAAGCTTACCCGGCCAGTATCTAGGTCAAGGTCGTCTGAGTATTGTTTTTTTCATCTTTTTCCATTGGGTCTAGTGGTCCACTGCTTTACCCTCAACTTTTGTCATTGGAAATTGCTTTGTCACAAATTTCTTTGTTCTAGTTCTAACTAATTTCTTTGTCACAGATTGTGTAGTGATACAGAATTCTGGCATGGGCCGGTCAATGAAGAGTTTGCCTGCTAGTTTGATGTTTTACTTCATTTTTTTATTTTGCACTAAATAGTGAGTTGTTATGGAAAGTTCAATAAACCAAAAGTTGTATTACCTTGTTGCTCTTGCAGCATTGCTTGTCTTCGTCCTCTCTCTTTTTTTTCTCGTCCTCCTCTACATCTTATTGGGTGCATGTGTTCTTAGGTTTTCATACGCTAAATAGTAAATAGTGCACTCCTACGATACAATTATGCAAAAGCTAATCAAAAACTAGGTGAGAACCAACAATTTCAAGACCAATTCATAGATGAAACGAGCAGGAACATACTAATGCAAAATCGAGAGTACTGTTGCGGCGAGAATAGATGGAGCGAGTTTCTTCTCTTGTGGGGCCATACACACCACCTGACTCCGATGCCGTCGAGATTGCCTTGTCCAAATCCAATCAGCCTAAGGAGGCTATGCGACGCCATCACAAGTAGGAAATGAGTCCAACAAAACGTATTAGAAAAGGGGAAAAAAAAATGGAAAATGCGGGTGTCTGCTGCTTTCACAAGAGTGAAGAGAGGGAGCAACTATAAAAGCCTATATTTTTGCTGAACTCTCGCCGGAAAAATTATGTGGTAAATATCTTTTTCATTATATTATTATATTATGTAAATACTTTTGCCGACGACATATCCGTTGGGAAAATATGTTCATTTTAATTTAATTTTTTTAATTAAAGAAAATTAAAAAATTAATGTGAATATATTTTCCGACTCTTGGGCTACCTTTCAAATAACCCCTAAGTCCCTAAGTAAACTTAGTAACTACATTGGATTCAAAAGTCAACATTCGACTCAGTGAAGGAGTACGCCAAATAAATAACTCTTTTTTTAGAGTATCTCCAATAATATGAAGTGAAATTTGATTTAAAATAACTAGAAATTAGAGATATTGCTACTTGTTTTAAAACTCTGCTCCAGCAAGGCTAGCGATTTATAACTAATTTATAATTTTTTTTTCTTCAGAAATGTACACGTTGACAACATAGGAGAAAGAAAGACAGAAAAATATTTAGCTATTCATTGTTCACTAACTAAATATAGCTAGCATTTGCTTCCCTTGTAACCAAGAAAAAGATATAGGTAGTATTTTAACAAAAAGTTAAATATAACTTTATTTTGGCTACTACGTTGGAGTTGAGTTTTTCTTCAAAGTCTAGTTAAATATTTCTAAAAGTTCATTTTAACTATTCTGTTGGAAATACTCTTGCTAATTTGGTCCCATAATCCATTTCCCTAGTTTAATATCTCAATCAGACCAAGAAAAAAATAATAATAACTCCATTGATTACAACACAAGAACAAATTACCGAAGAATAAACAGACCTGTTGTGCTCTGCAGCTTGCACATGCACGGACAAATCAATATTCCAGCCAGAGCAGAAAGATGACATTCTAAATAGTGATGCTTTGTCAACTGAGCTGAATGATTTAAAACCATGCAGCCCAATGTAAAGTCAAGGTCGTTGATTTATGTTTCTTTCAACTTTTTTCTTTCTTCTGATTGTTTTTTATTGGATATGTAATCTTTTCTTTGTGTCCACTGCTTTGGTTTCTCTTGTTTTCTTGTTGTAAATAACTTGCAACCTTCCTTCATATATTCACATGCATGTGGGTAAGTGGGAGATACTGATATATACCTCCTTCTCATGCGTATTTTCCAATCTAAATTTCAAGTGCCTTGAAGTTCTGAACAACCAACGAACCTTTTCACTTTTGAGAGAATGAAGAGATTCGACATTACTGTGTACGTGATCTTCAATTGATAGTTTGTGCTCATTGTAGGCATTTGTAAACACATTAATCAACTGTTAATTGAAAACCACAGTAATGCATGTCGATGAACACATGCAATAAGCACAACCTGGTTATTTTGTCTTCACTATTAATTGAAGTTATGATTGTTCTGTACTGCTTAAAAATTCAAACTTGCAGCACCCTTAAAAAACAACAGCCAGCTAGGAATCGTTCTTGGCCCAGGAATGAAAAAAATATGCAAATGCAAATCAAGACTAAACCCTACAGAACTAACAATATCAATGCCAATCCACAAACAGCAGAAGTTTAATTCTTTGTTTTTCTTTGTTTTTTAATAGACTGACCTTGTTGAAATGCTAGCGCACAATTATATATATTATCTTTTACAATATGTCAATATCCCAACTGCAGGATTGGTAAAAAATTGCATAAAAACCATCAGATCCAGGAGCTTTTAGGTAATCTTACTTTTTTCTCTTCAACGATGGCATAAGACTCATAATAATGCTAATCTATTTCACCATATTCATGCAGGATGTTCAAGACTCTCTGAAGCAGACTCAACAAGCTTTACGACTTAATCCTACTGATGCTCATCTTCTTTTAACTGAAAAAAAAAAAAAAAAAAAAAACCTTTCTGAGCGGTTAACTTCTCTTATTAATCAGAAAGAAATTTATTGGGCACAAAGAGCTCGAGCTAATTGGTTAAAGTTAAAATTGGCACAAATTAAGATCGAGCTCGAGAATGAATAGGTTGATCTCTAAAATTGTAAGACCAAGCAGATTTGACAACATGAGAAAAGTGATTTTGTTTCAACCAAAACGCTTGAAACCAAAGAGGTTTTCGAGTATTCTTAGAAGGTAAATGTGCTGGAAATAATTGGGCTATGATCAGAACCGAATATACTGGAAGAACGTACGTCAAGAAAAGCAGTAGGAAATAACTGCAGAAAAGTAGAATTATAAAAAGCGCAAATCAATTTTTGCCCAAATTCGATTTCCTGCGTCTGATTATTGGTCCAAGTGTAAGTACAACCTTAATTGGGTAGGAACCTCTTTAGAGGAAATAAAAGATTGAAAGTTAAAAATAGCTCTTGTCCAAGATTGAGAAGTTGAGAACCTCCTAATCTTTCAGAAATGTGTAAGGTACAATTAAAAATCTAAAATCATCAATTTAACATTTACAAGCAAAACCTAGTATCATGGTACACCAAATACTTAGATCAATGATACAAGAGTTCCAGCAAACCATTATTTTCCACAGCCAAGCCATGGGTGGAGATTCAAGAAAAAATATTTATTCAAATTAAAAAATATATATATATATATTCATTTTGAAACACTTTTAGCGACGAATAATTCGTCGGTAAAAGTGTTCTCAAATTATTTTTTTATATTTATTCTGCTCGTAAGGTCTCGTGTTGGGTTGAGTTTTAATATGTGCCTAAAATACTTTTGAACCCTCGTGCTAATCAGTTTTGAGAATTTCAAAAATTCCATATTTCAAGAAAATTGTGTGCTATAAAAAGAAATATTTCTTCATTTTCGCACAATTCACCCAAACTAAGCGAAAATCTGTTTTACATTTGTTTGAATTAAAAAAGAATAATTATTTAAAACAACTTATAGCTACGAACATATTTGTTGGCACAAGAGCCCTAATGACGACTTTGATCGGCACAAGAGTGTGCATTTAATTTTACTTTTAAAATTGACGTAAATTAATGTTAATAAGCTTTCCGACTCTTGTTCTACCTTCCCAAAGACCCTACTTAAAAAGTTGCAACTTCATCAGGTTTTGGAAGACTACATTTGGCTCGTTGAGGGAAGTACGTCAAACTGATGAAAAAGTAATGATGGTTTGCGAAAACACATTAAAGAGTGTTACATTAATTTTTAGAATTTAAGAAAACTGAAAAACTAATGTGATATGTTTTCTGATGCTTAATTATTCTACCTTCTAAATATGGCCCTGAGTAATCTTCTTTGGACACCGGAGGTCGACTTTTGTCTCGGTAAGGAAATTAAGCTTGCCAAACATGCATGTAGCATGCGAATAACCATGATCGTTGGACAAATTAATATGATAGTTATGAATCCAAATATTCACAAAATAATACAAATATAATATTGAAATGTTACTGCTATGCTTTCACCACTCTCATAACCCAACAGAACTTGTAATCTTTATAGACTTGATGCTCCGATAAGCTATTGAGGTAGACCTTTGCGCTATTTGGAATTGCTAAGGGGGTGTTGTTGGGGCTGCGAAACCTATACGCACGGATGAGAAGAGTAACTTTTATAGCTGGAGCTAAGCTTGATTCGGCCTAGAATGACTTGAATTTAGCCCGAAAGCCGGTGTGGGCAAAACTTTAATCGCAAAATTCTCCGTCGTCCGGTGACGGTTTGAGGCGGGGTTGGTGGCGTTGAACTCGCCTCAAGGAGGGCTTCAAAGCCCAGTATGTGTTGTAGTTCAAATTGGC
The DNA here is from genome assembly GCA_030142095.1 of Rubus idaeus. NCBI lineage: Eukaryota > Viridiplantae > Streptophyta > Magnoliopsida > Rosales > Rosaceae > Rubus > Rubus idaeus. The sequence goes on from CM057970.1 coordinate 37,798,024, forward strand.
CGGAATCGAAAGTTTATTCGATGAAAACTTTGGTGATGGATGAAAGTGATAATTTTTTTCAAAATTCAGGGACGAAAGTGATATATTTCAAAGTTCAGGAACGAAAGTGTCGAATGAGTTAAAGTTCAGGGACTAAAGGTGATTTTTTCCCTACCATTATATTCATAATTTTTTATAAAATTTTAATTTCCTTTTTGTTTATTTCGAGAAAATAGCATCCAGCAAAGGCCGAACAAATTGATCATCACATAAGAAAAGGTTACAAATCCCAGAAGATTTATTATTCTTGTTTAAATTGGTCCTCAATCTTTCTGGGTCTACCCAAGATATATAGATTTCACCCAAGATAAAGTTACAATCAAACATACATAAAAAATTAAGAGAAAAAACTGATGAGAGCTTCAACCATGATTAGTTATCTACCTTCGAGAGTTGCAGTTATTTCAGAATTTGTTTCTGGCTTAGTAGACGAAGAAGCTGTGCTAGAGTTGCCTCTCCTTAAGAAAAAGGCTGGTTGTTTCGGAGTTGCAGGGATTGCAGCTTCACTATCAAGCAAGGTAATAACATTTGACATCGTAGGGCGATCAACGGGATCTTCTTGCACGCATAACAGCCCAACATTCACACACTTCACAAATTCACTTCTGTTACAACTTTCTTCCAAATTCTTGTCCATTAAATCCAACACCTTGTCTTCTGACCAGAGTCCCCATGCCTGAGAAAATGTTAAAAATCCAATATGGCATGAATATAAAATAGCTTATATGAAAGATTCAAGATATTTTACCTAGCCATTGGCCAAAACAGAAAACAGCAACTTACATAACCAATGAGGCTGAAAGTTTGTTGGGACTGATAAAATCCTGTGTTCTTTTTCCCACTGATTATCTCAAGAAGAACCACACCGAAGCTAAACACATCTGATTTGACTGAGAAAGTTCCATCTAAAGCATATTCCGGAGACATGTAGCCACTGCATCACAAATTGTTATACAATCAAAAACGAATGTGGGCACAGAAGCAACTTTCGTTTAAGAGGATAAGGGAATACAATGTACGAACCATCCAACTTGAGGATTGTACTTACTAGGTTCCAACTACTGTATTTGTGTTTGCCTGGGTTTCTTTTCCTCCAACAATCCTGGCCAAGCCGAAGTCAGATATTTTGGGGTTCATCTCCTCATCCAAAAGAACGTTGCTGGTTTTCAAATCTCTATGGATGATCCTCAACCTGGAATCTTGATGAAGATAAAAGAAGTCCTCGAGCGATTCCCAAAATGATGTTAAAGCGCATCTCCCAGTTGAGGAACACACTTTGTGTATGACCTTGCAAAGTTTCCATATTCCATTTCAAGAAAAATTAGTAGCTATGGCAGTTCAGCATCAATCAAGAAATAATGTATCATACAGTTTTTAAAAAAAAATGTAAACTTAGGACTAGAAGCGAACCAAATATAAAGGAATCTAAGCTTTTGTTAGGCATGTACTCATAGAGTAAAATCTTTTCTTCTCCTTTCATACAATATCCTCTGAGTCTAACAAGATTTCGGTGTTGAAGTTTGGCTATCAGCACGACCTCATTCTTAAATTCCTGTAACCCTTGTCCAGAAACCTTTGATAGCCTCTTTACTGCAATTTCTTGACCTCCAGGAAACTTGCCCTGACAACAATTAAAATCCTTTACACATAAATTCACCGCTAAAGGAATCACTTGACATGATCAATGATGACAAAACAATTTTATTAGGATAATAAAAAATAAGTATTGCAATGATTCAATTGATAAGACATGACAAACAAGTACTCCTCAATTACCTTGTAAACAGGCCCATATCCCCCTTGTCCAAGCTTGTTAGCATCTGAGAAATTATCTGTAGCTTCTAGTATGCTTTGCAAATCAAAGAAGGGTACATCTATACCTTTCTCATCTTCTTCATTGAACTCACTTGTGTCTATCAACTCCTTGACTCGTCTTTCACTATCAAGCGGTGCACGACTTATTTGATCTGACACATGGAATTGAAGAATTTTACTCCTGTCATTCGATAGGACCAATTGTGCAGAACTTCATGCATAGAGAGTGAAGAGAAAGGGAAAATTTTTATAAAAAATTGAAACAGTTTATAGAAAACTAGTTACCTCTGTAACCGAAAGGGAAGAAAATAAGTTCTTACCTTGTTTTTTGGTCATCTTGCTTCTCCATATATAAATAGAAATGATGCATGCCAGTAAAATCACGCTTATAAGCACTGCCACAATTATCAGAGACAATGGAAGTTTTCTTGTTGAATGGTCTTCTAATGCCGGTTTAGTTGGCTCTTGATGATGAGAGTAAGGACATGAATGTAACAATGTACCAACACAATAATTGGATTTAGTAAAATTCTACTTGGTTGATGTTCTTTCTCATTTATACTTTCTAAGTTTCTATCACAACGTTTTCACTGAAGGGAATTGAAAAATATAGGAAACACCTCAATAATCTATACTGTAGTAACTGTACTGTATCACTCTCATTCGTGGTTTGCATTCAGCTGCATAACCCCAACAGACACAGACACTAAAAGAATTTTTATTTGTAAAGATTTGCGTGAAATAGTAATCATAAAAGAAAAAGGTCAGCCAATTGAGGTGTTTTTTCACTATCTTGAACGTTTCCCGGTAGTTCATCTAATTCCTGAAAAAGATATACTATCCGTTACCGTATGCTGATTTGGAATCTTTCGAATATCTTTAGCAGACTAGTGGCACTTGTCAACGTGATTGTGCACATATTCTATCATATTCCAAAATTAAAATTAAAAATAAGAGAGAGAGAGAGAGAGAAAGAGAGAGAGAGAGAGAGAGAGAAGTACAACGTACAGTACCTAAATCAGACCCGGCAATGCGAGCATAGAGTGTCTGGCCACCATAGTCTTCTTCAAGATTACTTAGGACATTCTTCCATATATAGCACAAGTAAGTAGCAGTTCGTTTTCTGATTACAGCGTATGAGTAAGCCTGGCACTCACAGTCTCTGAGGCACTTGTTCCTGCAGAATGTTTCATTGTCATTGAAATGTGAGTCTGGATTTTGCACATTCTTAATATTCAAACTGAAGAAGGTGTCATTCGTGCCAGTACATAATTTGGACTCTCTTTGGCATCCACCAGTAAAATCTCCAGAATCCCATTTCTGTTGATACTGGGCCTTGAAACCATGCAAACATTGACACATTGGCTTATTAGTACTATTACAGATACCAAAGTCCCCACAAGGATTAACCACACTGCAATTGTCTCTTGGTTCCCACCATGTCAACTTCCAGTCATGTGTGTAATTATACCAGTTCAGCTTTCCAGTAAAATCTATAACCAATCTTGTAGTATTGTATTCTGATTGTAGCGGAACTGCCGTCTCAGCTGTGTAAAACGTTGAACCCTTATTTGTAAAAATGTTGCTGGATCTTTTCTTTGAATAACTCTCGCTGAAATTTGATAATAAGTAAGCAACCGCAAGAGGCATTTCATCTGAGCTGAAAGAGTTTCCATTTGGTTCTCCACTTCTCCAGTAATCTGCGGATAATTTTTTGATGGTATAGTGATTGTATTCATCTCGATTAAAGTTAAAATTCCCAGTTCCTGGGTCATCTTTGTCGTTCCATGAAATCAGATTTAAGTTTTTATCCAATTTCATCCCAGGAATGAATGTATCAGTAGGATTTTCAAAGCTCTGCCACAGAACTGGTGTCAAGTGTTGGTCAGTATCAATTAACACCAAGTTCCCATTTTCTTTGAGCTTCACCGTCCGATTGTAAGCAGTTGTTGTTGCTTCGATCTCTGCTTTCCATAAAGGCTTTCGAGTGGTAATATCCAACACTTGGAGGGTACCATGCTTAATTGCAACAACGCCAGTGGAATTGGCAAGTAGTGGCTTGTTTCTGTTGGCAACCCATACAACTGTCCTTGGAATCAGTTTGTGATACCATATGCCAACATATCTTCTATCACTTCTTGTTCCATTAAGGGAAAAGAATCCCAGTTCAAATCTTCCTCCAGCTGAGACAAGACCTTCTGATTCATCATCTATAATTTGATCGCGTTGGGTTATTGTATCTCTAGCAGAGCAAAATGGGTGAGGAGAGCACAACAACGATAACAAGATGGAACATAGCATGCTATTTGCAAACCATATAATGATGCAATAATTTGCTATTGTTATGTTTCTTCTTCGGATAAACATCATCAAGGAAACTAAGTAAACCTATCTGCTTGTCTCGAGCCAGGGATCAAGTCTACTGCAAACAAAATGCTCTCATCATCTTTTCCTTGGAACATTATCTCCTTGCAAATAGATAACTCATTTTTAGACTGCTAATTTGGTCCCATAATTCATTTCCCTAGTTTAATATCACATAGGTAACTCAATCAAACCAAGAAAAAAATAATAATAACTTCATTGATTATAACACAAGAACAAAGACGGAAGAATAAACAGACCTGTTGTGCTCTGCAGCTTGCACTTGTATGGACAAATCAACTTTTGTTTCTTCCTATTTGAACATCAATGAGCAGCTTAACTAACTAACTATACAAAGTCGACAACTTGAGATGATGTAGCCATCTACAGCTTGCATGCACCTATGGGATTAAGATTGCTCAAGCATCACCAAAATCAGTAGATCAAAATCTAGTGGTTGATAGACTTGGCTGAATAATTGAGAAGAAGCTGACCCGGCCAGTATCTAGGTCAAGGTCGTCTGAGTATTGTTTTTTTTCATCTTTTTCCATTGGGTCCAGTGGTCCACTGCTTTCCCTCAACTTTTGTTATTGGAAATTGCTCGTCACAAATTTCTTTGTTCTATTTCTAACTACTTTTCAAAACCAAAGTTTTCACTTCACTTAATATAATTCCACAATGCACCTGGATTGTGTAGTGATACAGAATTCTGGGCCGGTCAATGAAGAGTTTGCCTGCTAGTTTGATGTTTTACTTCATTTTTTTTATTTTGCACTAAATAGTGAGTTGTTATGGAAAGTTCAATAAACCAAAAGTTGTATTACCTTGTTGCTCTTGCAGCATTGCTTGTCTTCTTCCTCTCTCTTTTTTTTTCTCGTCCTCCTCTACATCTTATTGGGTGTTCTTAGGTTTTCATACGTACGCTAAATAGTAAATAGTGCACTCCTACGATACAATCATGCAAACGCTAATCAAAAACTAGGTGAGAACCAACAATTTCAAGACCAATTCATAGACCACAGCAATGAAATTTTGGAGTGAGCAGGAACATACTAATGCAAAATCGAGAGTACTGTTGCGGCGAGAATCTATAGATGGAGAGAGTTTCTCCTCTTGTGGGGCCATACACACCACCCGACTCCGATGCCGTCCAGATTGCCTTGTCCAAATCCAATCAGCCTAAGGAGGCTATGCGACGACATCACAAGTAGGAAATGAGTCCAAGAAAACTTATTAGAAAAGGGAAAAAAAAATGGAAAATGCGGGTGTCTGCTGCTTTCACAAAGTGAAGAGAAGGGAGCAACTATAAAAGGCTAAAAGCCTATAGTTTGCTGAACTCTCGCCGGAAAATTGAAGTGGTAAATATTTTTTTCATTATATTATTATATTATGGTAAGTACTTTTTCCGACCACATATTCATCGAGAAAAGATGTTCATTTTAATTTAATTTTTTTAATTAAAGAAAATTAAAAAAAAACTAATGTGAATATATTTTCTGACTCTTAGGCTATCTTTCAAATAACCCCAAGTCCCTAAGTAAACTTAGTAACTACATCAGATTCAAAAATCAACATTCGACACAGTAAATGCTGTAAAGGAGTACTAAATGCTGTAAAGGAGTACGCCAAATAGATAACTCTTTTTTTAGAGCATCTCCAACAATATGAAGTGAAATTTGATTTTAAATAACTAACAATTGAAGATATTGCTACTTGTTTTAGAATTCTGCTCCAGCAAGGCTAGCAATTTATAACTAATTTATTTTTATTTTTTATTTTTTATCTTCCGAAATTTACACGTTGACAACATAGGAGAGACAAAGACACAAAAATATTTAGTTATTTATATATTGTTCACTGAGTAAATATAGCTAGCATTTGCTTCCCTTATAAAAGCATCTCCAGCAAACTAGTTATTTTGTTAAAAAGTTAAAATTTAGCTATTTTTAACACAATTTTTCACTCCAACAAAGTAGTTAAATGAAAGTCAAATTTAGCTATTATTAAAATCTATACCTATATTTAGCTACATGGGAGAAAGAAAATAACTAAATTCTAAATTTATTTACAAATAACTACCCTCAGCTGATGCCAAAGTAAAAATTAACTAGTTATATTGTATTTTTAGCTATATTATCTAGTGAAAATAAAAAATATAGGTAGTTTTTTAACAAAAAGTTAAATATAACTTTATTTTGGCTACTACGTTGGAGTTTAGTTTTTCTTCAAAGTCTAGTTAAATATTTCTAAAAGTTCATTTTAACTATTCTGTTGGAAATACTCTTGCTAATTTGGTCCCATAATCCATTTCCCTAGTTTAATATCTCAATCAGACCAAGAAAAAAATAATAATAACTCCATTGATTACAACACAAGAACAAATTACCGAAGAATAAACAGACCTGTTGTGCTCTGCAGCTTGCACATGCACGGACAAATCAATATTCCAGCCAGAGCAGAAAGATGACATTCTAAATAGTGATGCTTTGTCAACTGAGCTGAATGATTTAAAACCATGCAGCCCAATGTAAAGTCAAGGTCGTTGATTTATGTTTCTTTCAACTTTTTTCTTTCTTCTGATTGTTTTTTATTGGATATGTAATCTTTTCTTTGTGTCCACTGCTTTGGTTTCTCTTGTTTTCTTGTTGTAAATAACTTGCAACCTTCCTTCATATATTCACATGCATGTGGGTAAGTGGGAGATACTGATATATACCTCCTTCTCATGCGTATTTTCCAATCTAAATTTCAAGTGCCTTGAAGTTCTGAACAACCAACGAACCTTTTCACTTTTGAGAGAATGAAGAGATTCGACATTACTGTGTACGTGATCTTCAATTGATAGTTTGTGCTCATTGTAGGCATTTGTAAACACATTAATCAACTGTTAATTGTGTTCGCGCTAGAAACCGCTGCCGGAGAGTCGAACAGTCTCTTTTGGGTGTGCGGGCGTGCCAGTACCACGGGGTACGATGATGTCGTCGGTGAGGTGCTCCAAACTGTGCTTCTGGATCAAGCGAGTGCGGACGGAGAGAGAACAAACTCCGTCGAGGTTCTTTCGTGAAAGACCTAAAAGGGTTTTAGGGCTTCGAAAGCGTTTCTTGTAAACTAAATCGATACTTTCTTGGGAGGAGAAAGCAGAGCAACAAAACTAGGAAGATTGAAGAACTAAGATGTGATCTTAGCAAGGTTGCAAGGACGCAAAGGTGCTCCGGAGAGGCTTAGGTTGTAAGTTTGCTCGAGGAGGCTTTGAGTTTGCAAGGTTGCATATGAGGTTGAGAACCCTTTTCTGATCGTAAAACTTGTTATTTATACCCTTCAGGGTTCGCGGTTCTCTTAATGATCTAGGACTCCTAGATTTATTTTCCTTATAGGATTCAATATTAATAAAAACCCCTATGTAAATAGGTTTCCTTGCAACGTAAGGAATAACAATAAACAAATATATTTAGGCCGCAGTTTCCGCCACTGGGCTGTATTGAAAATATAGCTAAAACAGCCAAATTCACATTTGGGCTCAATCAAATTGAAAACCACAGTAATGCATGTCGATGAACACATGCAATAAGCAGTTAAGCACAACCTGGTTATTTTGTCTTCACTATTAATTGAAGTTATGATTGTTTTGTACTGCTTAAAAATTCAAACTTGCAACACCCTTAAAAAACAACAGCCAGCTAGGAATCGTTCTTGGCCCAGGAATGAAAAAAATATGCAAATGCAAATCAAGACTAAACCCTACAGAACTAACAATATCAATGCCAATCCACAAACAGCAGAAGTTTAATTCTTTGTTTTTCTTTGATTTTTAATAGACTGACCTTGTTGAAATGCTAGCGCACAATTATATATATTATCTTTTACAATATGTCAATATCCCAACTGCAGGATTGGTAAAAAATTTCATAAAAACCATCAGATCCAGGAGCTTTTAGGTAATCTTACTTTTTTCTCTTCAACGATGGCATAAGACTCATAATGCTAATCTATTTCACCATATTCATGCAGGATGTTCAAGACTCTCTGAAGCAGACTCAACAAGCTTTACGACTTAATCCTACTGATGCTCATCTTCTTTTAACTGAAAAAAAAAAACCTTTCTAAGCGGTTAACTTCTCTTATTAATCAGGAAGAAATTTATTGGGCACAAAGAGCTCGAGCTAATTGGTTAAAGTTAAAATTGGCACAAATTAATTAAGAGCTCGAGAATGAATAGGTTGATCTCTAAAATTGTAAGACCAAGCAGATTTGACAACATGAGAAAAGTGATTTTGTTTCAACCAAAACGCTTGAAACCGAAGAGGTTTTCGAGTATTCTTAGAAGGTAAATGTGCTGGAAATAATTGGACTATGATCAGAACCGAATATACTGGAAGAACGTACGTCAAGAAAAGCAGTAGGAAATAACTGCAGAAAAGTAGAATTATAAAAAGCGCAAATCAATTTTTGCCCAAATTCGATTTCCTGCGTCTGATTATTGGTCCAAGTGTAAGTACAACCTTAATTGGGTAGGAACCTCTTCAGAGGAAATAAAAGATTGAAAGTTAAAAATAGCTCTTGTCCAAGATTGAGAAGTTGAGAACCTCCTAATCTTTCAGAAATGTGTAAGGTACAATTAAAATCATCAATTTAACATTTACAAGCAAAACCTAGTATCATGGTACACCAAATACTTAGATCAATGATACAAGAGTTCCAGCAAACCATTATTTTCCACAGCCAAGCCATTGGTGGAGATTGAAGACAAAATATTTATTCAAATTAAAAAAAAAAAAAAATATATATATATATATATATATATATATATATTCATTTTGAACCACTTTTAGCGACGAATAATTCGTCGGTAAAAGTGTTCTCACTATAGAAAAACCCTAACTAGCTTCTTTTGATTAATAGTCCCCTTACATTACAAAAGGGACTATTATTTGTTTCAAGATGTCAATGGGGACTCATGCAGCCATAATTTACACAATGGTATCCTCTATAGGAGTTTCCATTGATCTAATGGGACATAAACCACATTCATCCCTCCTATTTTTCAATTTTCCATTATTTGCAATTAAATGTACACTATTTTGGCATACTAAATATTGTCCCTACAAGTAAATGAAATGATACACTCTTTCATCCCTTTAGATGTGTTAGTTGAAGAATACTATTACAACAGTCCCCAATTAAAATTCTATGGACTCTTTTTTGTCCCCAAATCCAACCAAATTAATATAAAAAAAAACTGCTGGCAGAATGCCAATTTCGTCACTTATTCTCATTTCTAACTTTAGATCATTCTTTGTCATCATGCCAATTTCGTCACTTATTCTCAATGCTTACTTTAGATCCTTCTTTGTCATCACTGTATTGGTTTCCTTCCCCTGCCATCATACACAATAAAAATTATTAATACTAAGAGATTTTTTAGTTATCAAATATTCTCATAGTATAGGAGACAATTAACTACTAACATAAAGCTATAAAAACAGTCAAAGCAATTACCATTGTAGACAACATACCTTGTAAGCCAACAGATTTTATGCAAAGGTAGTGTACACTAACATTGATCCAGCATTTTCCACATATCTGAGCTAAAAAGATAGAGAGAAACACTTGATGAGAAATAAAATTCCAAGGCATGAAGGCATACAACCAGTTCTTTATTACAAAAATCCTACAACCAGTTCTTTCCACATACCTTCGCAAGATTATTAAAGCTTCCAAATAAAAGAAAGTTACACAGGTAACTAGCTAGAGTAGGGGAAAGAAAGAGCAAACAGTAACCTCACTATTGAACTAAGAGGACATTTTCCAAAAAAGTCCCTAATGGCCTGTTTTGTAGTAGTGACATAAATAGCTTGTTAATGTATTGTTCAATACACCAACATACCTTCATGACTCAAAGATTATTAAAAGAAAGAAAGAAACAGCAATAAACAGAACAAGCCATTGCTTATGCATAAAACAGAATCCCTGGCAGAAAACCCATCAATTATGTGGTCTAAATAGCATAACTCATAATACTGAATGCTCAAAAACAAAGCAATTGCTAAAACAGAAACAAAATATAAATAGTATAACTGCAAGTCTGCAATTATAATATGAGATTATACTTGCTAAGGTTTAAATATATTTAAATATGGATAATCTTCCTTCGACAGTTCACCTTTGCTAAGGTTTTCTACAAGTTCCTGAAACAAAAGAAAATTTTGGATATGGAAATTCATAAATCAGTGGCTTGATTCATTGAACGGATCGAGTTCAACAATGCGATGATGATTATAAAGATGCATTTATTCAAATAACCTTAAGGTCAGCAACTATAGATAGATATATGTATGAGAGACTTGAATTTCTGCTTCCGTTGGTTTGATTATCCCCAAACCAGAAACCAAAATATTTTACAGGAATACCGGAAGCATTACCCAAACCAGCTTATACAATTGATGATTGCTTATTATGCATAGAACTGTAAAAAGGAAGCCAGCTAAAAGGTACCTCAATCATGGGATAAAAGCGTGAAAACCACAATGTCTCTTCACTTGGACGCCCTTTCCTAGCTGAACGTTTCTTCTGAAAATTGAATCATTTTTTTGTTAGATATTGCAAAACCAATTGAACCAACTCCAGAAGCATCCGGTAGAAACATTACCCTTTTGAATATCAAACTTGAGATCTCAAATTATTTTTTTATATTTATTCTGCTCGTAAGGTCTCGTGTTTGGTTGAGTTTTAACAGTCCCGCTCACCTGAGGGACTACTTCTAAGGGACAAAGAGGGACAAAATCATATAAGTCATTGGATATTTAATGAAGAGATCTAATGGTTCAAAAACTTTCACATCAATATTTATATTTTAATCTCATATTGCACTTTTTACCTACCCATAGAGAGGCCCATTCCCTAAAAAAAAATATTGTTATTTAATTGTTGGTAAAACAAAGCTCGACTCTCATCGTCCTCTGTCTTCTTTCCTCTGTTCAAAGGACTGAACACACTTTTCTTTCCCTTTTCAAAATTCTGGGCTGCTTCAAGGTATTTTTATCTCTTTATACTGCATATGGCTGTTTTGTTTTTCATTATTGTTGTTTTAAAGCTTTTCTACGTTGCTTTAATTATAGGTTATTTTTCTCTTTCTCTTTAGCTTTAATTATAGCTTTCTCTTCACAATGATGAAATTAATATTTTTATATTTGATTTTCATAGGTTTAGCATGGCTGAACAATCTTCCAAAGAGACTAATGATGTGAACGTAAAATACGTTCACAAAGTGCCTTTAATTACTGGATTTTGCTATTCCGAAAGCTTAATTGTCTGTTTAATATTTGTTTTTGTGTTTTTAGGAAAAATACCAGGAAAATGTTAATCTGCACAGAATAGGTGCTTTTTGGAGGCTTTCAGCGTAATTCGGAAAGTCAACCGTGACTTTCATTTGTGGAATAAAATACTGTACGAAGATTTCGGAAACCGTTCCGAATCCCGACAATTTGTCGGCGAACCACCACATAAGGCGGCGCAACCACCACACGCGGTGGCAATACACATTTTAAATCTCCATTATATTTTCCCTTGTTTATATTTTATTTTTAATTATTTTCATTTCTTTTTGTTATTTTATTTTTATGTTATTTTATTTTATTTATTTCTTTTAATTACTTTTATTATTTTATTTTATTTCATTTTTCTTTGTTTTCTTTTGCAGCCACGTTTCTCACTCCACCGCCGGCAAGAATCTACAGCTCAAAAGTCCACCATAGCAGCACTCCACGATTCAATCCTTGATAATTCTCCCATGTTACCACCCATCCTTGTCGCTCCACCATCACCGCATATTCCATCTCCATTGGCTGCTTCGTCCTTCCTTTCCCTATTTAAGGAAGCACCCATTCTGCAATTCCTCACCAATTCACCATCACAGAACCTGCAAGTTCATACAAGCACAAGAAATCACAATTTCAGTTTGTTATGGGCACCACCGAGTTTCTCTCTACACCCAAATGCCCATGCATTTCTGCCGTGCTTCTCTCGCCTCACCACCTTTAGCTGCCGCCGTTACCAATCCAGCCACCAAGGCCGTAACTCCTTCGTTTCTTTTATTTCTTACCTGCAAACTCAATTAACAAATCAAAGCAATCATATTCTTACTCTCTAATTAATTGTGTTCTTTGTTTTGCAGGTTTGATAGCAGCTCACCCACCGTGAACTTCATCGGCCCGTGCTCTCTCTCGTCCCTTGCCGGCGTTTCCTCTACAGCCCGTACTCTTCTTCTCCGCCATCGCTGCTGCTCTTCGCTGTCGATGCCATCGCTGCAATCTCCGCCATCTCTCTCTCGCTCCGATCGGCGCCGTTTTAATTTCCCGACAACAGCCCGGAGTCCCCAAGCCTTTGCCGTGAACCCAGTCCACGCCGTCGCCGTTCCCATGTCGCCGCCGCCGCTCAGCCCAGCCATGCCGCGCCTCAAGCTTCTCTGCACCAACGCCGTCGACGTCGCCGCTCATCTCTGCTCGGATTTGCAGAACCCACCGTTGCTTCTAGCGACGCCGCCGTCATCCTCCCGCCGCCGTAAGCCCAAGCTTCGCCGCACCTCATCAGCTGCCGTGCCTCTCCGTCGCCGGCAAGGCTCCAATTCCCTTGATCTCTCTCTGTTCAGAAAAGCAGAAAGAAGAAAATTGAAATAAGAGATGAGTAGAGCTGGTACGGGAAGAAGGAATGAAATGAAGGCTTGCACGGGTCAAACCCGTTGAAAAGTCAACCACAACAAAAGTCTACAACAGTCAACATGGACCGGTCAACACTTCCTGATTTGGGCCTAAGCCCAAAAGCCCAATGGTCCAGCCCAAATCTGCTCTCTACACCCGCCACATCCAAATAGTCCGTTTTTATAGATGAGTCTGCCACCTTCGCCTGCCAGACAGTGTCCATTTTCATTGACACAACAGTAACATTTTTCCCAAACTCGTTTATTTATTATATTTTATTTTTGTTTAATTAACTATTCGTGAATAATTTTGGGAAATGTTATTGTGTAAATATTTGTTTATTTTCTATTTTTGCATAATAATTGTGATTTGATTTTTCTAAGTTGCTTTTGTGATTGTTTATTTGATTCAAGTTTACGGAAATCTTTTATATGTTTATGTTATAGGGGTCGACACTTATGATGTTTACATGTAATTGAAGCTAGAGTTAGGAATCCGATTCACCTAATAGTTTTGGAAACCTAATTCACAAATAGTAAAGGCTTTGGACAAAAGTCGGAATCAATTAAAAAGGATTACAAATAGATGGACTTTTCCATACTAGGTTGTGCACTTGAATTAACGATTCTTTTCGATGCTTTGAACATGGATTGACTAGCTAGCTTTCTAGACTAAGATGACATGTTTAATTGATTGATCTAGATGCTCTCACTTAGGTTAATTTTCAGCGAAAGGTCTAATTGGGAAATAATTAGCTTTCTAATATTTCACAATGTTAATTTCGATCATATGACTTAGAGAAATCAATATTTGTGTGTGTTTTCTTGTTTTAAAAAATAATAAAAATCCAAAAATATTTCCTTTTAATTATTTATTGTTTTCAAAAATCTCAAAAACCCCCAAAAATACTTTTGTATATAATGTATATTTTTGTAAATAGAAACAATACTGTATAGTTTATTTAATTTTGTATATATATATATTCTTTATTCTTTATACTTGTTAATAATAATTCTTTATTTAATTTATTTTATTGTGACATTGAAAAGTAAATATAACAATCTTCTGTGGGAAAAACTTTTATTTCCTATTATACTTTACAACAACAATTGTTAGGAATTTAGGTAATAATTAATGACGTAGGAAAAAAAACCTCTGATCATTTTGGCGCCGGCTCGCCGGGGATTGTTTTTACTATTGACTATTGACTTTTGACTTTTTTACTATTTGTAAATAATACTTGTTAATTTTATTTATACTCACTTGATCATACTTGTTTATATTTTTTTTTACACTTAGTAATTATATTTAGGTGTCTTTTATATAGTTGATTATTTTTTTGTTGTTGTGAGTTGTAACTTGAACGGAAATAGGTAAGGTTATTTTGTTAATATTGGCCTAAACCCTTCATTTTTACCGTAAGGTTATTTGAGGTTGAGGGCGGCCTTTATTAACACTTGGAGAATTGTCGAACACTTAAGTGCTTTCTCAACTGAGTAAGGGGCACATGGATGGTGTCTAGGTCGAGACCCTGGGTGACAGGTTTTGGATTCAGATGACTATAGACTGACGTAAGTCGATAGGGGTGTAAGCCTCCGTAGGCCACTAAATGAATCTTGCCCCTCGCTTATTCTCATATGATCTGGCCATTCGCCTCTGAAAACACGGAAAGTCATTTAAGTCAAGGCATTGCACCTAGGCCGTAAGTCCACCTTGAGTTACCGCTTGGAATCAACTTTCATTTTTTTTCAACTATATTAAGGCAAAGGAAAATATTTTTGTACACTTAAGTGTATTGTGTAAATAAAATATACGTAGACATAGGAAAATTTATTCATTTATTTTGTATAGATAATTTGTGACATATTTTTAACTTGTAAATATTTTGTAAATTTATTAGTAACCTTTTTATTTTGTATAGGAAATACTCTGGGTTTATCAGAAATTCTACCACATACATCGGAGCATACGTTTAGGAAGTCAAGGTTGAAAAACCTTGAGGTTGATGTCTTGTTGGTGATTTTCGGTTTCCTCGGGAGTAAAAAGGTAAGTTTTCTTTTCACTCTCGTTATTTATTTAAAAAAAAAAAATTTGTAATTGTAAATAAAAAAAAAGAAGAGTGTTTGTTTGTTTGTTTTACTCTTTGTAATTATTTATTTTTACTGTTTATAATTACTATTCTTATTATTTGTTTTGGGCTTGTTTGTTAGTTTGTTTTGTTATTGGGCCTTAAGCCCGTTTGTGAGATTGTTTAGGATTTTAGGTTTCGAATAAAAAGAAGAAAAAAAATTAGTTAATTAAATTTTTTTTTTTTTTTTTTTGCCCATTGGGCTCGTGTCATTCACAAAGCCCAAAACTCGTAACCCAAGCCCATTTAGTGTGTCGGGCCTGTTCGTTTTTAGGCCCATTAGTTAAGCCCACCAATAATGGGCCGGAGATTTCTTTGGCCCATGCCCACTTTAAGGCCCAGACCATTCCGATGGCCCAGGCCCGTTTAAAGTGTCGGCAAGCGTTGGCGCGTGTGTTACACGTGTTTTCACTGTTCACTTTACGACTTTTCCGTAAAATATTAAAATAAAAAAAATTCTTATTGGACCGTCCCGCGACTTTCGCGTCGGCTCGATAATAAAAAATCAAAAATCAAAAATCAAAAATAAATTTGATTGGGCCGACGCACGACTTTTGCGTCGGCCGAATTGTTTAATAAGCCGCACACGTTTCTACTGTAGACTTTACGACTTTCGTCGCTCGATCCGGAAATTGCGGGTCTTTTGTTTGTGGCACGTGTGCGAGCGTGTGTCTTTCCCCTTCCCTTCTGTTTGCATTAGTTCCCTTAGGTCATTTCACGTTTTCCCTTAGTCTCTCTCTCTCTTTCTCTCTCGTTTTCTCTCATTGTTCTTTGTGTTCTTGAGTTTTTCCCAGAAAACCTCCCAATTCCCAGAAGCTATCCTCCCTTCCCAACCCAGAAATGGCCAAAAGAGTTAATTCTTTCAGCGATTTGTTTCAGGCAGGTCCTTCAGAGAACACAATCTTTGAAGGTCTGGCTGAAATTATTCCACCGAGCATGCTCAATAGCGCCGATGCTAGCATGCCGACCGAGCCACAACCACAACCACAACCGCAACCACTACCCCAAGCACCAATCTTGGTTGCTGATCCACCTGTTGAGCCGGAAGCCGCTCCTGTCTATAGGAGACTTCCGAGGACAAAGTACACCAAAGCTCAGAGAGAAGCACTGGCGGCTTTCTTTGCGGTGTATTCTCACCCCACGAAACCACAACGAGAAAGATTTGGTCCAAAAATCGGACTAGAAGAAGACCAAGTCTATTATTGGGGGTCGAGAAATAGGAAGAAGTTCGGTATCCTTACGTCTGAGCAGCGTATTGCCGAGTTAGAGAGACGAAATGACGAGCTGGTGAGCAAGAACGAGGAGCTTCAACTTCAGAATCAACGACTCGTCGATGCTCTCCACAGCGGCATCTGTCCCAATTGCGGAGGTCCTGTTCCGCACTCAGATGTGCCTAGGCGAAGGCTCGAAGTTGTTCCTCCACAACAAGAGCCTATTCTTGAGTTGTCCGATGATTCCATCGACATGGACCACTTGAGACGGGATGTGCGGAGCCTCATGCCTACCCTAGTCGAGCGCCCATCCATACCTTTGCCATCTGACACCCTTCCCGGACCTGCTCATGATCTTGTCGGAGTCCACACCGACTTGATCTCGGATATCGCCCGCAAGGCCAAAGACGAGCTCCTGCTCATGACCACTGCTGGATTTCCTTTGTGGATAACTTCACCGACTCCCGACACGTCTATTCATCCCGAGACTCTTAATAGGGCCGAGTACTTGCGAGTGTTTCAACGAGCTGAACCTGCTCCGTACTTCAAAGCCGAATCCTCGAGACACTCGGCAACCATCCATCTTTATCCGACCACCATCGTTCAAATTCTCATGGATGTTGGTCGATGGTTGCCAGTCTTCTGTAGCATGATCACAAACGCCAAAACGTTGGAGATCTTATCATCCAGCAACGAAGAAGGCTACGAGGAGCAGAAGCAAGTGATGTCGGCCGAGTTTCTGGTGCCATCTCACATCGTTTCAACTCGTGAAGTCCAGTTCGTTCGGTATTCTCACCAACAACTGGATGGAAGTTGGGTCGTTGTGGATATCTCCGTGGATGAATTGCGTTCAAATCCAAAGCCTTCCGTGAGATCGATTTGCCGAAAACGTCCCTCCGGATGCCTGATTCGAGACTTCCAGAATGGATCTTCCTTGGTCACTTGGGTGGAGCACGTGGATGTACGCGAAAAGGAGATGAAGGCCAGTTTCGAACCTTTTGTTCATTCAGGGTTCGCTTTTGGTGCAAAGCGTTGGATCTCAACTCTCCAACGACAAGCCGAGCGCTACATGTGCGCCACAGGTATCCACACTTCACCCGGTGACTCGATCATTTCTCCTGAAGGAAGAAGAGGACTGGCGGAAATGGCAAAACAGATGACGGTCTGTTTCTTCAACGACATCAGCAACTCCACGTACCACTGATGTGAACGTAAAATACGTGCACAAAGTACCTTAATCGCTTGGATTATGTTCGTCCAAAAGCCTATTATTGTATATTTAATATTGTTTTAGTGTGTTTCAGGGAAAATACGAACAAAACGCTTTATTTGTACAAAAGGTACATTTTAGAGGTTTTAGCGCGAATCCGAAGATGAATCGAAAAGTCAACCGTGACTTTTCGAAATTTAAATGACACCGGTCATTTCTCGGATGTGGAGATCAAAACTTGTACGAAGATTTCGAAAAACGTTTCGAATCCCGGCAATTTTGCCGGCGAACCACCACATAAGGCGGCGCGACCACCACCCGCGGTGGCAAAATACATTTTCTGAACCTCCATTTATTTCCCTTTTATAAATTGTTGTTTATTTATATTTTTCTTTAATTAGATTAATTAAATAACTATTTTTATTTTTATTATTATTTATTATTTTATTTTATTTGTTTTTATTCTTTTCTTTTTATTTCTTTGTGTTTGTTTGACTTTTGCAGGATTGTTTTCTTGACTTCGTGGTTCCTTGCCGGCCACCTCCTTCCTCCTTGATTCCAGCTGCGAAGCAGCACCAATTTGAATTCAAATCCTTGTCTGTTTGCATCAATTTGCATCTCCATTTAACCTGTAATCAAGGAAGAAATTAACTGGCCGGGGGCCTTCTACCTCCTCCCCGTGCCACTTCTCATGCCTCCGTGTATGGCTCACACAGCCATGCCTTCTGCTCTCACCCTCTATCTCTCTGTTCTCTGCCTGCAATTCCCTTACGGTTCCGGTCAACACTTTCTCAAGCTTCCGTGCAAGCCTCCTGCCTGCCTTCTGCTCTCACCCTCCCTTCTCTGTTACTCTCTGCCGGCAACTCCATCTCTCTCCCTCCTCTCCTCCTTTCAAGAGCTACCTAAGCCCCGTCTTCCTCCCTCAATCATTCTGTTTCACCTGCAATTTCTGTAAACACAAACCATCACAATTACAAACACCAATCACAAGCCCAGTTCACAATTACCATCATCCTTGCTCGGACACTCTCGGAGACCATCTCTGTTCACCGAGCCCAGCCCGCCCGGGCTAGCAATCCCGCGAGCCCGTGCTCCCACGACACCGCCGGCGTCTTAAATTCCACTTGTCGGCGTCTTCAATTCCAGCGCCGCACCACGGCACCGCTGCCACCAGCCCGCCCCATTAGCACTCACCGGCGTTTCGCTCCGTCGAGGCCGCCGCAACCCGAGCCCACTTCTCCGGCCCGTGCCTCCTCCGAGCACGCCGTCGGCCTCTACCGCCGTCATCATCCACACCGCAGCACCCACGTGCCCCGCCGCCGCTTCTCGGTATTGATCGATCTTCCCGCGCCTCGCCCGTGCATCGCCGTCGCAGCACCCGGACCTCACTCTTCCATCGCCGGCGTCCCCGTTCTCTTCCCCGGCGTCGATCACCTCTCGGCCGCTCTTCCTCACGGCCTCCACCGCACGTAACCGGCGATCCCATCCGCACTCCATCTCGCCGGCATCACAGCTGTCTCACGCCGGCGCCGCATCCCTTCTCCGCGCCTCCATCGATCAACCCCGCCGCCAGCAGATCTCGCTTCCCCTCTCTTGCTCGATGAGGCCAAAAGAAAGAACTGAAGCAAAAACAAAATGAACGCACGGGATGCAGAAGAATGAAAGAAAGCATCGCGTTGAAAAGTCAACAACGGTGCAAAGAGAGAAAAACCGGGTGTGGGGAGTAAAAAGAGAAAAAGAAGAAATTGGGCCTTCCTCCAAGCCCAATTGTCAAAGCCCAGGACCTGTTGGGCCCACTGCTAAAGACACCCGAGCTCCCCGAACTCCATCGATAAATTCATTGAGCATTTCTTTCTCTCAAACTCTTTTTAATTTTATGTTGTGTGAATTTGTTTAATTTGATTTTTGAATATTTGGTTGTGTAATATTTGCTTAATTAATTGTGTATTTAATTATTTTATAAAAAAATCCAAAAACAAGTTATTATTTATTTGTGTGATTTATTGAAAAACCCAAAAATATGTTCTTCATTTATTTGTGTGTTAGTTTAATTAATTTATTTTTGGTGTGTTTTATTTAATTGTGTTAGTTTAATTTGTTTATTAATTTGTATTTTCTTGTTTTATTTTCAAAAAGAATAAAAATCCAAAAATATTTTCTTTTATTTATTTCTTGCTTTCAAAATATTTCAAAAACCCAAAAAGATTATTTTTGCATATATTTATACATTTTTGTAAATAGAATCAATTTAGTTTTTATTTTCGTGACATAGAAAAGTGAATAAACAATCCTCTGTGGGAAAAATCTTTACTTCCCATTATACTATTCAACGACAAATTGTTAGGAAGTTTAGGTAAAATAAATTGATGTCGGTTTTTACCCTAAATCAACCACCACTGGACTTGTTCGAACCGAACAAGAGACACTCGAATGGAGGTCAGGACCAACAAGCGAAGGGGTGATCCGAGCAAGCCCCCTGGAGTCAATCGTACTGCTGGTTGTTCTATCGTGCATCTTTCTCATCACACCAGGATCTTTGAGTTCCTCAAAGACGTGCAGACAAGACCGCAATGGGATAGTATGTCGATGGACAGCTCGGTGCGTGTGCTAGCAAACTTCACCATCGGTCTTGACCCGCGCAATCAGATTTCGGTGCTCGCCATAGATAGTCACAACGACTTCCTTATTCGTCAGGAGTGTTGCACCGATGCAACGGGGTCGTCTGTGATTTATGCGCCGATTAACCATTCCATTCTCCAGTGTTTGTTATGTGGAGTTCAACCGGAGCCATTTCCGCTTATGTCTTCTGGTTTTTCCATTCTGCCAAACGTATCCGGAGCCATTCTTGACGGAACACTACTGACTATGGTGTTCCAGATCTCGGTGAAGGCTACTTCAGCCAAGTCTTCCGTGGAGTCGGCAACAACCCTTGTCCAGGACACACTTCAAAGGATCAGAGCCGCAGTCAATTAAGGAGCAAACGTTGGATGCAAGGCCCTGCTAGCCTTGTTTGTGACTGTTGGTGACTTGCTTCAGGAGGAGCTTTACGATCTACAAGGGGGAGTATTTTCTATCTGTTTTTCATTTTTACTTAACTGTTGTGTGTTTATTTATGTTTGTGTGTTTACTTCTGTTTGTGTGTTTAAATTCAATAACCATACTTGAATTTTTCATTTTCGTGAAATATCTGTCTAACATTGAGGACAATGTTTAATTCAAGTGTGGGGGGAAGATTTATTAAAAAGAAAAAAAAATTTGAAAAATTCAAAAATTCAAAAAAATAATTTACTTGTGTTTGTTTTCTACGGTAACAATATTTCGACTAGATCATACTTACTCCCTTAGTAGCGTTGAACCTACCATTGCACTTAGTAAGTCACTGTGGTCACGTATTGTTACCCTAATAAAAAAAAATTGAAAAAGAAAAAAAAATTGCTTCTGTTGTTTATTTATTTGTTTGTTTTCGTTTTCTACGGTAACGGTATATCGACTAAATCATACTTACTCCCTTGGTAGCGTTGAACCTACCATTGCACTAAGTAAGTCACTGTGGTCACGTATTGTTACGTAAATTCAAAAAAATCAAAAAATCAAAAATTACAAAAATATTTGCTTCTGTTTTGTGTTTTTGTGTGTTTATTTGTGTTATGTGTGTTGTTTTCTTTCCAATCCCGATGATGAATTGAGTTTAATTGTTATGATTTTGAGAATGTTTATTATATGTTAAGGATTTGTGTAATTTGCTTTGGATTTAATATGCATAACTTATGATCGCTCGAATTTCCATGTTCACATAACCTGTTTCGATTAATTGATTGCAATCCGAGAAACACATTTAAACATACATTGTCATGCATACCCAGAAATGTGAGGATTTGAGCCTATTGTATATTCATATGTATGCATATTTCATACATTTACTCGTTCTTCATGTGTGCACAATTCATGAGTTTTGAACCTAGAACTTGCTCAGAGACCGCTTGAAACATTTTGTTAATCTGTGATGAATTAGAAATGAGTAAGGCATTAGTTGAGCACCATGGCCAAAATATTCATCATCCATCTAAACACGAACTTTAGGAATCCCCTTTTGAACTAAACACTCATTAGCCGTTTCTTTTTTTCACCCACACCATCTCACCCTTGTTTTATTTGTGTTTGCAAGACGATGATAGTGACTTCTTATGTTTTATGCTTCGGATTTGTATGGTAGTATACCAAAAGGCAAGTGTGGGGTGTATTTATTTTGTTGTATTTGTTCAAAGAAAGAAAAAAAAAATCAGAAATAAAAAGAATGAATAAATTCCTCAAAGAAAAAAAAATAGAAAAGAAAAAAAAATGTCAGAAAGAGAAATTCCAAAAATAGAGTTATTGTATTGTTTTTATTTTCAATAAAAGGTTGGAGGAGAATAAGAGTTGTTTCGGGTTTAGCATAGGTATGAGTTTCAAAGTCGTTGACTTGTCTTGCAAACATGTGAAACATTTTTCATTTCAAGTCCTTTCACTTCATTTACCATTCACCATTTACCATTCACCTTTGGTCCCTGTTTCACCTGAAAGTCCTTATGATCTGATGATTGGTAGATTAATTGTAGAGATTTGGTCGATGAGCAAGCATATGGGAACACAACTTGTGTAATTGTTTTGAGAGTAAACAGTTAACCCTAAACACTGAGCGGAAATATTTAGTGAATCTTGTGAGTTTTAGTGGTTAATGTTGTTTCGATGTGCCTATTGGATTGCTTGACATTAATTGTATACTTGGTTTTCACACACTTCACCCGACCAGAAATGAGATGTACATATTAAATGCTTAGCAAATTCTTTAACTTTGGTATATAATTTTTATTCTCTTGATTATAAATTCTTTCGAACTCGCTGAGGATTATGGTTGGAAAGACTGTCTGTTTTGTGTTTCCCTTTCTGTTTTGTGTTGTTTTGTTTCGTATTTGCTCGAGAACTAGCAATAGTTCAAGTGTAGGGGTGTGATGTGAACGTAAAATACGTTCACAAAGTGCCTTTAATTACTGGATTTTGCTATTCCGAAAGCTTAATTGTCTGTTTAATATTTGTTTTTGTGTTTTTAGGAAAAATACCAGGAAAATGTTAATCTGCACAGAATAGGTGCATTTTGGAGGCTTTCAGCGTAATTCGGAAAGTCAACCGTGACTTTCATTTGTGGAATAAAATACTGTACGAAGATTTCGGAAACCGTTCCGAATCCCGACAATTTGTCGGCGAACCACCACATAAGGCGGCGCAACCACCACACGCGGTGGCAATACACATTTTAAATCTCCATTATATTTTCCCTTGTTTATATTTTATTTTTAATTATTTTCATTTCTTTTTGTTATTTTATTTTTATGTTATTTTATTTTATTTATTTCTTTTAATTACTTTTATTATTTTATTTTATTTCATTTTTCTTTGTTTTCTTTTGCAGCCACGTTTCTCACTCCACCGCCGGCAAGAATCTACAGCTCAAAAGTCCACCATAGCAGCACTCCACGATTCAATCCTTGATAATTCTCCCATGTTACCACCCATCCTTGCTGCTCCACCATCACTGCATATTCCATCTCCATTGGCTGCTTCTGTCCTTCCTTTCCCTATTTAAGGAAGCACCCATTCTGCAATTCCTCACCAATTCACCATCACAGAACCTGCAAGTTCATACAAGCACAAGAAATCACAATTTCAGTTTGTTATGGGCACCACCGAGTTTCTCTCTACACCCAAATGCCCATGCATTTCTGCCGTGCTTCTCTGCCTCACCACCTTTAGCTGCTGCCGTTACCAATCCAGCCACCAAGGCCGTAACTCCTTCTGTTTCTTTTATTTCTTACCTGCAAACTCAATTAACAAATCAAAGCAATCATATTCTTACTCTCTAATTAATTGTGTTCTTTGTTTTGCAGGTTTGATAGCAGCTCACCCACCGTGAACTTCATCAGGCCCGTGCTCTCTCTGTCCCTTGCCGGCGTTTCCTCTACAGCCCGTACTCTTCTTCTCCGCCATCGCTGCTGCTCTTCGCTGTCGATGCCATCGCTGCAATCTCCGCCATCTCTCTCTGCTCCGATCGGCGCCGTTTTAATTTCCAGAACAGCCCGGAGTCCCCAAGCCTTTGCCGTGAACCCAGTCCACGTCGTCGCCGTTCCCATGTCGCCGTCGCCGTTCCCATGTCGCCGCCGCTCAGCCCAGCCATGCCGCGCCTCAAGCTTCTCTGCACCAACGCCGTCGACGTCGCCGCTCATCTCTGCTCAGATTTGCAGAACCCACCGTTGCTTCTAGCGACGCCGCCGTCATCCTCCTGCCGCCGTAAGCCCAAGCTTCGCCGCACCTCATCAGCTGCCGTGCCTCTCCGTCGCCGGCAAGGCTCCAATTCCCTTGATTTCTCTCTGTTCAGAAAAGAAGAAAGAAGAAAATTGAAATAAGAGATGAGTAGAGCTGGTACGGGAAGAAGGAATGAAATGAAGGCTTGCACGGGTCAAACCCGTTGAAAAGTCAACCACAACAAAAGTCTACAACAGTCAACATGGACCGGTCAACACTTTCTGATTTGGGCCTAAGCCCAAAAGCCCAATGGTCCAGCCCAAATCTGCTCTCTACACCCGCCACATCCAAATAGTCCGTTTTTATAGCTGAGTCTGCCACCTTCGCCTGCCAGACAGTGTCCATTTTCATGGACACAACAGTAACATTTTTCCCAAACTCGTTTATTTATTATATTTTATTTTTGTTTAATTAACTATTCGTGAATAATTTTGGGAAATGTTATTGTGTAAATATTTGTTTATTTTCTATTTTTGCATAATAATTGTGATTTGATTTTTCTAAGTTGCTTTTGTGATTGTTTATTTGATTCAAGTTTACGGAAATCTTTTATATGTTTATGTTATAGGGGTCGACACTTATGATGTTTACATGTAATTGGAGCTAGAGTTAGGAATCCGATTCACCTAATAGTTTTGGAAACCTAATTCACAAGTAGTAAAGGCTTTGGACAAAAGTCGGAATCAATTAAAAAGGATTACAAATAGATGGACTTTTCCATACTAGGTTGTGCACTTGAATTAACGATTCTTTTCGATGCTTTGAACATGGATTGACTAGCTAGCTTTCTAGACTAAGATGACATGTTTAATTGATTGATCTAGATGCTTTCACTTAGGTTAATTTTCAGCGAAAGGTCTAATTGGGAAATAATTAGCTTTCTAATATTTCACAATGTTAATTTCGATCATATGACTTAGAGAAATCAATATTTGTGTGTGTTTTCTTGTTTTAAAAAATAATAAAAATCCAAAAATATTTCCTTTTAATTATTTATTGTTTTCAAAAATCTCAAAAACCCCCAAAAATACTTTTGTATATAATGTATATTTTTGTAAATAGAAACAATACTGTATAGTTTATTTAATTTTGTATATATATATATTCTTTATTCTTTATACTTGTTAATAATAATTATTTATTTAATTTATTTTATTGTGACATTGAAAAGTAAATATAACAATCTTCTGTGGGAAAAACCTTTATTTCTCATTATACTTTACAACGACAATTGTTAGGAATTTAGGTAATAATTAATGACGTAGGTAAAAATCCTCTGACCATTTTTACGTTCACATCAACTAATTATAAGGATATTTCATCCGATAGACCAAAACTTAAGATTGGTCAAGAATTTGAATCAATAGATGAGGCATATTATTTTTACAATGAGGTATATGCTAAAGTTGTTGGATTTAGTGTGAGAATGGGTTCGAGTAAGAAAAATATGTTGACAAAGGAGATTACTTGGAAACAGTTTCTATGTTCCAAGCAAGGAGAACCATATAAGACTTATGAAAAAGCCAAAAGAAAACACTCATCAACCTTAGAAGAAAGAAATTGTGGAATAAAGCGTGTGGGTTGCAAGGCAAGATTAAGCATTGTCCTTAATAAGTTAAAGAAGAAATGGTGTGTAAGTGACTTTGAGGAGTGTCATAATCATGAACTTACAACTCCTAGAAGAATACATTTATTACCATCGCACAGGAAGCTTACAAAGGCAAAAAAGTGTCTGATGGAAAAATTGAGTAGTGTTAATGTGCCAACATGTCAACAATTTAGAATAACGGAGACTATGGCAGGTGGTGTTCAAAATATTGGATGTATTGCAAGAGATTTGAGAAACTTTGAAAGGGACCAGAGGGAAGAAGTGAAGGGGCATGATGCGACCATGTTACTTGAGTACTTAGATTCGGAGAAAGAAAAAAATCCAGCATTTTATTTTGCAGTTGATACAAATGAAGAAAATATGATGACTCGTTGTTTTTGGGCTGATTCTACCTCAAGAAAAGCATATTATTTCTTCAATGATGTTGTTGTGTTTGATAGTACTTACAACACAAACAAATATTGTATGATATTTGCACCGATCACAGGGGTTAACCATCATGGTCAGACAATTGTATATGGTTGTGGACTTTTGAGTGATGAGACAACTGAATCTTTCATTTGGTTACTCGAGCAATGGTTGAAAGCTATGCCTAGCGGTCCGCCTAAGGTTATAATTACTGATCAAGATGCAGCAATTGCCAAAGCCATCACTCAAGTTCTTCCACTTACACTCCATCGATATTGTATTTGGCACATCATGTTTAAGTTTTCTGACAAGCTTGGCCCAGTGATTGCTCGAGATTATTATGGATTGTTTAGAGCCAGTGTGTATAATTCTGAGACTGTAGAAGAATTTGAAGCATCCTTGAACAATGCAATGCAACAAGGCAAGCTAGAAAGTCATGTTTGGTTAAACACAATGTACCAATTGAGAAGTAAATGGGTCCCAGCATTTTGCAACCACATCTTTCATGCAAGTATGCAAAGTAGTCAAAGAGCTGAAAGTAACCATGCATTCTTCAAAAGGTTTATTTCAAGAAACAACTCTTTATTGGATTTCGTAACAAGAATTGAAAGGGGACTTAGACACCAAAGACATGAAGAGTTGATTTGTGATCATGTTGATAATAATGAAATTCCAAGGACGAGGACATATTATCCTATGGAAAAGCAAATGCAGGAGGTATATACAAAAGAAATATTTTTGAGGTTTCAAGATGAGGTGGTTAAAAGCACTGCTTATTTGAAATGTGATATTATTAGGGAGGATGACAATCAATGTGTTTACACTATTCTAAGGGCTGCAATTGAAGAACAAAGTTGGAAAGTGCGGCAAATTATTTATGACAAAAATTCTGGTTTTGCAAAGTGCAGTTGTGGTGGTTTTGAGGTTGAAGGAATTGTGTGTAGACATATTATTTTCTTCTATCGAAGCATTAATATTGTGCATTTGCCAACTGAATATATCTTGGACAGGTGGACAAAAAGTGCAAAGGTTGGAAGAGTTTGGGATGATGATGGCGTAGAAGTAAAAGATATGGGAGATAAGTCATTGATGATGAGACATATTCAATTATCTCAACTTTCACAAACTGTAATTGATGAGGCATCCCTTTCTCCAGAAACAACAAATTATTTGAAAGAAGAACTTGAAAAGCTTCGCATTGGAATTAAAGAATTGCGCTTAAGTTTGGGTGTTGAGGAAGTTCCATCCACAAAAAGAAAACCTCTACAACTAATCGTTAAAGAACCAGCTCAAGTAAAGGCCAAAGGAAGTGGGAAGAGGTTAAAGTCTTCTAAAGAAGAAGCAATTGGTAAACACAAATGTGGAATGTGTGGAAAAACTGGACACAACAGAACAACATGTCAGCAACTTGGAGATGGGTAATAATTTGAATTTATTTGATACCATTTATTTTCTTTTATTTCGATATATGTTCTTTTTCTTGTGTATTGATATACCATAAAATTGTATATCATTAGGTCAATCATACCGAACAACCCAACAGACAAATCCAATGAAGAACTGATGAGCAGTATTTGATGAATTAGGATGGATTAATGTTGTTGAAGATTGTTGGTGTATTGCATGATTATCTGTATTGCTATATTTTGAATGGATGAGACATTTTGTTATGCAAAATGAAACATATTTTTCCTTCAAGAAAACTCATTTTAGGAACCCAGTCATTTGAAGAGTTCTTTGAACAGAGAAAAGAAGACAGAGGACGATGAGAGTCTCAAATTATCGGGCTTTGTTTTACCAACAATTAAATAACAATATTTTTTTTAGGGAATGGGCCTCTATATGGGTAAGTAAAAAGTGCAATATGAGATTAAAATATAAATATTGATGTGAAAGTTATTGAACCATTAGATCTCTTCATTAAATATCCAATGGCTTATATGATTTTGTCCCTCTTTGTCCCTTAGAAGTAGTCCCTCAGGTGAGCGGGACTGTGAGTTTTAATATGTTCCTAAAATACTTTTGAACACTCGTGCTAATCAGTTTTGAGAATTTCAAAATTTTCATATTTCAAGAAAATTGTGTGATATAAAAAGAAATATTTCTTCATTTTCGCACAATTCACCCAAACTAAGCGAAAATCTATTTTACATTTGTTTGAATTAAAAAAGAATAATTATTTAAAACAACTTATAGCTACGAACATATTTGTTGGCACAAGAGCCCTAATGACGACTTTGATTGGCACAAGAGTGTGCATTTAATTTAACTTTTAAAATTGACGTAAATTAATGTTAATAAGTGATTGGTTGTCAAAATAAAGTGATGAGTAATTTGGATTCGGGATTGTCGAACCACGGGGATTGGAGGCCTAAAACCTAATTAATAATGTAACCTAATTTTCTAAAACTAAATAACAATTTTTAGGGTTTTTCTTATTTTTCTAAACACGCAATAATTAACAAATTAATCTAAACAAACAAAATAGAAATAATTAAACTAAAAATAAACTTAACTCACAAATATATAAAGTAAATCACAATTTAATTTAGAAAATATTCAAATCACACAAATTAAATTAACCAAATATTTGAAAATCAAATTAGACAAATATTCACACAATAAATATAAATAAAAATGAGTTTAAGAGAAAAAGAAAATGCTCATTTAATTTGGCGAAGACTCGGGAACTCGGGTGTCCATAGCAGATTGGGCTTGGGCCTGGATTTGGGCTTTTGTGCTTGGGTTTTGACTTGGTCCAAGGCCCAAGTCAATTTTTCTTTCTTTTCCGCTACCCCAACCTGTGCGGCCTTCTTTCTCTAGTTCAAGTTGACTTTTCAACTTGATTATTTTTCTTCTTTTCTTTGTTCCTTCTTCAGAACCCGTGCGCAGCAGCTTCTTTAATCAATTCTTCATTTCTCCATTTCCAGCAAAGAGCCCGTGAGAGATAGATGGGGAACTCGTCGCCGGCAAGGATAAATAGCGGCGGTGGCGCATGGCTAAAAGCTTGCAGGTGGCAGCGGCGTTGACGGCGCAGGATTGAACGAGAGATCGACGCCGGATTGATCTGGGCAGATCGATCGATGGAGGAAATGGGCCGCTCGACGGCGTTGTGAACGCGGCGAGGAGCGCTGCTTCTGGGCTTCCGGTGGAAGAAGAGATGACGCCGTGAGTATAGTGGTGGCTGGGCGGCGTCGTTTCTGGAAGCGGTGGAATCGACGCACGGGCTGGAGGATTGCAGCTGCGTCGTGGGTGAGCACGGACAGGCGCGGCGTGGCTTGGGTGGTGCAGAGAAGACCACAAGATTGACGGAGGTCATGGTGGCTGCTGTGAATTGAGAACAGGGAGATTGATTGTTGGGTGATTATGAATTGATGGTGAGGAACTGCAGTGGAGATGAGATACAGAGAGCTTGGGGGAGGAGTGCACGGGTTGATTGATGATGGGTGTGAATTGTGATGTCTGATTTTTGTGAATTGCACGTGGCCGGAATTTGTGAATAGGTGCACGGCAGCTGGAGCTACGGCGTGGTGATGGGTGAGCAGAAAAGATGTGATTATTGAGAGGAGATAGAGAGGAGATGATGTGGGTGTAGAAGAGAAAAGAATGGGTGCAGAGAAGAAAAGAAAGAAAAGAAAAGAAGAAGAAGGGAAAAAGAAGAAGAAGGGGAGATGGGGAAGAGAAGGACCGGGAAGAAGATGAGATGAAGAGGAGATGCCGATAATCTATTGATTGCAGGGATTAAATAGAGGCACAGAGAAATTGTGGTGGAGCTAGAATTGGTGGAAGAGATCCAGCTAAAAAGCTGGATTTGAATTCAAAGAGGAGTGGGGGGGAGAATATGTTGGTGGTGATGGAAACCAGCTAAGAAAAGCTGTGGACGTGATTGTTAATTGCAGAGGATGGAGCGGGTGAAGAACATGGTGGCTGCAAAACAGATTTAAAAGAAAAATAAATAAAATAAATAAAATAATAAAAAGAAAATAAATAAATAAATAAATTATAAAATAAATACTAAACTATAAATCAAAATCAATATAAAATAAAATATAAACAAGGGAAAATAAAATAGAGATTTAAAATATGTATCGCCACTGCGTGTGGTGGTTGCGCCTCCGTGAGTGGTGGTTCGCCGGCAAAATTGCCGGGATTCGGAACGGTTTCCAAAATCTTCGTACATTGTCCATAATTCACTGTCGATTGATGACCGGTGTCATCAATTAATCGAAAAGTCACGGTTGACTTTCCAAAATTGCGCTGTAAATCTCCAAAATTCACCTTTTATGTGTAAATTAGCATTTTTCACATATTTTCCCTGAAAACACGAAAACAAACATTAAACCAACAAATAAGCTTTCAGAATAGCTCAATCCAAGTATTTAGAGCACTTTGTGAACGTATTTTACGTTCACATCAATAAGCTTTCTGACTCTTGTTCTACCTTCCCAAAGACCCTACTTAAACTTTTGCAACTTCATCGGGTTTTGGAAGACTACATTTGGCTCGTTGAGGGAAGTACGTCAAACTGATGAAAAAGTAATGATGGTTTGCGAAAACACATTCGCCGTTAAAAGAGTGTTACATTAATTTTTAGAATTTAATAAAACTGAAAAACTAATGTGACATGCTTAATTATTCTACCTTCTAAATATGGCCCTGAGTAATCTTCTTTGGATACCGGAGGTCGACTTTTGTCTCGGTAAGGAAATTAAGCTTGCCAAACATGCATGTAGCATGCGAATAACCATGATCGTTGGACGAATTAATATGATAGTTATGAATCCAAATATTCACAAAATAATACAAATATAATATTGAAATGTTACTGCTATGCTTTCACCACTCTCATAACCCAACAGAACTTGTAATCTTTATAGACTTGATGCTCCGATAAGCTATTGAGGTAGACCTTTGCGCTATTTGGAATTGCTAAGGGGGTGTTGTTGGGGCTGCTGGGTCACAATCGTGCTCTAAATTGTACGTAGCCGAGTCACAATCGTCCCTCCTCTAGTGAACAGTCTACCTCCGACTCCTTCAGTCCTCGCCGCAAACTTGGTCGTTAAAATATCGCCGGTGGTCCGAAAACTACATTTTGATTTGGGAGACCGTTTTTAGTTGTTGCAGAATGAATCGTATAGAGTTTCTTGACACAGTTCCTCGAGTTTTGTTTTTTTTTATTATTTTATTTCTCTGGTGGTTCTTACTCGTTGATTCGTTGAATAGACCGACGGCTGACAACTGGCGATTGGCATTGAGCGCGTGGGCTTCATCAATCTTAGCCATATCTTTAAATCGATCCACGGCAGCCGACAGAAAATTGGGATATATTCGGAGCCCCGAAATGCAGGGCTGAAAATCGTCCGAGTAGGACCCATTGTACCCGAGTAGAATCAAGGCAGGTGCAGACCCACGTGGTTCGTTGGCCCAAACTGCGCCACGTAGGCGTGCAGAATCTCCTGCATGATATCTGCCGCGTGGATGGACATGTCAGCATAAAAAATATCCTGCACCAACCAAGGAGGCAAGAGAGTCAAAATGACCGAAGGCCCCCCCCCCAGTGGACATATAGACCACACAAGGTATTGTTCCCTCACAAGCCGACACCTGGCAGCGCGAAGCACCACACCCTCTGCTTTGGTCTTTTAAACCTTTGGAGCTTGTACCCTTGGTTCTGCTCTCACGCATCGTAGCCCAACAGGCTCTGGATCGTTAACATCCATATTGTACTTTGAAATGACTGACCTATCCTTCTCATTTCCTTTCGAAAATAAAGAATATTCTCTTTGAACCAATGATCATTAGGCATAAGCGTTTTTTTAAGACTAGTTGTTGTGATAAAAAACATTCAACTGAAAATGGTAAAATCGTCATTTTGGTGGAAAAGAAAGGTGGTTTCTATAAGTAACATCGAGCTTCCCTTCTATTCTTTTTCCACCCCATCCCTTATTTGCAGAGAAGAGAGAGAAAAATTCCGAGAAAAGATAAGAGAGAAACTCAGAAGAAACCTCAAGACTAAAGCCGGACTCTAAGTCCTTTGCCAGAGATGAAGAACTGCGAGCTGTGCCAGCTTCCTGCGCGGACCTTTTGCGAATCGGACCAGGCGATTCTCTGCTGGGACTGCGATTTCAAGGTTCACGGCGCCAATTTCTTGGTGGCTAGGCACTCCAGGACGCTCCTCTGCCGCGCGTGCCACGCGCCGACTCCGTGGAAGGCCTCCGGCGAGAAGCTCGGTCATACTTTTTCGGTGTGCGAGAGATGTGTGGCCAGAAATGAAAGCAGAGGCGACGACGAAGAGAGCCAGGGCGGCAATGATGATGATATCGACACGGATAACGATGACCTGGATGAAGATCATGTTTCCGATGACGATGACGATGACGATGGAGATATTGATTTTGATGAAGACGGAGATAATCAGGTGGTGCCGTGGGCTGCGACGCCGCCTCCTCCAGCTGCGAGCTCTTCGTGCAGCGAAGACGAAGCGAGTTTGGTCAACAATGGCGAGAGATATGGTTCTCGATCAGTCGCCGCCGTTTCTTTGAAGCGTGCCAGAGATGATGCTTCCGATCTTCGCTCTCAGGTATTTAATTTTGTTTTTCAGAATCATTTTTTATTTCTGGTCTGAAAATTATGCATTTCCGTCTGGTTTTTCTCCAACGACTAAGATTTGTGCATATTCGTATCACAGAACGATTTCCACCGTTTAACCGCTCGACTGAGGAGCGAAACAGCTTGCACCGCCCATTCCGGTCGGTCCGGAGCCGACGGCGAAGCCACTTCGGTCCACTCATCAAAAGACCGAAGAGTGGATCTAAACGGATCGGGTTCGCGAACCTCACCCGCTATCGAGTCGCCAAGGAGAAATCGCCGGCAAAACACCGGTAAACTTAGCGAAGGATCTGAAGCCGTCGATCTGGACTCCTCGGAGCCTGGTATCCCTCCGATATGATGTAGTTTAATTACGATTAACTTTTTCCCTAACTTGAGTGTGATCCAAATTTGACCACTAGTTTAAGTCTATATACTAGTCAGACGATTTCTTTGATTTTTCTTATTTCTTAACCGCCGAATGTAATTCTAATTCTTCATTTCTATGTCAAACGGAATCTGTGTGTTTGTTTGAATTATTTTCCTGGTGTAGTGGAAGTGTACGTGGAACATTTAAACAGTGAAGTTTATCTTTAACGTGTTGGTATATAAAATTATAAATGGCCGTAGAATAATGTGTGGTGCAAAAGACCCAGAAAAGGAAGAAAGATGATTCAGATTTGAAAGAGGCAAAGAGCTTCCAGTTGATGGAGGTGGCGTGATGGCCTTTGTTTAGAAAATGGCAGGACCAACCTTACAATTACCATACCCTTTGGGGAGCGGAGGGGGACCTCTTAGAGAGTTAGAGGTGCATGTGTGATTGTGTCTGTCGTTTGATCTTTGTATTGTGATCAAAACGATGTGTCGTCTCATGACCCATAACCTCAAAAGTGACAACCCGTTCAATATCTCAGAAATACCAGTGACCAATTCACATTTCCCCAATTTCCAAGCTGCCACGCGTCGTTTTCCTGCCATAGTAAGGGGATAAAATTGACTGCTTCCGAGCTAGTGGGTCATTTTAGCCACATCAACATAATGCTCGTGTCCAAACTAGGAAACTGGTTCTTTGAGTCGTGTCGTGGATCCGGCGGTTCCACTGGCGGCAATCACATGACGACACGTATACAAATCGGGTCGGGCAGCGAACGTATTTTGTAAATTTAGGAGTCGTTGGGAGAAAATTCTTCGGTATGCAGTTTAAATCGTTTAAATTAGGTCAGAAAAATATATTAACATTTTTTTTTCTAACCTTTGAACGACGGATAGAAAGTCATATACTGAAGACTCTCCTTTGAGATAAGCGGATGTAAATATGTAATCATTTTAGTCCCCAAGATATTTTTCCAAACTAGTTTAAACCCAAGCATCCAAACTATTTGACTGGCGTGGACGAATGATATAACAATACTTGTTAGCGTAAGCTTGTTTAGACACGCACAAGTCATGACTTTGTTTGTTAATAGGTAAGACCCATATTGGTTGCTACATATTTTTCTTTTATCGGTGGTTAGCATTCTGTGGTTTGGGAATTTCTATTCCAAAATGGTTGATGTAGATAACTGTGAATTTCTTTCTTTATTGTTTCCTCAAAATATCCAAGCTTATGAGCCTCACGAAAGTTATTTTGATGAGTAGATTATTGTATGGCCAGCCATCACATCAAGTAGGGGCAGGCGTTTTATGCAAGAAATCAACTTTATTGAAACCAGGAAAGCCTCTATTATATGAATCATAATCAAAGATTAGTACTATAATACTCATATAATATGATTAAAAACCTCTAAGTAAGGAGATTGTGGTTGAGAGTAGTTCTAGGCAGAACCACATGCTCTCTCAGCCAATGAGATTAAACCAATCAGTATGCCTTTAAAAAATTGAAAGTGAGTTGTTTATGAGTTGTTATGAAGGAACCTTTGGACAATTAGTAGGGTAGTACCTAGAAGCTGCAGAGAAAATAAAGGATGATGAAGAAGAAGGGACTGGTTTGGTTTTCTTGTGGTGGAGAATTTGTCAGTGTGTGTTTTTGGGGAGAGAATGGGTCTTGTGGTTGTGTGCTTCTGAGATTTCTACACCACCGGGAAGATGGTGATGTTGTAGTTGCACTGGCCTGGAGCAAGTCGTTGATCTTCTTAGGATTATCCTGACCATTACTTTTGAAACATGACTTGATGACAGTGACTGGGATTAGGAGTCTTTGAGTCACTGTTCAAATGGATCCATGCAATTTTTGTCTAAGGCTTTTTGATCGTTGAGGTGCACCCTGCACATATAAACACCCTAGATGAAGGAGTGGTGTACTGGTGTCCTCTTCTCTTTGGTGAAAGTAGTTCTATTCCACCATGAACGATGGAGCTTCATCTAATTTTCACTTGTTTGTGGCCGCACAAATTGGTAAAGGCATAAACCAACCACATAAGGCTGTTTACGAACAATTGCTATTCTCATGTGACACATAACATAGGGCTATAAGGCTATAACTGAATCAGAATGCTTCACAACTCTTTCCCTTTCTGGCTGTGGCATAAACTTTCAGCACCTGTTTTTTGTGGCTTTGCTCAATTATTACTCTCATTCCCATGTTTAAAATATTTATGTAAATTTCAACCTCAACATGCAATCACCTTTTTATTAAACGGACAGGAAGCCTCTAAAGCTCTAATCAACTAAAAGCTGCTTCGTTTATTATTATTCGTTTCAAGTCACCTTCTCCGTGGACAGAGACACAACCAGCTCGAAGCTCATTGACGTTACCAAATGGCAGATGCTACGTACTTAACAATTCTATCAATTCTTTGCAACTAGCAACACATTACTATGCCAACCTAGACATTAATAGAGAAAACTTTGATCCACAGTATTCATGTGCAAACTGATCCTATTTTTTCATCACTCTTTTCAGGTCGTAGTAAGGAATTGACTCTTGAGGACCGGTAACGTTTTACAAGACCATTTATGAAAAAAAAAAATCTAAAATGAAACCAAGAAATTGAATCCATTTATGCTCCCATTCTCTTGCTTTATTCACGGAATGATAGCCATCATGAATGAAACAGATCTTTAAATAGAACTCAGATAGATTAACATCATGTTGGTGACATGCACATTGTTACAGACAATTTATCGGTGTTGAAAATAATTTCCAAGAGACTCTGTCCTCGACTTTTGCGGGGGCTTTATGAAAGGCTGATGGGTTCACCACACAATTGCTCCATCTCACTTTCTAGAAGTGTCAATAACTTAACTTTGGTCCTCCTGTAAATCCAAGCTTGAGCATCACGATCCCAGTCAAATCTGAAAGGACCACTGCATGAAGAACATGAAGCTTTCAGCAAAACCAATGAGAAGGTAGATAAAAGTTGTGCAAGGAAATTGATGTGAATCCTAATCATGAATACCCCGAAAGTGTAAATAACATAATAGGTACTCGTCAAGATGGTTATAACAAGCGAGACCATTTTCACATCACATGACATTCTACATCAAAGACATGCCCAGATTGTAAAGCATTTCCCTTCCGTAAATACAAGGCTTAAAAGCCACTAGGAATCTAGATAGCTGAATGCCCACCGGATTGCAAACATGTTAAGCACCAAAGAACTACCAAGAAAATTGACATGCATGATGCTAGTTCTTGTACATGTCATGTCACTGCATGTCGAATCATCCCAACACGCAGATTCAGCTCATCTCACTCATCATCCAACTGATTAAACGCTCCCTTTTCAAATTCCGCCAATCAGGCCTTTACCATTAAACACAATTCCTCCTATAGAAGACTATTGATCCAACTGTCATCCTGCGTTTCCACCACTTGTTTCTTTTTAACAACTATCTTGGGTTGTTTTAAATCAAGAACCAACCAAATTCCTAGCATTAGGCTTTTAAATTTGTTACTATATGATGAAAAAAACAATTAAGAACAGGCTTTTTGTCTTGAATTTCAGGTAAAGGTATATTAGCATTGGCTGTGGAGGATATAACATTTTCAATAAAGGATAGAATCAAGAACTTTGCAGGTCTAAACAGCTCATACAGAGACAGTACATTTAGTTTACACACAATCCGAATAATGGCAAAGAAAAATATGGATAGTTGATCTGCAAATTAAAACTTATAAACATTTTTAGAGAGACAGCATATGGACTCACAAAAGTGAAATAATAAGTCTTGGATGTTAAAAACTTACATGCTATAATGCACTCACACACACATACCAGATACAAAAAGCCATGGCACAAAAACTTACCTCACTGGGGAAGACAACCAAATTTGTCTATTTGGTGTTTGTTTGTTCAAAACATAGGTGCCCAGATCCCCAAGCTTTAAGGTCAATACCTCATTCTGCCAAATACAAACCCAGTTAATTACATAATTTATACGACTTTCCGAATTGATTAATTGATTCCAAACACCAGATCATCAGTCATTCTTACCCCATAATCTATGTCAAAGCCATCAACTTGAACACTATCTCCATATTCCTGTCCAAGTAGGGCTGTTAGTAAAAAATAAATAACAACACGCAATGTGTTTGAAAACTCGAATTACTCCAAAGCCTAATCAACATATACAGAACCCTATACAGAATATGTAAATTCATGGCAAGGCATTGAAGGAAAATTTACCTCAAATTTCTCTTGAAGGTCATGTATTGTAGAATCAGCTAGCCTGTGAAATTCATCCTCCTGCAGTAGAGAACTGTATTCACATTAACTATTATCATCATTCATTTCAAGTCTAAGACTTGCAACAATTGAACCAAAATTCCATCTCCACCACAAAATCAAAGTTGCCAAATAATACTTTTCAAATTCTAACAGATTACCAACTAAAACAAACAAATTCTACAGAAAAAAAAAATATATATATAAAAGCTAAAGAAAGCAACTTTATGGATATTTTTTCCCACTATGCAAATCAAGCTTGGTGGAAGCACCATTTCTACTTCCTAAGACACCTTTAAAACTCAGAAAGATTTTTCTTTTCTAACAATATGAAGAAAAATTGGGAAGTACCTGTAATCGATAGCGGCGGGGCCTTCATTGAGATTCGAAGGGGGAGAACAGAAGCTTCTGGAAGCAATCCAATGGAGAGGTCCATGGCTATTTTCAGAGAGATGAAGAGATCTCGAAGCTTCTAGAAGATAGAAGCATGGCCTGAAATTCGAAGAGGGTGGAGAAGACGGAGACTTGAGAAGAAGCCTCGAGAGCCTTCTCAGTGGAAGCAACCTTGAAGCCATGGCCGTCAGTGAACAGCTTCTCTCAAGTTTGTTGAAGATGCAAATGGGCCTAATCATGGGCCCTGCTATAAACTGTCCCAAAATAAGCCCAATCATTCGGAGCACTGTTATTTTTCTTCTAAGCCCAATAGAACTAGCGTTACAATTTTTTTTTTTTTTTTAACAACTCCATAGCTGTGGTTCTTTTATTATTTGTAACAACATAGAAAAAGAGCCCATCGAAAAAAAAAACAACATAGAAAAAGAGTGGAAGAAAAAAAAATATTGCATTCTTTTCAAGTTGATTTATGTAGGATTTCCGATTCCAATTGAATCAATAAATCTAACCTAATATTTGGGTTCTTGAATATAAGGTATGAGTGATTGATCTTCACAGAAAATGAGAGAGCAGCCAGATGATAATAAAAATGGATTTGACCTTCCATCTTATTATGTCAGTGCTATGTATTAACTAAGAATGAGATGTAGTTTTTTTAAAACATATAATCACATGTCTACCAATAACTAGACATTTAATTATTGTTCGAAAAAAAATACAAGGCATCAAATTATTGTTAAAAAAAACAAGAAATTTAAATTATTTAATTAAAAAGAAAAAAAAAATCATTGTGCTAGCAAGCCGCCGTTGCTTAAATGATATTTTCCTATATAATATCACATGAATTTTGGAATATAATACATTTTAAATGATAGTTACCTTTTTAATATATATCACTATTTTTCTTTAAAGTTCATTGCGACTTTGCGAGTTGTTTTTCGTTTTGTACTAGAAAATGATGAGTTCGAATTTGGGTATCATATAACGTTGCAAAGGCAACACCATTACACTAATAACTATTATTTTTTTCTAATGGTCAATTAATTTTGTTGATAAGTCAAACGAGAATTACAATATCATATTAAAAATGAACCATAAAGTTTATCATTGTTGGTGTATTGAATTTACCTTTAATCTATCTTTATAAAAATCATTGAAATAAGAGGTTGTGGTGAGTGAAACACTTTAGACAATCCCGATGAATCTATTTTTAGTGGGTTGAGACTTATTGTCTAATCATTTGTTATCAATTGACTGAATTCATCAAATTATCAATACTTAGTCAATTAACACTAAAATCTAAGTCGAGAAAATTTATAACTAAAACGCCATTATTAGAATAATACGTCAAGTATCATATTTATAAAAATTACAAAAAACTCAAATGGCTAATCTTACTGCGAAATTCACACACAAATCATTGACTCGATAGAAACAACTTTCCCTTAACTTACTCCAACAAATGCTCAGCAAGTGCAACGTTCATCTACACTCATGCTTTTCTAAAATAACAAGGCATCTTAACTTGGTAACCACTGCTTTAAAACAAACTAATTAAAAAGTTAACCAAAAGGTAGTATTCTTACTAAGAAAATTAGAAAAAAATATATATATATATATATATATATATTATGTATATCTTTCCGTAAGGTGCAAGACGACTACAGAGCCTCACAGATGGTCGCAGTGTTTGTGGACACAAATTATTAAAGAGAAAAGAGGTTTGCAAAGCACAAATTCTTTTCCAAGCCACAAATTAATGAACCAGAATCCAATTCAGTCGTCTTTATTTCCTATCCGCTATTTTCATCTAATCATTTTGTTCCTTATTTTATATTAATAATTCTCCGTCTTTCTTCGTTATCTCTAATAAAAATTCAGAAAAGAACAAAAACTCCGTACCGTTGATTCGGTCGGGTCTATAAATCCCAGCCAAGAGCTTAGGGTTAGCGTTAAAGCTCAGCCCTTTACCTCACGCCGTTTGTAAAAACCATGTTTGTTAACATTTTTTAACAACATTCGAAAAAAAAGTTTATATCTTTCCTCCTGCTCTGCTGCAGAAGAAGAACAAGAAAAAACAAGGTCTTTCTCTACGTTTCTAGAGAGCGTCCTCAATAACAATCTGGCTAAGGAAAGGTCAGATCTTTGTTTCTGTAACTTGTTTTCTCTGCGTTTTTGCTTTCTGGGTTTCTGATTTTTTATGGCTTATACATGTTTTTTTTTTTTTTGGGTTTGGTTGTTTCTGCTTGACATCTGTGTTGTTTCCTCCGATGGGTAGAAATTGATTGTCACTAATCCCAATGTTTATTTACTCTTTCTGGGCCAAACCAATCAAAATGATTAATGTTTCCTAAGCTGGAATATTCTATTATGTCTTCCCATTTAGGCATCTGAATGAGTCAATTTTAATGCAAAATGCCTCTTTATATTCCATTGAAATTGAATTCAGATATGTGCCTTTTTTGTTTGTTTGATTGCTTTTGATTAATATATTGCACCAAAAGTGTATTTGATTAATTAGCTATTGTCCCTTTGTGGACAATTTGGCTCTCTATCCTTAATGGGAGTTGTTGTTCCATAGAAAATAAAATTTGGCAGCACTTTATACTTTTACTATATATGAGAAGCTTGTGAGAGGTAATGAATTCAAATAGCAATTTGGAATTACTATGCAATAGTTGATATCTCTGTATTCTTATGCTGGGTGTCACAAATACCTTGAAATGACTAACTTTTGCTTCTTCTTATTTCAATCAGGCCAGCATATCATACGCATGTTTCAATTGGGGTTCTCCTGATTGACAGAGATTTTCTTCCAGTCTGGCAGCTGCAAAAAATTTGAGTTCTTCTCGCACCTCTAGGAGGGTGTGGGGTGATAATGAGAGAGTGGCCTTGCTTTGTGTTCTAAGGAGATCAAGATCATCACACATATGGAGATTGTGCCGTGTTTCAGTGGGATTGTCGCTTGATTATGGCTAAGGCCAGCCGTGGTTAAATCCTCGGAAGCTTGGTGGTAGTTCTTCGGTGTATGTAGCAAGATCATATTGTTGATACCAGCTTCCATACAATTATGAGCACAGTAGTTTGCTGTTGATAGTTTTCGAGTGTGATCAAAGGTAGTTGACGTGTTGATGTAGTTCTCGTATTGCCCCTAATGGTTAGGTTTTCATGTTTCCAAGCTCACATCCATTCCCCAAAGCCTAAGGTTAGTGGAATGATCATCACTTCAGGTCCTTGAAACGTCTGATTTATTATGAATTCATTATTAGTTTGATAAATCATAAATGATGGCTTATCTTGACTCTGGAGTCTTCTTTTCCAAACAGAAAACTTTTCAACCTTCTGTCGAAGTGATGCATAAGACACTACAAGATTCTTCTAAAAATCAAGCTTTGAATTTGAAGGATTCATCTGGAGAAACAAGCTTAAACCCATCACAGGCTGAAGGATTGTCTCAAAATAGTAGGAGTTTAAAGCATGTATCGTCTCTTGAGCCTGTTCGGAAATCAGATGACAATGAAGGCAACTTAATTGATGAAAGTGACATCAACGTCACTCAGACAGGGCGCTTTATAAAGAGTCGGTCACTGGGAAGTGCATTAAACCTGGAGGGGAGGGTTTCTGTTAACAATGATGCTGACGATGGCACAGATCAAGGATATTCTGATGGTTCTAATGAGCACAATGGATTTGTGGTACCAGATGGAAGTAGAGGAGTAAGCCCACCAGAACAGTGTCAGAGCTCTGGAGCTGTCATTGATGAATCAATTTTCTCAATCGGAGAACCATTACATTCAGAAAAGGAAGGCCAAGAAAATTCTGATACTCCATTGTCTGGTGAGTG
Source organism: Rubus idaeus (assembly GCA_030142095.1). Classification (NCBI taxonomy): domain Eukaryota; kingdom Viridiplantae; phylum Streptophyta; class Magnoliopsida; order Rosales; family Rosaceae; genus Rubus; species Rubus idaeus. Next base: position 37,839,329 of record CM057970.1, read on the forward strand.
CCGTGTTGACTCTGGTGGCCAGATGCCTCGTGCCCAACAAGGGCTTGTTAAATCATGTTCTTTACCAAACATCAGTGATTCTACTGCAGCTACCGAGGGCCTTTCTCATATGAATCATTTAGCAGTTCACTCATCAAGATCTTCCGAGGACTTACATGTCTTAGGCATGAGGCGAAAAGAGATTTCAGAAAATGAGGTTGGGATGCAGGTAATGCAACAACAAAGAAGGGATGATATCATAGCCAGACCTGAGAATCATAGTTTTGAAAACTCCATTGATGATGGTTACGATTCCTGTAACTACTCTGGTTTAGCAAAGGACTGGATAATGCCGGATACAGATGAGGCAAACAGAGGGAAAAACCTCCAAGGAGAATCCTCAGTTCGCCGTTGGGATGAATTGCCTAGCAGGGATTTCAAGATTAAGCGTATTGAGGAGTGGGTGAATGGTCTTCAACATAGCAGCCCATTGGAAGAAACAAATGAATTGTCTCAATCCAATGACCAGGTGAAGAGAGATTCCAATGACCTAAATAGTGTGACTGCTGCTAAGATGGATGGTAAGGTCACTCCTGGCATGGAAGCTGCTAAAAGATACATATCTGCTTTGAGTGCAGCTGCCACCACAGCTCAGTTGGCAAATCATGGATTGGCAGTGATCCCGTTCCTTAGTGCATTTGTGAATCTCAGGGTGCTCAATCTATCCGGAAATGCCATAGGTTTGCATCTGACAGCAGTTTCATCTGTATCGTTCAAATATTTTCTTTTTTCCTCTGTTAGTATGCTTTTTATAGTTCTTGTGTTCATTCTTAATAGTTCATCAAGTCTGAGTTAGCATTCTGTTTTTGCATACTCACTGCAGTAAGGATAACCGCTGGAGCGCTTCCTCGAGGACTTCATATGTTGAATCTGTCAAAAAACAATATTGCCAATATTGAAGGATTGCGCGAACTCACTAGGCTTCGTGTACTGGACCTGAGCTACAATAGGATTTTGAGAATTGGGCATGGTAGATTTTTATTTGAGCATCTTTGGTTTATTATTTCTCTTGGATAATTCTTTTCATTAACTCTCTTTATGTCCCATCTATCTAAATTCTTTTGAAGGCCTGGCTTCTTGCTCCTCTCTGAAGGAGTTGTACTTGGCTGGAAATAAAATCAGTGAGGTGGAGGGTCTTCATCGCCTCTTAAAGCTGGCTGTTCTGGATCTGCGATTTAACAAAATCTCGACAGCAAAATGTCTTGGCCAACTTGCAGCTAACTACAATTCATTGCAAGCCATCAGCTTGGAAGGAAACCCTGCCCAGAAGAATGTTGGAGACGACCACTTGAAGAAATATCTGCAAGGACTTCTTCCCCACATGGCTTACTACAACCGGCAACCAATCAAGTCTAGCACTCTGAAGGATACTGCAGAGCGGTCAGTACGGTTAGGCAGTACCCACCAGTTTGATCGCGGCCTTAGACCTGATCACAAGGCCACAAGGAAGAGTAGCCATGGCGCATCTGTTCACAGGCCATCATCTTCGTCAACACACGGTCACGCAAATCAATCTGTATTGCCACTGAAGAAGTCCAGGGGCAGGCATGGACACCTCCCGCCAATTGGAACTAAGCCAACAACAAGCCATACTCGACATCACTACTTAGATATTGGTAGCAAGCTTATGAACTTGAGACAGGACCTCTCAATGCGCAGGAGTCGGAGTGAGGGAACTATGGCAGCTGTGTGAGATTATTTTCATGCATGCTCTTTTTAGCGATTCGTATTATTTTACTTGGGTTTCAGTTATGTGGATTTCTATGTCTGCATTTTGTTTTGCTTGTGGTATTTTCCGAACACCCCCTATTGTTGAACTTGCTTTTGCAAGCATTGCATAATGTCTCTTTTGTGGGCATGTTCCTGCTGAAACAGTGAAATTATTCGTCTAACAATTTGAGATTAAGATTTGTTTAGAGAAGATTCTTGTATCTGAATTATATTGGAAAACTATAAGGATTTAGGAAAGTCATCACACAAATCTCTGTGGAGTATTATCAAACTGTAGACGAGAAATCACAGAAAGGAGCAATGCTTGCTTTGAGAGTACAAGGCAGTTGAGAAGTAATTGACACCATCACATTTACAGGAAAACTATACACAACCTTTGCAAAGCTTCAACTTGTAATCCGTGACTCTCTCAGTTCATTTCTGCGACATAGAACAACAAGAACATGTCAATTTTTAGTCTTTCAAGAAACATATCCAAAATCAAAGAGAAGAGAGCCCAAACCTTGAGGCTCATCGGAGGCGTCGTCATTGTACTCGTGGTCCTCCTCCGGCACCGGATGCAGCACGTCCTCGGCCGCATTGGCTTCACCGGCGCCGAATGTCCCGTCCACGTCATCAGGATACCTGACCACCACGACGGGACAGACACAGTGTTTCACACAGTAATCAGATACGCTGCCGAGCCTCCTGAGCTTGGAGCTTGGCTTGGATGCGCCGACGCCTCGGCTGCCCATAATGACGGCGCTGAGCCCTAGCCTCTCCACCTCCAAGCACAGCCTCTCCTTCATGTCGCGATCCTTCACTATGTGGATTTTGAACGCGATTCCGGCCTCCACGAGCGGCTGCGCCAGCTCCGTCGCCTTTGCCGTCGTCAACGCGTCGAGGTCTTCCTCTAATTTCTTGTCGCTGACGTCGGGGAGGGTGTAGTCGACGGGGACCCAGCCCCAGTCGGCGCCGTAGAGGACGCTCGTGGGGCGGACGTGGAGGAGGATCACGGCGTCCCCGGGACGGAGGTAGTGCTCGGCCGCCCATCGGACGGCGTAGGCGCTCTCATCGCTTAAGTCAACGGCGATCGCGACCTTCCGCTGGGGACCGGGCGATAGCGGGAAGCGCGGGGATGACGACGATTGGCCGAGTACGGCGGGCGGGTTCATGTTGGAAATTACGGATCAGTCCTCGGCGGGATTGAGAGTAAACAAGACTCATCAATAATGAGCCCTATTTCACTACTAAATAAATAGACGGAGGCTTTGTTAGTGATCCTATCATTCGCGGGCTACATGATTTGGATGTCACGTCACTTTTTTGTTAGACAGGAAAAAAAAAATAGATACCCAGTGGTCAAAATTAAAAGCCTAAATCTATCCAAAAAAATTAAAAGCCTGAATGCCAAAAGAGGTACCAATCTTATCTCTGACACTCGATTTAGGTTGTGCTGGGACTTGATGTAACCAAAAAAAATTAAAAGCACGAAAGCATTGGGACTTGATGTAACCATAACATGATTTAGTCGTGTGTGTGAGTCATGCTTGAGGAGCTAGACATGAGCGGTCTGCCTTCGAGCTCGATGCAGTGAGTCAATTACTATTAAGCTGGCCGTAGCTGTAAAGGTTCTCGTGTCCATATCAAGGGTACGTAACCATAATCAATTTTTTTTGTGTTGGATGACAAAGACCAGTAAATCAGTAATGACAAAATCACTACTAACTTCAGTCTTATTTCATATTTGATCAATGTGTCCTTCATTATTGGAAGTTAAACATGTAATTTCTTGGCAAAAGATTGATGCTATTATAATTTAAGAGCTAGTGTCGAGCACAAATGAGACTAGTAAGTATCTTATTGACACCAATTTTGTATGTTTGATTATCGAAAAGTGTGTCTACGTGTAACTAGATTAGGTAGGTAAATATTTTTGTTAGACTTAAATCCCATCTTAGTGGTAATTTTGGAGCAAATAAATCTCTTGACAGCTCTCTTAAACCCTCCTTAAGTCCTTCGTTCTCTAAACCCTTAACCTCCAATTGAGTATGCATTAGAGATATGGCATGAGGAGCAGTACGTTGCTCCAAACACTTGTCTGATCGATGTCCAGTTTGGCACATAAGGACAAATGCTTCAAATTCCTACACACCAGAAGACTATTAAATTATTTGACCAAAAAAAAAGAAGACTATTAAATTGATCAGATTTCACTTTAATCCGTTTTAATTTTGGACCACTCATCTATCAGAAGGATTCAAGTTTCAACTCCATGAATTGAGAGACCTTTCTCTTCAACAAATCACACCCACCTTCAAAGCCATTGAGTAATTCCTTAATCATGTGGACATTGAATTATTACTTCCAAAACAATATTGCTCTTCCCACAAACCTTTCCCTAATATGCTTTGACTAATTGATCCAATATCATGAAAGTTGGAAGTGAAAATTCTCTATAGGTTAGCTTGTATTATCCGTAAGCATACTTAGTAAAATGGGTATGATTTGTTGAAGTTGAAAAATTCATTGTTTTTATCCAAGTGATATATATATAATGTGGTAAATTATTGGATGAAAGTGACGAACACATTTGGCTAATATTCATAGAAAATACTAACATACAGCGCGGTATGAGGTATTCATGGACTGAAATTTTGAAGAATTTGATACAAACACGCAGGGCTTCGTTATTGCACCTCTCTTGAAGTACCGAGTTGGGTTTGAATATTTATTATGAAGAGCGAATGAAGGGCTTAGATTGCTTCCCAGTGATGTTTATTGGTGAACCGCCGGCGGCCCCAGAAGAAAAGACGCAAGTCTGTCATTCAACAACAACAAAAACAGCTCAATTTGCAAGGAAAAATCTGGTCTTTTTACCATTGTAACAATGGTAATTAACCTAGTCAATTGCGGCGGACAAAGCTTCTTATAGTGGGATTTGGGTAAAATGCTCGATCATCTTAGACTTTTAGCAACAGAGGGAGGGACACGAGAACGATGACTTGGGACCAATTCCACTCTCCATAATATGGGTTAGAAATTATCTAGTCCCATTTTCACATTCATTCATTAGTCATTACTATATCTACTTGTCTGCACATTAGTTTCTGTGCAGTGCAGCCATGGATTCCAAAACGTTCTTGCTTTCCTTTCTTTTGTTATGCCTATGCCTATGCCTCAAGACCCATCTCTGCCTTGGAGCTGACACCATCACAGCAAACCGGTCTCTCTCAGGTGATCAAACCATTGTTTCAGCTGGTGGGAAATTTGAGCTGGGTTTCTTCAAACCAGGTAATTCTTCAAACTACTACATAGGCATATGGTACTACAAGCAAATAGTATCTGTTCAGAACGTAGACTCCATAGTCTGGGTAGCAAATAGGGAACAACCAGTCTCTGATAGATTTTCCTCAGAGTTGAGGATCTCAGATGGTAATTTAGTACTCTTTAACGAGTCCAAAACTCCAATCTGGTCCACAAATGTCACCTCAACCACTTCAGGTTCTACCGAAGCACTTCTTTCAGATAACGGGAACCTTGTTTTAAGAGCTGCAGGGTCTAATTCATCACAGCCTTTATGGCAGAGTTTTGATCACCCAGCTCATACTTGGCTACCAGGAAGTAGAATTGGGTTCAACACTGTTACCAACCAAGCCCAAATTCTGACTTCATGGAAGACTTCTGAGGATCCTGCACCGGGCCTTTACTCTCTTGAGCTAGACCCAAATGGAACCAACTCATATCTCATACAATGGAATAGGTCTACACAGTATTGGACCAGTGGATCTTGGGATGCAAACAATCGTATTTTCAGTTTGGTTCCTGAGATGAGGCTTAACTATATCTACAATTTCAGCTATGTTACAAACAAAAATGAGAGCTATTTCACCTATTCTCTATATGATCCTAAAACAATATCTCGATTCATAATGTATACCTCGGGTCAGATTCAGCAACTGACATGGCTGGACTTATCCAAGCAATGGAATTTGTTTTGGTCTCAACCAAGAAAACAATGTGAAGTCTATGCGTATTGTGGGGCATTTGGCAGTTGCAATGAAAATTCCTTGCCCTTTTGTAATTGTTTGAATGGTTTTGATCCAAAATTAAAGAGTCGTTGGGATCTGAAGGATTACTCTGATGGGTGTTCAAGAAGAAAGCTTCTGTACTCTGGGAATGCTACCAGCGATAATGGAAAGGAAGACCGGTTTTTGGAATTGCATAGCATGTCATTGCCTGATAATGTACAGACTGTAAATGCTGGGAGTATTGTGCTATGTGAATCACTCTGCTTAAATAACCGTAGTTGCACTGCTTATGCTTATGATAGCAATAATTGTTCAATTTGGATCGGAGATCTCTTGAATCTGCAACAACTCACTACAGGTGACAGTGATGGTATAACTTTGAACCTCAGACTTGCAGCTTCCGAGTTTAAGGATCCCAAAAGTAACAAGGGATTGATTATTGGTGTTGCGGTAGGCTCAGCCGTTGGGATAGCAGTTCTTTTAGGCCTTATTGTGGTTTCCATATTGAGAAACAGAAATAGAGTGATTGGAAAAGCAGTGGAGGGTTCATTGGTGGCATTTGAGTATAGAGATCTTCAAGAAGTAACAAAGAACTTCTCGGAGAAATTGGGGGGAGGAGGTTTTGGTTCTGTGTTTAAGGGGACAATGCCTGATTCATCAGTCATAGCAGTGAAGAAGCTGGAAAGTGTTAGCCAAGGAGAGAAGCAATTCAGAACAGAAGTCAGCACAATTGGGACAATCCAGCATGTCAATCTTGTTCGGCTGCGTGGATTCTGCTCTGAAGGTGCTAAAAGGTTGTTGGTCTATGATTACATGCCTAATGGATCTCTGGATGCGCACCTTTTCAATCGTCAAAGCGACCTTTTGGACTGGAAAACAAGATATCAAATTGCTCTGGGGACAGCAAGAGGGTTGGCTTATCTTCATGAGAAATGTAGAGATTGTATCATACACTGTGACATAAAGCCAGAAAACATTCTCCTAGATACTGAACTTTGTCCCAAAGTTGCAGACTTTGGCCTGGCAAAGCTTGTTGGAAGAGAGTTCAGCCGAGTCCTGACCACAATGAGAGGCACAAGAGGCTATCTTGCACCAGAGTGGATTTCAGGAGTGGCCGTAACAGCGAAAGCTGATGTCTACAGTTACGGAATGATGCTTTTCGAAATTGTATCAGGAAGACGAAACTCTGAGCAATCTGAAGATGGCAAAGTTAGATTCTTCCCAACTTGGGCTGCTGAGCTGATTACTAGTACCGAAGAAGGCGATGTGCTGAGCCTATTGGACCCGAAATTAGAGAGAAATGGTGATGTAGAAGAGATCACTAGGGTTATTAGAGTTGCTTGCTGGTGTGTCCAAGATGGTGAGGCTCATAGACCATCAATGGGTCAAGTGGTGCAGATTCTTGAGGGGGTTTTGGATGTTAACTTGCCACCAGTTCCAAGATCTCTCCAAGTCTTTGGAGGCAGCCAGGATCACATAGTTTTCTTCACGGAGTCATCTTCAAGCCAGAGTTCACATGCACCAAGCAATAACACAACAACAGCTTCTTCTCAGACTAAGAGCACTTCATCTTCAACCATCTCCAAGAGATCTGAAGAGCATCAAACGAGCACATAATGGCCCTCTCCATTTGGTCATTTGATTTGATCTTCAAGTAATTGCCAACTGTGTAATTGTATTATTATTTAGCTATTATGTATATGATATTGTATTATTATTTTCTTTAGGCAATTAATGATAATGTATTATTGTTTAGCTCTAAATCAAACATTTTAGTGATATAGTTGTTATCCATACTATCCAAACTTTATGCACATACGAGTATACGACCATTTCATAAACGAAATATCTTTTTCTAAATTTCTAAATTGTACCACTACGCGAGCACGAGCAGTCAGAAATTTAGAGGCATTAGAAGCCTTAAGAAATAAAATAAATAAAAGAAACAGCGCAGGGTCCTAAAAGAAAAGAAAATCCAAAATAACTTAGATTAACTTGTGAGTTATGACAGTAAACCCAAAACAAAATGATTGCAATTTGGTATAAAAATCTCTATAATTACTTAATTAGAAAGTTAGAGCCCACGTGGCAAACACCCATTGTCTGAATGCCTTATGAACACTGGTACACACTCATCATCACACCATAAACGAAGAAGCGGAGCTTTATGAACCTCAGACGTCAAAAACCCAAAACCCAAAACCCCAACGCAACCAATTTTGCCTTTTCAAACTGTTTCCCACTGCAATCTTGCTCAGGTACTCTCTGCCACTATTTACTTTTATATTTTTACAATGCAATGGTTACTACTGGTTTCACTTCACTCTTCTTAGCTTCAATTCTTGATGGATTTCTGCCTTCACTTTCTGTGAATTTTACTGTACGATAGAATTGGGTTTTTCTTGAAATTGAGAGAGAACTTACTAATTTGGTATGCTAGGGTTTCTTTGGACGAGATTGAATTGCTATGTGCTAGTTTCTTGAGAATTACATAAACCCACATTGTTTTTTCTTTTCTTTTCTCTTTAGGGTTCGTCAGAAGAATAGGAACGAACGAGCAGGAAATGAACCAAATAATTGAGAATTCTGAACCCGATCCTTTGTCTTTAAGCACCGTCATTCCTGATAGATATATTGATGAGAAAAAGAAAAAGAAGTGGGTAGGAAAGTCTTCCAAGACTAAGAGCAGTGCTAGTGTACCCACTCCATCTGCATCACATGGGTTTGGGAATTCTGAACCCAATCCCTTATCTTTAAGCACCAGCTTTCCTGATGGAAATATTGCTGAGAAAAACAAGAAGAAGACGAAGAAGTGGCTAGGAAAGTCATCTCAGAGCAGTGCTAGTGTAGCCTCTCCATCTGTATCACATGGGCACGGTGTTTCCAAAGATCCAACAGTCCACATTTCCAAGAAAATTTCTTTTCCTGATCATTCCCAGAACAGTTTATCAGTTGGAATGCAGAATTCTGATAACTGTTCAAAGATAAGCAAACAAGGGCCTAGTGAATTAAGCGGTAACAGTTTTCTTGAGGATGTTGTACTTCAATGTAGCGAAATGGTTGAACTTGCAGATTCTAATAGTAGTTTGATCTCTGAAGATACCAAGAATCGAAGCCACACAGGCTGCACTCACAATGGAAAAGAAAATAGGCATTTTGGTTGGAACAGGAGGCAGTACAATGCTAGGGAAGGACATGTGAATTGGAGGAAGAAAGCAAGTTACACAAATGGGGTGAAAGATGTTAACCCACCAGAGAATCGTTTTTGGACTGAGCGTAATTTGTTACCCAATGATGCTGTTTTACCGACTCCATTGACTTCCCCTGGACACAACAATGCTTCTTATGGATATAGAAAAGGGAGATTGCCTCCAAGATTATTAAATGAGTTATCACATGGGGCTGCTTCTCCAAAGAAGTTGAATGGAAAACTTTATGTTTCACTACAAAGTCCAATCAGAGGCTTGGAAGATAACTCTGAAAGATTTATAGGAAAATCAACTGTTCCATTTAAGCCTGTGAATATTAAGGTGAGAAAAGGACCCTGCAATTATGAAGCGAACTTGTCCAGGTTACCTGGTAAGTGTGTTTCATATCATAAAGAGTTGTCGCAGGGTCATTTTGATATGCACCATTACAAGAATAGAGATACTGCAGGAACAAATGGCCAGCAGATTGCAAGTCCTGGTGATCGACACTGTTTAAACTCACCCTCTGTGTATACTAAAAGGTTTACTCAAGGAGTAATCAATGGTGTTCAACCATACAAATTTAGGAAGATTCCAAGCATGCAACATGAGTTCGGTAAGTCCTTATATGTATCTGTGGATGGTATACCATGCTGTGATAATGATCATGAGCTTAAGAAAGATACTTCTGGAGCAAATATTGAGAAGTGGAGAGCTGTTAGTACAAAAGAGTTCTGGCCATTGGATGGAATTTCCTCTATTAGTATTTCCGATGCCTCAAATATTAATTTACCGGATTTAAGCAGGGAGTTAAATAATAGCCATCTGGGAGGAAACACAATATCCTGCCATCAACCGATTTCTTATGAAAATCCAAAAGTTTGTCAGTCTACTGCTGAAATGGGTCAGAAAATTGATAGAAAAGGTTATGATGCAAAGTGTAGAAGACCAAACGACACTGTCCAGTTCCTAATTGGTTCACAAATGGGAATGAAAGCTCTAAGTGCTGCTTACCAAATGCAGCTAGCATCTGATATGGTTCAGCTTGCAATGGGTTGTCCACTTGCAGAGTTTGAAAGATTCATCCACTGTGCTGCTCCTGTTATTCCTTCTTCATTTGTACGTAAAGAATGTTTTGTTTCCTTGGATACTCAGCTGTCTCATAGTTTCCTATGCAAGCACCAGATACCAAATGTATCACTTCACAGTGTTTGGAACTGGTATGAGATACCAGGGAATTACGGATTGGATGTCAAGGCAGTTTGTTCTAAAACCCTCAATGGCTCTCCCAATGATTCAATGCCATTCCAAGCCTATTTTGTTCCTTCCGTTTCTGCTATTCAATTGTTTGGACCACACATCCCTGGTTCCAAAACATTATTTCCCTTACATTCTTCAGAAGCAGTACATGTCAACCATATTCAAGTTGGTTCATTTGATATTCCCCTACATGATGGAAGTGGCTCTCTGAGTCGAGATTGCTCACCTGTCTTCTCCACTGATGCTGAGCTCATATTTGAATTTTTTGAGTCTGAGCTGCCACACCACCGGAAGCCTTTTTACAACAAGTATGTTAACTCTTTATCATAAGATATGTTGCATTTTTAAATTATGTGAAACATCAATTCATATTGTAGCAGCAAGTTTCTGGATACATATGCTAACAAAAGTCATTCACTACTGTATTTGTTGCATTCCTGTACAATGACATAGCCAAATTATTCCCTAACTTAGTTATTGACTTGAGACTGAGGGAGATTTGTACAGCAATGTACTAAGATTGATGTGGTACTTTCTGAGCGTTTGTAATGATGTTCTGTAGTAATTTATGTAGTTTATGTAATTTATGTAGAAAAGATGTAAAATCAGTATTGTAACTTCTAGAAAAGGTTCACTCTACCCTGAAAAAATAAAATTGCTGTGCAATAATTTGGTGCATGTATGAAATAACAAAGAAAAGGGAAAAAACTATGTTGCTTAGGCAGAGAAATGACATAATAACCTATAATTGGTTCTAGATCGGAAGCTTGGCAACGAAGTTTGCACAAAAGAACACCAAATAGTTGTTTGAGTTGGATATGTATCCTGATTTAGTTTCATATTTTGAACTTCTGAATGTTCCCCACTTCTGCTCTTACAATGGCGCTTGTAAGATATATCTGATGTCTAATTGAATGCAGAATTCTGGAGCTAATTGGTGCTGGAACTTCTAATCCTCACGTATTTGGTGACCCATCAAAGCTTGCTACTCTGAATTTGCATGATTTACATCCTGCATCTTGGTGAGAATCAATTTTGCTACTCGTATTTCTGATGTGAAAACTAATTTCAGTATATTTTAAGAACGTTTGATTAATGTGGCTTTCAGGTTTTCGGTGGCCTGGTATCCCATATATAAAATTCCAGAAGGGCACCTCCGTGTATCATTCTTGACTTACCATTCACTTGGACATTTTATTCGGAGACCTGGTTCAACTGATGCTCCAAATCAAAGCCTAGGTCACATTTTATTTCCTGTGTTAGGATTGCAAAGCTACAATTCACAGGTCAGACATCGGTATTCTCTATAATTTTTAAACATTGTGAAAAACTATGCTTTTTTACAGTTTGGAAGTTACTGGCATCTCTATATGTATGCTAACTGTGACAAAGATATCAATAGCTTTGGCATATTAGTGAATATTTCGAAGCTTAGGATCAGATGTGAGCAAGGTTTTACTATGAGTCTTATCGGGTTACAAATTAAAGAATTAGTCATGCATAGACAAGATGACTCTTGTATATAAATAATTAAATAGTCTTTGGTGACTGCTGGCTTAGCCCCTAAGTATATTATACTTTAGAACTTAGCTGCTTTTTATTGCCAGCATCAAGTGGACATTTATAACTCGACTACTCTAATGCTTTGAAGAATGGTTATGTGTTGAGAGTCTAGCTTGGAATCCAATTGGGTACTGCCATAAGTCGCAATAACAATTTTCTTTTAATCATTGTAGGATGAATGCTGGTTTGAACCCAAAATACCTTCTTCAGAAGATCCTACATCTTTTGATACAGCAGGAGTTCTCATAAAAAGGCTCAGGACGTTGGACGAAAATGCATTACATTTCGCTAGAGGCTGGGTTTACAAGGATAAGGTCATGGTGCAGAATAGACATCCAGATTACGAGTTCTTCACTTCTCGAAAAACACATTACAAATAGTTATGTACGATGAATCGTGAAGATCTGTAAAGGTTAAAAAGGAGTAGAGGAGTAGTGGAATACTGTAGTTTCAGTACTAGTCTTGGTGTTGTTCCATGTAAACTTGTGTAGTTGATGAAATTGATTCGAGTCATGTTCCTTGTAAAGAAATATATCATCTTTGTTTGAAAAAGAGAGGTTAAGTGACTAAGTGCCACGGGAAGAGACTCATCTCCATGGCCTACTTTTTTGTACCCAATCCTTAACTAAATCTGAAGAAACATGTGAAATCCAAGTCCTGCAAAGGAAGTGTTTGATGCCTTTTATATCATTAATGGCATTTTGCCCCTCTTTAATCTTTATTGTTGGTGCAGTTGGTACTTATATCCTGTGATCTCTATGTGACTTGGATTGATGGAGATTGATTTAGGGTTAAGAAACTGCCAGACCATAAGTGTTGGATGCAAAAAGGACCGAGGGTCTTTTTTATGTGAATGGCATAAATGGCCTATCCCTTTTCTCCAGCTTTTGCACTAAACATTGTAAAGCGCACCACTCCATCCTTTCCTTTCTAATCTTCCTCTTTAGGCTTGGCGACCAAATAAACTTATATAAAACCCTGCCTTACCCACTTGATCTATTGTTCAAAACACTAAAGAAAAAGAGTAAAAGACGGTCTCTTTTATAAAAAAAATATTGTATTTTCTAATTCTTAACAACCTGCACCAAAATAAGTTTATGTAATGCATATCTCATTTCTCCAAGCTCACAAGTTATACAATTCACAGAATCACACAGCACAAAACAAGGAATCATCCAAAGACTTTTATTATCCTCTTGTGACTTAATTTGGTTTAGTAATTATTACAAGCTTCACCAGGTAAGGTTTACTTCAACTACCACCCATTTGATGCTCTTAAGACACTTAAAGGGTCCAAATCCTACCCATTTTTATAGGTTTTGGTAGCCAAGTGAAGAATTGCTTGCCTCTCTTGAATGCTATTCAATTAAATTAGTGATCTTTCTGCACATACTACTGAGGATACAGATTGGCTATAAGCCTATAAATGAAAAATTCCTATTTCTGACAACTTAATTTGCCTCATAATTCAAAGGTAACTACTAAAAGAGAAGCAATGTAGATATAAAAACGATCCCACGTTGATTTCATACCTAAGGCAGAAAGCAGAGTTACAAACAATGACTACACTTTTTGTGTCATGGATTGAACCATATAAAACACAGAGAGGAAACAAACAAAAGAGAGGAAGCAAGGGAAGTAAATGTAAATCAAACATGATGCTCCTGGTTGTTTCTTCCCCTATGCACAAGAAAGTTCTGTCCTTTTGCGCCTGACTTCAATTTTGCAAGCAACTTTACACGAAACAGAGCATTTCCAATTTCCACGTCAAAAATTTAATGCCCTCTCTGACTAGAGTGGAAATGATGGTTTCTTTCAATCAACCCTTCCATTATGACCCTCCTCTTCTGTTCCCTGAACTCCGCCTCCGACCACTTTCTCAAGTTTTCCGGCCGCCGGTGATTACTAGTTGCACAACGCCGTGAGAAGAAGTATAGCCAGATTGAGGTGAAGAGAATAGCGAAGACCCTTCCCCAGAAGACTGTGATTCCGAGGCTAATAAGAAGAAGATACATTCCGGAGTTGAAATCACATGAACCCATTTCGTTCTTCTTCGATTTCGCAACAGAGTCTTCTTGATTCTTCATGCTCTGTTTCGTTGAGTCCGGATTCGAACTAGAATTGACTTTGACTGGTTGAGAACCGTTAGTTTCTGATGATGTAGTCATCAATTCATCAGTCCCCAAACTCAGAGACTTTTCTCTGTTCATCGAATAGGTTCGTTTTGATCCGAACGAGTCTTGCCGAAAAGTTTTGCCTTCGCGAACCTTCTTGGCCTGTAAATAAACAACAATAAAATTCTCAAAATGGTTTCCCAAACATAAGAGAATCAACTACCCAAAGACTAATTGCTAACCAGAATTGTTTCGAAGACGACGGCTCTGATCGCCCGGGAAAAGGTCCGACTGTGACGAGACCGAGGCCTTTTGGAGCTCTGAGAACTGATCATGGAGCACTCTCTGTCCAAAGACATGGTTTTGGTCAAGGGAGGTTTGACGTTGACCTCCTCCTCCAACTCCTCCACCTTGGTGTTTTCGATCGATTTACTTCTAGTTCTGCGCGTGGAGCGATCAACGACGACACCTTTCATGTCCATTTCCATGTCGACCACTGGTCGGAAACAAAGCAGAAACTTGCTTCTGGAAGCGTTTTTCATTATATATGGTGTTTCTGTAACTTGTACAAAAAGAGAGGAAGAAACGGGCCTCGCTGTTTAAGAGGGTGTTAATAATAATGGGGGGTTTTGAAGGTTACAACTTACAACAACATAAGTATGGTAAAATGGTAATGGGATTCGGTCAAAACGAGGAAACAGAGACAAAGTCGAATTCAGGTGGGTGTTTAAGGCCGGCATGGTGGTGTCTTGTTCGATTAACTAGACAACCAGTACTTTGGTTGCTACTTAGGATTTGGCCACTTGGGAGTTGTGTACGAGGCCAGACGTGTTTTATGTTTATCTTGTCTTCTCTCTCTGTCGTCTTTCTTTTTTTGACAAAAAAAAAAAATCATTACTACTAGTAATGATGAGATTTTAATCCGAATCCGAATGGCAATCTAAAAGGTACGACATCCAATTATCTAATTATAATTTGTAAACATTAATAATCTTATTCGGCTTATATTTAGTATGATATATAGAATTTAAACTCAAACTCGTTAATTATATGAAAAAAATAATTATGAAATTGTTTAATAGGTAAATGATATTCCAAATTAGGCTCAAATATTAACAAATTAAACGGAACACAGATCGTTGGCAAAAGAAAATGAAAAACAAACACAGTCATAACAACTTCGAACTCAACATTACTCTTTATTTGTCTCAAGATATTTGGGTTTTGGACCACTCTCTAATTTTTATTTTTATTTTTTTTTAGGGGAGGGGGATTTGGGGCTCCAAAGTTCGAAATTGTGGGGAGGGGGGGCTTCGAACCCGGGTTATGAGGGGGGTAGGCACACTGCCTGTCCAACTGGACGATACCAAGTCCTCTAAAAGGTAGAACCACTCTCTAATTTAATCGATCATACTTAGGCCCAGTTTATGAAAACTTAACTTAAGAAATAAGCAGTTATAGCTTTTAGTTTATTTTACTAACTTCTATAAAACTGTTATCAAATTATTTAACTTATTTGTTAAGCAGTTTTTAAAATAATTTAAATTCCATCAAAATGGGTCTTAAGCATCTAACTATTAACTTATTCCATTAATTTTTTCTTAAGTACTGATGTGACTCTTATGACCCCACCTAATTGATGAGGTGACGCCGATGTGGCACGTCTAATCAAAATACTACGTCAACAATCAAAAGAAAGATTAACAAAAAAGTTAACGGTTGGCTATGATTAAATTTTAAAAAGATATTGATCTTTATCATTGTAGAACAAAATGTGAATTTCATATAGATATGAGGCATATCTACATCCTAATTTCATGTACATATTTAGATTTAAACGTCCAGCCGATTCATTTCTAATGAAAAATTAATTTAAATGGCTAACACGGGTATGATGAGTTTGTTTGTGTGGTTGAGATTAATTTGTGTATTCAGTATTAGAGATGGTGGGAATTCATTAACCCTCCTCATTTGATTAGACAAAATATTTCTGTATACGTACGTAAGGTGAAGCAAATTAATGTGAACTTGACTAGTTTGATTTGTTCTTTGCATTTCTCTCTTACACTCGATCAGAAACTCGATAAATTTTTTAGTCTAATTAGAACAATACAAATCTGGGTTGCAGCTAGCTTTCTGTAGTTCAAATTACTTTCATCACAATTCCTTGGTCTTAATTTGTATTTGCTCATTTTGGTGGTTCAGTATATATACTTCCATGTATGTTGAGAATTGAAATGGAAGCCTTAGATGGCTTGCTAGCCATATATGTATCGAACAGTCCGTTCACCTAATTAACCATATTTTCATACCGAATGTGTCTGTTCGCGCTGGAAACTGCTGATGGAGAGTCGAACAATCTCTTTTCTTGTGTGTGGGCGTGCCAGTACCACGGGGTACAATGTTGCGGATGGTATACTCCAAATCTTGCTTCTAGATCAGGCGAATGTGGACAGAGAGAGAACCAACCTCGTCGGAGTTCGATTGAATATGAAAGGCTTAAACGACTAAGGCTTCGAAAGTAGTAACTTAATTGTGAACGTAAAATAAATCAATACTTATTCAAGAAAATAAGCAGAGCTATCAAAATAAGGAAGACAAGGGTGCTAAGGCGTGATCTTAGCTTCGCTGTAAGGTTGCAAGGTTGCTCTGAATAGGCTTAGGTTGAAAGTTGCTTGAGGAGGCTTTGAGTTTGCAAGTTTGCTTGTATTGATCGATGATCATTTTTTGATTGTAAAACTAACTATTTATACCACTAGGGTTCGCGGCTTCTTATTGAATAAGGATTATAGATTTACTTCCCTTAAGGATTCAATGTCAATAAAAACTCCTAAGTGAATAGGTTTCATTCCTTGAAAAGAATTGTAAAACATTAAGGTTCCTTGAAAGAAAAGGCAAACAAAGCCAATTAATCAAATGAATTAATGATAAGATATTTAGGCTGTAGTTTCCGTTCCATAGATTGCATAAAGATATGAACAAAAGCCTAAAATATTAATTTTGGCTCAAACAGTGTCTTTCAAATCTCATGGTTTGGCAAGCTTTTATAACAGTAGGGGTGAAGTAAATCAGGTGGATAGATGGTGGAAACATGTTTTGAAATGGTACTCCCGTCCAAAAACCTGTTAAATGAATGGTAATTGAAAGAGTTATTTCAATATCTTTTGGGATTAGCATGTCAGAAATTACAAATCTGGATTGGATTGTAGCATGTCAGTATGGAGAGTCTTGCACACACCAAAGTGTATATACACTTGGGTGATCTAACGGCTGACATGTAGGGATAGAGGATCCAATGGTGTGCATGCGGGGGTGTGTGTGGTTGGATGAATAATTAGCCGATCCAACGGCTAAAACCATCACAGTGCATATGTACTTTGGTGTGTGCAAGAATTTTCGGTCAGTATGAAGCAAAAGTACTGGAATATATACGAGCTATACACTGCGCATTTTCATTCCAGCATTTTGATTTTTCTTCGGTTTAATTGTATTTTTTTTATGAGAGAAAGGAAACAACAACAAACAGAAAAATAATAAACACAAGTTGAAGCCCCTTGGGCTTAATGCTTAATTTGTACATCCCAATGTACTAGGAGGAAACAAATACAAAGTAATTAAGGAGGGACTACTGGACTAGGGACATGAACATTTAACTCTAAAAAATAATATTAAAAAAACGGAGAAAAGGCACTAACTTCTTAATTAGGAAGCAAAATCACAGGAAAGCATTGCGAATAAACTATCATCCCCGATGGTTTTAAATAAAATCCCCCCAAGAAAGATGGAGCTGAATCCTTCCCAACCAAATCAACTAAAGCATCGGCAGTGCTTCCATCTTCACATGCATAGTGCTAATAATTAATTGCATGAATTCATGCATGCATAAAATTCTAATAATGGAGCATGGCGAAAGCTGCGTAGCACGGATCATAACGTGAGAAGTTGAGATGTTGTTGAGCCTCGATATATCCAGAGATGACCGGATTACCATGATGGCGGTTTGAGATTGAAACTTTAAACACTGCTACATTCGTATGTGCATAATAAAAATAATCGTCGCCAGTGTGGCCAGAGAAGACCAACCACATACGGTTACCATCACATTTACCCAAGAAAGCTGTGTCGACTTCAAGATATTCCTCCTTTTGAGAAAATATCGCATCTCCAAGCCCATGTAGCACCTGATACGACTTGGGGTTGGGGATCCCATGCGAATCCAACTTATAAGCAACAACCTCATGTTTTATTCCTGGGTGAGAGCTAGAGCAAGTCACAGCTATCAAAAAACCCTCAAACTCTATGAAAGCCAGGAACTTGTTTCCCTCCAAGAAGATGTTCTTCTCCGCACTCTCCCATTTTTCTTTACGAGTGTCGAAAATGTATGAATCACGCCCTGTCATATCTTCAGTGCTGATAAAGAGCTTGTGGCCGCAAAAGAAGTGGTCTGACACTTCGGGATTGGGTTTAGTTAAGCAAGGGGGACTAGGAAGATTTTTCCAGGATTGGTGAAATGGATCAAAAACCCTAAAATCTTGAAATTCCCGACCTCCATCTGGTCTTTTGGCCAGAACATAGAGTTTGTCGTCAAGGGTCAACATGATAAGTGTGTCCATGGATTGGGACTTGGATTTAATCAATCTGGAAATTGGACCCTTGCATAATCGAATGGATGGACCTCTTGGGTCAGTGCGATCAAAGAAATACACATCGGAGTTGCGATTTCCAAACAAACAAGGATCTTTAAAACCACCCATCATATAAACGGTGGAACCAACAATTATATGTTCCATTCTGGTAGGAATTGTACTTGGCGGATAGCCTGGAAAATAATCGTGCACAACTTCAAACATAGGCGACTTGGAAGAATGCCTTTCGCAGAATTCCCTAATATTTAGACGGCATAATCGACTATGCATGTTCAAGTACAAGAACCAATCCTTCTCATACGGCTGCTTTCTTTTTGCACGGTAGTGATTTTGAGCCATGCTAACCTAATACAAACTGAATTATGATATATTGGGTTATAAACTAAATAACACAAACATTGACTGGTGCACTTATATAGGTATCCAAGTCCTAAATATAATCTAACAAGGAATCCTAAAATTTTGCAAAAGCAAAATAACAAAATCTAAACCCAAAAAATAAAATAAAATTCTAAAATAAAAGAAATATCAAACTTGTCTACAAATATTAAATCCAGACTTATTGTGCAAGTCGCTCGAAAAGTTCAAAACTATAATTTTTTGATCCAAAAATTAGTAATCTTATTAATCGAGAATTATCAATCTTCTAGTTATTCTTTTCAATTATGTGTTTTTTTTTTTACCATTTTAGGGCCACATTCTTGAACTTTTTCCCTCTTGATGGCTCACTCAAATTCCCGTAGATCTCATAATTATTTTCTTGATTGACCTTGCTATTTTCTAAAAAGGCTTTTGTTTGCAATACCACGTTCATCGCTTCTTCAAGGGTCCATACGATTATCAGCCCATTTTATCACGAATAGAGGACTTTAAGCCATGTCGGTATCTCACCACCTTCTGAGATCGATTCCAATATATCACCTTCTGAGTGTCTATTCGTCATGTGCAAGAATTTTCTCATGAGCTTGGTTCCGACTTGTATCAAGTGGAAAGGGATAAATGGGTTACATGTTATAATGAGTTGGTTGGTGTGGTTGAGATTTGTGATTTGTGATTTGAGTCCTGGAGATCATTAACGAGATTCATCGATGGTGCACACATGATGTTTACATTTTTATTCTTCAATTGGTTCCTTGATCGCCTTCCTACTTTTATCTCCAAGTTTTCTCTGTCTCCAATAATCAAGCTAATCTTTTCTTGGCTAATGTACAAAGCCCATTTAGTAGATTGCATAACCACTTTTTAGAGGTCATTTTGGACCCAATCCTACTTTTGACCCTTTTAATCTACTTTCTCATATTTTATCAGTTCGAAAATCAATTCTTGACTCATAATCTTCCCATATTAAAAAAAAAATCTTATGTCAATGTTTAGGCATAACCAAGATGTGATTTATATGACAATGAAATGGTTGGATTTCATAGAATAACCAAGATGATCAAGATTGAATCAGTGGTCATCTGATCAATTATGTTAATTTGTTCAAAGCTTAATTCCCTAAAAAAAAAACAAAGAAGAAGAAGAAAAAAAGAAATTAAAATTAAAATATTCTAAAAAAGAAGAAGATTAAAATACGTAAGCTTAAGTTACCTAAATCTTGACATGGAGACATAGTGACAAAAAATAAAATAAAAAATTACTCAAAAGGCCACATTAGCTTTATTTCCCAAATAAGGTCACTCAGTAGCTTTAACCCTTTCTATCTGACATTAAAAAATTTCAAAATTACGATTCATGCCACTGACGTTTTATTGTTTTTGGACAGTAGCTTTATTGTCGTTGGACAGTAGCTTTATTATTTTTGGATAGTAGTTTTAGTGTTCTTTGACAGTAACTTTAGTGTGCTTTGACAGTAGCTTTATTGTTGTTGGACAGTAGCTTTCGTGTGTTTTAGCTTAGTGTTCTTTTACAGTAGCTTTAGTGTGCTTTGACAGTAGTTTTATTGTTGTTTCCGTATGTAGTGGCATTTTTGTAAATAATAGTAAAAAATGCGGTGGTATTTTTGTAAATATTGATACGGTGGTATTTTTGTAAATATTGGTGGTCTTATTTGGGTAAAAAATATTTGGTGGTTTTTTTAAGCATAAGGCCACCAAAATGGCCTTATGGATAATTGGCCCAAAATAAAATTATGTGGTTCTATTAGTCTTGTGATTGAAACGAGCACCGTCATCTAGTTTCCTAAACAAGATCGAGTGCATTGCAGGCCGGGAAATTAAAGTTTGGTGTAAATCGGAGCTCAAATATTTAATTACTGTGGGTTGGGTAGACACAATTCGGAGTCGGACCAAACTGGAAAATTGGAAATTAAAAGAACAAATTTGCCACATGGGTCAAAAAGGAAAATGAAGACCAAATACTTTGGGCTTAAAAATAAAAAATGACTTAGGTTTGAGCCAACTCCAGTGGCATTGACTGGTGTTGATAAGAATAAGAAGAGTTGGAATCAACCTCCCCATAAATGCGCCAAATATCATTATTCAAACACATAAGCGTGTGTAGCTTAGATTGATCACTGAACTCCATCGTATTAAAAACACCAACTATTCCCAGTTCCTAATTCCTCTGGAGAAAAAAAAATAACATAAATTCTTGAATTTTATGAGACTTATTCTACAATTAGCAATATTGAGGTTGACCTTGCTTGCAATTAATATGCCTCTCAAAGTCTCCGTTGAGTTAAGACTGCAGCAAAAAGTGTTGAAGGGATGCAGACTTTCTAGAACGCGCCCCACGCGCTTAAACTTTCTCCCTGGTTTTGGCCTCCTGGTCTCTCCAGTGACTCCCCTGAAATTTCTTCTCTGACGTCATCCGTCGTCTTCCCTGCCTGTGTGAAAACGGCGAACCCAGTTTTCAGCTTCTCCGCCCTCCCTAAGGGGAGTGGCGGAGAGGACTCTCCTCTTCTTGGTCACCATAAACGTAGTCGTGTCGAAAGCTCTGAATTTCTTGACACCCAGAAAACCCATACGGAAACCACCGACGGGATGAACTCCGACAACCCTCGCCAGTCTGCCAATCCAATGAGCTACGCAGCAACTTTGATCCAACCGCTTGGCACTCGCCCCTTCGTCAGCGAGGCCATGATTGGGGATTTTGTCCTTGAGGAAGATGATGTTCAAATCTCAGAGGGTCCTCGTGGTCCTGATATAAGTTTTTCCCAGAAAGTGGAAGAGAAGCTCAATTGTGAGTGGAACTGTGCTGTGATTGTGAAGCTCATGGGTAAGCCAAACTCAGAAAATGCCTACAAGTTCATGTTTGAAGGCTTGAATAGGAAATGGGTAACCAAGGGCCCTTGGCAATTGGTAGATCTACCGAATGGGTTTTTTGTTGTTAAATTCCAACTGTTTGAGGATATGGATTATGCTCTTTGCAATGGACCATGGATTATTGCAGGACAAACCTTGGTAGTGCAGAAATGGAAGCCTGACTTTGACCCTCTGGTGGACAAAATTAATAGAATGGCAGTATGGGTTCGTATCCTTGACCTCCCAGTGAAATACTATAAGGAATTTGCCCTGAAGAGAATTGGGGGACTCATTGGTTCAGTGGTCAAGATTGACAAGGTTACTCTTGCCCAAACTAGAGGTAAATTTTGTAGACTTTGTGTTGAGATTAATCTGAATGAACCCCTAAAGCCTTTTGTCAATTTGTATGGTAAACCTTTTGGTGTAGTCTATGAGGGTATATCTACAATTTGTTTCAATTGTGGAGTCTATGGTCATGTTCGGGAGCATTGTCCGTACAAGTCTGAGATTGCTACTGATAATTGTGACCAGAATAAGGCTCTTGATGACACTTCTACTAAGACTGCTGCACCTGCAACGGATGATATGATTATGAAACATTCTGAGGAACCCCATGAGAAGGTCAATATGGACCAGCCTGTCCTTCAAGCCAAAAATAATACTGATATTGGTCCCTGGATGGTAATGAGCTATAGGAACAGGAAAAAAAACTTCAATGCTAACAGCAGTGGAGCTAGGAAATCTACTCAGGGCTCTCGTTTTGCTCCCCTTCAAGATGACAATCTGGCCACTGAAACCTTTAATCCTGACACAGTGGTGAAAGTGACACAGCAACCATCTGAACCAACTATTGTGAAGTTATGGCGGAATGTGCAGGAAAAAATCAAGACCGGAAACTATAAGCAAAATAAATCTGGAAAACAAGTTGATACCTTCACTGACCCTTCTGGACCTGCTTCCTTCAATAGCACTGAACCCATTCCGCTTAAAGACATCTCAAATATTGCTTCTAGCTCCAAACCTACTGCTCGTTCCAAGGCTAAGATATCCAAGTCTCATCATACTGTGGTGAAGGAGAAAGCTTCTGCTACCATGGTAAAATCCTCCCTCCCTATTAAGTGTGATTTCACTAATTGTAACTCCGAGTTTCACCTTCTTACTGCTATGGATGCACAATTTGGACATACCCCTCCTGAGGATTGTGTTGGGGCTACTAGTGTTAGTCCTCTAGAAACTCCCGGTCAGGGACATATCAATGACACAGCAAGTGTTACTGCAAATGATGATGCCAATATGGTGAATGATTTACCCTCTTCTGATGAAGAGGATATGGTGGATTCCCATTCCTCTCCTGATGAAGAGGAGATGGTTACTTCTTAATCCTTGGGTATTGTAACCCATCCTCTCATTGTTGTTTGATGGATAATATCCTTTTCTGGAATGCTAGGGGTGCTGGGAGCAATAGTTTTAGGTCTGCAGTTCTAGACCTTGTTAAAATGAATTCTGTTGATTTTCTTTTTATCTGTGAACCTAAAGTTCAGTTCTCTATGTTTAAGAAGCATCTCAAGCAGCTTGGCTTTAATGATTCAGAAGTTGTTGAGGCCAATGGCTTCTCTGGTGGCCTTTGGGCCATGTGGAATAATACTAAAACTAATGTTGCTGTCATTGACTCTACTACTCGTTCTATATCTTTACATGTTTCCAATTCTGGCCAAAGTTGGATTCTGACATGTTTGTATGCTAGCCCCTGCCGTACTTCTAGACAGGAACTGTGGAATTACCTAGCTGCTTTTCATTCCACTCATAATCTTCCCTGGCTTGTGTTGGGGGATTTTAATGAGATCATTGCTTATGCTGATAAAAATGGGGGTCCTTACACTGGCAAGTTTGGGGGTCTGGGCACTTGGGTCCAGAATGATGCAATGATTGATCTTGGATTCCAAGGAGCTGATTTCACTTGGTCGAACGGACAAGTTAAAGAGAGACTAGATAGATGTTTTTGCAATAGTGATTGGAGATTAGCTTTCCCTGAGGCTAAAGTTGTGCACCTCCCAAAAACAAGGTCTGATCACTGCCCTGTCCTTGTTAATCTGCAGCCCCAGATTAATAATCAGAGAAATAATCCTCCCTTCAGATTTCAAGCTATGTGGATGCAGCATAGTGACTACGCTACGTTTGTTAAGGAATCTTGGCAGAATTCTAATGTAGATTTACTTAAGAAAACTGAGTGCCTTGCTTCTGATTTGAATAGTTGGAATAAAAATATTTTTGGAAATGTTTTCAGGCAAAAAAGAAGACTTATGGCCAGAATTGGTGGCATTCAGAAAGCCCTTTGTCATACAGATAATTATTCTTTAAGGAATTTGGAGTCTCGATCTTATTAAAGAGTATGAAGCTGTCGTGATAATGAGGCTATGCTTTGGAGACAAAAGTCTAGAGAAAAATGGGTGCAAGAAGGGGACAGGAACACTAAATTTTTCCATCTTACTACCATGGTAAGGAGAAGAAGAAATAAAATTGATGGCCTTCATGATGACAATGGCGTGTGGTGCAATTCTCCCGAGGCCATGAAGGATATTGCTATGAACTTTTTTCAAGCTCTTTTTTCTGCTGACATTGTCTCCGATTATAGGTCCTATATACCATTGGGGTTTCCAGATGTTAATTGTTCCTTGACTCTTGATATTCCTGTGGATGCTAATGAAGTTAAGTCTTCTCTCTTCGCTATTGGAGGTCTCAAAACCCCTGGACCTGATGGTTTTCCTGCCCTTTTTTTTCAGAAGCATTGGAATCTCTCGTGGTGCTGAAATTTTTCAATTGGTATCTACTGCTTTTTCTAACGGTGTTATTCCCGAAGGTCTTAATCATACTTTGATCACTCTTGTGCCTAAAACTCAAAGTCCTAAGTTTATGCACCTCTTCGGACCGATTAGTCTTTGCTGTACCATCTACAAAGTCATCACCAAGATTATTGTCTCCGGGATTAGACCCTTCCCGAAGCACCGGATTAGCCCAAATCAAGTCAGTTTTGTTCCGGGTAGGCATATCTCGATAACATTTTAATCACTCAGGAAATTCTCTATAAATGTAGAATGGCCAGGGGCAAGAAGGGTTTCATGGTGTGGAAGATTGATCTCTCTAAAGCTTATGACAAGCTAAACTGGAACTTCATTGAGCTTGTTCTTTATGAACTGAAAATTCCTCCCTTGTTATCTAAACTTATTATGCACTGCATCTCTTCGCTAGTTTCCGGGTTGTTCTCAATGGTGATTTATCTGATAATTTTCATGCTAGCAGAGGTATTAGGCAAGGAGACCCCCTTTCTCCTTATATCTTTGTGCTTTGTATGGAAAAACTATCACATATCATTCAGTCTGCTATTGAAGATGGGGATTGGAAGCCTATCAAATCCTCTCGGACGGGTCCCTTGGTCTCTCACTTATTTTTTGCTGATGACCTTATTCTTTTTGCTGAAGCCTCCACTTATCGGGCTCGGGTTTTGAAGAATTGCATTGATGTCTTTTGTGCTCATTCAGGTCAATCTGTTAATTTCGACAAATCTAAGCTCTACTTGTTCGCCGAATGTTAGTAGGGAGCTTGCTACTGAAATCAGTCACATCTGTGGCTCTCCCTTAACAAGTGACTTAGGTAAGTATCTTGGTGTGCCTCTAATCCATTCTAGAGTTTCCAAAAGTACTTACTCTGAGTTAATTGATAAGGTTCAAAGTCGGTTGGCTGGTTGGAAAAGTAATACTCTTAGTATGGCTGGTAGACTAACTCTCCTTCAAGCTGTGAATGCCTCTATACCCATCTACGCTATGCAGACAGCTAAACTTCCTGTTTCCACCTGTGACACCCTAGATAAGCTGAATCGTGATTTTTTGTGGGGTGACTGTGATGGAAAAAGAAAAATCCACTTGGTAAACTGGGATGCTGTTTGCAAACCGAAGATCTCTGGTGGTTTGGGTATTAAAAAAACTTTGGCCATGAACAAAGCAATGCTTGCTAAAACCGGCTGGAGGATTATGCAACATGATGAAGGCTTATGGTGTGCCATGTTCAAAAAGAAATATTTAAAATCTAATTCTCTTATCAATCCCTCATATAAAAAACCATCTATGTGCTCTAGTACCTGGTCCAAGATTCTGTTTTGGAGCATCGTTACTAAGACATGGGATGATTTGGAGAATTGGAAATGGTGAAACTACCCGCTTTTGGACTGATAATTGGTCTGGCTGTGGCATTCTTTGCAATCTTACCTTGGATCCTTCAATTGTTGATGATGATCTGGCTGTTTGTGACTTCTGGATAAATAATGAATGGGATAATATTCTTCTTCATGCTTGTCTTCCTCCTGAGATAGTTGAGCAAATTCTCTGCATTCCCATATCTTGCCATGGTAACAGGGATAAGCTGATTTGGAATCACGATCCTAAGGGTATTTTTTCTGTTAAAAGTGCCTATAACAATAGCTTGGCCAACTCCCCTGTGCCTAATGGTCCTTGGAAACTAATCTGGAAGCTCAATATCCCCCCTAAGTTGAAAATATTCATTTGGCTTTTTTGCCAGGGGAGGCTCCTAACAAATGTCAGCAGAGCTAAGAGACATATTGTTTCGACTACGTTGTCAACATTGCCCCGGTAAGCCCGAGTCTATGATTCATCTTTTTAGAGATTGTCCTAAAGCTCTTCAAATTTGGAAGTTAATTGGTGGTCCTATTTCTATGCTAAGAACCTTTAATTTAGACCTGGAATGCTTGGATTACTGCCAACATCTTTCAAAAGAACTGCTCCTTTTTAGGATTTCGGTGGACTCAAATATTCATTTTCACATGCTTGGTTTATCCGGAAATGGCGCAATAAGCGTCTCTTCGATGTGAACTTCCATGATCCTCATAATGCCTTCCAACTCATCATTCAATATATCACCGAATGGAACAATGCTACTAAGAAAGCTCCTAGTGACCTCTCTACTAGTGTCCACCTCCTTAGTTGGCGAAGCCTAGTTGTAGGGTTTTTAAACTAAATGTTGATGGTACTCGCTCTTCGAATGGTTTGATTGGTCTTGGAGGGGTTATTAGAGACCACAATGGAGAGTGGTACCATGGTTTCATGAGAAATATTGGCCTGGTGAAGTTCTTCAAGCCGAAGCTTGGGGGCTCTACTCGGGTTTGCGGATAGCTATGGACCCGGGAATAAATGACATTGTGGTAGAAACCGACTCGCCGTCCTTGTAAGCATCATGAATGGTCCTGGCTTGGATTTTCATCCCTTGGGAACTTTGTTGCTTAATTGTAGGCATATCATGAGCCGGTTTGGCTCCTGCTCTTTGAGCCACGTGCACCGAGAAAGAAACATGATGGCTGATTGTCTAGCCAAGAAAAGTATTGACCAGGAGATTGGGATTTGCAGGCTTCCTTCTGTTCCGGATTTTGCCATCTCTACTCTGCTGGATGATATGACTGGTTTTGCCGAGACCTCGTTCTATGGGTGCTGCTTCTTCTTCTAGCTAGTCCCCTCTTTGTTCTGTTTGCTGGCCCTTTGGCCTCCTTTGCACCAAAAAAAAAAAAAAAAAAAAAAAAAAAAGTCTCCGTTGAGTTACATAAAACTCCAAACTATCACACGCAGAAAACCCTAAATAATATGTAGAGTCTAAATGTTGTTGCCAAGTTGAATTGTGTTCATTAATATTGTTAAGCTATACGTGTATAATATTGTTTAGGTGTAAAGCGTGTTAGGGCAGTGACGTTTGAGGAGAAGTGGGAATGGGACCAAGTGAGAACGTGAAAACTGAAATATGATCGAAGAGAAATTAAGCATTCGATGATCCAAAAAAGAAAGCGAGCATCGTGACTTTGACGTCAAAGTCAACCATACTCTTTCGTCTTTCTTCCCCAAATTAATAACATGCCCACTACAGTTTACATACATAAAGAAAAACAAAGTGAACCTGAGAAAATCTATAAATGCAGATATATGTCTCTGTAGTCTCTAGTCTGTACAAACACCACAATGCATGGAATTCAAACCTCAATCATTATACATTAATTTGCAAAATGTATACAACCTACGTAATTCTAGCTATTACCTGCTAGATTCCTGGCCTTTTTCCATAAAAGAAAAGGATAATAAAGATAGAAGACCGTACTTTTTTCTTTCTCTTGCTAAGCAATCAACGAACATTGCCATTTAATTTCAATATCACGAACATGTGGAACAACGGATAAATGACTGTTTCAAACTAGTGTTATAACTTTTTCTTTTTTGATTAGGATGAGATTTCCTTACACCCGGTCAGTAATCTAATCCAACACCATTGGTAACTTTTGTAAGAAGCTAATTGTGTGAAATCATGACTAATCAAGAATGCAGTGAATTCATGGCGTTACTTTATAAGAAAATCTCTTAGAAATACATAATGCGTACGACGTACAATTCGCTAATCAAATATAGAAAGGGATGTTTATAATGCATTAATATACCGACTTTTGAAAATAGTAAACTAACTTCACATAGTTTTAGATTAGATTTCTCGCTATGTGTAGTTGTGTACCACTCTAAAAAAATTTGTCTACCACTACAAATTAATTCAGAGCTAATTAATTAGTATACAAAACTGATTTATTGAGACGTTAATGTGCTAGAATAAACTCGATCTATAATAATGTTTCTCGATTAATGACTCTCTTTTGTGTTATCAGATAGCTAGCTCGATCATAAGTGGTCCTAGCTTTGACCAACGACGCTGGTGTATCACCCTACTTACACGACCTTTGTAGTTAGTGGCAAGCCGCAAGCATGACCAGTGTGATCTTCAACTTCGGTGTATTCGGTCCTCATGAGTTTCTTGAACGTACTCTAACAACTCTCATATCTATTCGTGAATTGACATGTCTGTTTTGAACCTAACAATCTTAAGACAAATTATGGATCATCCTCTAACATGGACCTTAATCACGGCATGCCACATCTCGTACCATCACCACCATTATTTGAGAATTGAGACTTTCTTTATCTTGAACACACGATGAAAAAACATTTGGATCCTTACATTGCCTATTCTAGGTGAATTTGAAATAAATCTCTCTTATGAAATTTTTTTTTTCAGTTTCTATAACATTTAGTAAAATGCGAAAAGAGTACGTTAAGGGTAATTATGTACGGGTCTGGATCAATGGACTCATTATTTGATAAATTTTTTTACTGTTCACGTGAACCTTCAGATTTAAAAACACTAGATGATCATGATTAATTGTGACTAATGACATGGTATTAAATTTCTCCAACAAAATTATAAAATAAAATTAGACTAAACTTATGTTTTGTTAAAAATAAAATAAAATAAACAAAAAGTTGAACAATAAAATCTTAGATTGACATATAGTAATTTAACTTCTTTTTTTCATTTATGTTAGTTTCTAAATTTTTTTTTTATTTTTTTTTCAATCATGTGTATAATATGATAAAAAAGAGTGCATAATAAGATGTAAATTATACGGTATATTTGATTCAAAATTTATATTTTTCTGCATCTTTCAAAAATTATGGATGAAACAATATTTAGAGAAAATGTAAAAACAAATATAATGCAAGAATAAATATTAAAGGTAAAATGATTTTCAGGTAAGGAGTTTTGATATCAGCCGTCAGATCTGTCTAAATGATTTGATTTGATGATTGAAGATCAAAACTCCTTACTTTAAAAAATATGACATGTTGAGTGAAGAATTCCTAATTAAAGGTATATATAGACTTTATATATAAAAACGATTTAAGGTATATATGACTTTATATATATATGGTTACAATGGCCTTTCAATATCAAGACTTTAAATGTACATTTGAAAATTTTCTCCGGAGGAGGTTTGAAACGAGGGTGCATATATGGGAAAACATGCACAAATAAATCAAATCAATGTATGAAATAAGTAAAATGAGGACGTCCAATTTTGTTTTCCAAATATCGGAGACCAAAACGAGTGAGGAATTTATTATGAAATAGAAGGAGGATGAGGAGGAGGAGGGAGGGGACCCAGTGGTCACCAGGAGAACCAGTTTCCATCTCATTTCTGTTGGTGGCATGTGGTCTTGAAAGAAATATAGATGTCGATTCTTCATTGACCAGACCAACGTGATTCAAACCATGTAAGAACAAATCCAATTCACACGTGCTCTTCTCTACATGTGAACCCTTACCAAGTTGCTTAATTGTTTTAGCTAATTAGAGTAAGCCACTTGTAATTAATCTAAACCCCCAATAATAATAATTGCTTCCATCATCACCAATCTTAATTACGTAGCTCTCACAAGTCTCACCTAGCTCCACGGTATACCAGATATAAGATAAACTTAGCAAGTAAATTTAGGATGGATATATATATATAGGATTTAGGATTTATTCTCTCCCAAAACAAAAAATAACCTCTCTAGGTCTAGGGCATTTACCTTTTGCACGAATTTCAGTCATTTACTTCATGATGAATTAAGTGATCTATATCTCAATTTAGGGTTCGTTTGATAGTGTTCAAGTAAAAAGTAGTTTTACTTTGTAAAATATATATTGAAAGTGTTTTTTTTAGAAAGCGTAAATTTTCTGTTAAAATTCTAAAGGTTTAATTCTTGTAAAAGTATTTGGAAGTGCTTCTTGACTTCAAGTTAGTAGGTTCTCCATAAAGTACTAGAAAGTGTGTCAACCAATTAGACATAAAACCTATAAGTGCATTATTTCATTTTGTTCGAATTTCTTATATATAAAAAGGTAGAATTTTTCAAGAGACATATCCCTATTAAAACAATACCTACAAGTGCTTAATTTTAGTAATTCTAAAAAAAATTAATATAAAAAAGGGCCCTTAGATCAGTAACTGCATGTATGTCAAAAGAGACATATTTTGAAAGTTAATATCTAATTGATATGCATATGTTATACAACTTGTTATGACAACTAGACAATATTGCCCACACATACAATCGAATAGTGAGAAGTTAAAGGGCAATATATAAGAGTAGAAGTTTTTACTGTATGATCAACAACTGATGATCATTGATCGAGTTGAACTCATAATCTTCCACTTGCAAAGAGTAAAATGTAGTCGCTAATTAAAACAAACAGTTAAGCGAAGCATTAACGTATACTATAGATTAAGTTATTAAGCGGAGCATTAACGTACTATGATCGATCGGCAAGATGCTTCATGATCAAATTATGAACGACGAAGGTGCAAGGGAGCAAACTCCTTCAGCCGTGACAACATCTGACCATGCTTGTCCAAATTGACAAGTAAAATATAAGGTTTGTATTGCTAGCTATACCGGCGCGATCCTTAACCACAGATTTTGAGGTACCTTAATTTCAGTCAGCGTTTTGTTGTATCTTCAGGTTTCAAACTAGCTATAAGACAGGGTCCGTTGACTTTGTGGAGCCACATACAATATTGTGAATCATGGTGATGATGTAAACAAACACGTGTATGGTGATGATAACAGATAACGTACGTGGAAGCAACCGATGTGAGTTTCCTTGAAGCTGGCTATATTATACTCGTGTCTATATTATTATCTATCTTTGTTACTTTACCACTACTATATAGACTGACCGGTCAGTCAGTCAAGTCAGTACGATCTCCCAATTAAAGAGTTCACATAAAACCGTGGTGACCTTCATTGAATCTTCTTAGTTTCATTTTTGGACAAGGGGCCCTCAAGCATCTCAGAGTCATTAGGCTTGTTAATCTTGTTTCAGTGCAGGTACAGTAATCTGATAGTGACCCTAAAAGAAAAATAATCCCTGCAGTGTAATATCTTATTAATTTAGGTTTGTGAAACACGTTTTCGGGAAAGATATAAATAAGTGAGGGATTCAACTTCGGCCAGCAGGAGTACCTGCACGAGTACAACTCAAAGGTCGATCGGAGAGACACACACACACAGAGAAATTAAAGAGTTTGATCATCACTGATCGAGAAAGATGGTGAGAACTCCTTGCTGTGATGAAAGGGGAATGAAGAAAGGTACATGGACACCAGAGGAAGATAGGAAGCTCATAGCTTATGTTACTAGGTATGGCTGCTGGAATTGGCGCCAACTCCCCAAGTTTGCTGGTGAGTATTTAGTTATACGCATAACTGGATCACTAATTAAGCCCATAAACTTGTAATTAGAGATGGGATTTAAATTGGGTTTCTGTTGCTAATCAATCTTGATTTCCTTTTTTTAATTAGGGCTTTCAAGGTGTGGGAAGAGCTGCAGACTGAGGTGGCTGAATTACTTGAGGCCGAACATCAAGAGAGGAAACTACACCAGAGAAGAAGAGGAAATAATCATCAGAATGCACGAAAAGCTGGGAAACAAGTGGTCTGCGATTGCGGCCCAGCTACAGGGAAGAACTGACAATGAGGTTAAGAATCACTGGCACACAAACCTCAAGAAGCGTTTCATGATGAACAAACACAAGGACTCCTCAGTTTCACTCACACATGATGATCATCAGGAACAAACTGAAGTACCAAAATCATCGGAGCAAAAGACTGCCGCTGCTGATTTGCCAAATGTAAAAACTACTGCTGATCAAATTCCCCAAACTGATTATCTTGATTACGCCGAATTGTGGTCCCCGCAGCCATCGTCGAGTGAAGTCTCGTCCATGACCTCCGATACTGCGGTTGCAATTACTGGCGCAGATGGTTTGGTTGTGGAGGACAATGCTACTTCAGCTGCCATGGAAACAATTTATGCAGATTTCAGCAATGATTTCTGGACAGAGCCATTTCTGGCTGATAATTTCTACTACCCAAGTGGTTTTTATACACCCTTGATGGAGCCTGATTTTTTGTATCCATTATTCGATGGAGATTTCTTGTACGGATCGGAGCAACAACATCAGGGGTTTATCTAAAAATATCAATTTTATATGTGCTTAATTGGAAGTATTAAGTACGCTGGAACTTGAGAACTCATCTATTATATATCAATCTAAATATATAATTTATGATCTTTTCATTTTAAATGCTCTTCAAACCTTCAATGTAGTCAAGATACGACGATATGGTCCTATGGATGTGGATCGTTCGTGATTTTAGTAGTCATGAACATTTATCCTACACCTGAGATTCTAACTTCTTTTTTTTCTTTTGGCAAAAATATTCTAAGTATAAATCTCCTCTTCTCTATTGCTTTGAAGAAAAAAAAAAGGTTTTCTTTTAGGGATATTTTTGCCTCTTCTGCTTATATATTGAAGTTATTTGTATAGCTTAGCGGTGATTATGGGGCAGATCATGATGCTTATATCTAGCTTTTGCCTCTTCATATTTTGTTCATGATTTTTCTTTATTAACAAGCTATCGTTTTGCATAGTGATTTTCACTGTTTGATTTATTTTTATTTTTGCTCAGTTGAAAGTTGAAACATGTATTCCTTATGAGCAGTTTTTTTTTTTATCTTATATCAATAAAATTTCTCATACTATGGAAGTTTCCCTTGAGAAAATAAATATAGACACAATACAATCAATCACAATATCTGACATGCATGCATAGTTAATTAAGAACCATCTCTCATACCCTATATATGTGGCGGAACTATCTAGACAACATAAGTCACATATTATTGACTAAGTTTAAATCTCTAAATTAATGTGGATTATACGATATTAGGTCCAAGCTTGAATATGTTTCTAGAAAAACATTACTAGACAAAACACTAGTTAGTTTATCCTAGTCTCAAAACCTCTAAATGCGTTACGAATTTATACTAGCAGCATGCTCATCTTTCTTAATTGAGTAAACTTTATGTAACCACCTAGCCTACTTAAATAGTTAGTCAAATTTCAATGCAATTCCCGAATAATACATACTAGTTTGACTATAAAAACGGTAGACACTAATTTGAGTTGTGTTGGAAGAAGTTCTACCGAAAGGAATTACATAAATATAGGCGTTCTGTACGTTTGTTGGAAACCTAGCTCCTTCCATAGGGTGGTTCAAAATTAATATGGATGGGGCCTTTCCCAAAGTGAATAGCTAGGGGGTATTGGTATTATTGTCCGAGATGATATGGGTAATTGTGTGGATGGTAAGTGCGTCCCAGTTCGCAATGTTACTTCTCCATAACATGTTGAAGCATTGGCAGGACGTGTTGTTGTTCGTCTAACTCAGGATGGTGGGTTGTCTCCGACTGCATTTGAAACCGATTCATTACTTCCTACCAATGCAGTTCGAAAACAGTCCTCTCTAAACTCCATGTTTGGTCCAATCTATGATAATATATATTGTGGATGGCTTGGTTAGTCTTCCTAACTCCTCCTTCCGTCATGTTTCTTGACAAGCAAACACAGTGGCACATTGCCTAGCTTGCTCAAAAGGCTCTTTGTAATGATTTTTAATAGCTCCTGGAGTAACCCACCTCCTAATATGATTTCATCATTGATGTATTGAAGAAGGATTTTAATCCTTCCTCCTAATTCTTAATAAAGTTTTGACTCTTCTCTAAAAAAAGAAGAAGAAAGAATTACTTATAAATATCTAAATTTGTAGATGTGATCTACTCATAAATATCTAAATATTGAACGGTTAATTTGTCAAGATGTAATCAAAATATAAGTCTAATCAAAAAGTTCTCAAATGATACTCATTAGACAACTTTTCTACTTAATTATTGAGGGTCAATTTATCCTCTCCTAATTATTGAGGGTCAATTTACTTATGGTTCTACCGTTCTAGTCATTAACAACCATTTTCACGGTTTCCCATCTTAAAATCAGAAAATCTACTTCCAATAGTGATCCACTAAAAGACAAAAAATTACATAATTGAAAGCTTAAAACCGTAAAAAACAAACAGTGGATAGTATATCAATAATTAAGTAAATATATTGCTGCAGTAGAAGCGAAGATATTTCTCCCAAGTCCCAAGTCTTAATATATAAAACCCCCAATTAATGATAGATTAATTATTTTGACCGAACTGGTACTTGAATCGATCAGTACAGCCATCCTAATTGATCAACGTCGTATATAGTAATGAAACGATGATCGAATAACTGAATACGTAATCTACAAATACGCGTGAATTATATATGCATGTGATTCACACAGCTTAATTACTACTACTTTAGGCTTCGAAATTATATGGGTTTCCTGGAAACACACACTTAATTCTAAACCTTGTCCTGGAGCAGGTTTTAGTTAAACGTGCGTTTATGTATATGTCAATCATTAATTGTTCGTCTTAAGACAGAGTTGAATAAGTTAACCAACCAAGTATGGAATTAAAATTGACCTTAATATATATAATTGTGGTATAGAACAAGTGGCTAATATTGGCCTCTTAGAATTATATATGTGTCTGTTTGCTAGCTCCTGACTTAATTTGTTCTGTTTTCCCAAAAAATATCCAGATCCTTATTCAACTTGTACTAAAATCTTAAACGCGTTGCGATAGAAAATGACCTATATACGATACATCAATGTCAACGGATTCAGTTCATGTACCAAAATTTAATATTTTGTAATGTATAGCAAGAGGAACTACGTACATAGCCACCAAATTGTTGGACTTTGATTAGGGATAAATTATTGTTGCTAGGGGTCCCATATATGCATAGCTCATCTTTGAAAACCACATGTACGTAATCAAGAAAAATCAAATAGATCTACGTATGTGGCCACAATAGTGACAATACAATACCCTTCGTAAAAGACCACCATGTCACATATTATCTTTGGGTCCCAAATTACTGGTTAATTTGTAGACACTCACGGCTAAGGAAGACTGAGACCTTATCCCCCGAGATAGAAAGACCAGAAAAGTTGCAAGTCTCAAAAGAATGAATGACCAAAGCTGTCGAGGGCATTTCGATCCTCTCGCCTAATTTATCTCAACAAAATTACAAAACAAACAAAATTGCAATTTTTTCATTAATCAACTCCTAATTGCCAAACTTGTTCTATAGACGATAAGCTAAAAAATTAATAACTTAAAAATCAT
Organism: Rubus idaeus; assembly: GCA_030142095.1. Taxonomy (NCBI): domain Eukaryota; kingdom Viridiplantae; phylum Streptophyta; class Magnoliopsida; order Rosales; family Rosaceae; genus Rubus; species Rubus idaeus. The sequence continues at coordinate 37,875,106 of CM057970.1, forward strand.
ATTCAAATATTAATTTGTCGCAATACGTTTCATCCAAAATGATACACATTTCTTTACAAAACACTTCAGCCAATTATAGTTTATGCTACTTAAACAATATTGTCTCGCCATATTAAGAGATTAATTCATCAGTTTTATTTGGTTATGATATAATTGATATTGGCTAATTAAATGATTAAATTTTGTTTTTTTTTTTAGCAAAGATTAAATTTTGTTAAACGGTATCTAGCTTCAAAGAAGTTTCGGTTAGGGTTGGGCCGTTGTTAACTCCACGTGCTCTTAGGTTTTATAAAATATTAAAATTGTTCTTGTCTCCTTCCTCCTTTATCTTTTTTTCTGTCGAAGATAATGTATATATTTTCTGTTGAAGATAACGTGTTAATTATTATTAATTAATTAATTAATTAGATTTCTTGGGCCAACCCGTTATGACATCACAACTCGTACGTCATCTGCTTTCGAATATAGGCTGTCAATTCATCAGTCATCAGTTCATCACTACATGTGATCTCAGCTTCATCCAATTTATATTAATACACAGTTAACTTACTTAATTACGCTTTTATGTTTAATTATTAATTAAGGTCCTCTGTCCAAATTTTTGCATGGGATTGGGCATCAACTAATTAACAAAATTATGTTCTTCTAGCCAATAATGTGTTGTCATTCAGCTGCTTGTTTATATATTGTCGTTTGAACTTTGAATGGTTCATTTTAATTATTTTTCGACTTAGATGGTTTAATGAATTATTATTAATCAAACTATATATGCCGGGCTACGTAACATCATTTGTGTGCTCAAAATAATCAAGATTCAACTATGACAGATAAAAATAATTCATAATTAAATGTGAATCATAAGAAGAGTTGGACATGTTTTGTTCCCATTGAGATCGATCATGAGATGTGATATCACCATATATATCAGCAAAGAGATAAAGACACAAATGCTGATTACTCATACCTTATTTAATTAATAATTAAGATCCTAATTAGCATCCAATGTAATTATCTATTTTAATCTATACATGTCACAGAAAGTTATCTCCTATTCCCATGAGCAATAATTCAAAAGCCCAAATCAATGGTTTCCTATAGCAATACATGATCTCTTCATCCCATATATTTCATGTGAAACTTTATATCTAAAGTCTCCTTGTCAACTCTAATCTTTATCATTAATTGAAGACATCTGTAGAGCACCTTCTAGAGGGATTTTTCAGTGAGCCGGGTACTCCATCTGTCCATGTACTCAGCCACAGTGATTGATCACCATCAATATTCTATCATTTGTTCAATTAATATTTTATTTCGTAATTATTTTTTTATTCCACTGTGGCCAATCAGTGTAGCCGGGTACAGTGGTCACGTGGCATACCCGTCCCATTTAAAAAAAATTCCACCTTCTAAGCCTCATCGTTTAAAATATGTTAAATGTATAGTTAAAATATCAATCTCTTAAAGAGTTTTTTGTTCTTTCTTAATAGACAAAATGACTGGCCCTCTTCAAGCCAAACTAGCGCTCTCATTTTGTTTTGAGTGTCCAGAGATACTGTAATTAATTAATGGTGTCATGTCGATGAACTAGCCAGCTGAAAACTTGACTTGAAGCAGAGAGTCTTGAAGATGGTGAGAGCTCCGTTCTATGACAAAACAGGAGTAAAGAAAGGGGCATGGAGTGTTGAAGAAGACGATAAGTTGAGAGCTTATATTCAGACCCATGGCCACTGGAACTGGCGTCAACTTCCCCAATATGCTGGTGTGTCCACAACCATTAACCATATATATTATCTAATTCTTGAACTTTCAAAGAATTTATGTTCTTTATAGCCAGCTGTTATTCATATTCAATTTTCTCTTTTACATGAACTATGACTACCGCAGGTATATCAAGGTGTGGGAAAAGTTGCAGACTAAGATGGATAAACTACCTTCGACCAGGCGTAAAAAGGGGAGATTACACTGAAAAAGAAAAGGCTTTGATCATCAAATTACATGAACAACTTGGGAATAAGTACGTACCAGTATTAAATCTTAGTCAGTTTCGATCTTCGATCTTCAAATTATAAGTTCCAGCCAAAGCACATTTTTCTGTCAATTTATATATGGTACAATTTATAGGAATGCTACTCCTTAAGTACCGATCATATCAAGTGTGTTTGAATCCTTATGATCGAATTTGTCACATATGTATGCAGATGGTCAATGATTGCTGCAAAATTACCAGGAAGAACTGACAATGAAATAAAAAATTATTGGCACACTCATATAAAGAAGAAGGACAAAAGGCACGAATTTAATCGCACATCATCTGGTCAAGAAGAACTGAAAGATCATCAGGAGCAGTCTAGCGATGATCATAAGCACTCATCTTCCCCATCTGAATCGTCGACTAGCCAAAGTAATTGTGCAAGTGATCACAACATTTTGGAGAGCTCTCCCTTTTTGTCCGCAGTGTTAAATAATTCCAGTCCCAGTAGTACTTGTACAAGTACTACCGAATACTCCTCCTCCTTGAGCTCCCCTCCACCTGTATCTACGGTGTTTATGAATTGCCATGCAGATCAAGGTACTGACCTGACTTCATCATCCGAAACAATGATACCAGATCAAGATTTAAGTACTGGAGATTTTTGGACTGAACCATTTCTACGAGACGATATGGATTCATCATCCTCCTCCTCCTCATACATATCGTTCTATGAAGATGGTATGGATCTGTTCTACCAGGTCATGCCAACATTGCAAGAGTAGTTGATCGTTCCATTATATGAGTGCTTAATTAATTAGCTGATCCTTCTGCGTGCATGATTTTGAAGTGTGTAAGTTCTTTTATGCTTAAGGATTAATTACAAGACTTCATCAACTATAGGATCATTTTCAATTTTATGCTCATATTTTATCATTTGCATACCTCATATTTGATTTTGCTAACGAATTCATACATGGAAGATATTAATTTGTTAATTATTCCGGTAACGCTTTCATACCTCTAAGGTATGAATTCGTTAGCGAAATTAAACGTGAGGTATGAAAATGACAAAATTTAATACGTGGGTATGAAATTAAAAATAACTCTATAATTTGGGAGGTTTTTTGTAATTAATTTTTTGTTTAATTTATATATAACTTGATAAACAGAGATCCAGAACACGAAGAAAAGAGAGAGAAAGGATTAGCTCGTATTCAACTTAACTAACTATTACAGAGATTAGGATAGAATTTATATAGAACAATACAGCTCATAACAGCTGTCAATAGAAGTGTATTCGTGGCAATGAACGCTAACAACCTAACTGACTTGTGTAATTAAGCTTATGGCATGAATAAATACACTTAGTCATCTAACATAACTGAGTGGTGTTAAATTTGTTTTCTCTCTCGTTACACATTGCCCAAGTTGTCAAGTGAAAGATTGAAAAATATACAGTATAGGCTTCGTGTAGATCATGCAATCAGCTAAGTTACTGTCACCATGCCATTAAAAACGTATACAGTGAAAATTAAATTGTGAGGTTTTATAACGAATTAATTTCTGGCCGGCGGTGCAATACTAAAGTCCTTAATTTGCTTCAAGCAGGATGAAGGATTCTAGCTATGAGCGAGATTAGGAATAGCTAAGAGTCAGCAATATTAATCTTTAGGACTAAACCTATACGGAACATGTATATATATGCAGATTAATAAACATTTGAATGTGAATCGAATGATCGTCACAATACTTGGTTTAATTAATTGTATGAAAAGCAAATACTTCACTGTAAACTCTAGAAATTTAATTGTATCAAAGGCAATGGAAGAGGAGGTTTCTTCATTCCTGGGTTTTATTTGGATGCACGCACCTCTTAATTTTTAGATAAAATTGTTTTGACAATAATTAAATAGAAAAGATATGTTCGCAATTAGTTCTATGTCAGTATGTCTCATCCATAACAATAATTGGTTTAGTTCAATGTCAGTATGTCTCATCCATAATATATATGGAATGAGGTTCCAAATTCAAATTTTATATCTTAAAATAGCTTCAAATCACTACATAGTACATAAAATGACACACACACACACACGTCTTTCTTAAAGATGTTTGTGCATATAGTGTTGTTATTAACACACTCAAATGTGTTAAAGGTAAAAATCCAAAATGATACCTAAACTATAGCCAAAGATATTGTTTGGTACCTACAAATTTTTTTTTACCCAAATTGTAAGAAATAACAGTTTTTTACGGTGTGTTTGGATGAAGTATTTTCTATTTTCACATATATTCTTAAATGATGAGAATTATGATTCCATGAATTTAAATTCCGTTAATTAATAATTCTATTGTTTGGATTTCATCATTTAAATTTTTAAAATGACAAGAATTTAAACCTGCTTGAAAGGAATTCAAAAAAGACACTTATTTTGGAAGGAATTCAAGTCAGGAATTTGCCTCCCCAAATTCCACGATTATTTTCCATGAGAATTGCTAATTTCACTGAATAATGAAGCCAAACACTAAAATTCAACCGAAGGAATTGTAAAATTCTTATTTTTAATTAAATTCCCTCACTTTTTTCTTCATCCAAAACACTGTTACTGTTATAAGAAAAAGATATGAAAGTTAAATGTTCCCTAAAGTTAAAATCTTTGGGTGGCTGTTGATAAGAAATCGTCTACAAACAAGGGAAAAAATTTGCAGGTTCAAAAATTCTATTGACCCTTCTTATCCTTTCTGTCAGAATGATATTGAAACTCATGACCATATTATGTGCATGTGCTCTTTTGCCCAAACAGTTTGGACAAGTTCTAATCTTCTTTGTATTCCTAATGCTACTGACAATATTGTGAATTGGTTCAGGAAATTTTTTATTGACCAACCTTATGATCAAATGTTAATGACTAAAGCTCTTCTTATTTGCTGGCAAATTTGGGAAACTAGAAATAGCCTAAACTTCAAACAAGTTCAACCTCACCCCTCAAGGGTTTTGTTTGTTGCTGCTTCTATTGGATCTAGTTAATGGAAAGAGAATCCCTCTCCTCACAAAAAAAATCCGGATAAATCTTGTGTCATTAAGTCGCATCCTCTCCAGTCGCCTCTTGTCCAGGTTAATTTTGATGGTTCAGTGAATAACAACAACAATGTAGCTACTGGTTTTGTAATCAGAGATGCCCATGGTACCCCCCTTGTTGCTGGTGCTAAAAATGTTGGTGTCAACAATGTTCTCATGACTGAAGACCTAGCACTTCGAGATGGTCTTCAAAAAGCTTTGGAAAATAGCTTCAAGAAGGTCCAAGTGGAAGGTGACTCTCAAGTTTTGATTAATTGTCTCAATGGCTCTTGCTCTATTCCTTGGCGTCTCAAGAAGATTGTGGAAGACATCAAATGGCTCTTATCCTCCTTTGAAGAAATCTCTTTCACTCATATCCAAAGCGAAGCTAACTTCACTGCTGATAGCTTGGCAAAGCTCGGTCACACCTTAAGTTCCAGTCAAATTTGGAATCTTTTTCTGCCTCTCTCGGCTCTTAATGCTTTCAACTTTGATATTTTTAATTCGGGATGCCCTAGGGGCTTCTCCTTGTAATTTGTTTTAGTCTTTTCCGTATCAAAAAAAAAAATTGAAATCATAGCTAGAGACCTGTAAAGTAGTAGAGCCGCGCGTGGTGAGAACATTTGAAATCAACTCTTTTCAAGTGCAAGGCGGTAATGAAAAGCTGCTCAATTTGAAAAACTTTCAAGCAGTTTCAAAGAACTAGCTGTGTGCGCTCGTATATACATTATAGTCTTGACGGGCAATTTTTTTTGTAGTGAATTAATACTATATTTAGGTATCATTTTGACGCAAACGTACTGAAACACATGCAACTAATTCATTAACGTGGAATATATGCAATGGTTGATCGAGTTTTAGCGTGAATCAAGTTGTACGTTCATACCTCAAGTAAAGAAAAGATTTTATGGGTGGAAAAAGTATGTTTTTTTTTTAACGATCGAGTAAGATGGCAAGAATTGTGGAAATCAACTCATTCTAAGTTCAAGTCAAAAATCACGACGGTAATGGTCTAGAAGCTTAATAATGGAGATGAACTTTCAGGCAGCTTCAGAGAAATCACCGCAATTTGTGCATGTGTCGTCCTGGGGTTTGGAACATCTGTATGTTAGAAATAGCTAGCTTTTAAATATATGGAGGTACGTATTGTGTTTGGCCGGTGGGATTGACCCACGTCAATGTAATATGACCACTTCGTTAAGAAACATGACATAGATATATTTCATCAAAGCTCGAAAAAATAACATGAGGTAAAATTTATTAAAGAAAAAAAATGCAAATATAATGAGAGGACATATGTACGTACTCTTAGCCCATCAGAAAGATCAATGGAGGAGAATGACAGACAAACATCCTGCTATTCTCGAAAACAAATAAAACACTAATAGACAAAGATTTCTATTTAAATATAATCGGGATCGCTAATTAATATTTTCTGTCTAAAAGAATTGATCATCAATTAATCAAAGGTTTGAAAGCGGCCGTTCGAGCCTATTTTCAAAAAGAATAAATTATTTTGTCTTTATAGGTGAAGGAGCTTAATATATATACTTAGACTCTACACCTATGTACATGCAGCAAATTAAGCAGTTTACCTTTAATGTGGTCTCTGAAAAAATTGACACATACTTAATGTTCAACAAAACTAACCATCAGCATCCAAGCCGGTGGTGGCCTCGTGATCCCTACATGTGTCTGCTACTCTGCTCCCGCTGAATATATATATATATATGGACCAGTATTGAATACAAAAAATTAAGGACCAAGTTTCACTTAGAATGAAAAACTGATCGAACCACCTCGATTCAGTATTTAATGTTGGTCCATCACTGCTTATCTGGGTCAGGCAAACAACCCACACCCAGTAGCTAATACTCCGATCCAGGCCTTGCCTGAAGTACATCCCAAAAGCCAAACCCAAGTTATTAATTCGTTCACCAACCCAGATGATTAACCCTAACAATTCAAATACCAACGTAAATGGAAATATCAGAGTTTCATTTCGTGCTAATTAATATAGCTAGCTTACATTATACTAATCAAATCAGTGTCAAACAATGGTCACAACAAGGTGAATTATTGAGTGGGGCGGCTATATATCATTATATCTCACGTACATGGCACATCCAACTCAATTAGAAATTTAGAATTCTCTATTCAAAACTTTCATACCCAAAATTGTCACTGCTATCGTGATGAGTAAACTGAAAGTACCTCGCATCCCACTTTCCTATCATCTGACTGGTAGATCGAACATGTCATATATGCTAAATATGCACCGAAGGTCCACTTCACAAATTAATAAGAGCATAAATGGCTATGGCTAGAATAAGAGAGGCAACAAGCCACCTTCGCAACTAGCAAAAAGTACGTATGCATGCGGCTTCTATATGGAGCTGCCTAGCTTAAAACCTAATTCGCTCTGGTACTACTAATAGCTAGCCTCTTCTCTTTCTGATGTACGTTATTATTTGCTCGCTAGCCTCATTACCACTCAGACAGAGGAGGGAAACAACGAGCCACCCTCACATAAATGAAGTTTGGAAGCTTAATTATCATTGCCATCTTGATCTTGATATACATATATATATAGTCATATAGATCGAATAGTACGTACCATAATTATAAGAAAAAAACAAGTCTCTCGATCGAGCTCTCTATCTCTCGTTATCCATGTGACTTTCTGCAGCAGGGATCGCAGATTTTTAATTCCATTACTGTGTAAACATTTGCAGAGGAAACTAAAACCAAATTAAAACTCAGAAAGATTGAAAAGACAAGTGAATGAATAAGGAGAAAGAAGCTTCCTCTCCTCCCCTAAACGCTTCTGCAAGTACTACGTCGTCTGTTATTTATTTCCTGTGTGCTTTTTGGTTGGCAAAAGGAATTGGTGAACCAGCCAGCACTTTAGCTTTTAATTCTTTGGTCCTACAAGAATAAGATCTGTCATACTTCTAAGCAAACCAGGCAAATTAACGTATTGCATGTTCACCCTGTATCGTACCGATCATGGTTAGGGTTATTATTGCTATTTTCTTTAACTGAGGGTCATCTAAGTTGAGTCACTAGTACTGTATGTAGTCTCTTAGAGACAGTATATTACTTGACTGATGAATCATTATACAGAGTATCTATCTCGTTCTTTCTCTCTTCGTCAAAGCTAGTAGTTTCTAATCCTTTTTTAGCAAGTACTCCCTAAAGGAATTTTTTTTTTCATCTTAATAAATTTTTCTCCCCTTTCTGAGGTTTTGCTATAAAAAAAATGTAACACTACAAACACTGACTTGTTTATGTAACAAATGACATTTTTCCATTTTATTTTTCCAATCTCATTCATCGCTTAGGCTAGGTTTAAAATTTAACTCTTACATTTTCGGTTCTCACCAAAGTGTTAAATTTACTAGCTATAAATATATGGCATTGCAATTCTAAACCTTAGAAGAATCTCAACATGCAATCTATATATCATGTGAAAGCAAATTTCAGCTAGCAAGAAACTAATTAATTAATTAAACACTATAAACCAACCACTAAGACCAATTAAAGAACTAAACTTCTAATCACAGTTTAATCCTCCTCGTGTATATACAGCAAATATTCTCATCCTGTAGGGGAGATTAAATATGCAATCATTTGACAAAATTATCTTCTATATAACCACCACCAAATACCTTTATATAAAGTAATCCAGTTCCAAATTCTATCATACGCAAAGTGTCTGCTCAAGCCAACTTTTTCAACTTCAAATCATAAACTAATTTTGACTAATCAGCCAAATATGTGGTTAGGTTTGTACTTTGGTAGATTGATTATTGGCACGCACATGGTAGTATAGCTGGGGTACGGTTTCCTTTTCATCTTGAGGCCAGCTCGGTCTCGTGTCTGGAAAATACTCGATCAAATGACTGTCTTGATGAAAACTTACAAACAGTAAAATGCCTACAACGATAAATCAGCTCCATTTGCAAGGGATTAGCTACCTCAATGCAATTGTAATTGTAGACTAACTTCATTTAGTAGTCGATTAATTCTATATAGTGGCATTGTAAACCACCACCTTACTGAGGTATCCACAACTACAGAAAGTTGGTATATCATCGCACGGAGGTGACTATAGTAGCGTAGAACTAGTTAATTAGAACGAATTATAAGTTACGATTATTCTTTTGATCGATGCAGTAGTGTGCCTAGACAAAACCCTACGAATTAAGAAACTATAACCAATTAACCATAGCAAGGGCTCAGATCATGATCCATGTCTATAACTCATGTGGCCGGCAAGCTAAGTAGATATCCCAATTCCATACGTACACATATGTGCATCAACTCCAGCTCTATGAATCCAGACTCAAAGTGCAAAATCCCCGGAACAGTAAAGATTCCCAATTAAAGTAGTGAACGCTAGAGAAAAGTATTTATCATCATTAGTTTGTTTTTTTAGCAATTATCATCATTAGTAGGTATAAGAGGACTTTAAAGTCTTAGCATATCGTGGTGACCACAAAAGCAATGATCGATCACATTATATTCTGGCAATATATGCATATATGGTCCCTGGTTGGATGAGAGGATAGAGAACAGGCCCAGTCAGTTCGATCTATATACGTATCTCTGTTATAACTTATAAGAGACTAGCTGCACTACTTAACTCTTCCACTCGACCACTTCTACAATTCTATATTACATTCTTTACAGAGTATATTATATTTTACGTGATCGATCTTACCGATGGGTTTGAATTAATGAATTGTTCCAACAAATATGGTCCTTCAATAATCTACAGAATGGGAATAGGTCACAAATCGATGACCAACTTCAATGTCAGAATTCATCACCAGCATTTATTTCATTATATACCGCTATGCTGTTTTCCCAAATTGGAGCTTCTATATTTAATTCTTTACGTTGATTTATTTTTTTCTTTTTGAGAGCAAGATTTTTTTTGGAATCTAACTAAAAATGACATTTAATTTTTTTATTCTTTTACATTTACGTTTGTGGAAAACTTTGGCTGATTTTGGTGGAACCCCAAAGGATCCTTCATTGATCGATAACCCAATTGAGTATAAGATCTTCAGAAAAATGCAACGACATCCCGTGAAAATTAAAATGATTTATTTTGGTAAAGCCATGAAAGAATTTCTTGTCATATATCTGCAAATTACTCTGCATGATTATATAAGAAACTGTTGGTAAAAAATCTAATAGGAATTTCTAAATCACTCCCGTTTATAATTTGGTTATCATTGATGGTTTATTTAATTTTATAGTCTTCAACATTTATTATTTAATGCCAGGCAGAAGTAACAAACTTAAGTAGTTAACTAATTGAATAAAAACTGGTGGGGTGATGGGTTTGTCGGACCAAGTACGTCCATAAAAGATATTGATTACATTTTGTCCCTTCAACTGAACAAGACTTGCTTAAACAACTGCTTAATTAATTTTGTATTGAAGGTGAAGTATGACGCTATTTTTGTTTTCATTTTAAAAAGACCGAGAAATAAGACCTTTGCTTGCCTCTTGGTCTTTTTTGTTGTCTTCTTCCTTTGGGTTTAATACAAAATTTATGCTCCCAAGTCGTTCCGACTTAAATCGTAATATCTTACTCTAAGAAAAAACAATTATAAATTTCTCCGAGATTCAGAGTACCACTAGCGAAGAAACAAAAAATCTACTAATACAAAACTGTCATTTATCTATTGGAAACTTTTGTTTGATACATGAAAGACACGAACCCTAACAGTATACACAAGACTTAAATATGCTATAGAAGTATAGAACTCAAACATTTTGTGGATTTTGCTTAGACTCTTTCATATGATGCAAATGCTATAATGCGAGTCTTATTGCGTTGGAGTTGGAGTTGGATTAACATCTTTTGAGTTAAGAAAGAAGTCTCGGATAACTCAATCTTTTATAGTTATGTGACCTCATCATACCGGCAAAATATGTAATGTTAAGTTTAGGGTTTGTCCCCCTAGTCCCTGCTCAATAAACCCCAAATTTAGCAATGAAGTTGGATTAACATCATTATAGTTCAACCTCTCATAACTCAATTTCACATCGATATGTGGCTGTATCACCGGCAAATTATGTATTGGCGAGCTTAGAGTTTGGCGCCCAACTGAAAACTCCCTACATTTGGCCTTACTTATTTCGACAAGTATTAAATTCTAAAAACTTAAATCACGCGATATATACACTTGAATATTTTTGCATCCTCTAGGTTTTTACTTTTTTTTTTTAGGTCAAGACCAGGGATTCTACTTGGATCTCAAGATTACAGCACTCCATTGGGTTACTAAACATTGGTCAATTTGGTAGTAGTTATTTACATGTAATTTAAACTAAAAATACGTTAATTGCTAAGGAGTGAATTCTTAAATTTTATCTTATAAACTGAAAGGATGAACTCAAGACACCTGGAGTCCTTGCTACATATATATTGGATTGTATCTTCCCCAGTGGTCCCATGTTGCTCTCTGTGAAGTTACCATCATCTTGTAGGGTACAGAAGCGCGGAGATCTCCCAAAGTTGGTCCAGATAACTTTGATTAGGAAATCTCAACACTGTAGACCAGGGACCATCCATCGCCCTCATCTTATCACTAAACTATGCATAAATACTTGCTTAATAAACCACACTTTCACGATCTCAAAGCAAAAATTCAAAGACTGAAGAAGAAAATGCAGAATTTCTGCAGTTGTCCCATCTATTGGTAACTGTTTTCAGCAAAAGCATGGAGCACCCATCAGGTTCCTTTTCAAAAGTCACACTGTGGCACTGCCTCAAGGGGTAAAGGACACATGGGCAGAACAGTAATTTCAAAAGCTTTCCCGCGCTGACTACCACTCTACAAGCAACATTTGTCATCAACAGTCAACAGTGTAACAGAATTATAGAGATAGAGGAGGGGAAGTACATTCCTAGCTAGGCAAATTATTGCTTCTTCGGTTCTTGCTTTTGTGTTATTGAAGCTATAGACACCGATCCAACACGTTTACACATACAAGACTTCAATTCAAAGTTTTATTATTGTCTTGTCTTTGTTTGGTTCCTAAAGAAAAAACAAAAAGCAGATAGCTTCAAACAATAATAAATTGAAAGAAAACAAGAGAAACAGAAAAAAAAAATATATATATATCCATTCCTTTTCATCTCTTCTGCTTACCCCTAGAGATAATGGAGCCAACAGTGTTTGGTTTGGTTTGATTCAAGCATGCCCAAAGACTCTACGATAAACCAATTTTGTTGCGGTCGATTTGTGCAAATATCGATCACACGCTCAAGATTCTTAAAAAAATAAAATCTAAATTTATTCTCTTTAAAGTAGAGGTGTCTCAACTTTCAACTTCAACCGCCTAAAATCGATCGGAATTGTAGCGGTCGGGGACTTCGTTTTGTAATTTTCCGTTTAGCAAAACTTGTTGCCCCCTCTCTTTTTTCTCTTCCATCACTTTTTTTTTCTTTTTCTGTTTTTCCTTCTCCATTTTCTAGCTCCTTGTCATTGGAGCAGAGCTTATTAGCTAGTGTCACTCTCATAAAGACAGGGAGAGACCATTGGTGAGCTTTGTAATTAGCTCTAACTAGGTCTGAGCACCGCTGGATCTGATGAGAAATTAATTTGGATCGCCCTATGATCATGATCTTTACAATATTCACTAATTTTTCTCCTCTTGATGTCCCTATCCACTCTTAAAGTGGTAATGCTGGTCACTGTGGTTCTTCCACTTTCTGCAGAGCTTGAAAAAGTATGATCCAACACATTGGCCGGTGTCACTGAGCTAGACACCACCTCCAACACTGAATCGTACCCATCTACCACACTGTCTTGCATACAATTGTAGCATTGCAGCAAAGTTCCCTACCCAAGAAACAAGAAAGCTAATTACTTTCACAATAATGTAAAATATTGTATTAGTTATAGATCGAGAAGGGTAATTAGTTATTTACCTTATTTACATAGGAACAGTTGGATAGTGCTTTTTTAAAGCAGGGGCATTGCATTGGGAATAACTCATGAGAAGCAAAGAGGAGAGCAGAGGCTGCAATTATTGATGGCTTGAACACCAAAAGCTTCATATCTGCAATTAACACCCAAATACAAGAAAATTCATGAACATTTTCCTGGTGGAGAAGTGTTTGATAAAAATGTCAAACTATGATTCTCATAAGGATCAATATATAAACTCTACCATTTTGAGCTCCGAAGATGATCTGGGTGGCTCTGGCTTTGAGAGCTTGCCTCAATGGAGGGTCTTCAAGTTTAAACAAAGAAATGAAGAAGGGAATGAAAGAGAAGGGAGTGATGGACCGCATTCTCCATTTTAGAGCTCCCAAAATCAGAAATTCCATCCTCTCTATCGTTCGAGTATCGAAAATGATACCTCCATCACTCTGTATGTACCAAAAATCTCATCAAAGTTAACACCATTGAATGAATGATACATCACTATTCCATCTGTAGAAATCTTCAATTGTATTACCTGAAAATCAAGAAGAGAGAAATCTGTTTTCTTCATCTTGGCAGCTAAAGAAACGCAGGAGATTGCAAGAAGCTTTATGATCCAAGGCTTTGGTTGCTACAATTGTCCCAAGCATCAGTTAGATCTTATCAAAAGACCAAAAACCAATAAACCATTTCGTAATTGGAATCTTGGGAAGAACCGAATTGCTTTTAAAACGCACCCAATTAGTACTCAATGCAATTTTCCTTTTCAAAAGCAAGAAAATAGTGCTTCATAGTGTTAATCTTTACCAGCTTTCCTTGGCATGACAAGAACCGATCAAGATAATTGACAGCAAGGTAGGATAAGAGGTTGTCAGAGTTACAACAAAGCTGCAGCAAAAACATAATCTCTAGGTTAATAGATGGAATAGCAGCAAAACTTTTTGAATGAATTTCTCTGTTCTTGCAAGAATTTATACCTGTGAGATTGAAGCCATGGCTTCCCTTCGAACAGAGATGTCAAAATTTCCAGCTTGAAGGGTTTGGAAGTAATTCTCCGATGGCATGTGATCAGATTCAATGGGAAACAGAGAAGTGACCGAGTCAGAGTGGATATCATGGGAAATTGTTAGTGGGTTTTCAAGGTCGAACTCCATGTTAGTGGCTAAGTTTTTCAAGACATGTTGGGAAAGAAGAGCAAAGTGGTGAGATAAAAAGGCTGGAGAATTTGGAGTCTAGTTTTCTCTTTGTTAAAAGAGAAGGCAGGGTGTGGGTGTGTAGTGAAGGGAGTGTGGGTGAAGACTTGGACTTCACTCCTTTACAGCTCTGTCTCTCTTATAGTGTTCTGCAAAAATGCATCGACATATTGGGAAAGAAAATTCCTTTAAGGGTTATGATCAGATACTTATGAGCTCAATGTAAAAATTGGGTACCTCAAACAAGATTGGTTTGATTAAAAAGTTGGGTGTTTTAAATAATTGGCTTTGACCTTGTTACAACAACCAATCCAACTCATCCACTCAAATCTAAACAGTTTTAAGTGGAGACTCTTACTATTATTGTAAAATATTATCTAGATACTTATTGTAATTTGGGATTTAGGCACTATGTTCTTATTTTGTATTCGGTTGTTTCATTAATGAAAGTTTTAGGGTGGCGTAGGCTCTTCTATAATAAAAAAAATAAGTGAAAATGTAGTTTTATTTTTATAGTTATTCTTGAAAATTTATTTTAAGGGAATAAGTAAACCAGTTTGATGATTGAATTATTTAACATTTTATAATCTAAAAGGAGAACAAGTTTGTGATGATAAATTTCTAATCTCGAGGTTCTTCATCCCTAAATAAACGTATGTGGTAGATAAAAGTCTTAATATGCTTAACCTCTAACATTTAAGGTTAGGTGACTTTTCAACTCTTGTAGTAATCGAAAATAAAAACAAAAACTCTTGTAGTTACATAAACATTTCATATGAAATCGATCATTTGCAAATTTCTTGCATTCGATCCATGTCAGTCAATCAGTCATGTGAATATAATGAAGACAGAACACAAGTTAGTAAAACACAAAATCTCACTGTAATCGTATTGAAATGTGGGATATCTTAGATCACTTAACAAAGGGTTTTGTTTAAAATTTGTTTCCATATATATATTGATTATTTGATAGACAGAGAGGCAACTTGGAAGGACGAAGAATATTTATAAAATTTTGTACCAACCTTATCGAAGTAGTCGATGGACTCCTTGAAGTGAAGTAACCATGGAAACTGGTCAAGTGGGGAGCTTTAAGCTTTTTGCCCTCAAATTCAAACAGCACCCCCACAGTAAAACTAATAATAAAGACACAAAATGATTCGGCGAGTGTAAGGACAAGCTTGAAACGTTGCCGATTCACACCAAACCATGTAACTACTCCCAGTGAAGACTAGGTCTTGGAGAAGTAGTATTTTTTTCTGGTCTGATTGGACAAGTAGTAGTTAATTTTATGTTCTTCATTCTAAGAAATATATATATATAAAAAATAATTCTCAGGTAAGGAGATCCTTACCTTTTTAAGTTAAAGAGTTTTGATCTCAGCCGTCAGATCAAAACAAATGTGTGACCCAACTGTCAAATATGTTTTAAATGATTTGCTTTAACGGCTGAGATTAAAACTCTTTAACTTAAAAAAGTAAGAAACTCCTTAGCGAGAGAATGTCGTATATATATATATATATATATATATATATATATATATATGAGTTACGTTCACCTACTCAATAAAATGTTTACTCAATCATGCTCAACTGTCATTGGATCTAAATTCAATGGTGGAGAACAATGAAACAAATAAATTCATTATAACTGTTTAATTATTTTTCACTCTTAGATTTGGATCAAAATGCAGTTGAGTACAATTAAATAAAAAATTTATTGAGTAGATGAACGAGACTCATAAAAATATATATATATATATATATATATATATATATATATATTTGTGGGTTATTGATAAAATAAGAAAATGGCGCGTATATATATATATGGCCCCAAACACAAACAATACAATTCAGTCTTTTCATGTCCATGGCAGGGTGACAGCTCGAGCATATGTCCCATATTGAATGAGTCTCCCTTGTTTCTTACAAGTAGAAGAGGCTAATGAAACGACAGGTCGATGTTTAGCTAACATGCTCATATATTATATAGATAATAGTCATACTACATGCTGCATGCATCATATATTACATGCATGCATGATAATCCACATCCACCGGATAAGATTTTCAATATAATAGTGTAATATAATATAATTAAGGGTTAATTCATACAATATAATCACAATGAGGTCCGATGATAGTGAAGTCAATTAATACATTAGAGTAATATGCCCATCATGCCATAAGTGGAACTACAACTCAAGTTCTATGCCATATATATATATATATATATATAGACTATGGTTTATTTAAATGATGAAAATGAGGGGTACATTTTATTTTTCTGCACTATATATGGGATTTGGCTTAAATTCATATTTTAAAAGACAAAGAGTCGGTGCAGATGACTAAATATTATATTTATATTATTCGTTTAGGAGTAACTAGTTTGGCGTTTTCCTTTTGGACTTAACTAGCGGAAATTATTCTGGCCACGCCGAGTACAACCACAACATATTTTTTAATAGAAATTTCCAATCTGAGCCGTTCATTACAAGCTATTAAACGTGCGCCGTTCGTTTAAGCTTATTTCTCTTTAACAGTCGACATCAGAGTAAATTAGAGTTGAATTAAAAAAAAGGTAAGTCAACGAAGCAAGAATGAGGAGGAGCAATCGAGGAACTGAGGATTCTGAGGCAATTGAGTAGACAAGCAGGGAGATCTGCTGCAAGTTGGAGAACTTCATGTTTTGAAGTGGATTCGGAGGAATCGTTGCCGAAAGGTTCGGATCCACCAAACTTCAAGGCTTCGATTCACCCTGCACGGTGATCGATTAGATGATCCACCACCACAAAGATGTTGCTGAAAAGGAGAGGAAGAGAACCCAAGTGATTTGAGTGGCCGCCGTGACCGGAAGAGATAGAACCGATCTGGTGGTTTTTCCCGAATATTTCAAGGTTTAATTCGCTTTCTACGGTGGCTAATAGGGTGCAAAAATTATATGGATAGATAGATCGTTCCAATATGAAGAGAATGAGATCAATTTTATGACTTGACGTGGCCAGATGTGACGGGGGCGAAGCCGCAAAGTTATGGCCAAACTGGGTCGAAATTAGGCACTAATGGGTCGAAACCGAGTAAAATTGTTTCTTACCACTAACGGAGTTACTGTACACGTGCCGAGCACGTGGCCGTGTAGAAACACGGCGTGGACTAGATACTCTCCAGTTAACTAGCTAGCTAGGTTTCAAAGTTTAAATCCTCGAGGTTAGATTTGTACAGGAGCACTACTATTTTCAAGTAGTTCTAATGTTCTATAGCACTTCATTTGATACCCTTGATTTATATATTATGTTGTTAGATTAAATTAAGTCACAAATATGACTCACTTTGATTTTGGTGGAATTCGGCTATTGGTTTTACATTGTTAATTGTGTAATTGTGACTATTTTTTTCTTTTTTGGTATAAGTAGAACCCGGCTCCTGATTTTATATTATTATTGTGTAACATTACTATTTTCAAGTAGTTTCAAGTAGTTCTAATGTTCTATAGCACTTCATTTGATACCCTTGATTTATATATTATGTTGTTAGATTAAATTAAGTCACAAATATGACTCACTTTGATTTTGGTGGAATTCGGCTATTGGTTTTACATTGTTAATTGTGTAATTGTGACTATTTTTTTCTTTTTTGGTATAAGTAGAACCCGGCTCCTGATTTTATATTATTATTGTGTAACATTAACATTTTGCACTAATTTAATTTATATTTTTCTTAATTCTCTTACTTCTGAGATTGGTTATATCTTCTAAAAAAATTAGTACGTTGATTATATAAAAAAAGAGGCTTAATTTGTCTCCTCTAGTCTCTTTTCGCTTTTTTTTTTCTTTCCAAAGGGAATACAAATACCATGTGTGACTCATGTTTTTCATAATTCATTAAGTTTACAGCTCGGTAATTGACTTTTATTGGACAGTAATACTCAAATGAGCCACTAATGAGGGATCATAATTGAAGGACACACATATATTAGCCAAAATAAGTATGATTAGGCCAGCTTTATTAGCTAGGGTACGTGAAACAAAGACAAATACTGAGAATCATTGCAAATTATGTATGATATGATATGATATATATGATGATCACTGTATGACAAAGCAGACCATATATAAGTATAGGACCATATTTCTATCATTAAGAACTTTCTAAATCAAAGTCTGCTGGTTTTGTATACGAGTTTATGTCCCCTACAGCAGTAGCCAATCGAAATCGTGGTCCCTTTTCTTTATAATATACTCTATCTATCCCTCAACGCCATTGATCAAACCGAAACCCTAATCGGAACGCAGCTGCCATAATATATTAGAATTGAATACCAGTCTCACTCAAAAAGCCAAACATTCATATCTTGCCCTAATGAAAGTGAATAAAAGGCCCCCAAATGCACCTAATTTTTGAAATTATTCACCAATCCCATTAATTCTTTGACCTATCTTGCCCTTTTGATTCTCAAACCCACATGACGGATTGGAGCTACCTAAACTTCCTTTCACTGTCTACCTCCATCGATCATCTTTTATAGAACTCAAAGTCATTAGAGAAAAAAATATACCAATTAATCAATTAGTTAATTCCAATATTATATACATAGCTAAAGCTGTTATTCATGGACTTGTTAGACGACTTTGAATTAAAGTAATAAATTTTGAAAATATGATGGATGATAAGACCGAATATCAAGTCCTAGCTATATATATAATTTGAAGATTATATATATGATGATGTGCTAATCTCCAAGTATAAGCGGAAAAGAAGAAAAGGAAACAAGCACTAAACGAATGTGGCATTGGAGAAGAGAAGAGGCCCTCCTCCCCGGCCTAGCTAGCTGGTTCATCATAATTAGACCGTAATACATAATAGTGGATTATTATCATCATGTCGATATATATATATGATCAATTATTACTTACGGAGTGTCCTTTCCAATTTATCTTTCATTAATTAGGTTACAAATTTGATTACCCTTCAATTACTGTTTCCAATTATTAATTTGGTTGGACCAATCTGGACAACTCATGAGCATATCAGATGTAGTAGATCGATGTACAGAACGTACATTTTCTCGTTGAATTTGCATCTCCATTGCCTTTGTGTTTGCTGGGATGTATAATTTTGTGTTAAAGTTTGGGGATCAAAGAAATATTGGGATTTGAAAATAAGGAAATGCTAACGAATATATTGACAAAATTTTTATATCGAAATAAATTACATGTTTTTTTTTTGTCGGCAAAATCAACTAATAATGTACTAAAATTAAATATCACCTAGTTTGAAACTTTATATGTTCAGTTATCTTTTTCTAACTACTCCATAGTCCATACCTTATCAACTTTCTGATATCTAAAGTCTTAGACCAATTATGTTTCCTTATTACTTGCATGCATTAGTACAGACAGAGGTCACCATAACGCAGCATTAGTACAGCTAGCTGTATAAGCATGAAGTTTTTGGAACATGCATGAGGTTTAAATGTTTAATATATATGAACATATATCGATCAGTGGGAAAGTTAACATTGAACTAATGAACTTCCTAATTAATAGTCAATTTCATCCTCTAAAGTAATAATTCAATTTCCAAAATAGAAATCTGATGTTAAAACAATTGTATAGTACCATTAGTTACATTAAATGATCTCTACTTGACTTTACACATACGTATCATGATCATTTTTAATTTTTTTTTTATAAAAAAATCCTTTAAACCATTATCATTATCATGTAAGGAGCTTAATTAATATGTACCCAATGGGCAATGGCCATAGGAATATTCTAGCTACTTGTGAGTCAATTCATTTGGTCATCTATTCATAAGGAATAGCAAACTAAATTAAAAAGAACAACACAAGAAGCCAATTAAACTACACTCGGCTGTTTAATTAGTTGATCACTTGGTTCGAAATGCCCTAATAGCTTTGAAGAACGTTCCATTTTATCTTTGGGGGGTTGCTTCAAGCTTGCTCCATCTCGAACCCCTACTTTTAATCATTGATTTGGGTTCCATGCATATATATATTTTTTTGCTTCCCACTTTCTTTTACTTTCATTCTTGGTTGTCTTCAAGCTTTGACGAAAACACAAGGGATTCGACCTCTTTATTTTATTTTTTCTAGACTAGCCACATTGGTGCAAGAGAAAGCAAAAGAAACCCAAAGACCCATTCTAGCTTTATTCTTAATCTATATGGTCTCCGGCCTACTCCCTTTTACTTTTCTATGTATGTGTATATGTACGTGGTTGAAGAGAGATTGTTAAGTTGTTAATGGAAGAGATTAATTAGTTAGTTTGGAAATTAAGAGATGAGATAATTATGGCAGAGAGCAAATTGCACGCTAGCTAGAGAGTAGAGAGTAGAGAGTGACAAATTAAAGAAAAAGATGGATAGAAGGGGAAGCAGCACATGTTGAGTGCATGTTTCACGCCATACCTCCCCATGCAGATAACAACATCATTGTCTGGTTCGATTCGATTCAATAACATATAGTTTTCTGTGTTCGATCTCCAAATTCACGGTGCAGACAGGGCTGAAGTGGGGCTTGTTCTACTTTCGGGCAAAAGTGAAAACCTAGCCAGCAATTCCATGTATCGTCAATTATTTGCGACTTCTTTATTTCTCTGCGAGTCTTTGGCAGCATGTTGCATGCGAACCTACCGCAACAACAGTCAACAGTTTGGGCGGGGAGCTAGGAGCCTAGGAGTGGTAATTATTTGAGATCCACATACTTGTTGTATCTTTTTTTTTTTTGGTGAAAAGACTTCTTGTATCTTTTAATATGTCGCTATATGTTTTCTTTCTCGAGTCCGAAATATGACGTTGTATTATGAACTCAAAATTATTGTTGAATTTCAATATATATTTGACTATTTGAATAGAACAATGCATTGTTTGCGCGTATTAATATAAGATGTATTTACCGCACTAGAGCCAACAAAATATTCCCTTAATTATATACTCTGTCCGTAAGAGCTATATGTTCATATTCATTGCCCAAGGACTAGCGCTAGCTTGGGGTACGTACCCAACTACCCAAGTGACCCCAGTTTTTGGTGTCCCTAAACCTGATCATGAGGCTTGGGGAAAAACATCATGATGTAGTTAAGATATGAGGCACCGGATGGGATATAGGGATATGGTAAAAAGATCAAAGGTCTGTCAAAAGAATAAAAGGCAAAAATACATGATCAAAGAATATAGGTTGTAATTATTTGGAGGATATGATGAGTTGTATTTGGCAGAAAAAGGAATGTCAAATTTGGGTGCAATCAACTTGTACAAGGAGAATAACCCTCCAAAATTGGACTTGTGTTGATTATTGCTGTCGTTACGTACTTACTTTACTGTCGAAGGTTGGTTTTTGAGTTATTATTTACCCAAAAAAAGGGAAGGTTTTCAACTGAGAAAAAAGTGGCATGATGCATTTGTCTATTGGGTATTTGACTTTTGGTTTATGGGAAATTATGAAATAGTGACCAAACATTGTCACTTTCCGGCGAACACATGTTCATAGAGACAGAGTATTTTCAAAATTACTCTATTCTGGTACGCTGACCAAGTCACCAAGCACGAACATCACAGAAATATGATAAATCCCCAGTTTTCATTTTCAACAAAAGGTACAATAAAGTTAGATTTTTTGTGCATTCTATTTCTATACATTCGGACCAAGCCCAACATCCAAGCTATCAATTTGTGTTTGATGGGAAATTAAGACTACCCACACATATTCACTTCCTAATAGCTAGGGATGGCTTTATGGTGGCAAAGTCAGGCCCAATTCCAATATCAAGTCATCTATTGCTGGCCTAACCCAATCTTGGGTGTGAATTTTTAAAGCTTGATCTTGAACATGTGGTATTGTGGCACCCCTTTATCCACTAGTTGTGTGGTACTTATTAATCAATCCTCAAATATACACCAGAACCCAAAAAAGCAGTATCATTTCCAGGAATCCCAAAATACAATGGCTGCCTCTACTCTATCACCTGCTACTACTTCACAGGTAAAAGAAAACTCACCCTGGTGTTATATATCTTTTGTGATTGTTTGAAGAGTGGAGTTAGAATTATGGATGCTTTGTGTTTGATTTGTTTCAGCTATGCTCCAGCAAGAGTGCAATGTTCTCTTCAGCGCAGGCCTTGTCTGTGATGCCCAGGAGGACCCAGATGATGGGTAAGGGCAAGGGAATGAGAATCACTTGCCAGGCAGCAATTCCAGCTGATAATGTCCCAGACATGGGTAAGAGGAAGCTTATGAATCTGCTTCTTCTGGGTGCTATCTCACTTCCCTCTGGTTTTATGTTGGTTCCTTATGCCACTTTCTTTGCTCCACCTGGGTGAGTTCGATTAATTTGTTCCTTGTATACCCTTAACTTTCTATTTCACGTCTTTACTTTTTCATTAACATCTACATGTATGCATGCTTGATCAGGGTGTGCTAGCTAGTTTGTGTAGTAGCATGGTTAATTGTAATTGATTACATGTTGAACTCCCTAACTCAATTTTACTTGGGCGAGAGAGTCCAACAAGATAAGTTTGTTGATTTACCGTTATTTCTAATGATAAGTTGTTAGAATAAGAACCAAGAATTCTATTGATATATTTATTCTAAGGTTCTACACAATCAAACATGCTCCTACTAGTATTTTCGCATTGAGTAGTTTATCATTAGGTCTTTGACATAGTTATTTCAATCTTAATTGGAGAACCATTATAGCTCCGGTGCTGGAAGTAGTGGTCAAGTTGCCAAGGATGCTCTCGGAAACGATGTGATTGCAGCAGAATGGCTCAAGACCCATGGTCCTGGTGACAAGACTCTCACACAAGGATTGAAGGTACTGATGCATCTTTCACTTCTTGTCTGGTTAATTACCTTGTTATGGAGAATCATACCCACATTTCTATTGATATGAAGAATTCAAATCTCTGCAATGCTATAACTGTTATTGGATGTGTCCAATTAATTCTTCACCAAATGAGATTGAGAATGTAACTTTGATTGTTTGCTCATCAGGGTGATCCTACCTACCTTGTTGTGGAGAAAGATAGAACTCTTGCTACATATGGAATCAATGCTGTGTGCACTCACCTTGGTTGTGTCGTGCCGTTTAACACCGCCGAGAACAAGTTCATTTGCCCCTGCCATGGATCCCAGTACAATGACCAAGGAAGGGTTGTCAGAGGACCTGCACCTTTGGTGAGTTGACTTACACTTGTCTCAACTCTTGCCCATTCACATACTTGTTCTTAGTGACAACTGACAACTAATAACCAATGTGTAATTTGACTACTTGTCACAGTCTCTGGCTTTGGCTCACGCTGATATTGATGAAGGCAAGGTAGTGTTTGTTCCTTGGGTCGAAACAGATTTCAGAACCGGTGAGGATCCATGGTGGGCTTAATTTGATCATCACAAATCCCATCTCTCCCATATCATATCTGTAATTTGTAAGGTTTCACTTTATTCTGCTATCATCATTCACAAACATTAATCTGTATCATATAAGGTTCACCCTTTGTTCATTTGAAAGCATATAATATGCAAGGAGAGGACCTAATTTTTTGAATATATGTACTTAGCACAACTAGCTTCTAATTTGCTTCCGTTGGAGTAAATACTATACGCACCAACTATTATCCTTTTCAGACCCCTTACCAAACATTATCAGTTCCCTAAATGTATTTATCCATATAATTTAGATCATCAAATAGTTTTGATTCAGATGATTTTTCCATATAATTAACCATCTCGATCATGCAAAAATAAATGGTTGGATGGTGACGGGAATGGGGATTACAATAATACCCTCATTTCTCCAATTCTCAAACGAATTTTTTGTTTTGTTTGGTGTGATGGGGACCAACGGCCCAAAACAAACAAACAAACAAAAAACCTAAATTACAGCGGAAGCTGCATTAATCAAGCAAGGTCTAACAAGACCATCAATGTCATAAAAGATAATAGAAGCAACAAAATTAGGCACAAAGTCCAGCTTCTAGAAACCTAGCTCCTGCTCAATGGTCCTTTTAGCAAGAGAATCAGCCTCTATATTTCTTTCACGATGAATGTGAGTCACCTTACACTCTCTACAATTACTCATAAGGTTTCCTAAAAGATGAAGATGCATCTCAGGACTATGAATGAGATTAATAAGAATAGCCGAATCCGATTCCACAATAATGTGCGGAGTGCCCATATCCTTGGCAATTTGGAGAACCCTCAAACAAAACGTTGGTCGGTCACCGTTTATTCTAGATTTAAAGGAAAAAAATCAATCAATTTAAAAATATTTATTTTCATCCCTTGATCTGAATCTAATGGTGACGGACCAAACCATGTAAACACTCCATTATGGATTAGTGTCCTAATAGGAGCCGTGACGGCAGAGTCAACGCCTCTAAGATGTGAACTCAGAATCGTCCTCTTTCACCAACTGGTTGGTCCTCGGTTAACGTCGTATTAAATTCAAACGCATCAACCAATAATCAACTATTTCATTTCTTTTCTCCTTATTACTTGATAATCGAGATTTTCCCGGGAAAGAAAATAGGGTCAGATTTGGAATCCTCATTCCTCAATCCTCACGGCTCTGGCGAATACGCACATTTATAAATTACATGCCCGACGCAATAGAACAAGTTTGAATAAACTGGAAAAACGTAGAAATAGATGAAACAGAGTTAGAATTCTCATACACTGCCACTATGGTTTACCTAGCTGACGACTAGAAAAGCAAAGCTTGGACTTTTCGTATTCTTTATTCGTTTACGAAAAGCGTGGCTTGCAATTGGGCCATTTACGATATACGAGAATCAAATTACACCGCAGATTCAGATTCAGATTCAGATTCCCATATATAAAAGCTTGAAGAATCAATCAAAAGTCTGTCTTCTCAATCCATACATATCCAATCCACCCACCTTATTCTAACTGTAAGTAATTTCTGTCTGACCCTTCATTCCTAAAGCTTCAATCTTTCAATGTCTATCTGTTTGATAACGTTGTATCCGTTGTCCGTCTCTTGTTTGTGCATATGTCACAGAGAGGTAGAGGCGAGGAAATGTCAAATCATGAATGGGGTATTTAGATTTTATTAGTTTTGTTGTTTCTTGCATGCAAAAGATTGAAGATTTAGGTGAAAAGAATCCACAGTGCAATATATATATATATATATATATATATATGTTGGTTTATAAATTGGGTTGAAATACCAACTTCTCTAGGTGAACCTAAACTCATTCTGCCCGTCAAACCAGTACACTACATTCTTGCGGCCTTGCAAGATTGAATTTGAAGAGAGTTGGGGCAATATTACTTTAATCATAATCATTGATGAGTTTTGGGGTGTCACACTGCAGTTTGATGTCAGAGTCTTGTTTTAATACTATTCAAACTCAGCAGAGACTTTGCAGCCAAATAATAACATTTAATTTTGGTTGCTGAGGTATCTTTCGAGACAATCAATTAGATTAAAACTAGCAGTAGATGAATAATTTCCACAGTTCTTCTCTTGTATTAAGTGATTATGTATAGGTGTGCTAACTGGCCATAACTTGTAGGGGAGCTGGTTGAAATTGGAAGCAAGAGTTCATGGCTAACCTTGATGGACAGCCAGAGATTCAGGTTTGTAAATCTTTATTCGGTTTCCTATGAACTAGAATGAAGTTGCAATTATCGTAACTCTATTTCTTTGTTCAAGTAGTCTCTGATATGCATTTGTTTTAATCATTAAAGGGGAAGCTTGCTGCAATGGCAATCTGTTGGCTTCTTGGAAATGGGTGCCTCTTTTCATGGAACAGTATGCTTACAATCGAAGATTACTATGTTGCCTTGTTTCCGGTAACTTTCGTATCCTATTATTGAATAATACTACTGAAATAGTATGTCTCTGATTAGTTCCTTCCCTCATAATTTCCTTTTTCCTCTGGCGCAGAGATATCATCCCTCAAGGGTCCTCACTCTAGTGTATCAGCCGTTTGCGCTTTTTACACTTATAGCATTGTCATATAATGAAGCAAAGATCAATACTAGGAAACGAAATTTATTTGGATATACCCTATTTTTCATAAGTACTCTTTTGGTACTAGTGGTAAGTAACATTGTTTTTGGGTGACATTTTATCATTGATGTAAGTGGATGTAATATCAACCCTCTAATACTCTTCATTCTGTCATAGTTGGATTTAGCTACATCTGGAAAAGGAGGGCTTGGAACTTACATTGGAATATGTGCCATTAGTGGTGCTTTTGGAGTTGCAGATGCTCATGTGCAAGGAGGAATGATTGGAGACCTCTCCTTCATGAAACCAGAATTCATCCAAGTCAGTTGCATTTTTTCTGTTCAATTTCTGTTTTGCTTTACGTTTATCAATTCTTTGAACCTGTTTGTAATTGTGTGAAGTTTTCTTGTTTTGAACTGCTCAGTCTTTCCTTGGTGGTTTAGCTGCATCGGGGGTCCTCACCTCTGCACTGAGGCTAATTACAAAGGCAGCATTTGAGAATTCCCAGAACGGCCTGCGCAAGGGAGCCAGTAGGTTCTAAATCCTCTAAATTTCATATTTGTTGCGATCATATTACTGTTTTCTATTGGGACAGTAATTAAATTCAGATTAAATACCATTTTTTTCATTGGATTTCATATCTGTACATGGTGTTGCTTGCCATATGGAATAATGCTTGAATTGAATTGATGTCAATTCTACTCAACATTAAAGCACCACACTTTTTTCAGTTTGGTTACTAAATACTGGTTATGTTCTGTCCACTGCAGTTATGTTCTTTTCCATCTCTACCCTCTTTGAGCTGCTATGTGTTTTCCTGTACGCTGTTGTCTTTCCGAAACTACCAATTGT
This sequence comes from Rubus idaeus, assembly GCA_030142095.1. Lineage (NCBI taxonomy): Eukaryota > Viridiplantae > Streptophyta > Magnoliopsida > Rosales > Rosaceae > Rubus > Rubus idaeus. Next base: position 37,902,139 of record CM057970.1, read on the forward strand.
GAAGTTCTACCGCTCCAAGGCAGCGTCAGAAGGATCTAAAACTGTTTCGGCTGACCTTGCAGCTGGTGGCATCCAGACATTACCAGAAGGAGTATGTTTTTACTCAATTTGTTTGATAGAAACAAATGTTCCAAGTACTATTCACGATAGCGAAAACACTACAATTTTTTGCAGGATGAGGAAGATCCTACTAAAATGCAGCGGCTGGGGAACAAACAATTGTTAATTCAAAACGTCGATTACGCCATTGACATGTTTCTAATCTATGTGCTGACCTTGTCGATTTTCCCTGGATTCCTATCAGAAGATACTGGATCTCACAGATTGGGTTCATGGTATGTTCTTGAACATAATTACATGATAATTTTTTTTGCCTTGGTTGTTGAAAATGTCTAATATCTAGTGATAAATCAGGTATGCACTGGTTTTGATTGCAATGTACAATGTGTGGGATCTGATAGGGAGATACGTTCCTTGCTTTGATTTCCTCAAGTTGGAATCACGTAAAGGGCTGATGATTGTAATTCTTGCTCGGTTCTTACTCATCCCCGCGTTCTATTTCACCGCCAAGTATGGCGACCAAGGCTGGATGATCATGCTTACATCTTTCTTGGGTTTAAGCAATGGTTACTTAACTGTTTGTGTGCTTACTTCAGCACCTAAAGGCTACAAGGTTTATGCTCTACATACATTATACTTGAACTTGAATATAACAAAGATAGAAGTGAAATTTATTACAATTTGGTTTTTGCAGGGACCGGAACAAAATGCTTTGGGAAATTTACTGGTAGTGTTCTTAGTGTTGGGTATATTTGCAGGGGTAACACTCGACTGGTTGTGGCTTATAGGGAAGGGCTGGTGATCATTTCTTGCATCTGATTTCAAAGATTGTCATTTCTTATTATTCAAGTTTGCCAGAAAATACAGGATTTCTAATCTGTTTAGAACAGTGATTCATTAATGAATGTGGAAAAGAAAATTACTGGAGCTTTGGGTCATCTCCAACAAGACCATGTTAGGATGCACAGGTCTAATATTTGTTTTCTGTAGTTTATGTATTTCTGGAAATCTGTACATTTTAGGAAGCATGATTTTGCTGGCCTAAGTTCGACACAAAATGAAGTTGGTAAGGGGGAGTGAAGGGTTCAACCCATGTGGGCTAGGCCTTATACAAGACAAATGAGCTAGGCCAATAAAAGCAAATGCATGATAAACGAGACTGAGCCTAATAACAATAATCCAAAATTCCAAATACATTAGTGAGCCCCAATCACATATTCATAATCTTGTTAGATCTTATCACGAACAGTCTAATACAAAAATGAACTGTAAAACCCATTTACTTTAGCCTCTAAAGTAAATGTTTGCATAAAAATTGAAAGAGCCTCCAAATTTATTTATTTTTGGGTCCAAAAAGAGCCTCCAAATTTGAAGTGCACTGCATTAAACAATTCATGAATTTCTTGGACGCATTACCCATTCCATTTGTCCAAGACCGTCTATTTTATGACAAACATCCATCCGCAATTCACTCTCTACTCCCCTAAAACATGTGGAACTACTAAAACCAAAAATTAGGTTAATTAATTTGATATAAAAACAAGGTGTTTGGGTATTATAAACCCAATTTGTTAGCATCTTCTTGGTCCCAGAATTAGTATTTACTACGCGACCAACATACTCAAGTTGATATCTCACAAGAATTTGTTAATAATGGCCATTGGTACCATAGCACTACGTAATTTGAACTCCTTGGGATTCTTAATTCCTAATGATTTACCATAAATGCACTACCCAGTTCTGGGTTTTAGCAAAAACGAAAGCTTAAAATGTAAAGAAATCAATGTAACGAGTAACAAAAACATCGATATCTCCCTGTTGTGCTAAACAAGTCTGATGCTGAAAACAAGCTGAAATTTACAGTGGGAAAAATGACAAAAACAACCCAATCGCCCGTTTTGTCAACTAGCATCACGTGAACACCCGACAGGGGCTACCAAAAAATGTTGAAAAACCAGAGGAGCTGCTCTGCCTCTGATTCCCCTAAACAAACAGAGAAACCAAAACTATGACTAGGGGCAGAACCGGAAACTCAAACATGGACGGCGGCGAGGAGGACTTGTCGAACTGGAGCGAATCCACGGCCAGCGGCATGTTCTCCTGGTCCGGGCTACACGTGGACTCGTGCGGTGGGTGAGCGCTGTACATTATGGCGCGCAGTACGGCCGAGACGGTTGGTATGTAGGCCGTCTTGTTCTTCGCCAGCAGCCACGTCAGCCCCATGAGCTGGCAGTCCCGGTTGAACATCTTGCTCGCCCTCTCGCTCGTGCTCTTGTCCCCCGTCGTTCCGTTTTTGCTCGTCCCGCCCTTTAGCTGTAATTATAACCACACGAAAAGGGCATTCCCGTCAAATATAATTTATATATTTTTTATGCAAAATCTCGACTTAGATGGTAAATGTATGGTCATTTTCTGGGTTGTGTCCACAATCGCTTTCATTCCTATTCTTATGCCTTGTCTATGTGCCATTAACACCAGGTTATACATTATTCAATGCCAAACAAATACAATTGATAGGTGAAAGGACGATACTGACCTTCTGTAGAGCTCCGAGGCATTTGGTGCACCCTGTATAGGAAGAGTTGCGGCAGTTCTTCTCCAGATTCTTGACGGCGGCGGTGGGCGTGGCGTTGTGGAACCCGGAGACGTTGAAAGCCGCCGGGCAACTGAGGGAGCTAATCTGGTGGAGCCGGATCCCACAGAAGCAGAGAATGGCGTCACACGTGGCGTTCGGCTGAGGGATCCGAATGTTTCGGCTCAGAAGCGAGGTCTGAAGCGAGTTCACGCACTTCTGGGAGTCGTCCGGCATCATCGGAAGGTCTCCGCCGGCGGTAGGAGCCGGCGCCGACGAGACTTCCAGAGCGGACCTTGCGTGAGCAGCGAAGAGCCACGCGGCGAGGACGGGACAGCATCGGCTCCGGTCTAGGTCTCGGCCGCAGGCCTCGTTTACGCCGCCAAAAAGCTCGGCAGAGAGGTCGAGGCGGCAGGTTTGGGCCTGGGTTTGGACCGGGTAAGCCGGGACCGTGTTGGGGCCGGAGTACTCTCCCGGCTTGAGCGGTTGGCCGTGACCGGTTACTGGTTCAGCGAGTAAACCGGCGAGGGAGATGTCGAGGCTGGACAGAAACAACAAAAGGAGGAGCGTCAAAGTGGACGGAAATGATGGCATTGTTGACTTGAAGCTGTAGAGAGTGTTTGGTTCACGAGAAAAAAGTTTGCAACTTTGTCCTAGGAAGAAGATGAAAATGATGAGGGTTAAAAAATATAAAAATAAAAGAGAGAGCTTTGAATCTTTGCTTTTTGGAAGCTTTGTTGTTTCAAGGAGACAACTTTATGCTTCTCTGAAATGGCGAAAAGTTGAAAAAAGATTCTGAAATATTCAAAGCAGAGATTTGATGAATTGATGCTGGTAACAGTGTTCTGTTTAGTTTTGAGTGCTTCGCTTCTGCAATTCTGAACTGTCTCTTCCTCACATGAAACAAATACAGAGCAAAAGCCAAAAGATTGAACAAGACTGAAATCTGTGTAGCAGATGAAAATGGTAGAGAGCCCAGAAGGAAAGGGTTTATCTTTTGTCCCTCTTACTGTAAATGAAATGATGGAGTGTGGTTTTGGGTGGGTTTATAATCCAGATGAAAAGGAAAGGTGAGGCCTTTGCCTTGAGCTGACTGAGACATCTCTCTGGGATTTATGCAGATTAAGTAGTATCTTCTAGTGCCTAAATCACAAACCAAAGTGAGAGCACTCATCAAATTAATATTATACTAAATATATGAAACTAAATAATTAGTACTTTTAGTTTCAATTATTCAAATGAAAAGGGTAACTGTTTTGGTGGGGTCCATGAGAAATTCATAAGATATTGGTTTGGTAGAGACTAGCTAGAGAGGTACTGGGCTTTGCAACTTTGCATGATAAGAAAAGGCTGTCTAAAGATTTGTCAGCTTCTCCTTTTCCTTTTCATTCTCTCTATGTATCCTGCTCTCTCTCTCTCTCTCTCTCTCTCTCTCTCTCTCTCTCTCTCTCTGATATCAAAGTTGCCTCCTTTTTCATTTTTTGAGTGAAAAATGATCGAGAAAGAGAAGGGCTTAGCTTTTGTGTATTGAAAGTTGTGAGTGAATGAAAAGGGTAACGTTGGGTGCAGCTTTGGCATGGGAAACGAGGGCATCCTAGGGATTTGACATCTTCTGTATTGAACTGTTTCAAGCAAGCACTACCTGTGTGACTTGAGCGTGTGGTCATTTACTGGTTATTTTCTGAGTCTCAGACAAAAGCCTAGTGTGCGTGACAGCCAAAGCACCCAGCTTTCCAGAAATTGGTTTTCAATTTCAAAGATAACATAAACTATAACATATAGCTCATCCGCTCATAGAGTGAGTGAGAGAAAGAAAGAAAGAGAAGACCTTACCCTCCAAACTTTTAAAGAGTTTTTTACCAGCTCAAATTTATGTAAGTAACACTGTGGCAGAAAGAAACTGAGATTATGAAATGTCCAAAATGTTGCATCTATATATATTCCCATTGGTATAGAGGACAAGTTAGCGGAAACTGCCCAAGTAGCTAGGTTCCAAATGAATCACAGAAAAAACAGTGCTGGAGTTATCAAATTATACGTTTGGGGTTGGATTAGAGAGCCGAGACAAACATAAAGCGTCAATCAAGCACAAATTATTCCTACCAAAAGTTCCTTTGGGAAAAGCTTTCGTTTTCTTAATTTCCCTTCATTTTTATAACACTCTGTTGTTTGGTTTGTGGTATTGCGATGGCTCAGAGGGTCCCCCTCTCCATTCGAAAAACGTAGAGAAAAAGAGAAGGATCCATCACAACAACTGCTCCTACGACTGCAACAACAACCCAATAGAGGGCACCAAAGAATTTAAGGGCAGCTAGTATGATTTCAACCAGAGATATTATTATATACAAGAAGAAGAAGATCGAAGATTAATTAGGTTCAAAGGAAGAGGGAGATGATTGTAACTTTGTAAGTTTGTAAACCCAAAATAAAAAAGAGGAAGAAGGAGATGATGTTGCAAAGTAGCAAAGGAAAAGCTTAAAAGGTGTAATCATGGTGTTGCAAAATCCACATTATTGGACCAAATTTTATGTGCTGATGGTACGGCTGTCGAGGTACTGGTATTTCCTGTACATTGTTGATTGCAAGGGGTAAAGGATTATTGGGCTTTGAATGTTACATATGTATATAATAAGCATATAATCGTGCCCCATCTCATTGGATGGATTCATCATGCATTTTACGTGGTGCCAAAAAAATGTTGGGACGATTGTGATGCACTTGCACATTGTTACAATTTCCTATTCCTTTCGGGTTTTGGCCTCTTCTAAATCTATCCTTGTGATGACTCCATGTAACAAAGGGGTGCAAAGGTTTGGATTGGGCCAATTGGAGATTGGCACTCAAGTGCAAAGACAGAATGGAGCTAATGACCCACCGGCCGACCCCTCAAGAAGTCAAAGCATGGCTCGAGCACTACTAAAAAAAATTGCATTTGCGACGGCTGATTGCCGTCGCAAATACGTTTTTGCGACGGCAAAAGAAGCATTTGCCACGGAAAAAGTAGCGTTGTAAATGGTGGCGTCACAAAATCCAATTGCGACGGTAAAATTCCGTGGCAAATACTATTCGCTACGGTATTAGCTTTCCGTCGCAACTTTTCATTTTTTGCAACGGCACATTTGCTACACCAACTTCCGTAGTAAAGCACGCATTAGGCCAATCATTGGTATGTATTTGCGACGGCAAAAATGCTAAGATTTATTTTTTATATAAATAATTATAATTTTTAGTTCTAAAATGTAATAAATAAATAAAAATGCTAATTTTTTTTTTCTCAAATTGATTGTCCAACCCACTTCCACAAGAGTAAACATATGAATAATAATAAACCATTAAACATTTGCATGCATTAAATAAAAAAGAAATCAACATTAATCCAAGAAAAATATACACATAACGTATCCATCGATCCATCGTACCGTATTCAAATACAAATTACTAAAATGAAAATAAAAGTGTTGTTCTTTGCATGTATTGAATGCAATAACCGCACTCTTAAAATAAAACAATCACAAGTGCATCGTTTTACATTGTCAATTTTGTGAGCTTTGCACTTGCATTCATTTGCTTTGCTCTTTTTGCCATGGAGAATCTGTAATAGCAACAGAGAAAAAAAAAATTTAGCTTAATGTCTGGTACTATGCAAAATAGACAAGAAATTGCAAAAGTAAAACTAGTCTCCTAAGAGGCTAGCATATGTTAGACTAACCTAAACAAAATTATAACCCCAATAACAGTCAACAAACAAGTTCTTAAAGATGCCTGCACAGCTTTTTCTATATCAAGCACCATCATATGATTAAAAGTGCCTATAGTACAAGCCTCCATGATTGACAAACTGCAAATGATCAATCAAACAGCAGAGCTGATACTCTATTAGCATCTGTTATACTGTCAAGATCGCACAAGAACGTCTATCAGCACCATTGTCCTAATCTTTCCAACCAAGCTTAATTGACATGGCGAAATCATATATAATTAATTTATAACATTACAATTTATGGAGAGCAATAAAGCCCAAAGACAAATTTAACCTAAATTGCTGAAAGAAGACAATATATATTAGTATTCATGTCTAACAATAGCCACAACTCAAACAGAACATAATTAACAAACCAAAGTGTAACTTACCTGTTTGACTAGAAGCCGCTATATCCATTGTCCAAACTCAAGCAATCAGCCCCTTTCCAGTTAATTTTAAAGATGGCATGAGATGAACTAAAAAAAAAAACACAACTTATTATCATATTTGAAATGTCGAAGATTGCTAATCAATACTCAATGAACATCAGCCCATTTGATAAGATGTATGGTTCTTCATAAATGACCACAATTTACCTCTGTTTATATATTTAAAGCAACCCATTGATGTGCACATGAAAGTGTATAATCTAAGCATGTGTTGGACCTGTAGAAGCAAATTGCCAATCACTGCTAACATGTGCTCTTCATATTAGATGTCTACCATTGTCAACAATCTAAAACATTTCAAACCCCAAATTGTAATAATCAAAGCCTCCAATTAACCATTACATACTATAATCTCCAATACTATAATTGATGACCATTCTTTGAGAGGAAACTAAGAACAAAGAAGTAACTTTTAACCATATTATATGATATATCATTTCACCTGGCCTTCTTTTCTTTACCAGAAAACTTCATTTATAGCATTGAACATGGCCCTGAACTCATCATATGAATCACCATCTTTAAACACCAACAAAAGAAACTGATTCAATACTGAAATCATCACCAACAACTAGGAAACTCGCATAAAATAAATAGCTGGTTGGTTGTAAAAAACAACAGTATATTATAATGGTTGGAAGACCTTCGTGTAATTTGTACAGCACCCTCACCATGAAATTGCATTAAAATCAACACTCAAGTTTACGATTAGGTATTTCAATGCAATCAAATTTCAATGAACGAAAGAAGAGAGGACTCAAGATTACCTAATCAGAACGGATTCGAATGCCCGGTCGCCGCGTCCGGCGGAGCTGCAAAGCTTCACACGCACTCCAAGGCCTCATCGATTTTCGATGGGGTTTCTGGATTTGGTTGATCGGAGGCTCAGGAATCGATCCTTGGTGGCGATGATGTCGATTGTGGTCGGAACCAACGAACCAGTTGGCGGTGCCGCGACTGTACACGACGCGTACGGCTCTAGGCAGTGCATGGCATGGCTTGGGCTTTGCTCGCCGTGGAGTGCAGAGTCTTTTGGGGTAGGTGGTGTCGCTCGCCGGTGGGCAGAGTTCATGCTTTCCGGCGAGACAGACAGATGCGCAAGGGAGAGATAAAAGAGTGCGGGAGAAAGAGAGAGGAGAGAACCTGCTAAGATTAGGTTTTCTAACCTTGTAAACAAAATCAACGGTCCAGATCAATTGATGTTTAGATCCAATGGTTATCAGTTGCGATGGAAATCGTTACCGTAGAAAAAAAGCGTAGCAAATGATATATTCTTACTACGGCAACGATTTACCGTCGCTAATAATAAATGTTATTCGCTACGGAACATTTACCGTTGCAATTGACAACCAATTGCGACGGAAATCATTTCCGAAGTAAAAAGGCGAAGCAAATGCAATTTTTTTTTAGTAGTGGAGAGTGGTAGTTAACGTGCATACAAGGTATGGTTTGAGATTTTCTGTGCTCTCAGAGGCACCATGTGGCGGTGGCTCCAAGGGCTCCTCTCTTATGAGTCATGAGTTACCTCTATGGTTGTTGAGGAGTTCTTTTCTGCTAGCCATCGTCAACGTACATTGTCTGTTGGCGTGCGTTAATCGTGTAATTACCAATTGTAATAACTCTCGTTATTTTCATACACATTTTAAGTAGGTAAACATTTCATTAGACCAACAAAAATGACCAACTAAAAAAAAGGTTCATATTTGGGTCTAGAAATGGGCTTCAATGATGTCAGCCCAGTGTTGGACGCAAGACCTTCTCTCAAGTCTCTCATCATATCGTATGTTTCATCACTTCATGCAGCAATAGAGAGGAAAGTTGACATGTGGAACCTAAAGTCAATGTTGTCAAATACATTAAAGCCTTTTTTTCTTTTCAATGACACCAAATAACAGTGACCTTTGACCTAAAATGTGCATTTGCTCGCTCTAGCTGAGAAAACAAAGGAAACATGTGAAGAAAAAATCAACCAAAGCCGGGACCAGAATTTGAAATTGGGCATATTTGATTTGAATTGATGTCTATTTTTTAAGAGAAATAATTATGTCATACTTTATTACATCCTCGAATGAATAGTTTATCATGTGAAACAAAATAATTAAAATGAAGAACAAGTTTTAAGGAGATTGATCGATACAAAATAGTTGGGCATGTCCATCAGATTCAAGTGGAAGATAAGCTCATTGTGTAAAACCACCACAACAACTATATATAATCCAAGGGTTTGATTAGGACAAATTGAAATGCAAAATGTCTTGTCTTTTGAAACTAAGGCGCGCAGCCTTTCGGAATGTGATAGTTAAAGAAATGGGAGTCAAAAGACTCGCCTTTGTTAATTTGTCTCTCTCAATAAACAGTAAGAAATTAGTGGAAAGTAATCATTAGATTCTATTCTCACTTAATTTTCTGATTAAATTGCTAGAATACATTATCATCCATACAACAATTCAACACTTGAACAGCTAGTGTTTATATATATATATATGGTTATCTTTTGAAAATGATGATCGTGAAAAGGTAAAAAGGAGGCATGTAGCAGAGACAATAGCACACCTTTGAGCTTTAAAATGATCACACTGAATTTTATTTTGGATTGAACAAGTATTGCCTTTTGGATATAGGGCGGCAGAGACAAAGAAAAACAGAAAGAGCTAGCTAGCTAGCTAGCTAGGATGAAGACGAAGATGTGTACGTACGTAATTGCTTGACCAAAATGAAAACAACAAAGCATTCAAACTCGATCATTATTTCCAGTTTCCAGAACATCGATCAATCACTTCAGAGTCTTATCAACGCAAGTTTGCTACATAATGCATGCAAAACGAGTAGAAATGAGTCCCATGCATGCATATATGGGTATCTCAATAATTTATAAACGAAAGTTAAAAAGGAAAAATAAATTTAAAACTTAGTTTTTTAATGAACATATTAGTTTTAAAGCGGACTATGAGTCTATGATCGATCGAGGATCATGTAGACCTAAAAAATTTATGCGCCAAACTTTGAACGGCTTTGCATTTCAGTCGATATTCGCAAGTCTGTAATCCAACTTGATTGGGCTCGTTGACTGAAAGATATTCGTAGAAATTGTGCTATATATGTGTTGGTGGAAAACTCTAAAAAGCAATTAATGATAAAGAATCTCATAACTTATCAACATCAACTACGTACTAGTACGCATATGATCAAAACTAGAAACATATTGTACGTAGTAGCTACATTGAGTTGACTACAATCTACAATAATTGAAAAAGACAAATAATTTAAGTATACGTACATTAATTAATTATTACATGTAATCATTGATATCCAAAGTACTGTCCGGGATTTCAAACTTCAATAGGTTGCTGCAATAGCTTTCCAGATCTCTCTCATCCTCGGTGCTGCTGCTGTTGATATTGTTGTATGTACCCGATGAATTTAAAGGAGTGGGGCTCGAATGAGGCGTGGACAGAACAGAATCAAACCCGAAATCGTGATCCACATTGCTGTTGTTTAAAGGTACTTGGAAAAATGAATTTCCTGGCAATTCAGGAACTGTAGGATTAGAGGTACTGCTGGGTTCGTAGCTTGGCAAATTGGAAACAGCGGTTTCGGTACCCAAAATCGAATGAGGGACTATATTTTCTTGCGAATAAGAAACTGGGGAGCTAAAGTTGGACATGTTGGGTAAGTTCCCTTCAGTATTGATCATTTGCATGAGCTGTTTCAGATTTGCCATATCCGGAGAAAAGTCATCTTGGAAGAGATTTTGGAACTGAGGATTGGACTGTAACGATGGGACTAATTGGTTTTGTAAATCCTGGGAAACATTGCAAAGCTGGTTTTGATTGTTTTGCGAAAACAATTGAGTATTTCCTTGTTTGAGTGACGAGAGAGTGGTTACTAGCCTCAACAGTTCTGGATTGACATTGAGTGCTTGTTGGGTGCCTAACAAGTTTGACAAGTTGAGAAGTGCAGCAGCTGGATTAATATTGGAGACATAGGAGCCAAGAATGGAGGATAGGTCAAGAAGATCTAGGCGTGGAGCGTGTGTCACCGGATCGATTCCCATGCGGAGAAGCCTTTTTCGGATGTGTGTGTTCCAGTAGTTCTTGATTTCGTTGTCAGTTCTTCCTGGCAGGCGAGCTGCAATGGCTGACCACCTAACAAATTTTTGAGAAACAAAATGTAAGTAACTGCAATCATATTAATTAACAATCTGTAAACAAAAAAAAAGAATTAATTATAATCAAGCATATAGAAAGTTATATACATACTTGTTGCCGAGGATGCTATGAAGTTGGATTATAGTCTCTTCTTCTTCGAAGGAAAATCTTCCTCTCTTTATATCGGGCCTCAGGTAGTTAGTCCATCTAAGCCGGCAACTCTTGCCACATCTTTGGAGTCCTATACATATGCATCAACAATTAAATCATTAAGAAACCAAAGAAGAAGAAGAAGAACCCTAATTAGAGTGAAAGCAAAACGAACTCTTTGAAAATCGATCTCGAAAATCAAGTATGTGTATACCTGCGTTCTTTGGGAGGTTGCGCCAATTGCCTGGTCCATGTTCCTGAATATAGTTAACGAGAATAACATCTTCTTCAGAGGTCCAAGGACCTTTCTTGAGTCCATTCTTGTCACAACAAGGAGCTCTTCCCATACTGGTAAATGGAGTGCAAACTTGAAACTTGGTTGATGAGGATGATGATGGAGCTAGTTTCTAAATGAAGGTACTTTATGACTTGGTAGAGAAAGTTCAAGTTGCTGGTCCAAAGGGGAAAGATGTCCTATTTACATATATGGTAACCCTTATATATATGGTAATGGGTAGAGGGATGAATTAGCTTCAGAAACATTTTCAAGTCAAAGCGATTTGGCGCCGGCCTCATGCCACCTGTCCCATTTATGTGGAATATTTACTATATGAAATATGTATATATATATATATATATATATATATATATATATATGAATGTCATGTTTCTCTTAGCTATATGTTAGGGTACTGTGTGTTATAGGACACGTAAAAGAAAGATATATTATAGTTTAATTAGTTCCATTCATACATAAAAGGTAGAATAATTCATGCATATGCATTTTATTAGTTTCTTAATACATATAATTACTAATTGGAGAATAAAGCACTAAAGATCGACAATGGATTTGTTTGCATATTACATATACTTGGATATGATTGTGCCACCAGGAACGTAGCACTATTACTTAGCTAACAGTGAAAATACAGATTATGTAAGGGGTTGACCAAATTCTATTTTTCTCTGCATATACGTATGTACGTAGTGAAAGTGATTGGACGGTATGGTTGTTACATCTCCTATCAACAAGAAGAAATTGCTCCCCTGGCCTTAGCTTGTTTTGCTCGATCATTTACTGTTGGATCCATCCATCTTAATCTATATATCATCTTGGTCTTTCTGAGGTTACTTGTTCATTAAGGGCCTATTAATTCATTTACGTAGGCTGTCATCAGCAATATCAACGCCTCCACAATAATGATTTAATTTGACGTACAGATACTATATACAATAATGAATTCAGAGTGTGTATACTTATACTCTATTGTTGTTAATTAGACAGAAACTATCAACAACGAGAATGAAAGGGTATAAAATGAGTTAATTCGATTCCTATATATATGAAAAACGTTGCTATGTATATACCAAGTGTCCATATGATACATTGGCAGTTGATATGTGCATGGTTGATGTTAAAATTTAATTACGTTAAGTATTTTAAAGTAAACATGTTACAGCATTCTTTTAGAGTTAAATTTTCAGACATCTTTAGCAAAAACCAAAACCTCAAACATAGATAATTAACTCTAACATAAATGTTTGTATAATGATCTAGAAGAACTGTTTGTTATTCTCCTGTACGACTTTAACCTCGACTTAATTTCTTCATTGGTAAGAATCTAATTAGTAGGATTTGAAAAACATTTCCAAGCTTGGTCCTACACCTGTTAAAGAAAACTAAGGTTTTATGTTGACAAATTTAACATTAGAAATGTTGTCCAATCAACCATGCATTGTGTGACTTGTAAGAAAAACAAAAGGTATTTATGTCAAAATGATAAATCTAGTTTACTTTTAACCAACTTCGAATTTCCACACACCTTTATAATAAACAAAGAGTGAAGCTCTCTACTCAAAAAAGAAAAAGAAAAAAACAGAGACAAGAATGAAGCTCATGGTGACGTGTTAACACAATTTAACCTAGGTGAAGCAAAACTTTCCAAGCTGGAATGTATTTTTAATCAGGCCATTACAATCCAGCCACGTAGAGAAGAGTGACAGGTGTACTTCCTACTCTCCAACAACAAAAAAGTCAACTCTCTCTTTGAACTGACACTTGTCTTCGATCTGTTGCTTTTAATTGCAAGCAGCAGCAATGTAAGGCAAGCCCAGCACTCAATCTGCAACTGCGCAGATCAAACATTTCGTGGAGTCATTGAAAATCAGATATTACAGTCCATCCACTTTCATCTAACATTTACCGAAATTCGTCAAACAATATTAATATTAATTCTTAGCGTAAACTAGCTTTCTTTCTTCTTCTTCTTCGCGTTCCCAACTCAGACCAAATCTAGAAGAACATCAACCCATTAACAACTTCTGGCTGCTTTTCTGTATTTTGAATTTGCATGGATGATCTCAGCTGTTGAAATTCGAGAACAAGCTAGAAATAGAACGAGACACGTACGTACATGCGCGTCTTAGAAATGAATTTAGCTAATTTTAATTAAGCGCTAGCAAACCCTAATATTTTTTTTTATCTGTGTCTCCCTGTTGGTGTTCAGAAGACATACATGCATATATGTTTATAAAATTTACAGCAGTGACACATGCCCAAATGTGATTTTCTTTCTAAATTTGGCTAGCTCATGCATATCTGCGTTTTGTGGTCGTGTATAATTAATAAACTGCTTGTTAATTAAGGGTTTAATTTTTATTTTTTTAATGACGAATATTAAGCATGCGTTGTGCACTTGTGCCTAGCGTAGCTAGGTACGTACATATCAACCATACCAGTTCAGGTAATAACTTGTCATGCACAAATCCAGGGTTGGTAAAAGATATTATATTAAACGTGTTAGTTAATAGTTAAATAACGTTCCTAATTTACTTGCAGAAGCTAGTGAGCTAAGCTTCCGAAAAATTCCCAACAAACTTTGAATATGATATCATTAGGGGTAGCTAGGTTTGTTTATACATTATCGCGTATATGTCATGGTGTACGTATTAATTAATATAAGCTATACATATAGATACGATCGAATGAGGGCTTTAAGATCAGATTTGATCAAAGTTTTGTGGATGGATTTGATCGAGCGCTTAATTTACAATGTATTCTACGCACCCTCATCCATGCACATTGTTTAATCTACGTAGTTGTTGTCAGCGAGATCTGCTATTTGTTATAGTTAATTTGAAGATTAGATTGGATTGCAGAGATTCAGTTTGACCTAAAAATGAAAAAAACAATTCAAGAAAAGAAATATAATTAAGATCGGCGTTTATAATCAGATCTCCTGGATCATGCATGAGGCCTAATTAGGCGCGTGCTTTTGTCACTTGTGAACACGTGGGTTGTCATTGTGATACCAAAGCTGCATGGCAAAATTACACGTAAACGGTCAATGATCTCAGTTGGTTGTTCTGGTGTTGATCAACCAGCTTTTGGGGCATTGCGCTGTACTGTGCCCTCATATATGATATGTGGTGATCATAGATATGTCGACAGTGACACAAGATCGAATTAATGGATTATGTTAACATATTTTTAGGGAGATAGTGGTGCAGGGAACACATGTGCATCAATACAAGAAAATGTGTGTGTTTGATAGGGGTTTATATCAGAGCAACTGTATGTTGTCAAAGATATAGGGAATCCATATAATAGGAGTCTTTTCAAGGAAGGTGTTGAAGTATAAACAGTCTAATTTTTCTTACAATGTCTAGGAAACTTGACATAAATTTTTTTTATTTCAATGTTAAAAAAAATCATACAATTGGTTCTCACGGGTTTTTCGGATCTTACTTGAGCTGCATGCCAAAACTCTGAAAAAACTAAGAAAAGTGAATTTTTAATCAAAAGATGTTTGCATTCACAAGCCCGGAAAAAAACTCCATTGTCGGTGAAAAATGAAAATCCCGAGATTCGAGTAAGAACCGTAAGATATATGGATTCTATCTTCTGAAAATCTATTCCAAACTCCTTCCACTTGCGAGGCAAATGGTCAGCACTTTAAGGCAAAACCATACCTACTATTTCTGGCAAAACCGTAGTTGTGACTTTCTCTCAGGCTGAGCCCAAGACTTTTGTCTTACCTGACTTGGGCCTTATCTTTCTCATTCTTTCTTAGGCAAAATATAGACGTCTATTAGTTGTTGGACTCTTGGGTAGGGAGCCCAACTAGAGATCACTATTTAGCCCAGTCCAGTAACTCAGTACGGCGAATATATTTGAAATTTTGCACAAGATTGTTAGGATTTTTCATTAGAATATTACTGAAGTTAAAACATCCAGGTAAATACATGAATTTTGGGTGTCATGTGAATCCCCTGACACTCAAATTGTGGAGGGATTGATAGTACATCCGTGAAGGTTGTTTTTTTTTTGTCAAGGTCTCGAGGGGAGCGAACTGCCCTATATTTAAGGTCACATGCATTTTATGTCATTCTAAGCTCGTGTCATGATTTGCATTATGCTAATTTTACATTTCCAGGTTTCAGTTTGCTAAATATTGGAGGTAGGACGAGCAATAAATGAAAGAGCAGAGTAGTTACATTTAACGGAATGTGAATGCAAAATCAACACTAAATAATTAGCAGAAGTAATAACTGCTATTGAATTAAGCGAATCCGGATTCACTTGACAAAGACATAAATGGGCCATCTCGTAGGGGAATCACCAGTGGGATTCTCAATTAGTCAACAAGAACATCAATTCTAATCTCTAAAATGGATTAAACCCAAACCTAAACCACAAATTGATGTGCGGTCCCATCCATGACATCAAACCAAATGGTGAACCGAACGGAAAAATAACTTGGATGAAACCATCATGTCACATAACATGTCCGATCCATCAATTAAATTTTAAAAAAATTTAAAAGGTGACAAATCAAATGATCCAACCGCCTAAGAAGCGCTTGCAGCAGTCACACCAGGTTACCCGCCATCGTTTGATTGGGCACACACAGAGTTAAAGACAGAATTGGAAGGAACGTTGGGAGTCCCCACTCCGCCCCCATTCATTCAAAATCGCAACAATACAAATAAATGATACATGAAAGAGATTTCCACTTTCGCTTCTGCTTCCGCAATAATTTCACGTTTTCAATAACTTGGTTCACATTATTTCCTTTCCTTAATATAAAAGTCTCGGACTTGAGGAGGCTTGAGCAAGTCAAACGTAATCTCCGCCTTCCGCGTTTTCTCTGTATTTTTTGGATCCGAAAAGCCTTCGGAAACTCGATTATATACATATATCTCCTCCACAATTCGGTTCGTCAGATTCTCTTCGTCTTCGTCTTCGCTGCTCAAATTGGTTAATGCTCACACGGCCACAGGTCGTGCTCCAACTGAATCTCAACTCTTTTCTATATGGAATTTGAATTTTCAACTTTTTTGTCTATGCTTGACATCCAAACAGAGTGATTTTTGTGCCTATGACATGTGGAATTCATGCATTGACTGAATTTTGAATTTGCTTGCTTATAGTGGAGAGAAGTACACAGTTTTCCAGAGAGGGCTTACTAATTTTGATTTGAACAATTGCAGTTATAGTCTGAAATGGCCAACTCCAACTCTGGGCCTGACTTGTTGAACAGTTTCAAAATCCCCAAGTATGTAGTTGTGGCTGAATCAAAGAGTGATGAGGAAAGTAGGGAGGTGCCTGAATGTCCAGTTTTGGTGTTTATCAACTCCAAAAGTGGTGGTCAGCTGGGTGGGCATCTTCTTGTAACATATCGCCAGCTCCTCAATGAATGGCAGGTACGTATGTTCTCCATTCTCCATGATCAAATGTTGATTATCACTTTAGGGCTCATATTGTAGCTGCTAGCTGATTTGTAGGTTTTTGATGTGGGGGAAGAGGCTCCCGATAAGGTGCTGCGCCGAATCTATGTCAATCTTGAAACGCTCAAGCGCAATAAGGATGAATTTGCTACAACGATTCAAGAGAAACTGAGATTAATTGTGAGTCACCAGTGATCTTGAATGGTGTTACTCTTTTAACAAAGTGGTGTTTCTGACATGTGTAGCAAACTCTTTAGGTTGCAGGTGGTGATGGAACTGCTGGCTGGCTTCTTGGAGTTGTGTCTGATCTCAAATTAGCTCATTCGCCGCCAATAGCAACAGTACCCTTAGGAACTGGAAACAATCTTCCATTTGCATTTGGCTGGGTACGTATTTACTGTCCTCCAGACCTTTGCCTCCAATTGGATCACTGTTTGTGCTGTCACTGTTTGCAAGTTACATATAGGATCACTTGTTCATAGAAAAGATTCAGTACACATACATGTTTTATATTATTCTCTAGAATCTCGGATTATTCTTATTCCTAGAAGATGTGCAATCAACAAGATTCTACATTTCTTGATTCAAGACACATCTTCCAGTAACCCTAAAGTAGTGCTGCCATGTTTGAATTTGATCCAAATTTAAATGTTTTGAATAATAATAACAACATTATCATGGGTAAGTTAAGTAGTGCACCAATTGATTCCTTCATTTTTGCATGCATGACATTCTGTTTGCTAATTCCAGGGGAAGAAGAATCCGGGAACAGATCCTCATGCCGTGGAGTCATTTTTGCGTAAAGTAAAGGGAGCCAAGGAAATGAAGATAGACAGGTTTCACAACCAACATTGGTTCTTCTTGCATATTATTTATTGTAAATTCCAAGTGCTATTATTCCACAGTATTGTTGTCTAGGTAATATATTCTTACCTGTCTCTAGATGATGCAGTTTTGAAGTATTAATTCTTTGATGACTAAATTTGTTCATCTCCCTTTTGTTTAGGCCATGTATACATCTACTTTGCAACTTTGACCATTACTCTTTTCTTTAAGTAAATGGAAATTCTGATTTCTTTTTTCTTCTTCATTCTGATCTAGCTGGCACCTCCTCATGAGGATGAAGATTCCAAAAGGAGGTCCCTTGGATCCCATTGCGCCTCTTGAGCTCCCCCATTCTTTGCATGCTTTTGGCCGTGTCTCTGACACAAACGAGCTGAACGTGGTAAGCGTTCTCTTTCTCTATCACTAGATAAATTTGTCAAGCCAAAAGAACCAGTTCCATTGTTCCAAGTAGTAGCAGCCGATAAAATCAATTTGTTTGGTAACTAAGTCAAGCTATCTTTTAGGATTTCTATTGTTTGATTTTTGCCGGAGAATGAATTTAATGTGGATAGACTTTTATATTTATTGGTTTGATTGCTAGCAACTTAGACAGGTTGTTGTCGTCACTCTCCCATGATTGCGAAAGGACGTGTTTCTAATTTAAAATTATCGCTATATTCTGCCATCAACCTATATGACCAAATAGATTCAACCTTGTGCTTTTCAGTTCTCTTGGAATTATTCTAGATTTACCCATTTTCAACCCAAATTATCTAGGAGTAATCAAGTCAAAATGTTACTTTGAAAAGCTTGAGGTTTGAATGCTCTTCATTATAGACAAGTAACAAGTTTGGTCTGTTCTTTTATACATGCAAATGTTTGAATGCTTTTTCAGGATGGCTTCCATACATTTCGTGGGGGATTTTGGAACTACTTCAGTATGGGTAAGAGTACTTCCCGACTCTGTCAGGTTTTTAGAAGTTTTATCTGCAAACTTATCTGATTTTAAATCCCGCCGTAGTCGCTTGTCAGCAATACTCTTTGCATTCAAACTTAGCATCTTGTCTCTCTCTTTGTTCTTTCATGTATAAGCGGCTCATTGATCATCAGTATCCTCTTTTACTAAATTGTGTGTTTTTTTTTTTTTTTTGAAATCAAATCTCCTTGTTTATGGTTGTCTCAGGAATGGATGCTGAAGTATCATATGCGTTTCATTCAGAGCGAAAGTTGAATCCTGAAAAGTTTAAAAATCAGTTTGTTAATCAGGTATAGACTTCCTGTAAATTCATTATGATTCATGGATATCATGTAGCAACATGATAACAAATATTTGACTTAGCACATTTTTAATAAATGTCAAAAACTCAAGGAGTAGGATGCAGCATCCACCATAGATGTTAAACAGAGCAGTTTTAAACTTATATTTGCATGACTTAAATAGAGTAATTTGTTACCAATTCTTAAAGTTGATCCTAATGCATCAGCAATTGCGATTATTAGAAATTCCTTTCTGGTATTTTCTCAAATGATATAGACAACTCGATTGCCTAGATGCTAAAATGAAATCTTACTGAAGGCATTACCAATCAGTTAAAAATCTGGAAAGGCCTTAGGGTTCTAGTTTTGTTCTTCAGAAGAATGAAATCATGAACTTCCTAGTAGTACTGCCTACAAACTCTCATATATGAGCTACTTGTTAGTTATTTTACATAGAGAAACTTTCTGGCTTAGAATTCTGAAAAAAATTAAAACTGCTTCAATAAATCCTTTAAGGCATTCTTGTCATCCAATTTAACTGCATCTTGCACAGTGCATATTCTGACTTAATTTTTTTATATATTCTAATTCCTAATTACAGTCCACTTATGCAAAGCTTGGGTGTTCACAAGGCTGGTTTTCTCCTTCCCTTTCTCAGAATTCTGCCCGGTGAGCATTTATGATTAATTTGTGAAGTTTTCAGTTCAGCCCTCAATATTTAAACAGGTCCATATATTTAGGATTGCAAATGGCTTCGAAATTTGGTTTTGGGATTTTAATCTCTCATTTATTTCTGCATGCTAACTTTCTAGCACCTTATCCCTGACGTGAATGTTAATTGTCTCTAAAAATAGGAACATAGCTCAATTCGCAAAAGTGAGGATTATAAAAAACCATGGTGATCCATGGGAAGATCTCAACCTTCCTCACAGGTACATTGTTGTCTACTAAAATTTAGTTCAAACCTGTTGGTCCTTGATTAATGCCAAATGCTGTATTTTGACCTTGCCTGTAAATTATTTTTCTGGTTGATTTAAGAATATGGTCCATACTGATTATGTCTAATGCTTAGTTATCAGGTTTTATTTATTTTTATTTTATCTTTATTAATTTTTTTATGCTTGTTTGCCAAATCACTTTTCTAAATGAATTTCCCAACTACTTGTACTATGTTTTCCCCCTGTTTTCTTCGTTTTCATGGGTGGGGAACTGGTGCCAAATATTTTTCCCCTCCACTCTAGTTCAATTCTACTGGTTCTGGAGAAGTATATTAAGTTATGTAGTGTTCTTGCTTCTGCTCATATGTTTCTTGTAGTTCATAAAGGAAGGGGCAGTACTGCTCTCTTCCATTAGTGCCAACACTGATTCATTATTTATTTTGCAAGAGGGCAATATCTCTTGCACAAGGGTTACATTGAATCAATGTTTATTTCTCTTCTCTCTTGTACTTGATGTAGTTTCTGCAATTCTGTTTGATTATGTTAACAACTTATATCAAATTATTCTTTATTTATCTTTGTGTTTCAATGTACAACAGCATCAAGTCAATAGTCTGCCTCAATTTGCCTAGCTTTTCTGGTGGATTTAATCCTTGGGGAACACCATGTAGAAGGAAGCATAATGTGGGTCCAAATATATTACTTTTCCCTCCTTAGTTCTTTGCATAAATAGTAAAAATGATCTTTGCATAAATTAATTAATTGTATCCCAGTTCTAACACGTATTTTGGCGGATTATGACTTTACAGGCAAAGTTTACTCCACCATTTGTAGATGATGGCCATATAGAGGTCGTTGGTTTTACATCTGCTTGGCATGGACTTGTATTGCTTGCACCACATGGACATGGGACTCGTCTTGCTCAGGTAAAGTTATGGTGTCCCACAGATCCAAGACTAATTCACCTGGTTTGTTTTCGCTCCGCTCGTCTGCAGGAGTGAATTAGATGCTGAAATTTTGTTCATGAATGACTTATTATCCATTATTATACCTTATATATGACTCTATGCTCTTCTTATTGTCCATAGGCCCACCGAATCAAATTTCTGTTTCACAAAGGTGCTATTGATCAGACTTACATGAGAATTGATGGGGAGCCCTGGAAGCAACCGCTTCCATCTGATGATGACACTGTAATGGTGGAAATCTCTCACCGTGGCCAGGTCAATATTCTGGCTACCAATGACTGCAGATCTAAAAGCGTGCACAATCCCACGCCTACAACTGAGGATGACGAGGGAGTCGATACAGACGAAGAAAATGAGGCAGAGTTTAGGAAGTTTGGTGCAGCAGACACATTTAAGCTTCCGGAAGAAATTGATATTTCTCGTCTTAGTTGACCCCTTATCAAGTCATTCCTTTGTTTGAGTGATTGGTTTCTCTCATCATCTTAGTTTAGCATCACTCAGCGAAGATTTTTTTATCTTTCTATTCTTTGGTGAAGAATTGCTATTAGCTGTACATTATTGGATTGTACTGAATTCTGAAACATATTTCAGTTTTTTTTTTCTTTCTTTTTTTTTTAATGTAAAAACACTTCCATGTGGCCATGGACCATTTCGGTGTGTCACTACTGGTATAAAATTTCGCCAATTTCAGCGATGACACAGTTCTCTTACTCCTTGGTTGGTAAAGATTTCTACCATGTGCTATGGGTAATGATCATGAAGAGAGAGAGAGAGAGAGAGAGAGAGAGAGAGAGAGAGAGAGAGAGAGAGAGAGAGAGAGAGAGAGAGAGAGAGAGAGAGAGAGAGAGAGAGAGAGAGAGAGAGAGAGAGAGAGAGAGAGAGAGAGAGAGAGAGAGAGAGAGAGAGAGAGAGAGAGAGCTAATGAAAATTAGATTTACATAATTTGATATGAAATTGAGAGTTGAAGTCGTAACCTATAATACAATTTTGGTAAAAGAAAAGAAACAAATATGTAGATATGTGGAAACATAGGGTGTAGTTGGCTCACCATTGCAAACAACACCAAAATGCAAACCTACAAGCTGATGAAGGGTACGTGCCTAAAGTGTAAAAACTCTCAACTCTACCTCAAAACCATTAAAGATTTGGGGTTCTGCAGCTGTATGGAGAGCTATGGAGAGGGATCAGCTTCCAAGAGCCACCGCTCCAACTACAGGCCAATATATTGGGGTTCCCCCAAACATGTTGTAATGGCTTCATTAGCCTTCTGTGTTCCTGCCCTTTCTTCTCTTTTCTTCTTCTCCCTGAAATAGTGAAACCAAAATCATTGCAAAGACACGCACAGAAAAACAGTCAGCACAAAAGCATCTTTTCATTCTTTGTGAATCATAAACTATATCTGAGTCGAACAAAACACACACAATATCCAAGAAGCTCATAAAAGGTCAAATAAAGCAATGGAATTGATTTTCAAAAGGGCTAGGGGATTAAACTGTATTGGTAGTTGTGTTTTAGACCAAAAAAGAACTGAATTGGTGTTTAAGCATCAACTTGTGGTTGTCATTTGAATTGTAAGTAGAGTACAGATGAATTGCACCAGAGCTACAGATGTATACTTGACTGGAATGCAAGAACCTTCAAACTTAAAAACACAATGTTTAAAGAATTTATCCTTTATGCTCTCTAATGTTTGCAACTTTTCAAACTAACAACAAAACTTTAGTCAAACCAGAGTTACTGTATGTGTTGTATCTATGATACATTCATATGTCATTGCTATCAATTGAATTACTGGTGTGGTGCTGAAGGATTTGTTACCTGGCCACATATTCCTTTAGCAGCTCTTTTGCCTGAACCAGTTTAGAAAGCAGATTGCGGTATACATCAAGGTCCCGGTCCACACTTCTTTTCTCAATGTTTAAGGCTGCACATAACTGTTTGAGAGAAAACAAAGTGTAAGTACTGAAACATTGTTTTTTTTTTTGGTCAAACACGCAGGCACAGACAGCAAAATTAATTGAAATATGTACATCTCTATTTTTAACTCAAATCACCAACTCCTCTTCAGAAGTCAAAAGAAAATTTAAAATCAAATGCTCATTGTTTTGTGTGTTTAACTCTCATAACAACTTTCAGCTGTCTTTATCAATATCGATGTAGTTATGGTTCATGTGAGTCAGGTGACGGACATAATGTCAGTTTAATAGTTAGGGGAAAGCTAAATCAGATAAGAATTTGTATAACATGAACCATTGATTTCTAGTGATAAGAGAATGCGAGTCTAACCTTTTCCAATATTGTTGGTTCAGTTGCATTTGCCAACTCAAGAAGACGAAAGAGCCCAACCGCAAAGAAACGGCTATAGCAAAAACTTCCTTTGCCTCCTGCTCTTTCCGCAATGTCCTTCAATATCCCCTCAACTTCTCCTTCTTTAGATGGAAACTCAATCAATGAACTGGAAGTCTGAGCCCGAGCCCACTCTTCCAACTTTTGTGCATCAGCTCTGTAGTGCTTAAGACAAACTTATCTAGTAAATATAGAGACTTTTCTCAAATATATAAGAAGTGATTAATCATAGCTAATGGAAGTTTCAAATGCACATGATGTAGAGTAAGGATCTCTAACTTCTTACACTTGAAGTTTAGATTTTGGAAACGCAGAGGAAGAGGAAGGAAACCATTTCCAAGGTTACACAGTAAAAAGTTATATTTGTAACTATCTAAAAGAAAAATAATAATAATTTAATGTCTTACACTTTATCAAGTTAAGGACGAAAAAGATAGAATGCTTGAAAGTTATCATTCCTTTTTTGAAGCATCTTAAAACCAGTAGTTTTCCATTCAATTTTTCCATGAACAAAACAGAGGCTTCTTCTACGGATGTGTTCAGATTATTTTATCAAGGAAACTCTTATCTTTCTACTTATCTTCTGTCCTCAACCAGGAAACTCAAGTTTTGCACTATGGAAATGATTCAGATATCTTCTAACTGGAATTTTGATCACTCATCACACAAAGGAATACTCAAATTGCTATATCACAATCTTAGTTAGGGCTCACATGTGTCCTCAATTTGCATACCACATGCATTTCAAACTAAAAAAATAAAAATATATTATGTATAATTGTATATACATGTATATAAAGAAAAGGAGTTCTACAAATCTCAATAGCTGAACCTGTATTGCTCTGGATCCTCCTTTAGTGCATTTATGTATGCTTTGAAG
The DNA here is from genome assembly GCA_030142095.1 of Rubus idaeus. NCBI lineage: Eukaryota > Viridiplantae > Streptophyta > Magnoliopsida > Rosales > Rosaceae > Rubus > Rubus idaeus. The sequence goes on from CM057970.1 coordinate 37,926,204, forward strand.
ATTGCATCTCTATCCTCATCGCTAGGGTACCCATCCATGAGTTGATCATATACAGTGACAAAGCCAAGAGCGAACACAGGGTCATAACGGTAGGTCCTCTTGTACCTCATCAAATGTTGCTGCACAATCAGCTCCTGCAACACAGTGTTGTAAACACTAGGGATTGGTCGCTTATACGCCTTAAGAAAATTCAATTTCGTCTCAGCTACAGTTGCCACATCTGCATTTGAAGTGAGCAAACACATGATGACCAACACAGTTGTAGTCTTGTATAGCAAGCTTAAGCTAACATAAACTCTAACAAGAATTGAAGCAAAAAAATTTGACAAACCAAAGATGGGCCCTGAGAAACACTATAAATTTTCAATCTTTTTTCGCACCCAAGAATTATAAAACGGATATTAAGGCACACCGAATGAGCTCAAATGGTCCAGTCCACTTAAACAAAGCATTTCAAATCTTAGCAACCACCAAGTACGTTGAAAATTTCTCATTTCACCCCATGTTCACTGCTTTATCAAACAAAGCCCAGAAACGAAAAGGACTAAGAAAACCCACCTGACGACGATGACATGCAATGAACAACCAAGCGAGAGCTGGAATTCGATGCCTGAAAACCACCGTAATGCCACGATGAGCTCGGACGGAATCGCAGACCCTCAGAATTCGAAGCCAAATTTCTTGCCGACGAGAAAGACGACTTTCTATCAGAACATTGAGTTAGAGCAGAGAAAGAGAGAGAAGTGACGGCGGCCATTTGAGGTACTCAGAGAGAGAGTATTTAGAGTTCGAAAATTTCCCGGAAAATTTTGAGCATAGTGGAGAGGGAGGAGACAAATTTCTTGGTGATTTTTTTGAGGTTTTAATTTAAATTCTTCTCGGGAAAGAGTTGAGAGTTGAGAGAGAGAGAGACGTCCACGCAAAAAGGCTTATCCAGTGGGTGAAAGGAATTGGGAGCCAGTAAGTTATTGCCACGTTTGGTCTTTTGAATATCCGAAAGAATCTGCAATGGGTCGGGTTAGAGTGGACCGACCGAGTTCTCTTCAATGGATAGTCTTAATAATTTCTTCAGGACAGACATAACAGAGTAAAACCCAAAGGCAATTACAAGCAGGTAAAGCCCAAGCTACCCCATACCCAATGGATAGTGTAGTCCAAATGATTGATGAGAGAAATTGAAATACACAACTTTCTTTTACACAAAAAGAACAATTTCTCCTAAGAATTGATAGGAGATTTCAATTTAAAAAGACGCAGAAAGTTTCTGAATATGAGTTTATGATTTTCAATTGTCGGTTTTAGGGCTTTATACTTTTTTATTGTTGTGTCTCTAAAAATGTATGACATTATGTGTAATCTTCGCTCTTAATATACTATCGTCTTTCATTAAAAAAAATCAAATAAGAACAAGTTATAGTAATAAAAATATTATAAAAAAAACACTAAGAAGGGTTAGGAGATATGGAAGACACTCGAATATTATGATTTGGTCTCTATGTTTGATGAGTTTCTTCATCCTTATAGCTAGCTTGAGAAGTACTTACAACTAGTTTCCAACCCATTTGATTTGATTTTTTTTCATTCTTGTCTTGGGGACGAAGAAACTCATAAAACTTAGCATCATTAAAGCCTTCATCACTCTGCTTCAGTGCTTCTTCATATAAACACAAACAAATTCTATCTCACGCTTAGCTCGAGACATTGTTGTATGTGAAGATCGAGCTCTCCGCAACATGCTCATCTTCAACCATAACATGTCAAGAACTCAAGATCTAGCTAGGAGGAGTCTCGTTATAACTAACACCGCATTATAGTAAAAAATTTCAACAAGAACATAGAATCAGTAATATGGGATGCAAAATCCTAACTGCAGATTGTCTGCAAGTATTACACTTTAGAAAATAAAAGTGCAAGTTGGAAGGAGTACACAGTTTGCTAGGTGTCAATCTTATCCAGTAGAAGACTTAAACGTGTTTCGACTCATCATGTGGCAATATGCTTTCTTCTCCGATGTCGATGGAGGCAACGTGCTTCCCTTTATTTTTTAATGTCCTCTCTACCACGTACTACCTCTATCTTAAGCTTAATTAAGAAAACAGGAACGACCAAGATTATATCTATATGTATCAGACATACTGAAATTACCATAGGAATATTTGAAGCTTTAATTTGGATCGATCAACTTTAAAGAATATATAATGTAGTCAATTAAATAATCGGTGGCGTACCATTATTTAAATTTGAATGGATATGGATTGTACCAAGTGGAAAAGCAAGATTTCCTGCACATGGAATGAATTAGTAGTTAATATGATTCATGCAAGCTAATTAAGCTAGGGATCGATCAATGAAACTTTCCACTCGAGCAGTAATTAACTAGTACTAGCTACATCTTTAAGTGCAAAATCAGGAGGGAATAATATGTTATATATATAATTATATATATATGTATGTGTGTGTATATCATCCACACACACAGAAAGTCCATATATTATTTTCCAGCTCGTGTTCTTGTCCTTCCCTAGCTAGCGCCTAGTTCTATATATTTATATGCATGCAAGTATATATGAACCTCAACAAGCTCAAGTTCTTGAACCCACTACCACACTTTCTTCTTTGATCTCTTTCTCTCTTACTAATAGAAGAGGCATACAATGCAAGGAAGCAAGGAACAAGCTCAAAAAGCCAAGCACTCCATCCTCATATCTCGCAAGCCAATTATAGCAAAAATTTCCGGCGTGTTTAGTACTCCGACTAATAAAGCCGTTGCTGCTGTCAACAACAGTAATACTAGTGCAGATCACAGTAGGCTTAAAGTAGTGCAGGCAGAGGAATCCTTCCGCACTGTCATGTACTTGAGCTGTTGGGGTCCTAACTGATCGATCATGATGGAGCTATCATCACATATGATAAACCCTATGCATGAATAAGATCGGAGGTCGTAGTTAGCGTACTTCTTGCATATATATGTATCTTTAACTTTTGACTTGAATATATGTATGTATATGTATGAACTAAGCGCCTAGTGTTTTACGCTTTACTTTTACCTACATTTTTGTTTTCTTAATTATTTTAACAACACGTTTAGACATCGGACTGTCCTATGACGTATCTTAACTTGAAGGCTTGCTAGCCGGAGATAATTAATTTGGAAAAATCGGATTAGTATTCAGAAAAAATTAACCTATATATGTCTTTAACAATCAGTCCACATATGGTTTCAGTTTCAATATATTATAAAATTTCTGGGATTGTTCCACCCCTTTGATTAATGATCGATGAAGAAGGCTTTAGGCACCGTTTGGAGCCTTGGTCTTAATTCTTACAGTGTACTCGATAATGAAACCTTTCTGATCGATTTGATTCATATGAGCTAGAGATCGACTATTGATAGCTAATCCAAGGTTGTCAACTTGTCATTAATTTTGTCAGTATTAGTAATGATGTATAATATATTAATATTGTGTATAATTGTGATTTTGATGTGTACGTATAATTGTCAAGAAGAAATTAACCTAATATATTGCATAAGGATTTATTTCATTTAGCTCACATGTAATAAGGTGATGTGTGGGTATACACATCTGTAGAAGTACTGGGGGCAGGGCTTTATTTTCTTCCCTTACAAAAATCCCAATCTCTGGGGTTGAATCCAAGACTATTAGGGGAAGAAAGCTGCATAATTAAGCTAGTGCATATATATCTATCATATATATATATATATATATATATATATGGCATGATGAGACTAACAAATTAATTAGGTCCCCAGCAAACTAGATGCATGACTTTCTCGACCTTCTCAGCCTTCCTCACTGTCATCCTTCTCTCTTCGACTTCCTTCTTGATCAGCATCATCGTATCAATACTGGCACCAGGAAAACTTCTTTCATAAGATTGATCAGAGGACTTACCATGATGATCAGATTCTGGTTTATTAGATGATTTTTCTTGGAAAGGCATGATTGTTGTTCTCAACAAACTTATCATGCCTTCCAACTTTTCAAGCACTTGCTAGCTATTATAATGGTGTACTTAATTAGACTCTCTTCAAACTGCCCTCGATCGATCCTATTTATATACACACATCTTGGATTTTTTGATACATTGACAACCTATTTTACTAGTTTGTAAATGATCTAATTTTTAGAAAATTAATTTTTGGCTCTTGGGTTTAACGTTAAACGTCTTTTTGCCAAGTTTGTGACTCCTTAATTAATTCGAGTATAATGGCTACTTGCTTGCTTTTAGAGTTGACTCCTTAATTGAGGATGTGATCTATGAGGATATTCATCCTTTGTCTCGAGATTTTGGCGTTATGTCTCCCTCGATGTAATCCGCTCTTGTCGTTCTTAATGAATTTAGTTATTTCTAAAAAAGAAGAAGTTGAAACTGTGTTGTTTAGTGAGCTTTGCCAAATATACAAAGTGGGAATTAGTGGAATGATTAATCAGTTTCTATTTAAAATCAGCAGGGGGTAAGTAGGATGGCGATCGATTCTAATTTCTATTTTTTAACAACATAAATTCAGTGAATATTCGCTATATTAGCTTATGCTCTCGCCTGCTTTGTGCTCTTTTCTTCTGGTATGACTTGGTGGGATTCTCCCCCTGAGTTTATTAATTCTAACATTCATAGAGATGTCATGGGGCTTCCCAACTTTCGATTTCGTTGATCGGTAGTTATTTCTTGTATCGATGATGTTTTTGTTTGTGAGGTTTTGTTTTATATCCCCCTCTTTTTTTTCTTTTTTTCTTTTCTATTGAATTAGCCTCGTTTTTTCGAGGTTCCATAAATAAAAAACATGAGAAGCCACGTAGTCGACTACCACAGTGATTCATCAATTGAAATTGTGTATCCGGCAAAAGAAATAGAGTGACTAGCTAGTAATATCCATTCGAAAAGTTGTAATTAATATTCCAATCAAGGTAAAACAGATAGTATAGCACATGGTTTTAGAAAACACAAGTCCAACGATTACAATAATCCAATTAGCACAACAGTTGAAATCTAAATAAAAACCCTAAATCGGTAGGAGACAAACTTCATACGGCTTCATCGATCCTTAGTATCAAAATAAATAGCAAATGCTATATCAAACCTTTGTGCAATACCATAGCACATGGTATCAGAAACCGTACTATTTTTTGTGTTCTAAACAACTAGGGGTTCTGGGAGTTTCATTAGCGATATTGAATGAAGTTTGAAGTTCGAATTTCATACAAACTCAGTGCAAGTACGTATGAAATGGGTCCAGCCTAGCCCAACATGTTGAAATTAAGCCCATAATCAACAAAAGACAAAGTACATGCAGCAATGAAGCAAGATCGATCAAAACAAGATGCACACGAAACTGAAGATATTAGCTAGCTAGCTGCTAAAGTGCTGAGGTGACGCACAATTATTATGGGGGTCCTGCTCTTGTTTCTTGCTCTAGCTCTATCTTATCTTGCAAAACAAGATGCAAAAGCCTCTGGTTTCTCGGTAAAACCACTGCAAACTTTGTCACATAAATTGATCGAAGAACGTACCACAAACAAGGACATAGCTAGCCAGATTACACAAACCTCACAAGTCACAACAACTTTGTCCTTTTCCTAGCTTTCTCGATCTCTTTTTTTATCTGTTAGATAAGTGCAACCATGAGCCATGCATGCATCAATTTCGTTTAGCTGGCCTCATCTTCCTCCTATATATATTCACTCACCGTGTCCTGTACGAGTCCAGATCATAGTCATCAAAACCCAATCTAAAAGGAAACAAATCAATTAGAGAAACTTTGAAGATGTGTGCTACAAGAGAAGCTTGGATTGTGGCAGCGAGTGTTGGAGCTGTTCATGCTATGAAAGACCAAGGCTTTTGCAGGTGGAGTTACACCGTGAGGTCCATTCACCAACATGCCATTAACAATATGAGATCCTTCCTCCTACAAGCCCAGAAGCTCTCTTCTTCGTCTTCTGCTGTGATTTTCGATAAAATGAATTCGGAAAAGAAGAATCAATCCGAGGAATCCCTAAGAAAAGTCATGTACCTGAGCTGTTGGGGTCCTTATTGACAGTTAGACACATATATATTAGTGTCACCCCATGTTTTTTTGGCAACAAATCTAATTGGATTTGGCTAATTAATATTGCAGCTATAAGTGGGATGGAGTTGGGCTCATCAATAGTCGAATTTGGAAGATGGATTTGAAGAACACACTGAAGAGAATACTTTAGATTCATCATTAGAAACTAATTAAATTGAGTCCTACGTGATTCGAATGTATATTTTTCCCAAAGAAAAATAGAACACATTAATTATGAGTTATGAATAACATGAACTAGCATGCTCTTCCTACTATACTTTTTGGTATTTTATTCAACCATGATCATCAGCTAGAATAAATCGCACGACAGCAAACAAAGGAAAACAAAAAACTACACTACCCAAATGGCTTAAAATTAAGATTGTGAACCACTAAATTACTTATAGTACAGAATCTAGCTCCTGCAACTATATGTTTTAGCTTAACAAGTATGAAACTGGTTTCTGCATCTAGTTAAAGTTGATACGAGAGAATTTCTCGACCAGCTTAATTAACCTTAGACATATATAGGACCTTAATTTTATGAGTTAGGTGCAGCTGCCAAGATTTGCAATATCTACTGTGACTTCATTGTTTGACAATGCTATTAATCTTAATTAATGTAATTGAAAAAATTGATAAGATCGTGATCGAATCTTCATCAAATGATCCGTTTTAGTCATGAGCTTTACTCTTTTGACCTTTTTTCTTTCTTTCTTTCTTTGGTGCTTAATTATATTCGCAGACCTTCTCTTGTCCCTTGGCAACTTCAAGTCCGTTGGTTTAATTGTTTATATCAGATTTCTCAAATGCACTTTAGAGTTTCTCATATTTTTCGGGAAGGAAATAAGGTAGCTGATGCTTTGGCTAATTATGGTACGCTGTCTTCTGAGTTTGTATGGTGGGATGAGCCTCCTCCTTTTCTTCTAATGCATTATAATAGCGATGTTGTAGGTCTTCCTCAATTCCGTTTTCGTTAATTTGTTCTCTTTTGTTGGTTTTTGGGAGGTTTTGGTTTTGGTCCCCTCCTTTTGTTCTTCTTCTTTTTAATAAATTAGGGTGATAGGGAGGATTTTTCCTCTCCTATCCCTGATCTTTGGCCAAAAAAAAAAAAAAAAAAAAAAAAAATCCAATAGCTAATCTAGCCCATCTTCAAACCAAAAGAAAACGTCATTATTAACATAGCTAGATAATGAGCAACACTAGGTATGAACGAGACAACGTCTACATTTCATGGAGCATTATTTCCTTAACTTCTTCCATTATAACACCCTCTCACTATACATGTAATTGAAATTTTTAGTCCTTTGATCTTCTTTTCTTTTTTTGAAATTTTTGTTGGTTTCATCTTAGACCGACCGTGTTTTATGTGGTGAATTTTTTTTTTCATTTGACCACTGTATAAGGCAAATCGAATCTCATAAGACAACTAGTTTAATAATATAACTGTCAGGATAAAATGAAAAAAAAAAACTAATTGTGTATCAGCTTAGAAATGAAAATAGAAACCCCTCAAAAATAGACAAGAAAGGGAAATAAGATAAGGTTTTACTCCTAGTCCACCTTTCCTGGGAAACAACTCAAACAAGTAAACAAGACAGCAAGTGGTTTTCATTCCTACACCGCTAGATTTAAGTGCCTGACACACATAAGTGACATAACCATGTACGTACCCACAGACTTGAGTACTAAACCAAACGAAACAGACGAAACAAATACCATGCCACTGGCTTCTTCACTAGCTGTCTAGCTCTTTAATTAAACCACCTCTGCCCGCCATCTATTCTAATCCTCTAAACTCTATATAAAGAGCCCCCATGCTCTTCTACTTCATCAATTCCACTCAAACATTCACATATTCATATTCACCATTCACATATTCGGTTTCGCTAGTTTGGTTTCTTTTTTGTAGTTTTGATGTCGGAGAGCTTCTCTCCCTTGTACTTTCATTTTCTTTAATAAATTTGGGGTGTTGGGAGCTCTTCCCTCATCCCGTTTCAGCCAAAAAAAAAAAAAAAAAATCATCATCATCATCATCATCATCATGAGTACTAGTTCAAGGACAAGCAAGGCTATTGTGGCAGCAAGCGTTGGAGTTGTGGAGGCATTGAAGGACCAAGGGATTTGCAGGTGGAACTCACCCACCATAAGATCCGCGCACCAACAAGCCAAGACCCATTTCAGGTCATTTTCTCAGGCCAACAAGACCAACCTCTCCTCTTCTTCAACCTCAGCTTTGAGCAAGGTCAGAGATGAGAAGCTCAAGAAGTCAGAGGAGTCTCTGAGGACAGTCATGTACTTGAGCTGCTGCTGGGGTCCCAACTAATTCAAGAAAAGCACACAAAATCAAGAGCAAGATTACTTTGGCTTGGGCTGAACAAGAATTAATCAAACTTGTCGATCAGGGCTTGTAATTAGATGGAAGGAAATCAACTCTGTAATTGGGGGCAATTGATGTAAATTTTGTTTTGTTATAAGTTATAACAATTAACATTATGGTAATGCACTTGCATTAATTTCCGAGAATCGATACCTTGATGGCTTGATCAATACTGCTTTCTTCTAATTCAGTATCTTAACGTTAATGGCAAACATATGACAAACAAAAACCCATTTGGGTAAACCCAGTCCTAAGTTATCAAATAGCATCATCCTATTCTTGATTGTATACAAAGGCAAAAAAAAAAGGTCGAGGTCCAGGTGATGAAATTCTGATCATCTAACTGATCGATACTATTATGAAACAATAACTCATCTTGAACACAGCATCTTAAAATTCAGAACTTAGATGAGAGAACTTTTGAATGAGGGTACAGGTGAGGTGCGGCACAACGTGAAGCTAGCTAGGTTTATCAGAAATATATGATCGAGTTGCACTGCAAATGCAAGAAGCCAAGAACACAATCCTCAAGTAATTGCCCCAAAATTGGTGCTCTGAAAGTCTGAAGTGGATTAGAGGCCTATTTTTTGTTTTGTCTCATAAGAAAATCCATTTTCCACTAAAAACAAACAAACAAATGCAAAGTGGGAATTTGTTTAAAAGGATTTTTAATAAGGAAAACCATGTGCGACGTGCTGAGTGTATAGATAAGTTAGTCACAAGTTCACAACTACGTGTCGCTGGCTTGGGTTTCAGACTCGCCAAAACCAGCAGTAGCTACAGAACCCAGCGCATGGTTTCTTCAATATTTTATTTGCCTAGTTGTACAACTTGTACTCTCACTCCTATCCAACCCCATTTGCTCAAAGTCTCGAACATCCATTCAACCATTGCTTGCTTGATTAGCATCAAACATACACAAACATCACAGTACTTGTGATTCCAGTAGAAGAAGATCATCGATTCATCATCAACAATATGAGTTCCTCATCATCAGTAGCAAACAGGGCTTGGATAATGGCAGCAAGTGTTGGAGTTGTGGAGGCCTTGAAAAGAGACCAAGGGATCTGCAGGTGGAGTCAAACAATGAGATTGGTGCAACAACATGCCAAGAACCACCTCAGATCTTTTTCTCAGGCGCACCACAAACTCTCTTCTTCATCCTCTGCTTTGTTTTCAAGGAAACTCAGAGATGACGAGCCAAAGCAGTCAGAGGAGTCTCTTAGGAAAGTCATGTACCTCAACTCTTGGGGTCCCAACTAAGTTTGCTCATTATGTTACTGAGAATGCACGACTGTAAATTGTAGATTTCTGATTCTCTGTAATACACAAAAGAAATTAATTTGAGAATTGATCGATCTTGACATATTACCGTTAGCCCCTTTATCTTTCTCTTCATGTCTTTTAGATTTGTGCGTCTTTCCAATACATATAGAGTTCAATGCGTACCCAATTAATTTGATTTAGAGCAGCAAACAGTAACAAACTCATTCTAATGCGAGGGGCTCATAAAATTCTTCCTCATAATTTGCTTTTCCTTCTCTTCATTTTCTTTTGGATTTGTGCGTCTTTCCCAACAGATTGATCAAAGTGTCAAATTATGTTCCCTTCTCTGCCAAATTAGTCCATGGCTGGTTTAAGTAGTGTATATATGAATTTGTTTCACAAAAGTGGGAAAGCGTATTCACATTAACTTTTAGCAAATTTTAAAATTAATTGAACTAAACACCTTTTTGAACTAAATATCTTTTTGCTGATGAATTATTCGTCAAATTTTTATCTTTTTTTTTTTTTTTTTGGTGGTTCAAAATTGATGCTCTCGAGTGATTGAAAGAATATTTTTTTTCGTGGCTTACAGATTATTCAAAATAAATATTATTTTAAAATTTAAATAAATATTTAAAATATTATTTTTCGGCGCTTAAGCACATTGAATTAAACAATGCAAAAGAATTTTGACAACATATTGGTCATCAAAATCTGTTTTTCACCTAATTCGGTGAATTGCATCAAATTTAGAAGAAAAAAAATTGTAACACATGACTTCCTGTGTAGAATTTTTGAAATTCTCGAGACCGATTTGTAAGAATGTCCAAAAGTATTTAGAGGCTCAATGAATATCCACATGAGACCTTACGAGCACCGGAAGTGTTACTTTGTATTTTGTCAAATTAAAATAAATAAAAATTTAAGGAAAACTTCCTTATCATAGCATATTGGTCATCAAAATCTGTTTTTCACCTAATTCGGTGAATTGCATCAAATTTAGAAGAAAAAAAATTGTAACACATGACTTCCTGTGTAGAATTTTTGAAATTCTCGAGACCGATTTGTAAGAATGTCCAAAAGTATTTAGAGGCTCAATGAATATCCACATGAGACCTTACGAGCACCGGAAGTGTTACTTTGTATTTTGTCAAATTAAAATAAATAAAAATTTAAGGAAAACTTCCTTATCATAGCATATGACTTTCTTAAAAAAAATAAAAAATTTGGAATTCTCAAGACCGATTTGCATGGGTGTCCAAAAGTATTTTAAGAGCTCGATGAAACCCAATGAAAGCCCTTACGAGCATCGAAATTACTTCTTTTTTTTTGTATTTCGTCAAATTAAAATAAAAAAAATGTTAAAAATACTTGTAGTGACGAATTATTCGTCGCTACAAGTTGTTTAAAATAATTTAAAAAATTTTTTTGAATAAATGTAAAAAGATTTTTGTTTTGGGGCTCAACAAATTAAATAATGCAAAGAAAATTTAGTAACACATTGGCCATCGAAATCAGGTTTTCGCTTCATTTGGTGAATTATGCCAAATTAATGAAAACTTCCTTATTATAGCAAATAATTTCTTTGAAAAATAAAATCTTGAAATTCTCATGACTGGTTTGTATGGGTGTCCATAAGTACCTTAGGGGTTCGATGAAACCCTATGTGAGTCCTTACAAGCACCAAAAGTGGTTATTTTTTATTTTTTCAAATTAATATAAAAAATATATTAGGAACACATGTAGCGACGACCTGTTCGTCGCTATAGGTTGTTCAAAATAATTATTTATTTTAAATTTAAATAAATATAAAATAATTTTATTTTTTGGGCTCTTGGGCTCACTAAATTAAACAATGCCAAAGAACGTTGGCAACATATTGGTCATCGAAACCTAGTTTTCGCTTGATTTGGTTAATTGTGCTAAATTAAGGAAAACTTTCTTATTATAACACATGATTTTTGTGGAAATTGAAGATTTTTGTTTTGGGGCTCTTAGGCTCAGCAAATAAAAAAAGGCAAAAAAAATAGCTACACATTAGCCATCGAAAATCGGATCTTCGTCTGATTCAGTTAATTGTGTCAAATTAAGAAAAACTTCTTTAGAATTAGAAAGCGTATTCACATTAATTTTCAGCAAATTTTAAAAATAATTGAAATGAAGTCTCTTTTATCGACGAATAAATCGTCAGTAAAACTCTTCAACTCATTATTTTTATTTTTTAAAATTCTTGTTGGGCGGTTCAAAATTAATGCTCTCGGGTGATCGAAAGAGCATGGTATTGGTTTTCCTGAGACTACAACATTGATCTCATCCCCCTTCAAAATTTTCTCGATCGGGAAGAGTTGTGTGCTATAACAAGCACTTTTTTGTCAGTTTCGCATGCTTCCCTCAATGACCCAAATATCAACTTTACGATCCTAATTTAGTTGTTAAAGTTTATTCTGAGTCATTTGAAATGTAACCTAAGAGTCAGGAAATGTATTTACATTAATTTTTGTCATATTTTAAAAAGTCTTCACATCATTATTTTTTAGAGTTTATTTTTTCGTGGTTTCAAATTAATGGTATTGAAATTTTTACACGAAAATATTAGCCAAAAAAAAAAGATTTAACGCAAATTACTGAGAGAATCAATTATGAACAAAAAGATTAGTGCAAACCGTCATTTTCTAAACAACGCAAAACCGAGAGCTTGAACAAAAGTAAAACCAGTGGGTTTTCTGACTTTTCTCCCAAACACGAGGCTTAAATGGATTTTATAAACGAAAACCGTGTGCTCATTGTAGTAGAGCAGTGACACTTGGCAATGATGAAACCCAAATGATGACTCACCTTCAAGTAAAACCATTGCCTGCAGCTCCTGGTTTTGCCCATTTTATGGGCTCCCTCCCACATTCATAGACTTGGTTATAAAAGCAACACTCATCTCTCACCATTTGCTTAACATTCATAAAAGCAAATCAAAAGAGCACTTTAAAAATTTCCATCAGGAGTGTTGTTGTTTTTGTTAGAACAGAAGAAGATCATCAACAACATGAGTTCATCAAGCAGAGCATGGATAGTGGCTGCAAGCGTTGGAGTTGTGGAGGCCTTGAAAGACCAATTAGGGATCTGCAGGTGGAATTACCCAATGAGATTGATGCAGCAGCAAGCCAAGACCCACCTCAGGGCTTATTCTCAAGCTCATACCAAACTCTCTTCCTCATCCTCTGCTTTGGTTTCGAGTAAACTCAGAGATGACAAAGCAAAGCAGTCTGAGGAGTCTCTCAGAAAAGTCATGTACCTCAGCTGCTGGGGTCCCAATTGAGTTGGTTCATCGGTCAGACCACTCTTTATGATTAATTGTAACTTGTAGATCTCTGATTCTATGTGATATATCAATGAATATGAGAGTTGAGTTGACATATATATTTTCATTGGATAGCCCTCTTCTTTCATAAACTTTAAAACTTCCAGAAAACTTTAAGTCGGAGATTTTAAATCTAGTCGGACATGGATTTCAAATACTGTTGGAAGGGTGAGATAAAATTTATCTAACCACGATAGATAGAACGCCTTCAACTTCGATAGAATAGAACCTCTGCCTCCAATTCTCATCGCAGCCTCTCATCGTTTTCTTCTTCTTCTTCTATTTTATGGTAGTTCTCCACCGATTTCTCCAATCTCCAATGTACATCGCCACTACTCTGCAACTCACTCCGATCGCCGTCCAATTTCTGCCCGCCGATGAACATGGATTCACCGCTCATCCGCATCTCTATCTATTTTTTTTTTAATTTTACTTTCATTATTTATTTTTAATTTTTGCTATTTGTATAATTTTAATTAATCTATTGCTATACCATTTGTCTGGTCTGAGAAATTGTTTCTCACTACCACGAACTGTGAAAAAAAATTGTTATAAATTTTGTTTTCTTTAAAAAAGATGTTAAAATGGAAAAATTATAAAAATAAAAATATTTGGGTATTATTTATAACAAAAAATTAAAGTTAATGTTTTACGAGAAATGAAATCGAAAACGGTGAGTATTACTTGTAACAAAAAATAGTTCGGATACTAAAATTCAGTTTGTTATCCAACATTTGGTCAAACACAAGATAAGATTAGGAGTAGCTATCCTAATCCATTCCATTACAATCTAATCTAATCATGTTAGCCAAGCCAATCCATTTTTGACCAAAATGCTGAACAACAGAACAACACGTACATAAGATGAGCAGAACAAGAAATCAGTTGAAATGATCATGGAACCAATTAATTAAACAGGAAAAGTTAGGGAAAGAGCTGAACAGTAGGAAATCATTGGAATGAGGGGTTTCGGGAAGTACATGATGGTCCTTGTTGGTGTTCGTTCTTCCCAATCCCCTCATACCCATAACTACCTACCACTCTTACTCCCTTTCCCTCTTCCTCCTCAATCTCTCAAGCAAAACAGGAACAAGAAGGACAATAAAATGGTCTGGTAATCAGTAACAAAGAAGTAGAAGGGAAAGGGAGTAAGCCTAGAAAATTGTTGGAATGTGAGGAATCGGTAAGAAATTTTATCTGCGCACTTTTATTTCTTATCCAACCCTTCCATTCCAACAACTTCCTAAACCTTTCTGCCTCTCCCACTCATCTTAGATTTCTTTCACCCATGGCTCGGGCCCGTTGCTTATATAAGGGAAAGGGAAAGGGAAAGGGAAAGGTAAAGGGAAATTGGAGTGGCAGTCAAAGCGAGCACTGTACTGGTACGTTCCAGAACTTGTCAAACACACATTACCTGTGCCTCACTCATACCATTTATACTTGCACTCTTTGCTCTCATTTTTTCATGAATTTCAGTAATATCTTGTTGCATATTACATCATTTTCTAATTGCTTCCAATATCTCAAATATTTAAATCTACTAATGAGTGTATATACTAAAATGAAACGTAGATAACTGAAGTAGAAACAATTGAAGTATACATATTATAGGTTAGTATCACAACTCGACCGCCAAAATTTGCTCAAGTAATCACGGACTTGAGCACAACAAAAATTCAAATGGCTTCCCCCAACCCGACCCATTTGGCGCCTATCTAGTGGTGATCCATCATTCCAGTTTTGAAATTAAAATGAGTTGGATCAAGAGCAAGACTTGTTGGGTTGGGTGTTTTAGGCACTAGCAGCAATCTCTGAAGAATCGCTCGGACTAATAATTTACTCCAGTTGCTGGGGACCCAATTGAGCTGGAAACATGATGATGATGTCTTGCAACCCTTCCATAGTTCTACTCTAATTGATAAATTAATGACGATTAGTAAGCATGTTATATTTTATAGCTGATCGAAATGGTGGTAGTAGTAGTAGTAGAATTGCTCTGTTTTTTCTTCTTCTTGTTTTTGGACAATGTAGTAGTGCTCTGATCTCTTGAGTAATATATAAGATCCCTTATTGGGTACTACAGTACGTGCACCATACTTATAGACTCGATCTGGATCTCAAAGGAAGATGAAGATCCATAGCATGGGGTGGGGAACAGAAAGTAACTTTACGCAAAAGCTGTTTGATTATAGCCTATCATGCATATGAATTTAACTTTGTTAACATTACATTACAGTGCCCCAAATGATCGAAATTGGTAGGGGCCAAAATCATCATTGTACGTACATGATTTCACTTCATTATTGACAAAGGTGACAAGATGCCTTTGTTTCTTCTAGTTATAGATAGCACAAGAGGGCCACATGGGAGCATCACTAATGGCACCACTAGCTAAGCTAACTGGCATCATGGGATTGAGATGGCTTCTTCATAATTATTATGAGTATGCATGCTCTCCATTCATTCTTTTTAAAGCAAAAGTAGAATGTCACAAAAGAATAAATCAAAAGGAATCATAACAAGATTTGAAAGGGAATATGTCGATATTTTGGTGAAACTAAACCTCTAATTCGTCCACAAATGACTTCGCTAGAGCCTAGCAAAGTAGCAAGGGTTGCTATTATATCAAGTGTCACATTTTTACATACATAACATGGGATTAATCTACTTATGTAACTCATTTTTCATGAATAATTACGTTAATTATTTTAACTAACAATCTGGTCGTTAATTGATCATATGATATAATGAGGCCATGAATTAAAATATAAAACTACAATATGACATTTGTAAAATCTCATCCCAAGAGATTTGCAGTGATCGAGAGCGTGCTGAAACAAATCCTTCGACTATATTATAACACGCAGTCTCATTTACATACTCAATAGATTTCTTACTCAGTTATGTTCAACTGTTTTTCGAATCTAAATCCAAATGTCACAAATAATTAGATAAGTTTCAATGTCTTCAATTAGTAGTTAGATTTATGATCAAAGTGTATGGATTACACAATTTTAGAACAATAGAATGGAATGCGGTAGAACTCAAGGCAAGAAAATGAAAATAACGCAAAACGAAGAGTAGTAAATGCAATATCTATCCGAGGCCCCCAAAAGTCTCAACAAAAACCAAAAAGAAAATACAGCCCAAAAGTTTTGAAAATGTCCTGCGCCCAAGTGCCAACCAACAATAGCGGAGTAACCACCGCCAGTTTCCGACAATCCAAAAAGTCCAGAGTGTGAAAGGTCACCATCGCCATTTGCAACGATAAAGAGCTTTCACGCACAAAACTAAACCCACTTCAAAACAAATTCAATCTTTCACACCCGCACTGCACTGCACAAATTCTCTCTTTTCAAATTTGTCTCTCTTCTAAATATCTCCCAGTTGCCGGAAGGCTTATTTCCGGTGAGCGTGTTGGGCAGAATGGCTGTGGAGGCTGAGAAATTTGGGTCCGAGGGGAAGCTTTGGAGTATATGCAAAATGCCATTTTGGCAGTCGAGAAATGCTCCTCCTCCTGTTCCTTCTTCTTCATCGTCTTCCTCGTCATCTTCGAATTTGTCTTCTATGCATAATGCGCACCAGCTGAGTCGGATTCACGAGTCTGTGGAGCGTCCGACGCTTTATTCTCCCAGTACGGTGTCGTATGTTGCCAAGTCTTTGCTTCCCGTTAGGAGAAGGCTCCGTCTTGATCCTCCTAATAAGCTCTTCTTTCCTTGTACGCCCCTTCTCTTCAATTATGTTTGGTTTTCAATATTTTTGCTGATCTGGGATTTGTTTTGCTGATAAAGTAAAGATTTTGATCTAACAGTAAGAAAGAACTTTTTGTTTCCTATTGGTTTGTGTAGTTTTATTGCATGATTGTCTGTTTTTTTTTAGGACTGGTTTCATTTCTAAATGCTTATCTGGGTCTTCAGTATGTTATTATAAGTACTATTGTTGAGTGTTCTTTGATTTGCTTAAGTTGCATGATTTATTCTTTTATGCTCATTTTTAATATTTTTATTGGTGTCTCTATTGCTGATTAGCATTTGTTATGATCTCAGGATCACAGTTCTACAGTACGATGTTGAGATCCTTTGGTCTTTTCTATGCATACGTTGCATGATTTGTTCATTTTCTATGAAAAATTTACTTGTTATTTTACTGTTCTGATAGATACGTGGTTCCATTTGTTGTTAATTTGATAGATTTCTAGTTTTTGGGTTCTCCAGTCCAGGTCTGCTTCATATTAATTCCTTGGAATTAAGTTTCCGTATATATTTCTTGTTGTTGTTTGAATGTTAGAGCGGTCCTGAATTGGTACGTCTTTGTTGAGTCCCTACAGCAGTTGAATCGTGATTGATTTGCTGCGAAGTTAGATCTAAAGCTTTCAGGTTCTATATATAACAGCATCACTTCCTATGATTTATATCTGCATCTGGGTTTCTTTCCATTATTAGTTCCACCCAGGATTTCTTATGAGAGGTTCACTCGGAAATATTTGCTAATTGTTAGAATGTGTAATGTTGGCTGATTTCATGGTAGATAAGTTTTTCTTCGCCGTCATGATTTCTGTTTCACACTTTCATCTGCAGATGAACCTGGAAAGCAGGTTAAGAGTGCTGTTGGGATTAAAAACACTTGCAAGTCTCTTGTAGCTTTCAAGGTATTGATTGTAATTGTATTTCAACGAATCATAACTAGTTGCACAACTTGACATTTGATCCAGCACTTTGAGTTGAGAATTGAATTGCATAGGAGGATAGTATCATAAGTGTTTAGACTGTCAATTTGATCTACTATGGTTATTACCCTACAGAATCGTTCCAAGTGCTTACATGTTGCCATGTTGGTTTTTTTAGTTCCAAACAACTGCACCAAAGAGTTGTTACATGCGTCCTCCAGGGGGTATACTTGCTCCTGGTGAAAGTCTTGTTGCAACTGGTAATACATCCCCCCGTCTCTCATTTTCAAGTTCTTTGGCATTGTCATTTACTATGAATATTGTGCTAGCTTGTTTAGATTTTAGGTTGTTTATTATCTGAAAATATAACTTGACTGACAGTATTCAAGTTTGTGGAACCTCCGGAGAATAATGAAAAACCAGTAGACCAGAAGAGCAGGGTCAAGTTCAAGATCATGAGCTTAAAAGTGAAAGGAGAAATGGACTATGTACCGGAACTGGTATGCTTGCAGGCATTTTGTCGAACACTTCCTATATGACATATGCTATACATTGTTTTTCTGCAATATGGTTTTTAATACTCTATATTAATGGAACTAATTTCCTAAGTTAGAGATAAGTTTTTTTTTTGGTAGTTACATGATTTTAAAATCTATACATTACCTCAATACAATATCAGCGAGATTGTAGGTAGAGTGAAATTCTGAATTGAGGTCATTTTCTCTGTTAGGTTTCCTAGATATAATGAGTCTGGCTCAGATTGCTGATTGTGTGGAAATTCTTGTAGTTCTCATGCTTGAAATCATATTTTGTCTATAGTATGCAGCAAGCCTGCACCACATTATTAATATGTGAAAGTATAGACAGAATTTGGAATTGGAACTTTCCTATAGTTACAGCATTGATCTTCTGCTTGTATAGCATGTTGTAACTTACTATCATTGGATTTATTTTGAAATGTGGTGTGTATATATTTTTTACACTTTTATGAAAACATAAAAATGAGTATGCTTCACAATTCTATAATGTTAAACATTATCTCTTACATGTACTTGTGCAGTTTGATGAGCAGAAGGACCAAGTTGTCGTTGAGCAGGTTTTGCGTGTTGTTTTCCTTGACCCAGAACGCCCTACCCTTGTGAGTTGGATGGAGATGTCTCCTATTCGTCATTTCCCTGCACTCTTTATACTTTTTGCTTTGTCTGAGTAATAAACTATGCCACTTTCAATTCGCTTTTTGTTAAGGCACTGGAAAAACTCAGGCGGCAACTGGCTGAAGCTGAGGCTGCTCTTGAGTCACGAAAGAAGCCTCCAGAAGAAGCAGGCCCCCGCATTGTGGGAGAAGGACTTGTCATAGATGAATGGGTGAGGCATTCTACATGTATTTTTGATTCTTCTGATAGAGAGTGATGGCATTGAACTTTTATAGATTTCTTCTTGTGCACATTCTTACTTGTGACACGTGCAATTTCCATTGTAGAAAGAGCGAAGGGAAAGATACCTAGCGCAGCAGCAGGTTGAAGGAGTTGTCGATTCAGTGTAGAGTTATGTTCCCTTTTGTTTATATCAATTCTTTCTCTAGTGTGGAAGTTTCTATATGTGATTTTTGTATTGGGTGTGCCCTCTTCTTTTCTGGGAAGAAAGTTGAGCATGTTTACTTACAGAGCAAGCATTCAAGAGGTAAATGGAAGCATGTTTTGTTGTGGATAGATGTATCTGTAGATAGCTTAAATGACAATATTAAGTTTTGTTCATTGCAAATCTGAATGAAGTTTCATAAATTTTGACAGTTTAAGAACTTCTGAAGGAACCTTACATTCTTAGTTCTGTCCTTGATGTTACAATTATTTGGTCCGTTTGGATTATGGGTAGGTCAGTAGGTGTGAACTATAACCCTGCTGCCATGCTGTCATAAATCATAATACACTTCAGGGATCATGACTAGAAAGAAACCTAATATAAAAAAATTTGTTTTGTAAACCACCTAAAACTATTATTTGATTTGATTCAGATTTGACAACTTGAAAGTGAGCAACAATGAGGCAGATGATTCACTGTAGGGATGGCCAGAAGTAGTTGCTGCCTCTTATTATGTATTGATTAATAATGGAATTGGATTGAGATCTGGGTATGTTCTTAGGTTATAGGCCACTGGCAATAGATTAATTTTAATCAAACTTAGTCTATGAATAGACCAGAGTACCAGACTAGTTCTTGGTAGTCTTTTTATTTATAACAAATTACTCATAAGGCCACTTTGGGTGGTCTTATTCTTCAAAAGGTCACAATAACTTTGTTTCCCAAATAAGGCCACTCAGTAGCTTTAACCCTTTGTATCTGACATTAATTTTTTTCAAAATTACGATTCATGCCACTGACGTTTTATTGTATTTGGACAGTAGCTTTATTGTCACTGGACAGTAGCTTTATTGTCGTTGGACAGTAGCTTTATTGTCGTTGGACAGTAGCTTTATTATTTTTGGACAGTAGCTGTAGTGTTCTTTGACAGTAGCTTTAGTGTGCTTTGACAGTAGCTTTATTGTCGTTGGACAGTAGATTTATTGTCGTTGGACAATAACTTTATTGTTTTTGGACAATAGTTGTAGTGTTCTTTGACATAAGTTTTAGTGTACTTTGACAGTAGTTTTATTGTCGTTGGACAGTAGCTTTATTGTCGTTGGACAGTAGCTTTATTGTCGTTGGACAGTAGTTTTATTGTTGTTTCCGTATGCAGTGGCATTTTTGTAAATAATAGCAAAAAAATGCGGTGGCATTTTTGTAAATATTGATGTGGTGGCATTTTTGTAAATATTTGTGGCCTTATTTGGAAAAAAAATGTTTAATGGCTTTTTAAAGCATAAGGCCACCCAAAATGGCCTTATGGATAATTGGCTCTTATTTAGTGAGAGGAGTATCTGGTTTAGCTTTTGGTTGCATGGATAAAGATTGAACTTAAAGATTCTGAGGAGTTGTTTACAGTTTCTTTCCCATTAAAAGATATTTAGATTTGCGATTGAAGATTCTGTGTGCGTTACCCCCTAATAAAAAAGATTTATTGGGACGAGATTTAGATTTGAGATTGAAGATTATGTGAGCATTATCCCCAAATAAAAAAGATTTATGATCTTTGTGGAGAATAAAGGGAAAGATCTGTAACCAAAAAAATAAAAATAAAGGGAAAGATCTCATCAATGAATTGGAATGTAAGGCAATAGATTGGTAGATGCATTCATGAAAATTAAGTACAAATTAATCCAGAACCCAATATTTCTGCTTTCATAATGTAGTTAACAAGTGGGTAGGCTCAATAGAAAAGTAATACTATCCACATTGTTTCACTCTTATGGAATCTGGAAGGATCTGAAGCTTATATTATTAGAATGTCACTGTACTTGGACTAGCATAAAACTTTAATTATTGATCTAAACCCACTTCGAATTAAGAAAAATCAATAATCTCAGTGGGTTCCCTGGCTTTCTTCATTTTTTTCTTTTAATAAGCCTTAGTGGGTAATATATCACCATCAGTGCCAAGTCTTTTTTTTTTTTTTTTTAATAAATTTGGCAAAAGGTCTAGAAGTGAGAACTTAAAAGAGTATTTTAAGCAATAATTCGCACTACAACTATAAATAATGGGAGACCAATTCACTTTTGTTTCATTTTAGGTCTAGTTCTAGTTCTGATAATGACCTGAAGCTATTGAACATTTGAACTAATGTATGAATCTCATTGGTTAGTTAATTAAGATATTCATTGTCCAAAAAATAAAATAAAAATTAAGATACTCATTAAAGCTGATTGGTGGACCTCATCACCAATGACACCAATGATAAGAATAAACACTATGGGTTCTGGGTCCAGATAAGTTCCTCATTCATTGTATATGATATGCATATCCAATCCTATCCAATGCAAAATGACAAAATTGCCCATATCTACGGAGGGTATGTCCACTGTCTTAGGGTGTGACGGGTGAGGTGGATATGACAACAATGCCCATGTGTGCAAACTGCAAAGAGAGATCTAAAGCGGATGTCCGCTGTACGGAAATGGGTGAAAATAATACATAAGGTATGGGCGATATGTCGGGATTTAACCGGTACAAATTCTTAGGTAGAGCGGTTTAGTCACCTAATAAATTTAATTGACTAAACATGTTTTAAGAGAAGGGGGTATGCCGGTATGCAGTGTATTTTTGGTGTTCGTATTACTAGCAACAACAACAAGGATAGTTCAACTGAAACATTGTGATCGGTGAGCTAGACGTGTGTCGAAATCAACTATGAACTAGAATATAAATTATATATATATAAGTTTTAATTTTGATGTTCAAAAATTAAAATGGACTAAATCAGTTTACTACCATATATTTTTGATTCAAAATCAATTTAGTCATTTATTTTTTAATTTCATTTTAATCACCATTTTATGCTCAATTTGATCAAATTGGTCCACAAATTTGAATTTTGTCCAAATTGAGTTTTAGTGTGTTGATGTGGCACACAACCTCCGTGTCAATTTAACTGTAAGTTCTACATAGAAGACTACAATTTCATTATACTCTTGACTTTACTTTTTTTTGTGTGGCTAATTACCCTTCATTTCGAGTAGAGTTCTTAAAAAAAAAAAACTCGTCCAGCACAAAGATAGCTCGTAGTCCACATATGATAAAAAGAGATCAAAGAAAAAATTAGTAAAATGTAGGTTTTAGCCCTCTATGTGGGTTCCATATGTAAAATAACGCATAGATAGTGTACCAAGTTAGTACATTGACGGTCGATTTGGACAGTTGAATCAGTTTGATTAAAATTGTAGAGTTAAAGAATAATTATGATGAAATTAATAGATAAAAGAGTAAATTGATTTTTAATTAAGAGTATAAAATAGTAAATTGAATTTAATCAAATTAAAATAATACATGTTTCAAAACGGTGATCATTGATATTTTTTTTTCGATGGGACGGTGATCATTGATTGAAAACTTTGTCTCTCATTGGTGTAGAGTTTGGACAAAAAAAAATGGAAATACTTAGAACGAAACTATTATTCAAGTCCCGGAGAAAGGGTATTCGAGTCAAGACGCCACAGAAGCACGTGAAGGCCATGCGTGGCCATGACCTCCCCAAAGGCATAAAGACTCTTACAAGAGCCACTATCCAACTCCACATCCGCCCACATGTCCCACTCTTCAGTATGGGATCAGACCCATCATATGGGAAAGACAAATTTGCCCCCAGAGTGAATGAAAACAAAAGAAACCTTGTTTTATGCAGAGGCATCATCAAAATAGGTGAGACCCGAGATGAATGAGACACCGCAACGTTGTTGGGCACGATGATGAGTCACAGATTTACGTTGTTGGGCATTCGGATAAGCACGCCACCTGCCCCCTCCTCCCTACGCTGCCTTCTACTTCTACTTTACTATAATTATTCCTACATATCTCTATTTATCGCGATAAATTCAACCTCTTCTAGAAAATTAAATGATACCCATCAATATACTTTTAAAAATTAACCTCTAATTTTCATAGATTATTCTTAAAATAAACAAAATTTAAAGACAATTTAAATTCATAATTTAAATCAACCCATTTCTATTTGTCGAATCATCCAATTATTAACTTTGACCTATTATATATTACTGACCAATATAAAATTTATCAGACTACTTTGAATGTTAAGAGTTTTTTTTTAATTATTAATAAGCACTAGCATATTATATATAATTACTTATAAGTGTTCACATATACAAAATACTTTGATGGTACGACATAAGATCTTAAAACAGTGACATCTGTTTTCTATGTACATTCACGTAGGGAAGTTTTCTAGTGATGACATCTTAAATGAGGACTACTTGAGAACTTTTCTAGTAGACATACTTTTTTATTACATTTTGACAAATCAACCGTTTAATATTTAGATATTTATGAGTAGATCACTTCTATAAATTTTCAATGAAATTTAAAATCATTAGGTCATCTATAATTGTGATTTATCACTTATGAATATGAATAGTTCAAAATTGACAGATTTGGTTCGTTTATTTATTTGGTCTAGTTTGGTACCTTAACGATTTCAAATTTTGTTGAAAATTTGTAGAAGTGATCTACTCATGAATATCTTAACATTGAACGGTTGATTTCTCGAGATGTGATCGAAAAATAGATATCACAACCATTAATAAAAAAGTCTTCAAATAATCATCATTTAAGAAGTTCTCACTAGAGAAGCTCCACATTCACGCATACACATAAGAGTTAGTATCTTGTTTGATGGCAACGTTGACGTGGCACATCATCGATTAAAAAGATAAAATTCCATGAGAAAAAAACATAAAAAATTATAAAGCTTATAATTATGTCTAACTTCAATTAGTACTAAATAATTACTAACATAAATATCATCAAACCATCAATCATGGAACAGTGAGTATAATATCATGACATGAGATGACATATCAAATTCTCGAGAAATTGAGGATAAGGTCAAATTTGGAGTTTTGGACAAGTAAATATTAAACCCATCAATCAATACCTCCAAAACCGAGAGAAAACGCCAAACGAAGGTGGGGCCACTCTACCCCACCACTCGCATTATTATATGGAAAACCACTTATCCTTTACCACTAGTCTTCTGGTCTGTTTCCAAACCCCTTCACACTTCCCATCCTCCTCCTCTATAAATATAACCCCTTGTTACTGGAACTAACACTCTCGCGCTCTCTTCCCGAACACCACCAAGCTTCGATCGATAACTAAACTTTTTAGTCTTCAAAAATATGAATTACGTGAGCCGGGTATGGATGGCGGCGAGCGTTCCGGCGGTGCAAGGCCCTTCGGACCAGGTGCACACATGGCAATCAGGCCTTAACCCCTTCCAGCTCAACCGGAGGCGATCCGGCGGGGACACGTCATCGGATCTCCCCCCTATGTCTGGGGGAGTCGGGTCTGGTTCCTCGGGATCAGGAGTTAGTAGAAAGTGCGAGGAGAGACGACAGCAGTCCGATGAGTCTCTCCAGCGAGTCATGTACTTGAACTGCTGGGGTCAGGGCTGAGGTTGCCGGAGATCGGAATTTTCCGGCGTGAAATGGTCGGAGATTAGATTTTAGTTTGAGTTTCGATGTTACCGTTGATCCGCAGGCAGGGAGGGTTGTGGCAAATGATGGGTAACTCGATTATTGAGTTGACGTGATGGGGATGGAATCATTATGTAAATTGTACAGCAATGAAAATAATATATGACTTTTACTTCCATCGTATTTTGCTTCCTATTTATAAATTAATGCAATGTAGCAAAATAACTCGATAATTGAGTTGACTCAATTCTTGTTTTTTGTTGAAACGGATAACAAAAGAAGATAAATTAACTAAATAGTCGGTTGAGACAATTGACAACCTATACATAAAACTTGCATCAACTAATTTCTCCATGTTATAATTTACATAACTTCGTTTTTGATTGAAATTACACAACAGATCACTCTCATCTGTAAGTATCATATTCTCCCGTTCTCAGTTCTCACTCTGCAGTTTCACCCGCCGTTTTCTGGGCAAGCTAATCTAGTCCTTGATGGGTGCATAAACATCAAAGCAAATCAAGTACTTATTAAGCCGTGATAAAGTTGTTTCTACATGTAATTTTATGCATTACACTTTTAATTCCTTCCCATATCTCATATGATTACATATAAATGTGTGGAAGTAAAGCACCAAACACTAGTTGGTCTGGTGTGATTTATATATTTGCAAACTCCAACAATTGAAGCATATATGTTGTATCACACGCAAAAGAGATGGCCAATATCGATCATATGAATTTCATTTCACATTCAATGATATTGTGACAAATTTTTATCATACGATATTATGCAACATGAATGTCATAAAAAAAAAACATGTTTATAGCTGATGCTATTTGCTATTTGTCATGTTTTTCGAGAAGCAAACTTTGTAATTGATGCTATTGCTAGTAGTTAGGTCATGATATGAACAATGTCGCTGCTTGGTCGCATTGTCTACCCCTATCTGTGTACTCAGCGTTCCATTTGGATCAGCTGAGCCTGAGAGGAGGTTATGTTAGAAATTTTTTCTTGTAATTTTACTTTGTTCATAAAAAAAAACATAAATATCATAAAAGTTTAATGTAATTATATTCTTTATCCTTTTCCTTTTCCCTTTCACTTTTTTTCTTCTTCTTTCTCTTAGGACAGAAAGGATTTCTTGCAATTATATCCTGTGGCGCTTGATAGTTAATCTAGTCTTGACCCACCATTTTTCACTCTTATTCTTAATTAACGAAGAAAAAAAAAACAAATCTGGGAGGGAATTAATATATATATATATATATATATGAATGTCGACAGCCGGTTATGTATAAAACGAAATTACATGTATACCGTGGCCTGCAAATGAGCAATCCAATGCAAATTAAATTACATTCTAAATTGCGGCCGTGGCAAGAAAATGTAGTAACGAGAATTAGCCGGCCTCTTGAATATCAAAGTTTTTTTTTAGGGAATCATAAACTTTATTAATAATAAAGAATTACAATCATTAACAGGGGCATCCTAAGAAGGAGCATTACAGACCACATAAGTGACCTAATCGATGAGTCTAAAACTCTAATCGATGATTCAAAACCTAGAACAATACATACACCGTGCATCACTGCAAACAACCAGCAGAAAAATTCCGGCAAATATTGCCATTGAGACCAATAAAACCAATCTAGCTCAAGGAGACCCCATGAAAAGAGAAAGTAAAACCACAATCTAAAACTGTATATCTGATCATGCTTATTCTTGAACAAAAATTTAAATTGACCTAAATCAAATAAACACAAAAATCTTGGGTTAAGTTTTGGCAGCGCCCTAAACATATTAGGGTTACCAACTTGGACCTCCAAGGCTGTTGTGCCACCAAAGCCAAGAACCCAAAAAACTCCCGGATCCCAAACCTTGAAACCTTGAAATTGACATCCTTGAGCGCAAGATTCGAAATAAGGTGAAATCACGACAAGCTAAATTAAGTACGTATTATAAATAGATTCCCTCTTAGTTATTCTATTCTAGGGCGCAATATATTTAACCCAAAGATTCAAATTAGAAACAGAGTTGTTTTGCATTTTCTAAGAAGAAGAATAACATGGCTAAGGCTAGCTTCATTCTTGTTATTTCTCTTCTTGTCATCATCATTTCCCTAGCTGAGAGTAAACTATTTGGCAGTAAGAATTTCTCATACACTGACATGTTTGATTTAGTTATATATTTTTAATTTCACATGTGGTCGTATAAATTATATGAATTAATGTTCTTTCCAAGCATTTTTTCTAATACGAGTGAATATGCTGCATATATTGCAGTTGGGTTTGGAGATGACAAATCAGCCACAGTTTGCAATTCCGTTTACGGTGCAGAGGCTGGTGATACTTGCACTAACGTCGTTCAAAAGTTCAAATTGAGTATCCAATTCTTCCTATCTATCAACCCTAATATCAATTGCGACAGCTTCTTTGTGGGTCAATGGCTTTGTACCGATGGGACTCCTGCAAAGTAGTGATCCAGTTGCAACAGTTTCATGTACTCCATTGATTGAGCACAAATAATTGTATGAATAAAGAGGATTAGCTAGCTTTACTTGTCCTCGACCTCGATGTATTGTTTCCTATTGGACGTTGTAAAATCTTTGATAATTTATTTCAATACCTTGTCATTGAAGCGTGTTTCTTTTCTGGCAATGGTAATAATGAATCCTGTTATTTGAAAACTTGTTGATGTTGTAGAGATAAGGGGGAAGAAACAAGAATATAGAATAAGTTACTTATTTGCATTCATCCAACGTAGCCGAAATTAAGCAAGTTCAATAGCCTTAATACTGTACGTTTAGAATTCATGCAAGACCTTAATTAGCTGGTATAACTTGCAATATCTAGAATTAAAGAGAAAACTCCCAAGAAAATTACCTCTTTGATTGCAGATGCACAATACACACAACCTGAATTAAGAACTAGCTAGTCTAACATTACCCAACCTCTGAGAAGGGTAGTAATTTACTTGAGAAATTCAAGAGGCACGATGTGGCGGCTTAATTACTAAGCATATATACCTAACCGGCCGTCTAATATATTCCCCATCAATCATGTGATGTTTCCTCGGGATTTTAACTATAATATGAGGTGAAGAAGTAAATTTAAAACTTTAACCAAAGCAAATATTGGATCCGCAAACAAAAAAATTGCAAGTATCATGTGGATTTCATTTCATTAATTTACAATAAGCGATCTCATCACAACATATTTATATGTAAATTTTGTGTGTGATAATTGTCTTAAGTAATGTACTTAATATCATTACAAATAATGCTAGTTCACATTTAAACCACATGATGTAGCAATGGATCGATAGAGAAATTCAGTATTGGTTTACAACATTTGATATTTTCAGCATTACTTAATGTTAATTGTTTAACTGTCAGTTTATTACATCAATTCTCACGTGATGTGATTTAAATATGATAGGCATAATATAATTATTTTGTGTGGTGAGCTTGGCAGACCGGCAGAGAGGATTGCAATCACACGTACAATGGCGCTTGATGCTTAATCCAATTTTCTTCCTCCACCAACTTTAGCAATTATTCTTAATTAATGAAGCTTTAGAAAGAAAAAAAAAAATCAGGGGCAAATGCGCAAATATAAGCAGCTATGAATGATTGAATGACAGCCGGTTAAATTAATCATTATCCACGAAATTATACCGTGGCCTGCAAATGAGCAAATCCAATGCACCTTGTAAATTCCATGGCAAGAAAATTACAAGGTAATTACACATTTTCTTGCCATGATATGCATGTTTTACTACATTTTCTTGCAAGATTGTGGAATCAGCCGGCTTCTTGATCGAACAAAAGGAATCATAGTTAAACAATGCGATCCTAGCTAGCTATTTAAACTTCTATAAATAGCTAGTTATTCTCTTCCAAGGCGCAATTAAGTAAAATAACCCAAAGACTCTTCAACAGAGTTTCTTAGTTTGCTTTTCAGTTTTCACTTGGAGAAAGGAAAAGAATAACATGGCTAAGGCTAGCTTGATTCTAGTTGTTTCTCTTCTTGTCATCATTTCCCTAACTGAGAGTAAATTACTCGGCAGTAAGAGTTTTTCATACACTTACATACTTAGTTCTGTTTGATTTAGTTATATATATTTGTTTCCATTGGTCCATTTAACTAATACATAAAAATCTATCTGTTGCATGCAGTTGGGTTTGGAGATGACAATTCAGCCACAGTTTGCAATTCTGTTTATGGTGCAGAGGCTGGCGATACTTGCAGTAGCGTCGTTCAGAAGTTCAAGTTGAGTCTCCAATTCTTCCTTTCCATCAACCCTAATATCAATTGCGATAGCTTCTTCGTGGGTCAATGGCTCTGTACCGATGGGACTCCAGCAAAGTAGTGATCCGGCCAGTTGCAACAGTTTCATGTACTCAATTGATTGAGGACAAATAATTGTATGAATGAAGAGGATGAACAAGATTTAATGGCCTCTATCTCAAAGCATTGTTTTTGATTAATTGTTGTCATCTCTTTTCCTTTTTTTTGTTTTTGTTTTTGGAATAAAGAAGTTCGTTATTAGTCACCGCCACCGGTGTGCAGTGCAATGCACCATCCAAGACTGCAGCAACAGTTTCCTCGATCTATATACATATCCGATTAACCATCATTGAATCACACCCTTTTCAGCCTTAGAAATTAAGAAGCTAGTGTTGATGAATTGAGAAAAAAAAAAACATGGTGATCGAGGTGAAACAGATCGACCACTCAACTATGAATAAGTTAAGGCGGGTACGTGGAGTTATTTTATATGAATTAATTGTACATAGATCTTAAACTTGTAGATGCATGTTGTAGCGAGAGATAAAGAGGAAGAAACAAGAATTGGAGATAACTTAGTCTGCATTTCATAAACGTAGCCGAAAGCTAGCTAATGATTAAGTTATTACGCAATGTTACAGGAAAATTAATAGTAATATATCAGATTCAAGTCATATGCTTAGGCTAATACAACCATGAGTTATCATGCAATATAGTAGGAATTACACTTTTGAAAATGAATATTTGGCAATTTTTTATACAATTAAAAATATTCAGAAGGATTTCTCAATTTCGGATATTTGAAGAATCAAAATCAAGATAGAAAAAATAACAAAAATGAAGGCAGACACGGAGATGTAGACGGCGTGCTAGAGATCACTTGCGAATAGTTATCACTTATCACACATTACCAAGATACTAAATCTAGTGAAAGTGATCAAATATGTATACAAACTATCAAACACTAGAGATCACTTATCACGCATTACCAAGATACTAAATCTAGTGAAAGTGATCAAATATATATACAAACTATCAAACACGTACTCTAAAGATCAAATTACACATTTCTTTCAATCTTTAAAGAAAATTGAAGTTCATTAAACGAAAACGGTACTGTTTTATAAATTACCATGTAAATTACAAACTAAATTACCGTGTAAATTGCCGTGTAAATTGCCGTGCAAATTGCGAAATAAATTATCTAACTATTTTGTAAAACGGCACTGAACATGTTAAAAAAATGTTATTCAGTACCATTCTATAAAATCATTTGAAGTTTTATTGGTAACATTTTTTTTAAATTAAACAATAAAAATAACCTTTCAAGGTCTTAAGGAGCGTGCAAATTGCTTTACAAGTTTTTTTACCAAAAATTAAAATCCAACATTACGTAGGTATTCATAACCAAATAAGATCAAATCAAGAACAAAGTGATGTATTGTGAGCTATAGGCTATATATAGCTCGATCAGATTTCAAAGTCCCACGAATGCACGAACAAATGCATCCGATAAGTGATTGGACCAGTAGCCACTTCAATCACAATCTCTCTCTAGTTGGCACGAATAGTCAGCATCAATCTGCCAACCCCAGCTTCTTGAGTCACCCTTCTCCAATAGGATCAGACTGACGAAAGCAAACTTCTTGCATCTTCGCTGAAGATCAGATCTTCGGTGACCCTCCTCCAGTTGGAGGACACACTGACAACAATACTCTCATCAATTGGATCACATGCCAGATCCAGTATTGGCCAAATGCACAGTGGCTGCTTCTTGACAGTGAAGCTTAAGCTTGATGGTGCCAAGTCCAATATATTTAGTGTGATTTCATTTTTCTTCGCCCAAAATAGGTTGAGAGAAGCCAAATTATCGCAATAAGCAACACAAATATCGAACTTCTCCATCTCAAGAAAAGGGAAGACGAGACTAGTTTTCACAAAAAGAAAACTAGCCTAAAAAGGAATTTAAAGTTAGTTAGTTGCTTCCAATATCTTAATTAAATGAGTTGTTAGTAAACATTATATTTATAAATAAAGTGAAGCTTAATGGCCGTGAACTTTTGATCTTTTCTAGCTAGTGGTGCTATAGGATGAAAATGTTAAAGTAATAAGATAGTGGATCATTTTTACAAGTAAATATAGAGATATACGTACAATGGAAGCATATATGCTAATATGCATGTTATAGACTAGTATCCCACGAAAATATGCAGAAATAGCCAATATCATGGGAATGAGATCCTCTCCTCACCGAGAGGATCTCTTATTTCCCCACCAAGCAATCTTAGCCCTTCATTTCGAAATGGAGGGTCCAGATTTCTTGCACTTTTCCCAAACCTTATACCCCACCTCAAAAGTGTAAACAATCTTGGCCCTCCATTTCGAAATGGAGGGCTGAGATTGCTTGGTGAGGCAAAATCCTCTCCTCTTGGTGAGGAGAGATCCGAGTCCAATATCATGTGAATTTCATTTGACTTGCAAGGATCTTGTCACAATTAACTTATTATCATAAAATATGCAATAGGATCGAATTTCATAACAGTTTTGTGTAATTGTATTATTTTTGTTCTTCTTTTAATTTTTTGGTGAACCTCTCTTGATGATAAATTTATTTTCTTCACCCCAATTAATTCAAAGAAGAATAAGAAAATCCGGCATGTAGGACATGTATAATTGTATATTGTGTAGGCAGCTATGAATAATGACAGCCGGTTAAATTAGTTTATATGCATAGACGAAATTACACAATGGCCTGCAATGAGTAGTACAATGCAGATTAATTAATTAAATTAACTAGCTAGCTTCTACATCCCCATGGCAAGAAATGTACGTAGTAAACTAGTAACACATGCATGGCCAATCAGCCGTCATCTGGAATACCAAAGGAATCAAAGTTAAACCAGCCGATCCTAATTTATTTTCTATAAGCTAGTAGACCTTTTGTTAAGGGACAGTTAAGTAGAATCCCAAAGATTCAAAGAAACAGAGTCTTTTGCATTTTACTTGGAGAATGAATAAGAATAACATGGCTAAGCAGGCAAATTAAAATTAATTTAATTCACTGGAAATTAACTCATGGCCTGCAACATTGAGCAAATCAATGCAAAATCAATCCCCTAAATCTCATGGCAATCCAATGTAGTAAAACAAGCCGGCCTCTTATTGAACGAAAGGAATCATAGTTTACAATGTCCCTATTTATTTTTGTTCTATAAATATATATAACTCAACCCAATTAAAGGCCAGAGACCCAAAGAATCACATAGAGTTTTTGCTTAGAAATTAGAACAAGCTACAAGTTAACATGGCTAAGACTAGCTTGATTCTACTTCTAGTTGTCTCTCTTCTTGTCATGATTTCAGTAGCTCACAGTAAAAAATTTGCCGGTATGAACTTTTCATTTTCATCCTAAATACACATTAGTACCTAAATTATGGTTAACCTTATTGTATCGTTGTAGTCTTTTATGTACATGTATTTTATTCAACTATGTATATGTAAAACATCATGCATGTTCTGTCTGATTTAACTAATACTAATAAAACTACATGCAGTTGGATTCGGAGGGAAGAATTCTGCTGTGGTTTGCAATTTCGTTTATGGTGCAGAGGAAGGTGATACTTGTAGTAGCGTGGCTCAAACTTTCAAACTGAGTCTCAACTTCTTCCTTTCCATCAACCCTAATATCAACTGCAACAGCTTCTTTGTGGGTCAATGGCTTTGTACTGATGGAACTCCTGTATAAGTTACTACGTACATTTTTCATGTGCGTACGCTAATTAAGTTGAGGACAAATAATTGTATGAATAAAGAGGATGAGCTTTGATCACCACTCCACTCAACGCATTGTTTTCCCTTGGTTGTTTTATTACTTCTGTTTAATAAATGGTAATTTCTTTCAATCGCCATTGTTAGTGTTCAATGCAATGCTCTCTAGTCTTTACAACTGTTGCAGCCACTTGTTCCTTAACTCCTCTATAACACAGCAAATTAATGTTCATCATATCCTTGGTTTTAAAGTTTCTTGTTGTACTCGTTTAATAGAAAATTTATCTTAATTCAATTTCATTGCATATGTTGCTTCCTTTGTGATGGGATCGATAATGTTTTTCTGGTTAAAAATATAACCGGGCAAATATGGAATGGATGATATGTCTTATAAGAAAATAATTTTTTCTTGAAATATTAAGTAACGCATCTCGATCTGCAGTTTATTGAAGTGTGTTTCTTTTCTGGCAATGGTAATAATGAATCCTGTTATTTAAAAACTTGTTGATGTTGTAGAGATAGGGGGGAAGAAACAAGAATATATAATAGGTTACTGTACTTATTTGCATTCATCCAACGTAGCCGAAATTAAGCAAGTTCAATAGCCTTAATACTGTACGTTTAGAATTCGTGCAAGACCTTAATTAGCTGGTATAACTTGCAATATCTAGAATTAAAGAGAAAACTCCCAAGAAAATTACCTCTTTGATTGCAGATGCACAAGACACACAACCTGAATTAAGTACTAGCTAGTCTAACATTACCCAACCAATGAGAAGGTTAGTAATTTACTTGAGAAATTCAAGAGGCACGATGTGGCGGCTTAATTATTAAGCATATATACCTAACCGTCTAATATATTCCCCATCAATCATGTGATGTTTCCTCGGGATTTTAACTATAATATGAGGTGAAGAAGTAAATTTAAACCTTTAACCAAAGCAAATATTGGATCCGCAAACAAAAAATTGCAAGTATCATGTGGATTTCATTTCATTAATTTACAATAATCGATCTCATCACAACATATTTATATGTAAATTTTGTCGGTGATAATTGTCATAATTAATGTACTTAATATTATTATAAATAATGCTAGTTCACATTTAAACCACATAATATAGCAATGGATCGATAGAGAAATTCAGTATTGATCTACAACATTTGATATTTTCAACATTAATTACTTAATATTAATTGTTTAACTGTCAGTTTGTTACATTAATTGTCACGTGATGTAATTTAAATATGATACGCATAATATAATTATTTTTTGTGGTGAGCTTGGCAGACCGGCAGAGAGGATTGCAATCACACAATGGCGCTTGATGCTTAATCCAATTTTCTTCCTCCACCAACTTTAGCAATTATTCTTAATTAATGAAGCTTTAGAAAGAAAAAAAAAAAATCAGGGGCAAATGCGCAAATATAAGCAGCTATGAATGATTGAATGACAGCCGGTTAAATTAATCATTATCCACTAAATTATACCGTGGCCTGCAAATGAGCAAATCCAATGCACCTTGTAAATTCCATGGCAAGAAAATTACAAGGTAATTACACATTTTCTTGCCATGGCATGCATGTTTTACTACATTTTCTTGCAAGATTGTGGAATCAGCCGGCTTCTTGATCGAACAAAAGGAATCATAGTTAAACAATGCGATCCTAGCTATTTAAACTTCTATAAATAGCTAGTTATTCTCTTCCAAGGCGCAATTATATAAGTAAAATAACCCAAAGACTCTTCAACAGAGTTTCTTAATTTTCTTTTCAGTTTTCACTTGGCGAAAGGAAAAGAATAACATGGCTAAGGCTAGCTTGATTCTAGTTGTTTCTCTTCTTGTCATCATTTCCCTAACTGAGAGTAAACTACTCGGCAGTAAGAGTTTTTCATACACTGACATACTTAGTTCTGTTTGATTTAGTTATATATATTTGTTTCCATTGGTCCATTTAACTAATACATAAAAATCTATCTGTTGCATGCAGTTGGGTTTGGAGATGACAATTCAGCCACAGTTTGCAATTCTGTTTATGGTGCAGAGGCTGGCGATACTTGCAGTAGCGTCGTTCAGAAGTTCAAGTTGAGTCTCCAATTCTTCCTTTCCATCAACCCTAACATCAATTGCGATAGCTTCTTCGTGGGTCAATGGCTTTGTACCGATGGGACTCCAGCAAAGTGGTGATCCAGTTGCAACAGTTTCATGCATGTACTCAATTGATTGAGGACAAATAATTGTATGAATGAAGAGGATGAACAAGATTTAATGGCCTCTCAAAGCATTGTTTTTTATTAATTAATTGTTTTGTTTTTTGTTTTTGAATAAAGAATTAAGTTCGTTATTAATCACCGACTCGCCGCCACCGGTGTGCAGTGCAATGCACCATCCAAGACTGCAGCAACAGTTTCCTCGATCTATATACATATCCGATTAACCATCATTGAATCACACCCTTTTCAGCCTTAGAAATTAAGAAGCTAGTGTTGATGAATTGAGAAAAAAAAAACATGGTGATCGAGGTGAAACAGATCGACCACTCAACTATGAATAAGTTAAGGCGGGTACGTGGAGTTATTTTATATGAATTAATTGTACATAGATCTTAAACTTGTAGATGCATGTTGTAGCGAGAGATAGAGAGGAAGAAACAAGAATTGGAGATAACCATTTCATAAACGTAGCCGAACGCTAGCTAATGATTAAGTTATTACGCAATGTTACAGGAAAATTAATAGTAATCAGATTCAAGTCATAAGCTTAGGCTAATACAACCATGAGTTATTATGCAATATAGTGGGAATTACAGTTTTGAAAATGAAGATTTGGCAATTGATTTTTTTTTATACAATTAAAAATATTCAGAAGGATTTCTCAATTTCGGATCAAGATTTGAAGAAACAAAATCAAGATAGAAAAAATAACAAAAATGAAGGCAAACACGGAGATGTAGACGGCGTGCATGCTAGAGATCACTTGCGAATAGTTATCACTTATCACACATTACCAAGATACTAAATTTAGTGAAAGTGATCAAATATATATACAAACTATAAACACTTGCTCTAAAGATCAAATTACACATTTTTTTCAATCTTTAAAGAAAATTGAAGTTCATTAAACGAAAACGGTACTGTTTCATAAATTACCATGTAAATTATGAAATAAATTATCATGTAAATTGCCGTGCAAATTGCGAAATAAATTATCTAATTGTTTTGTAAAACGGCACTGAACATGTCAAAAAAATGTTATTCAGTACCGTTCTATAAAATCATTTGAACATGTCAAATTATCTTAATTTGGGAAAT
Organism: Rubus idaeus; assembly: GCA_030142095.1. Taxonomy (NCBI): domain Eukaryota; kingdom Viridiplantae; phylum Streptophyta; class Magnoliopsida; order Rosales; family Rosaceae; genus Rubus; species Rubus idaeus. Next base: position 37,962,387 of record CM057970.1, read on the forward strand.
AAATTTGCTATTCATGTTGTAGCAAATGTTGAAGAAGGTGTTGTGGTTAGAAACAGAAACAATACCAATTAAGGAGCTTATTGTTGCTAGTCCCATATCACCGGTTCTTGATTTGGGAAATCAACTTGCTATTCTAGACACTGTATCTAATGTTGCAGAAGGTGTTGTGGTTCCAATGGTTGAGGAGCATATTGAGGGCTCCTCTCTCTTTGGAAATAGAGACAATTGCAAGGAGCTCACTATGAGTTCCAGTGATCCTGGAGGCTTGATTGTGGCTACTGACGTTGTCCAGGCCATCCCCATGCAGTTTGGCAACAAGCTCTCATGTAGAAAAAACTAAATTTTGTTGGGGTGATATAGAAAATAATAATCCTTTAGGGACCCATTCGGTTATCAATTCTACTGATATCAATTTTGCTAATTCTTGGTATGATGAGGGTGATGCTCATTTAGATTATGAGATTCTTCAGACTAAGAGTTCGAACGCCTACTGTGCGCTTCAACCTCTGATTTATTTGGCTTCAGCTTTTTGAATTAGTTTGGTTTTGCTTGTTTCTTTTCTCTATGTGGGTTTTGGTTTCTTGTCCTCCCACATAGTTTGTACTATTTTTCTTTTAATAAATTTTTTTCCTTGCTAATTAAAAAAAAATCATTTGAAGTTTTATTGATAACATATTTTTTTAAACAATAAAAATAACCTTTCAAGGTCTTAAGGAGCGTGTAAATTGCTTTACAAGTTTTTTTACTAAAAATTAAAATCCAACATTACGTAGGTATTCATAACAAAATAAGATCAAATCAAGAACAGAGTGATGTATTGTGAGCTATAGGCTATAGCCCGATCAGATTTCAAAGTCCCACGAACGAGCGAACAAATGCATCTGATAAGTGATTGGACCAGTAGCCACTTCAATCACAATCTCTCTCCAATTGGCACGAATAGTCAACATCAATCTGCCAACCCCAGCTTCTTGAGTCACCCTCCTCCAATAGTATCAGACTGACGAAAGCAAACTTCTAGCATCTTCGCTGAAGAGCAGATCTTCGGTGACCCTCCTCCAGTTGGAGGACACACTGACAACAATACTCTCATCAATTGGATCACATGCGAGATCCAGTATTGACCAAATGCGCAGCGGCTACTTCTTGACAGTGAAACTTAAGCTTAACGGTGCCAGGTCCAACACATTCAGTGAGATTTCATTCTTCTTCGCCCGAAAGGTTAAGAGAAGCCAAATTATCGCAATAAGCAGCACAAATATCGAACTTCTCCATCTCAAGAAAAGGGAAGACGAGACTAGTTTTCACAAAAAGAGAAAACTAGCCAAAAAAGGAATTTCAAGTTAGTTAGTTGCTTCCAATATCTTAATTAAATGAGTTGTTAGTAAACATTATATTTATAAATAAAGTGAAGCTTAATGGCCGTGAACTTTTGATGTTTTCTAGCTAGTGGTGCTATAGGATGAAAATGTTAAAGTAATAAGATATATAGTGGATCATTTTTACAAGTAATATAGAGATATACGTACAATGGAAGCATATATGCATGTTATAGACTAGTATCCCACGAAAATCTGCAGAAATAGCCAATATCATGTGAATTTCATTTGACTTGCAAGGATCTTGTGACAATTAACTTATTATCATAAAATATGCAATAGGATCGAATTTCATAACAGTTTTGTGCAATTGTATTATTTTTGTTCTTCTTTTAATTTTTTGGTGAACCACTCTTGATGATAATTTTATTTTCTTCACCCCCAATTAATTCAAAGAAGAATAAGAAAATCCGGCATGCAGGACACGTATATTGTGTAGGCAGCTATGAATAATGACAGCCGGTTAAATTAGTTTATATGCATAAACGAAATTACACAATGGCCTGCAATGAGTAGTACAATGCAGATTAATTAATTAAATTACCTAGCTAGCTTCTAAATCCCCATGGCAAGAAATGTACGTAGTAACACATGCATGGCCAATCAGCCGTCTTATGGAATACCAAAGGAATCAAAGTTAAACCAGCCGATCCTAATTTATTTTCTATAAGCTAGTAGACCTTTTGTTAAGGGACAGTTAAGTAGAATCCCAAAGATTCAAAGAAACAGAGTCTTTTGCTTTTTACTTGGAGAATGAATAAGAATAACATGGCTAAGCAGGCAAATTAAAATTAATTTAATTCACTGGAAATTAACTCATGGCCTGCAACATTGAGCAAACCAATGCAAAATCAATCCCCTAAATCTCATGGCAATCCAATGTAGTAAAACAAGCCGGCCTCTTATTGAACGAAAGGAATCATAGTTTACAATGTCCCTATTTATTTTTGTTCTATAAATATATATAACTCAACCCAATTAAAGGCCAGAGACCCAAAGAATCACATAGAGTTTTTGCTTAGAAATTAGAACAAGCTACAAGTTAACATGGCCAAGACTAGCTTGATTCTACTTCTAGTTGTCTCTCTTCTTGTCATGATTTCAGTAGCTCACAGTAAAAAATTTGCCGGTATGAACTTTTCATTTTCATCATAAATACACATTAGTACCTAAATTATGGTTAACCTTATTGTATCGTTGTAGTCTTTTATGTACATGTATTTTATTCAACTATGTATATGTAAAACATCATGCATGTTCTGTCTGATTTAACTAATACTAATAAAACTACATGCAGTTGGATTCGGAGGGAAGAATTCTGCTGTGGTTTGCAATTTCGTTTATGGTGCAGAGGAAGGTGATACTTGTAGTAGCGTGGCTCAAAATTTCAAACTGAGTCTCAACTTCTTCCTTTCCATCAACCCTAATATCAACTGCAACAGCTTCTTTGTGGGTCAATGGCTTTGTACTGATGGAACTCCTATATAAGTTACTATGTACATTTTTCATGTGCGTACGCTAATTAAGTTGAGGACAAATAATTGTATGAATAAAGAGGATGAGCTTTGATCACCTCTCAACTCAACGCATTGTTTTCCCTTGCTTGTTTTATTACTTCTGTTTAATAAATGGTAATTTCTTTCAATCGCCATTGTTAGTGTTCAATGCAATGCTCTCTAGTCTTTACAACTGTTGCAGCCACTTGTTCCTTAACTCCTCTATAACACAGCAAATTAATGTTCATCATATCCTTGGTTTTAAAGTTTCTTGTTGTACTCGTTTAATAGAAAATTTATCTTAATTCAATTTCAATGCATATGTTGCTTCCTTTGTGATGGGATCGATAGTGTTTTTCTGGTTAAAAATATAACCGGGCAAATATGGAATGGATGATATGTCTTATAAGAAAATAAAATTTTCTTGAAATATTAAGTAACGCATCTCGATTTGCAGTTTAAATCCATTTGACTTCTTCATTATTCACTCCTTTCTTCCTTTTGGAAGATTACATTGTTAATGCCGCTCCCACTATGGAATCTCTTACCTATATATATATAAGGAAAATTTGTCTTTAAAGACAAAGTTATAAGTTATAATTTACGAGTTTGGAACATATAAAAAACATCCATTTCTTTATTAGATTGAAGATTTATGTTAGTTACTTCCAATATCTTGATCACATCTTCTTCTTTTTTTTAAATTTAGGTCCTTTTTTTTTTAAGTTCATGCTAATATGGAAAAGCAGAGTCAATTTTGGCATATATATGGCTTGGTATCACATACAAATTGAACATAACCAGGATTCATGATAATTTTTCAACGTTTCTGTCACATCTTTAGTCATGCGACTTAATGGTCATAAACATTTCATGCAATCCCCTACCAAATTAAAAGAAATGATTTTTTTTTTTTACAAAATCAATAATAACTATGCAGTCATTGACAATGTAATAGGGTTAAACATTATATAGCCTCCTCTCCCGGATTCATTTGTTTCTTCTCTGTTTCTACCACGCACTCTGCCAGCTTAGTCATCTCGATCATAATCAATCTTCAAGAATGTAACAATATTATATCATTAATTTTCTTTACTACCTCTCCATAATTTCTTTCCAAAACTGTTTCGAAATGCCATTAATTATTTGTATATATCCTTCACAATAAATGTATGTAGCAATTACGTTTTGAATCTAATAAACCGTACACACAGCTCTTGTATTTATAGAGCTGGTAACCATCTCACTAAACAGAGCAAGAAAGAAACAGCGGAAAACAGAGCAAGAAAGAATCAGAAGATAGAGATGGAGGGTTCCTCCAGCCCAGTGAGGGTTGTTGAGCAATGTCACATTTCTCCACCACCAGGCTCAGTCCGTCCCACCTCTCTCCCTCTCACTTTTTTCGACATTGTATTCCTCTTCCCCCCTCCCAACGAAAGCGTCTTCTCCTTCGAATTTCCTCACCCTCTTCACCATTTCACCCGAACCATCCTCCCCAAACTCAAACACTCCCTCTCCCTCACTCTCCAACACTTCTTTCCCTTAGCCTCCGATCTCATCTTCCCTCCACCACCTTCCAAGCCCTTTCTACACTACGCCACTGGCGCCTCACTCACTTTGACCATAGCCGAGTCCTCAGGCAACTTTAACCACCTCACGACCCGCCGTGTAGAAGATGTTGCAGAATCCCACCTCCTCATTCCTCCGCTGCCGCCTGCGCTCGTGTCAGAGGACGGCACACGTGTGGTACCTCTCCTGGCCTTGCAGATCACTGTGTTCCCGAACTCTGGGATTTGCATTGGAACCAACTGTCATCATGTGTTGGCTGATGAGAGTTCCTTTCATCATTTCATGAAGTTCTGGGCCTCCGTTTGTAGATCAGGAACCGACATTGAAATTGAGTCTCTGCCATCCCATAACAGGGGTTTGGTCAAAGACCCATCTGACCTTGAGAACAAGTTCTTAGAGGATTGGAGAAGTTGGACCCCAATCCAATGCGAGCTGTTGGGGACCCAATTACTCATTGGAAAAGTTCGAACCACATTTGTGCTGAGCAGAGCCCAAATTGATAGACTGAAACTCTGGGTCTCCAACTTGTTCATCAAACTTCAAGATTCTAAGCCAGCACATATATCATCTTTTGTGGTCATATGCGCTTTTACATGGGTTTCTATGGTCAAAACAGAGGAGATTACTGATGATGAAATGCAATGCTGCTTCAACTACGCAGCAGATTGCCGAGACCGCCTCGGATATTCTTTACCAAGTTCTTACTTTGGGAACTGTTTGTCCCTTCGTTCATCGCAAACGAAGAAGAGTGATCTTGTTGGGGAAAATGGGATTGTTGCGGCTGTAAATGCCATTGGAAACAATGTGAAGGATTTAGAGAATGGAGTTTTGAGAGGGGCAGAGGATTGGACTTCAGGTTGGCTCAAGGGTACTACTAGTACTAATATTTGTACTAAACATTTTACCACCCTTGCTGGGTCGCCGAGATTCGATTTTTACAATGACCTTGATTTTGGTTGGGGGAGACCCAAAAAGAGTGAGGTGATTAACGTTGATTTTGGCAGATGTGTTTACGTGGGTAATAGTAGAGATGATGAAGGAGGGATTGAGATTGTGTTGGCGCTTAAAAGGGAACAAATGGATTCCTTCAGTTCCATCTTCAAACAAGCTTTGAAATCTGCTGAAGTGGATTTGTAAAGCGCAAAGGAGTATGATGGATTGTTTGTGATGATATTTTTTTATATTATCAGATAAGTGAGGATCTGAATCCAATTAGGGAGCTTACAGTTCTTATTCAAACCTTATTATTACCCCCAAACCCTCTTACTCTTCTAGTGGAATTTGCAGTTGAAGTTTGGACCACACCAATATCTCAAAACATGGTAAATACTAATTAAGAAGGCAAGAAGTCAATTACTATGGAAAATAAGGTATAACCTAATTACTAGCTTTAATAGTAAACACAATATTTTTCATTTTCCCCTTAAGCCTCAAAATAGATCTACCAGTACAATAATAAACCCCAGTAAAATACAATCTAATCTTCTATGACCTGTTGCCACCGAAGGAGAAAACTTAGCCAGCAAAATATCCAGCACTAAGATCCAAAAGCAATTTACTTTGCAATAGGTCCGACCAAAATAATGCACACCAACATAATTAGATAAAAATGTTGATAAACTAACTTTTGACTAGCCTTTACCAATGTGATCTCTTGTTTTTGCACATTCACTATTTTGATGGATTTCAAATGACATTTCATTTTTAAAAATATATTCTTTTAATTGCCTTCAATATCTCATGTATTTTAATTGTGTAAATAAAGTGAACAAAACGATCATAATAATTTGATATTTTGAGATTGACTAATGACTACCATATGAAAGAGAAAGTTGATGTATATATTGACAACTATCACGCAACAATTAATATCATGCTAAAATGAGCGTCAATTGTCAAACAATATAAATGTCATGAAAGATCTCATGCAAATTCATTTTGTGGATTACAGACATCGTACTAATTTTTCTTACTAATGAGAATTTTTTTGTGTGCAAACAATGAGATCTTTACCGTACTGACTTATCCTAATGACCCAAGGAAAGAGTCGTCTTTGAAACCAAACCATCCAATTTTAACTTTTGCTTTATGAATTCTAATAATTCCTTGCACTCTTCGATCGCTCTTGCATCCACGCCATTCCTCACTAACGGTGGGAAGAACAACCAAATGGCGCTGACCACCACGAAGCCTAGTGTTAGGGGGACTGACACGGCCCAATGCCACTGCCACTTTGGAGTCAAAACCTTCTTCACACCAACCTCCACAACCAAGCACACCCCATGAAGGATGAAGAACAAGGTGACCTCCCACGTGGGAGTCGAGCGTGTCATGTAGAAAAATATGATCTCGTGCATTAGACCCGACACTAAAAAAGCGGCCAACACCGCCGGCAGCGGGGCCCACTCGGTCCCGATAAAGACCTCCGTGGCTGACCGTACGGGTTTGTATATGGTGTGGCGCAGTATGTTTGTTATCATGAGGTTCCACCTCCTGCCCCAGAAATTTTGCAGGGATGTCGAAAGGTACGGCTCATCAGACGGTGATTCGAGCTGGATGCCAATAGTGGTACGCATTATAACATTGCAGGAGCCGACGATTATGTCCACAAATAAGTACAACATGCAGCAATACTGACCTAACAAAATCTTGGGGTGCAAGTAAATTTTGTAGTCGGTCAGAGCAACCAAAATTGCAAAAAGCACGACTTTGGTTGGCAAATTTAGAGAGATTTTACGGGGTTTCCCTGAAACTGGAGATGAGTTTTGGGGGTTTTTGTGGTCTGAGCCAAATGAGTTATTGGATTTGATTGGGAGGCAAGCAATGAAGATGAAGAGGAGGAGAGAGTTTGGAGGTGGTTGAGATGAAAGCGGGCCCAACCCGAAGGAGAAAAGTAGGAGGTTGAAGCTACCAACCCAGGTGATGAACAAGGAAATAAGTCCAGCAGGGAGGGCTGTAGACAGAGATAGAGGGAGGATGAAGAAGAGGTATAAGATAGGAAGGAGGGAGAAGAGCCTGAGTTTGCCTTTGGGAATTTTAGAAGAGATGAAATAGGTGTAGCATAGAGATGCCAAGACCGAGAGACCTACCTTGAAAATAGTCTTGATTTCATCCTCCATTTCCATGATCGATCGAGTGATACTGTGTGATGAAATTAATGGTTCTGGTTTAGTTGCTAGCTCGGACTCTCACCCTTATCGGCTTATCTAATAGGTACTTGGTGATGATGATAAACGTTTTGTGATGGATATTGCCCAGAAATTGATAATAAGCTAGGTTGCCTTTTTCTTTTTGACGTACTCTCCTTGTGTTTTTCATGTGAGGTGAAAAACTGATCTTAAAAGAAGTACTCCCCCACCCCCACAAATGTGCATTATATTAAGGCTGGTAAACACATTTTCTAAAAAAGGGGGTTCAATGTAAACGCGTAAGTCACGATTTTCAGAAGTCATTCTCGATCGCTTAGCTTTCTCTAGAATTCCTTTGCACAACCATCAACTCATTTTGAGTAATATTCATTTTCTTTTTGGCCAAACATTCAAATATTATTTAAAAGAAGATCAAAGCTGTCTTTGTTGACATTTAAAGCCGTCTTTGTTGAACCGGTTAATATATGTTCTCAAATCTTAAATTAAGGGTGCTGTTTCAGTGCTCGGGGTAGAAATGTTTAGAGAGTGAGAGATGCATTTACAAAGGGGTTGCAGTGGTGGAATACACTCATCCAACGATCATGGGTGCCCGAACATGACATGTTCGGGTGATGGCAGAATTTTCCTTAAATTAATGTCTATTAATTTGATTAATTACCGATCTCGATCGTGTTTTATCAAACATGCATGTGAAGGATAAAATAGTAGTAATTTATATTAAACGTTGTAACGAACTTGTGGGAGAAAATGATTTTAGACATTGAATCCTGAACGAAATTTAATGGACAAAGCATGGTGACATTGATTCCTAATTGATGGGGACTATTTTATGGCTGTGGAACATTTTACATGCGCTAGAAATTACTCTTTCGGCCTAAAAAACCTTTGAATTAAGGTTTAAAAAAAAAAAATCCTAACATCAACTGCAACAATATCTTTATCCATCAATGGCTTTGCGTCGATCGACGGCTCAACATAATAAGCTGCTGCAGCATGCAGGAGAACTCGATCGAGTTCAGGCAAAAAATTAATATATATAGACAAATGAGTAATTTACTATACTCTGTTTCTCCTTGCTCTGTTCATGGCTTAGTAATAGTGTCCGCTCAACTGCTCAACCCGGGTCGATGATCGAATATAATTGTGTTCTTGGATTTGGTTCGCGTCCTCTGGTTGGTTTCCCTTCGACCATCAGACGGCCGCAAGCAGAAACCCCTCAGCCTCCTGTGCTCCAATTTCCTCAGCCTCTACAACCGCGAGGACGGTGCCACCTCCCTGATCTGCCTAGATGACGCCGCGTTGCGATTGAGCGACTTGCGGCGACGGATCTATGATGTCATCAACGTGTTGGTAAGCATCGGACTCCTCGCAAGAAAGTCCAAGAACACGTACACGTGGACGGGATTCGGCGCAATCCCTAACACCTTGGAAGAGCTCAAGGAAGAGGGCCTAAATCTGACTCCAATTCCGACTTGCAATAATAATCCCCTGGATGGGACCAAAAGAGAAAAGCTCAGGCGCTTCTTGCGCAGAATTTCGTGAAGCTGTTTGTTTGTTTTGGATTTGCAGTGGAATAGAAATCGATCTCGCTTGATGAGGCAGCCAAGTTGTTACTTAGGGTTGGGGATTCACAGAAAGTGTCAGTGATGAGAACCAAGGTGAGAAGGATCTACGATATTCAAATGTTTTGTCGTCTGTCAATTTGATTGAGAAAATCCACACGGCAGACACCATTAATTTATTCTGATCATGAGGAACAAAGCAAGAGCAGGTTTAATGGTAGCTGTGTTGGGTATATATAGTACGTAATTTAGCTTCAATCTATCTGACATTTTATATGTAGAGGGTTCAGTCTCTTTGTTTGTCCCTTCATCTATTTACATGTGTCCCTTCAACCACCTAATTACCTAGGTCCAAAGTGATGTATAAGAATTCTTCAATTGGCCGGTTTGCTGTTTGCTTGCTATCTACTTATTTTTTAGGGTAAAATCCTCAAATGGTACCCAAACTATTATGAAATGAACTTTTTGGTACCCACAAATGCTTAAATACTGAAATGGTACCCAAACTATCCTCTGTTAGTCCCAAATGGTACCTCCGTCCAATTTTCCGTTAAACATAAGGATAAAATTGTAAAACAACTGTTTAATCATATAACATCCAATAGAAGTTTGACACAAGTTTTTTTTATAAAAAAAATTTGCTAAGTTAAATTAAAATAAATTAATAATAATAGAAAAAACGTCGGAATTTTTGGGCAATGCAACCAAGAACACCATCACCACCGACCTCCCGAATCCCCTAAATCCCCACCACCACAATCTCCTCACCGACTTTCTGTGAATGAGGAGCCACAACCGCCATCGCTGCACCTCCACTGTTATGGCCCCCCAATCTCTCCATATACGGCAAGAAAATCTCTGTTTGGACTCATAACAATCTCTGATCTTCTGCTGATTTCGGCGACCAAGCAATGGCAGTAGCCGCGGTCGCGGGTGCCGTCGTCGAATGCCTTGATGATCACGCCCTTGCGGCCGGCATAACGACCCAGGAGGAGGATCACTGCCGTGTTTGGCTTAAAAACTTGACCATGGTGGCTCTCTCTCCACTCTTTGCCTTCTGTTTTCATTTTCCCTTCTAGCTAGTTCGCGACTCATCTTCTTGTATTAAAGCCTATGGTCCCTTGATTAATTCTTCCATGGCTAAAAGTGCTGGATGTGAATAATTAAAAAAGAATTGATATGGGTTTCAAGGATCAACCATGATCTGTAGTCCTTGATTAAATCTGGATTTGAATTTTGCTTGATAGCTGGGTTTGTTGACTTGTTCCTTAGATGAGTTTATTCATACAGATCACTACAATTTTTTAGTTATTTTTCTTTTGGGACAAATGATTTCCCACACCTCTGGTCCCTTTGATCTGGGTTTGTATGATGAAGAACAGAACAACGTTTGATTTGGGATTATGTGAGGAGCAAATCTGGGTTTTATCTTTTTAGTAATTCTTATTTGGTTTTTTTTTTTCGGAATGTAGAGTGAACGATTTTACTAAAGTACCCCTGACAATAAAGCCATGTGTATGCCACGTAGACAATTTTAACGGAAAATTGGATGGAGGTACCATTTGGGATTAACGGATGATAGTTTGGGTACCATTTGAGTATTTAAGCATTTGTGGGTACCAAAAAATTCATTTCATGATAGTTTGGGTACCATTTGAGGATTTTACCCCATTTTTTATTACAATTTGTTTTTGTTCCTTAAATGCACATGATGAATTGAAAGACAACTTGTTAAGCTGATGACGTAATTAATGGACATTGATCGAAGACGACTCTATGAATCGTGTATTATAAACCACGATTTTGGATGACAAACCATAATTTCGGAAAAAGAAATACAAATTTCTCAAAACTTTACCATTGAAAAAAATACATGTTTTTTAAAAGGTGCTCCAATTGACAGAACACGAAAATCTCGAATCGTTTATTTTTTTTTATGAATTTTTTAGTTTTCTGAATTAAAAAATCATAAAAAAAATAAAAGAGTCGATCTTTTTGTGTTTAGTCAAATTAAGAAGTACTTAAAAATTATGATTTGTCTGTAAAAATATTTTGGTACGCAAATAAGAACATACAATTTTGGTACGAAAATTGTGTGTATAACCCACGGTTTTGGGTGAAAAATTTTGATTTCAACCAAAAAAAAAAATATTTCTCAAAACTTCACAATTGGTAAAACATGTTTTTTTTTAAAAGGAGTTCCAACTGACAGAACACGAAAATCTCGAATAATTTATTTTTTATGAATTTTCTAGTTTTTCGATTATTATAATTTGTATGTGGGAATATTTTGGTACGAAAATAAGAACATGCAATTTTAGTCCAAAAATCGTGTGTTATAACCCATGTTTTAAGATGAAAAACCATGGTTTCGGTAAAAAAAAATCTCAAAAAATTATCATCGGTAAAACATGTTTTTAAAAGATTTTCTAGTTAACAGAACTCGAAAATCTCGAATCATTTATTTTTTTAATGAATTTTCTAGTTTTCCGACTTTGAAAAATCGTAGAAAAAAAAAGATTTGATATTTTTACGTTTTGTCAAATAGAAAAGTACTTAAAAATTATGATTTGTGTGTGGGTATATTTAGGTGCGAAAATAAGAATATGCAATTTTGGACAAAAAATCATGTGTATAACCTACGATTTTGGGTGAAAAACCATGGTTTCGGCAAAAAAAAAAATCTCAACACTTCATCATTGGTAAAACATAATTTTTAAAAGGTGTTCCAATTTGACAGAACTCGAAAATCTCGAATCGTTTAGTTTTTATGAATTTTCTAGTTTTCTGAATTCGATAAATCGTAAAAGTTAAAGGAATTGATATTTTTACGTTTTCTCAAATATAGAAGTACTTAAAAATTATGATTTGTGTGTGGGAATATTTTGGTGTGAAAATAAGAATATGTGATTTTGGCCCAAAAATCATGTGTTATAACCCACGGTTTTGGATGAAAAACTATAATTTCGGCAAAAAAAGTAAAAATTTCTCAAAACTTTCCCATCGGTAAAACATGTTTTTTAAAAGGTGTTCTAATTGATAGAACACGAAAATCTCGAATCGTTTATTTTTTTATGAATTTTCTAGTTTTTCAATTTTTCAAAATTAAAAAATAAACGAGTCGATATTTTTGTATTTTGTCAAATATAGTGCTTAAAAATTATGATTTGTGCGTGAGAATTTTTTGGTGCGAAAATAAGAACATGTGATTTTGGCTCAAAAATCTTGTGTTATAACTCACGGTTTTTGGTGAAAAGCCATGGTTTCAACAAGATTTTTTTTCTCAAAACTTCATCATTCCTAAAACATGATTTTTAAAAGGTTTCCAATTGACATAAATCAAAAATCTCGAATCGTTTATTTTACATGAATTTTCTACTTTTCTGACTTTGACAAATGGTAAAAAATAACTGAGTCGATATTTTTGTTTTTTGTCAAATCGAGAAGTACTTAAAAATTATGATTTGTTTGTGCGAAAACAATAATATGCGATTTTGGCCCAAAAATCGTGTGTTATAACTCACGGTTTTGGGTGAAAAACCATGGTTTCAACCAAAAAAATAAAAATTTCTCAAAACTTCATCATCGGTAAAACATATTTTTTAAAAGGTGTTCCAATTAACAGTATTCGAAAATCTCGAATCATTTATTTTTTATGAATTTTTCTGGAATCGTAAAAAATAAACGATTTGATATTTTTGTGTTTTATCAAATACAGAAGTACTTAAAAATTATGATTTATTTTGGTGCGAAAATAAGAACATGTGATTTTGACTCAAAAATCGTGTGTTATAACTCACGGTTTTGGGTGAAAAACCATGGTTTCGAGAAAAAAAATACTAAAATTTCACCGTCGGTAAATGTTTTCTAAAAGTTGTTCTAGTTGACGGAACTAGAAAATCTTGAATTATTTATTTTTTATAAATTTTTTAATTTTCTAACTTTGAAAAATCGTAAAATAAACGAATTGATATTTTTGCATTTTGTTAAGTAGAGAAGTACTTAAAAAAAATGCAAAAATATCAAATCGATGTTTTTCCGTTTTGTCAAGTAGAGAAGTACTTAAAAATTATGATTTGTGTGTGAGAATAGTTTAGTGCAAAATTAAGAACATGCAATTTTAGCTAAAAAATCGTGTGTTATAACCGATAATTTTGGATGAAAAACCATAGTTTCGGCAAAAAAAAATTCTCAAAACTTCAGCATTGATAAAACAATTTTTTGAAGTGTTCCAATTGACAGAACTCGAAAATCTATCCTATATTTTTTTATGAATTTTCTAGTTTTCCAACATAAAAAAATCGTAAAAAATAAAGAAGACGATATTTTTGAGACTACCAGGGCAAACTCTACGACTACCAATGCCGAGGCAAACCATGCAACCTTGGCCCGAAGACTTCCGATTTATGGCTGGGGAAGGTTCACCACATTTATCCTCTGTACTTTAAATCTAAAGTTACCAAATTTAAAGCTAAAATGAGGAGGTAAAATCAAAGCCAATAGCATACGTGAACTCATCGAGTCATTTCTGTCACTTTATCCTGAATCATTCATACAGAGATCGAACAAAACACTGTTGAGAGGAATTCACCTCAAGGTAAATGATTTTTAGCAAAGAATATTAAACCATTTAATCATTTATACATACCGAGGGCCGATCCCCTAATAAACACGGGGAAGCAAAAGAACCCTTCGACATGGAAAAGAAATTACACTAGTAAGAGCACTATTAACACCAAATGAATGGTTCTAAAGAGACAATGACGAAGTTCTGTAACTGGCAACAGAGGAACACAACTCACATGCACACAGACAGTACGATCACAAGGTTAAAGAAAGGCTCCTCTGGTTTCCAAGATTACTATGCGATTTTATATCCCAAGAAGTACTCTGATATTGTTCCTCGGGAAGAATGAAAGGCAGAGAGATCTCGCGGATCATCAAGTCCCCACAAAATGGGCATTCGCTGGCCACAGCATCATCCAACTGTGATCGGAGCTGTGGCAATAAAGTACTTTTTCAGTAAACTATCTAGAACTTAGATTCATGAATCGACTAGAAGAATATAGGACAGTAATTATATCTTAAAAGCCAAAATAAATTCTAAATTGTCTTTTTGAAAAAAAAAAGAGATAAATCATTTCTAGAGGGTATATTTAGAACTGCAGTAATAATTTAAGGTGCATGCTAATCAACACCAGAAAAGATATCGCAAAGTTAATTTGGAAAACTTAAATTTAAAAGTGGTTGACAATCAAATAGATTTTAGTCCAGAAATATTAAATTTTAAATGACTTATATAATGAAATACTCTTTTTTTATTTATCAATTAATGAAATAGACTCTTTTTTTTTTTATCAATTAATGAAATAGACTCATTAACATAGATAATAAAGATGGAATTTAATGCAAAACAAGATAAAGCGAAATAAGATCCCATGCAGACCTTGTCTACAGGGGCCATGCTGGTTACAGTTTCATCAGTCAGGGTACCATTTGAATCCTTCCTGACTTCTCCGTCCAATAGAGAGAGTTGTTTCTGCAGATCCAGTATATACTCTGCCTGCAATATAAATTCAAATAAAACCGGGAAAAGAAATGGAAAGAAAATGAGTGGGATTAAACCAGAAAGTTCCTGTTGCTGGAATATATAATTCTAACCAAACCATTAATTCAATTTGGCATGAGCAAGTCCACTACAACGTACTTGGATGCCTTATAAAGCTTTTGCAGAACAGTAATTTATTACAAGCTGTTAATGACAAAAGTAGAGGAGAAGAATAACGACAAAGTTGATTTTAACATTAGTCACATCATCGTTATTGGTCAGAGTTGACTGCTGGGTTTCGACAACTTGTGTTCCAGAAATCCTTCACCATAGAAATTTTGCCAAGCAAAACAGAGACAAGGACGATATCCATATTTGTAACAGGTGCAGGCTATGTTCGTTTCGGATGGAAAGAAACAAAGACAAGTCCAGACTAAGTCTAAGCTCCTACTTTGCGTTTCTTTCTCTCTCTAAGGCTTTTTTTTGTTTCGGCGGAAAAAAAATTATTGGTACAACCATCTTGTTAATTCTGAGGGCCATTTAGATTGAATATCTACAAAAGTTAAGGTCTTCTAACAATATTTTTCACTTTCAATTTCTATTTTTAATGATTGTTCATTGCACTATTAGCAGCAGTAGAACATCTTAACAGTCTATTCTATCTATTTCATGAATCTAGGTACAAAACTGTTAATGCCATTCCATACTATTAGATGATCATTTAATCGAGATTTAATTAGTAAGAAAGATATAACATGCTTGATGAGAAGCAAAACTGAAGAATGATAATAGATATACAAAAGATAATACTTAAACTTACTTGAGCTTCATTTGTGCTACGTGTAACATGGGCAACCAGGCATTGAGAATGGAAGGCATGTCCACAGGGAAAGACATAAAACGGGGCCATTTGCCCCACTGATGAATAGCCTCTAGTCATCTGATACTCCCTACCAACGGTTAAAATTTTACGTCGACAAACCTGATAATCATAGATTGCAAAGTCATGTTCCAGATATAGGCGCGAAGTAAAATACTCAATCAAATGGGAAAGAGGTAACCAGAGAATGCATGAAAGAAAAAAAAAATCCTGTCTTAGATATTGAGAGAAGAAAAACTATGAGCTAAGAGAATGCATTAGGATACGTAACGCAGCCACTCACAACTCCTGAATTAAACATAAAAAGATTACAGAACTTGCTGCCTATAGGTTCTCAAACCAGATAAATCGTGTGTGCTTGTGCAACATCAGGACGAGCAATACCCCACATTCTTCATCACGGTCAATCACAGCATATCTTTGAGCAAGAGCACTAATGTCATTTCTGATGTTGTCGGCACCATGTGTCGCATCATTCATCTCTTGTTTCAGTTGTTCGATTTGATTGTTGTAATCCTCTAATGATGAGCAAATTGCCTCCTACATACATATAGCGGTAATCAAAATCTAATGGCAGCCAGAAACAATTTATAGTTCGACCAGCATCACAATAGTAATATATCATGAAGCTATTTGAAGATCAAACAACTACCATCAATTGGTAAACTAAAAGGGGCATAAATAAAACCAAATAATCATATGCATTGTAACAAGAAACACGGTAACACATGGTCTCCCATACATGCAAATTCATTGGATCACTTGAAATAAAAACAAAGAACAGAAAAATATTTTTAAAAGGTAGAAACTGTATGTAAATGGGCCAACAACAACAAAGATAGAGCAAACCGCTTGTATAACATGAGGAAATAATTGAATCAACATGATAGCTAAAAGTCCCGAAAATTCCACCTTGAAGTCATCAATCAGGGCAAAGTCTGGAAAGAATGGTAATATATCCTCTATCTTTAAAAGGCCATCTGTTTCTTTAAGAAATGCTATTGCCTTCCGTATGTTCTCCCTCTTAGCTCCCTTTTCCTGTTCTATTACATGCTTCGCAACCATGAGCCAGAGCTTCTTTCTCAAGTCCTCATCATCTTCAACCTTGTCAGCTTCAGCCATAGCAAGCTCAGGATCAACCTAAGGTACCAATAGTAAAATATGTAATGATAGGATGAAAGTCATTATATGTAACAGTCACAAACTGAACCCTATAGTTGAATCACAAAACCATTAGCCACAAACAAGAACCTGTAGGGCGAGAGCAACTGCTTCTTCATGCATGGACATCATACTGTATATATGAACACAGGCACGCATTCGCTTTTCTTTAAGGCAAAGGCGTAAAGCATACTTGGGATCATAGAAGAATTCTGGGCCACTTTCCCGGCCTTTTCCAAACTTGAATTGTAGGAAACGCAAAAGTGCACTATCATCTTCCTGTGAATTATATTAAAGTAAAATGCACTATGAAATACATTCTTAAATCTAAAGAGGGATGAAAAATGTATAAAGTACAAATCCAGAGAAAGTGAAAAATTCAATTCCAGAATACATCAAGTGCAAGCTAAATTAGCTATAATCTACTTAAAAACTCAGGATCAAGGTTGA
The DNA here is from genome assembly GCA_030142095.1 of Rubus idaeus. Taxonomy (NCBI): domain Eukaryota; kingdom Viridiplantae; phylum Streptophyta; class Magnoliopsida; order Rosales; family Rosaceae; genus Rubus; species Rubus idaeus. The sequence goes on from CM057970.1 coordinate 37,979,581, forward strand.
ACTGGATTTCTGAGATTATAAACTACAGAGCTTAAAGAACACAAAAGTTGGCTTTCAATCATACAATTGAATGGAAATTACAGAATGATAAAACTAGAGTTTTGCCTTTTGAATTGAGTAAGGAAAAAGAGGTGTTGGGAATTTTAGTAGGAATATATATGCCAGTATGTACGTTTGTTTGATATGCCTACTTCTATTAATGGTAGAGCAAAGCATGTGAAAACCACTACTCTAAAATCTTATATTTAATAGATCAGTTAAAAATAATTATAAAAATATTCAACCTGCTTGGCATATAGCGATAAAAGCAAGTTGTGAACTCCAGGGTCCTCATTGTGCAAACGGTGAACACAATATTCCAAGTATTTGATGACTTCATGCGTTTCATTTCTGCATATGTGATATACAGAGCAATAAGTAGCAATCCAGAAATTGTCCGAAAGAACAGTAAAGCACTCACTTAAATACACTACTAAGCCTAAAAACAGAAAACAGAACTCCCAAGTTTTGGATACTTCTAATTACTATCAACTAGAGATACACCATCATGGCCAAAACTTGTATCTTAGTAAGGAACTGTGCGTGTCATACAAAATGTGTATTGCAACAATAATCCCTACTTCTCAAGATGGACCATGAAGGACCAAAATTTTTAAGTTTATTTATAAATCACCGAATAAATTGCAGTGGAATATGAAAATCTTAGTTTTAGTGTGTCATATAAGCATTATTGAAATTTCTATACTGTTTCTCCTTAAATACTGTTTCTAGTCCACATCTTCATATCATTATTGAAATTTCTAGTCCAGTATATTCATGAGATAATACTTTGCATGTGGTTCACTCGAATAACGCATCATTGCCGGAATGAGTTTCCTAGGGTTGAGGTTGTTCGTCGCCATCCATGACTCCACAGCTTCATACGCATCAAGCATGATCAGGTCAGGAGCAAACTTATACTGCAAGTGAAAAATTAAAGAATTTTTATTATATATAATAAAAATATTAGACAATACATAATCACTTGGGAACTAACAAATATGGATCTTAACCATATATGAAACTTAACCTATACCTGAAGATCAATGGGAACAGAAGGTTTCTGAAGAACCTCCAATGCTTTCTTTGCCTCTCCTTGCTAATTTTAAATTCAAAGGGTACAGAAATGAATCAACAGAGAGATCTTTAGCAATTAACAAAGTTTTTGACAAATGTCACTTGAGTAAGCAAGACTTTCCTTTCACAAAAAGAAACAAAAAAATTGGCACTTTTTAGCTGATACAAGAGATACCACTTTCACAAAGTACAAAGCTCATCTTCTAGGCGGATTGAGCAGTGAAGAGGAACTTCCTCCTAGCGGAAAACATGTCATTTATTTTATTGACTTAAAAGTGGTGAAAGTGGGGGGACATATTACTTTCACAATATTATCGATAACTATTATTTAATATAGCAAAACTGGTGGGTTCCACCACATTTTTATAATTCCTACCAACAAATACATGTCACACTTGTAATCAGAAAGTCCTTCTGCCACTGATTCAGAGGCAAACATAGTCCTTTGAGAAATAAAAGGTGGCAAGATGCAAGAGTGCACCCAAGTCAAGGAAAGAAAAAACTGCATCACTTTGTGTGGCTTATGGGAGTAACATGCATTGAGCCAAAGAAACCAAGCAGGACTATTACGACATTTTGAAAAGATAAATGCTAAGAAAAAAAAATGTAGCAAGTAAAGGCGGCAGTGTGGCACTAACAACAATCTGGAAAAAAAAAAAAAAAAAAAAACACAAGAGCACCTGAATATAATGGTGCACTACAATTTCATATTGTTCCTTCAGACTAGCAAAAAAGACCAACTCTTCAACTCGACCATAACTGCACATATAGCCAGAGGATAATCAGTTTAATGTCCTTTCAATTGAAGCAAAACAGAATGAGTGACACATACAGATTAGTAAACCAAAATCCCTCATGGCACAGACTTAAATAATACTTTACAGTAATTTATCTGTAAACAACAATAATCAGAAGGAAAAATAAGAGATTCCACAGCTGTATAAGACTTTAAAATGAATGGCTCAATGGTAAACAATTCAAAGCAGATTCTATCAACAATTACCTTTCTAAAAGTCTCATTGTAGTTGCCTCATCCAATACATCCTTGGAGTCACTCAAAAATGCACGAAACTCTTTAATGACCGACTGATACTCTGAATTCCGATTTTCCAATGCTGTGTCATCTTCCAATAGTAGGCGATTTATCTAAAATGGAAAGATCAGATCCACTATGAACTGAAAGCAATATATACTGTTTCATCAACTCAGAACAATTTTTTTTTTGACATCTTCGTTATTATATTTATAGTGTCAATAAGCTGATTGCCATAAAAATCCGACAAAGAAAATAGAAGTACAAAAAAAGAAAATAAAGTGAATTTAGTATTCATCTAGGATAATTAGTGGGATGTAAGCCTGTAAAAGCCAAAGGGAAGAGGGTCTAAAAGTCCATATGACATTGCAGGATGCATCATCTTTAGTCCACCATCTTGCTTCTTGATGTGTTAAAAGATATATATAGCTTTGACAAAACTAGATCAGTTCTTTATCCAACAGCCAGGTATAGAAGGAAGCAAACCTTATCCAAGTACAATTCAGTTGCCCATGTTGAAATCATAGTTATTTGGCACTTGTCATTCTTCGCAAGACAATCAAGTTTCCGTAACAAAAAGGTTCTCAAAGCATCCTGGAAGCACCAAAGTGAAATAAAAATCCATAAATGTATGAGTTTAGTGCCAAATCAACACAAAACAGAGACACAAACAAAAAATCCAGCTACCTGTTCATTTACAGTGATAAACTTCAGAGTGATCTCCTCGAATGATAATATGTAGTTAATCTGCAAAACAATCTCATCATTCAATGGACGTTTCGATAAAATTATTAACCATCAAACATGAGACTCTGAAATGGAGAAATCACCTTTGCATAGAAAGATCCTGCTCTGAGATAATCTTTTGAGGTAAATGCAGCCTCAGCCTGAAAATAATGTTATTTTTGTTACTGACTAGTCGACTACACAGGTGAACACAACATTCAGAATACAAATATCTGAATACAAGACTGCAATGCAGCTAGGTTCATAATTTTTAAATTTGGAAAGATGAAATTACAATAACCAGCTACAGTTAAAACCTATAACCAACAGTTCAATTGGAATGAAATCATTTATATCACCTGTACTAAATATACTTGGTCCCTCTGAAGTGGATCGCGACAATTTGCCAAAGCAGCAGCATACTCTTTCATGTCCAGATAAACTTTCCACATGTCTCGGCCTTCATCATTAACAGACACCTACATTATTTATCAAATCCGGTAGTATGGAAAGTTTACTGTCTGGGGCAAAATGGACTAAAGCCAGAAAACATTAGTGATAAAAAAGACACAAACCTGAAATACAGAGTTCTGGTCATAAGCATAGAACAGTCCAGCTGTGGCATCACTACATAATCCAATGATACCCCTTGAAGCTGATTCGGATGTTTGTTCAAACTGAAGTTCCTCTATAATTTGCTCACTTATTCTATTTACAACCTACAAAAACATTTGCACTCATAAAACAAGTCCAGAAGCTAAAGAAAAGTGGGAAAGTGCAGTATGTATGCAATCTAAGCTGAATTCTAAGAATGCACATATATAGGTTTTATCACTTAACCGAACGTTAAGCACCATCAGTAATTCAGAATACGATACTCAATAGCAAAGAGATAACAGTATTGATCAGGAGTAAACCAATATTGAGAGCACTAGGGATGTACACACCTTAACCTTATTCCCGATAAGAAGCAAGAAATGAAATTCTGAGACTGCCATTGAACTGGGTATCGCAACTTCAGTACTCTCTGACAATTTTGAATACCCCAGAAGAGCCTTGTTCTCCACAAAATTTTCATCTCCATTTGGAGAACTGCCCAAAAGATGTTTAGGAATGTCATAAGAAAATTCCCAAAATCCAACCACAAACTACCCGGTAAGCACCATGATAATAAAAAACTCAGAATCTAGAAAGGTGGTTCCCTTTGACATGAAGGGAGAGATGAAAGAAGAATATCTCTTCTACCTATGTTGAGCACCAAAATTTAAACCGCCATTATAGATACCGGCTCCCGAAAGCCATGCAAAATGTACTGCTCGTCTTTGCTTGATATAGAAATGCAGTTCACTGAAAGATGACAGAGAATCACATAGCTCAATAATAAAAAAAAAAGACGGGATTAATAACACACCAGCAATTCAAATAATCAAAAAGCGATTGTTTATAGAAAAGTTGACAATACTCCAAAACAGTTAAAAGATCTTTCAATTTCAAGATATATTGTGTTTCATCTGACAAATAACTTGCCTGTTAGGTATTTCACTGGGAAATTCCATGAAACGCACCGGATGCTCCAAGTAACTAGAAAAAATAGCCTAGAAATGCAGAATAATGAAAATTTATACAAGTCAAGTTATGAGAATCCAGCAAAATAGAGGAAGGTAAGAAGGTAAGAAAAGCAAGTATATCCTCAGGAATCAATGAAGTCCACGGCTTGAAGCACCAAACTATAAACGTTACTGCGTTACATGACACCTAGTATGTTCATTAAGCATAATTTGAAGGAAAAAAAGAAGAGAGGCAGCAGGTTCATAATGGTCACCAACTAATGTTAGCCATTAAATCAGTCCTACTTAAGTGTCTACTTTTGGAACTGAACACATATCTGACAATTTCACTACATAGGTGTTACCCAATTTCCATGACTCCAACAAAAAAATAGGTGTTAGAGCTAAACTTACATCCAACAATCCAATTCCAGTAAAGGAATAGAGTCGTGTAGGAGTAACAGCCATCACGTAGTATCTAGTTCCATTCAGAATTGTTGCAGTTTCCATCTGTACACGGAGAATGGATTAAAAAAAAAAAAGATGATGCCTTTGAGTAACAAATTGGTGAATCTCTGTGTGAATTAATTTCCAAAAAAGAAAAAAAGTAAACAAAGATTACCTGCAAACTCATGAAAGCCTCTGGAAGTTCAGTTAATTCATACAGAAACTTCACATACTTCTCCTTCTTATCCTTCTCATCCACAGCCATCTCATGAAGTTGACCATTGTCCGTACCGAGAATAACTTCCTTCGTCGAAACTGTGATTTATAAAATTACACAAAATAGCTAAAATGAGTCGATACACACAAACCTGTACAAAACTGCGAAGGGAAAATATACATTGGACGGATAAATTACCTTCTGTTATCTGTTGTCTATTCCAAGCAACAGCATTCACAACAAGACCTTTTAACTTGGTTAAAAGACGGGGCTTGGTCCATTTTGCATGAGTATAGAATGTATCAGCACCCCCGGTACCAACAATGGTGGCGATACAGTGGCTCCCTCCAGGATCAACGAAAACTCTATGAATGGAATGCTCCCCAGGACGACCCGCAGAGAGATCAATATCTAGAACTCAAAAAAGAAATACGCATCACATTGCTCATAATGCATAGAATAGAACACAATATAAGTCAACTCAACCCAATCAAAGAATGGATTTTCTTAACTAAAGCAGACTATCCTCCACGGACCTTACGAAATTTAAGATTAAGCTAAGCTAAGCCGAAACAATCGAGTAGGTTTTCCTAAGCATATGATACCTAGTTGGGCAACAACACTCAAAATTCAGAACTTAGTTGTAATAGGCTAGTTAATTTGCAACTTAATCCTATCTCTTAGATACTAAAGAAAGAAAATTACTTTGACTACATCTAAGATCAAATTTAGCATGTTATTAACAAAGGATTATAATTCGCTTTCTGATCATGTATGTGTAAATTTTGCAAGGAATTGAAAGCCAGAATGGAATAGACGGAATAAGACGTACCGAAGGAATCGCCGACCCCAAAATCGTGCCGGATGATCCATCCTTTACTGGTGCCGAGCACAATGACGTCGTTTCCGGCAGCCATACAGGTGATGACTCCGCGTCCTTTCGCCGCATATCTTTCTAGAAGATCCACCGTGAAAACCTGCCTCCCTGAATCCATTTCCGAATTCGAGTCCAACAAACCCTAATTCCAAATCCAAATCACCCTCAGGCCTCACTACAAGAAAGTTCCAGTTCCAGAATCCGAGTTTAATCACAACATGAACACCGCAGACTCAGAGTCTGTCACTGGGCACTTACGAGCTAAACGCACCGTTGCGATTGAAACGCAGGTGGCTTGGTCGTTTCAGCAGGCGCGTAGTTATTGGGCCCCAACCGTAAACGTAATTAAAGGTAAAAACAATTCCTGACGAGAGACGCAATAAAACTTTAAATCAAATCGGAGCGTCTGTAGGAGCCGTTAAGCATCCGACGGCTACGACTATACTCCCCCAACGTCTAAATTTCTTTCCCACCCCCAACGGTCAAAAATCTCAAAATACAAAGAGTTTCTTCCAAATCAAGATCTCTCTCTAATCCAAGAACCAGAGAGCGTTACACTTACACTCAATACAAAAATTCAAGCCGAAGAACCAAAAACCCATTAATTCTTGTCCAAAATTTCTCCTACCCAGTAACCAAAAATGAGTGTTCTTGAATACCCAGACGCCATTAACGCCCCAGAGCTTCAGGTCTGGAACAACGCCGCCTTCGACGACGACAACAACGAAGGCTCTGAACTCTCCATTAAAGCTTCCTGGTCTTTTGAGTCAGATTGCAGCAAAGAGAATCTGAGTCCCGTTCCGAAAACCCCTATATGTTTCCCCTCTTCGGTGCCCTTCAAGCCACACAACACGAATACGATTGGGAATTCGCGGCGGTTATCTGTGGTGCCGAAAAAGATTGGGTTCGAGGTTGAAGGAGATAAAGGTCGAGACTTGGGGAAGATCGATTCGGAGATTGAAGAGATTGAGAAGGAGATAGGCCGATTGTCGTCGAGGCTCGAATTGCTGAAACTCGAGAAGGCCCAGAAGGCGGTGGAGAAGCGCGGAAGGGTAGTGGCGGCCAAGTTCATGGAGCCTCCAAAACAGAGTGTGAAGAATGCAGATGGGTTGAGAAAGATTGAGGAGTCGTTGAATTTAAGCGCCAGACCCAAGATCAATCGCAGAGGTATGAGTTTGGGGCCGTCGGAGATTATAGCCGGAGCCGGATTCCGGCGGCCGAGTAAGTTTGAGATAACCCCTGTTCAGAAAATACAGGATCGCAGGAAATCTTGCTTCTGGAAGCTTCAGGATATTGATGAACTGAGAGTTACTAAAGAAAGGGGCAAAAGCATGAGTCTTAGCCCAAAATCTCGAAAAACCGCTTCGAAAATCCAAGCTCCAAAACAAGCTGCAACTACAATTGGGGGTTCTAAGAGGCCTGTGAAGAAGGAAGACAAGGTTCTTGCTTCAATTGAGCCCAAGAAGCTATTCAAAGAAGGTGAAAAGTCTGTGCCTAACAAGAAGCCAGTCAAGGCTGGGAGAGTTGTGGCAAGCAGGTACAATCAGTTTGCTAATTCTTCGGCCGTGAACGATGGCCGGAAAAGGTCTTTGCCGGATGATGATAAGGAAGATGGTAGCCGGTGTGATAAGAAGCGCGTGTCATTGGTGGGGAAGCCACGTGGCATTGGCCGGGAGGGGTCTCGGAGCGTGGGACCGGAGAGCCGGATGAAGAAGAGGTGGGAGATTCCAAGTGAGGTGGTGGTGTACCAGGGTGGGGAGGAGGATGGTGTTGCTGAAATGGGTGATGTGAGTGATGTGCTTCCCAAGATTAGGACCGTCCGATGTGTTAATGACACTCCGAGGGGATCAGGGCCGGCGAAAAGGGTGTCTGAATTGGTGGGGATGAAGAAGTATTTTAGCAACGGTGATGAGTTCTGCCAGGAATTGAGTTTTGCAGAAGAAGACGTTGAGGAAGAGTAAGTTTGGTTCTGAATTAAGTTTAGTATTGGGGAGCCATAACTCTTGTTATGGAGTAAGTATGCTTTTTGATTCTGTTGATGGGTTTGTAAGTCTGTAGTTTAGACTTTGCTTACTCTGTTGTGCAATGATGGAGAAGGCTTTTTTCTCTTGCTGTCTAGCAAGAATAAGATGTATTTGTTTCATTCTTAAATGAATTTGAGTAATGGTCATAAGTATAAAACATTTTTCAATACTTGTATAATGTTTTGGCTTTCACTACCTACTCTACTGTATTTAATGAATTAGGATCATGCAGTGATTGTTCGTTGCCTAGCTAATCTATCTGTACATCATTTGCTAAAAATGTCATATCTGCTAATACAAAGCACTCATGTTTAAAGACCAGTTCCCAATTTTGTGTCATTTTGGCAAATATGTTATGTGCTATTGGATATATAGGATTATAAGTTGCCAGGTTGAAGTAGAAAATGCTCAAGTTTGCTTTTCAAGCCATTTTCTATATGACCAATACTAAGCTGAAAATCTCAGTAGCTTGAAGTATCTAGTGTGTCCTTGCCTTCTATGTCTGGTATAATGCCCCTGTTTAGAATGTAATTGTAAACATCTTTCATGCATTCTTTGGGTGGATTGATTTTTTTTTTTTTTAAAGACCTCCAGTCACAACATTTGATCAATCAAAAATTCTTGGCTAGTTTCTAGCAACATGTAGGCTTCTCCATGAACTCAATGTCAAGTTTGCAGGAACTCAATGTCAAGTCTGCAGGAACTCAATATGCAAGTTCAAAGAAGCACGTTCTAGGGGTCATTCACTGTGAACCATGAGGCTTCTCCTTGAAACACTTGCTGGTTCAGATGAGCATTAGAAGGCATGGCGTCACATATTGTTCTTGAGAGTAATTTGACGGAATTTGCATTAACGACCAAAATTGAAAGTCTCAAGAGTAACACCAACACATGGAATAAAACTAAAATGCACTCAAAAAATTCAAAACACATATGCCACATATGATTTCAACCCTAATTCAATGTGAGGATTTTAATTCCTTTGTTACTTAAAAGAAAATTACACCCTAAACCCTTGACACCCTATAGGAAATTAGGAGTAAAAAGTTGCCACTATCATCATTTATAGGGAGTGAAAATTGGGGAGTACAACAAAAGGTCCCAAATTCTGTGAAGACTTGGCATTTCATTCAACTAAGAAACGAGAGAATGCTATCTTCTTCCTCAAGGCGCCTCCGATGCAGATGCTACACAGCAGCAGAGTTATGCAATCGCACTTTCGGCCCCGACCCTTTACCCATTCGGATTCGGATTCGGATTCGGATTCCGAAATGTACCCCATCACCCAACCCAGTTGCCAACCCGAACAACTGGGTATCATTCTCCACCGAAACAAAATTCACCAGCAACTCTGCCGAGGAAGACGAAGAAACATTGGTGAGTCAAATTCTCTCCGCCATAGAAAACGCCCCTACTTTACTTAAATCCTTACACAACAAAGGCCTCTTCCTCAGCCCCGAATCGTATAACCGTGTCTTAATCACGGCCAGTCAAAGAAACGACCTTTACCTTGTAACCCAAATCCTCAAAGTCGCAATCGCGTCGGAGATTCAACCCCTAAACCCAGATTGTTGTCTCACCGTGGCCAAAGCTTTTGCAAAGACCGATGATTGTGAGGAGGAGCTGCTCAATTTTACAAAGCAGGTATTGGAATTGACCTCACCGAGCATGACAGTATTGAACAGCCTTCTCTGTGCGTTTGGTCGATGCAAAGAGACTGAAAAGGCGGTTTTGATGTTTGCCCAGGTGAAAGATCTCAACTTTGCACCGGATTTATACACATACAATACTGTTTTTGAGATATTGGGTCGGGCGGGTCGTACGGATGAAATGCTGGGGCTGTTTGAGTCTATGAAAGAAGCCGGGATTGACCCGGATTTGGTTTCTTACAATACAGTCATAAACCATGTGAGGAAGTTTGGGGAAGTTGATATGTGCTTGTTGTATTTCAAGGACATGGGTGAAAAGGGTGTTGAGCCAGATTTGCTTACTTACACTGCAGTCATTGATGGGTTGGGGAGGTCAGGAAACATTGAGGAGTCATTCAAGTTCTTCTGTGAGATGAAAGAGAGGCGGATTCGGCCTTCGTTATATCTTTATAGAGCAGTGATCAGTAACCTGAAGAAAATGGGGAAGCTGGAGATGGCAACGACTGTCATGGAGGAGATGAAATTATGTGCTTCAAAACGAAATAAACGCAAGTAGACTGGTTAGTATCTTTAAAGTTTAGAGGTCTCTTTGCTATTTGTATAGCAGTGTAGTGCTTGAAATCTGCTACTCACTTTCTGTGTTGTCTTCTATCAAATGCTTATTGAGACGTTTTTTTTTTACTTTTACATGTCAATTTGATGCACTTGTTCTGTATGCAATAAAACTTAAAACATATATACGGAACCAAGCTCAAAGGTGACAACTGCCAAGGAAAATGCATATTTCAGATAGTCAAATAGAAAAAGAAAAACGAGTTGCTGCTACGAAAAGAATGATAATTTCGGCAGTCATTACAAGTTTGAAACTCTAATTAAGAAATGAAAACGAGTCTGTATTGCTCTGCTTATATTGGAAGACAAATAAAGTTCTGGTTTGATATATGCTCCCATCTGATTTCAAATGCGACTTGAGTCCCTCCCAAATATAAACCGCCTTCCCCAATCAGATACCACCAGGACCCTTGTGCGCCAACTCACTAGCTTGCTGTAAATATTTTCAGAAAAGCTTCAGAAACTAGGAATATGCTTACAACACATATAAGCGAGTTAAACTATACCGGTATTCAAAAGTTTACCTAACATATACCGAGTACCAGAGCCACTGGGTGCTATAACCAATTGAAACCCAATCTCCCGGAAGATGAGCTGCAGTTTGTTCTCCTCCCAGAGGAGCAAACATTCCAAAATGCTTATACCTTGAGTTGAATCATAGAAACCATGAAAACAATATAAAGGCTATAGATATCAGATTTGGCTAAGGCTTTTAGACTGAAAATACAGCATACTGCACAGACATTTTGTATTCATTATCATGGATCATGTCTTTGTTTACTATGCTTGAAAACTTACTTGACTAGAGAGAAAAAAAAATGCACCTGAAGGGATGAAAACGATGGCGTCCCTCTCCCCTAAACCTTAGGGGACCTTCAGGATACTTCTCACACTCCTCCATACGGTTGAAACAGTTAGCAAGGTAGGCACCTTGTTGGGCAGCCACCTAGAATTAAAATTAATTAAAGAGTTATATAGGAATATAGGATGTATGATGCAAGATTTGATGTTAAACAAATTAGATCACCTGGGCTGTTGCAGGAAGATTTTTCATCTGAGTATCTGCTTGAGAAAGAGCTGATTTAAAGGTCTCAATATCTACTTCAGTACTAGAATACTTTCCTGAACTATTTTTCAGTAACTCATGAATACTTGACATCTGTTTACTCTTCAAATGAAGCTCCAACTGAGGATACCTCTCCATGAGGTCGTCTATAACTTCATGAAACCCCTCAAGACTTAAAGTACCGGACTTGTCTGTGTCTGCCTTACTAAAAATATGGGAAATATCTTCCTGACATCACATTCGTAACGATTAAAGTTAATCAAAGAAGATTAATGAACTATATAACTAACGAATGATGATTCAGTAAGTACATAAAATACACTGCCAATAGGTACATACCATGACTCTGCGTTGGTTTATTGTTGCACAATCACCTAGAGCAAATACACCATTACATCCTTCCACCCTCAGCCATTCATCGGTAGCCAAAACGCGTCTGTTACCCTACTCAAACAAATGGAGCAGTAATTCATTTCAGTATCAAACCCAAATTAAGTCATGCATCGTGATTGGAAATTAGCACAAATTAGCAACAAACCTGACCAATCTGCTTCATAAATTCAATAATCTCAGGGCGTGCCCCGATACCAGTTGCCCAGAGACACATCCCATAGGGCATAGATGAAACCTGCCCAGTTCTTTCTTTAGTGGAGATTTCCTTATCAGTTACTTTTACAACCTGGGAACCTGTTTTTACTTCAATACCATCTCTGGTGAACTTTTCTTCAGCAAATTTTGTAATTCTTGTGTCAAACCTGTAAGACCAACCCGAGCATGTAGTAGTTAACTTGATCAATACCTTCATTGAAATACCATATATTTCAGAAATATATATGCCTTACTCACATATTCAGAATATGATCCCCTGCTTCAATTATAGTAATGCTGACGTCGTCTTTAACAGCAGGGTATAACTTGGCTAAATCCTCAACTACAAAGTCATGAAGCTCTGCAGCAAACTCCACACCTGCTGGACCGCCCCCGACAATTACGAAATGCAAAATTTTCTTCCTCTCTTCTTGGCTTGTGCATGGAAGACTTGCCATTTCAAAACAGTTAATCACAGACTGACGGATCTTCAGAGCATCATCTACTCCCTGCCAATTAAAACCCAAGAAGAACTCAATATGCGGAGTCATCTTAAACTTAACTAAAGTACGTGCTGAAGTAAAACTGTAAAAGAAGTATGAATATAGATACCTTCAAGAAATGAGCATGCTGTTCAACACCAGGAGTGTTAAATGTGTTTGCTTTGGCTCCCATTGCTATGATTAGGTAGTCATAATCTACGCTAAATTCATTTCTTCCACCCGAATTGTTGTCTTGGGTTGTTCGACAGTAAACTTTCTTATTCTGTGGATCGATTTTGTAACATGCTGCTTCCCTGAATTGAACATCTAGGCCTTTCTGCATGCCATATCAGATAAAAGGAAAGAGTTGTCATGTGACTCGTAACAGTATCTCCAGTCAATCATATTACATAAGAGTCAATCATATTGCTAGAAATTCGCATAAACAAAGCTGCACAACTTACTAAAACTTGTTTCAATTCTATGTATGCATCTACAATAGATATACCTTCTTAGTAATACAGCGAATTGGTTCGACAATGCTGCGTGCTTCCACTGTGCCACAGGTAATACTTGGTAGCAGAGGAGTAAACAAAAAATAATTATGGGGTGACACCACTTCCACATCATAAGAGGAACTCTTCAAATTCTTCAAGAAACTGACGCCAGCCCAACCAGTTCCAAGTACCACCACCTTCTTCCTCTTCGATTCGCCGTCAGGCTGCGCTGCGTCAGCATATGCGGTACGACTTTGGAATGGTCTGCCTTCATGAAATGCCGCTAGACCTCCCCCACTGCATTATACAGAAGCGCAACTCAGCTGAGAAGGAAACAAGATATGTATATGTAGAGCGGATAAAATGTAGTATCCACCAGAGGAGACTTGGGAAATGAGAATACATAAACGTGAGATTATATATTGATGAACACATGTAATCTAAATCCTTAGAGTAGCAATTAAAACAAAAGATGTTGAAGATAGTTGAAAGACCTGACTGTAGCAACAACGAGAAGCTTAGAAAGGGAGGGGTATTGCTGAAAAAGCCTAGAGGCTCTCTCATAGAAAGAAGCTCCCCACATTATGAAAACCTCGATCGGTTTGAGTTTTCGGTTAATCTTTCTTCAAAAGGAAAAAGAGAGAGAAAGCTTAATCACACAACATTTATAAATGTTATTGGATTTGGATTTAGACAGTTTCTAGTTTTGCTGGTACGTGAGAAAGTAGTGAGGGTTTATTACCTAGTACGAGGGACCGAACCGTAAGGAGTAACTGTCACGTAACCAGAGATTCTCTATTCTTTTGGGTCCGAGGTTTGACTCATCAAATCGGGAAAGTAGGACACGTGTACTTCTCTAGTAATCAAGTCAAATGCACTATTTTTTTTTTGGACAAAATCAAATGCACTATTTTGGGAGACTCAAACCAAATGCAATATCAAATCGCCATATATAGATAGTGAGAAAGAAAACTGTAAAATTCTCCCAAAATAGTGCATTTGATTTTGGTTCTTAAAAATAATAATAATAATAATAATAATAATAATTCAAAACTCTTATCCAATATTATGGCAAAAAATATCACTAGTTATCGTAGACAAAAACAAAAACTCTGTATTATTGAAAGGCATTTGAATGAAAAGTATTTTGTGCATATATGAACAAACCACAAGGAGAAAATCAAAGCATCTCCCATGAACAAATTTTGGACTGAAGCCTAGAGAAATCTCTCTCAAATACAATACAGAAAACGTATATACAAAGCATGTGCAGGCACTAGCTCATATGACAAACTACGGTCGCCGGAATTATATTCTGTCCTCAAATGCGGCTTGAATCTCTCCCGAAAATAAATCTCCTTGTCCAATCAGATACCACTAGAACCCTAGTACGCCAGCTCACTTGCTTGCTGAATAATCAAAGAAAGAAAATCAAATCAGATTCACTGATTAATACGCACATATTCCAAAAGCAAGCAAATAAATGAACATCACCTTGCATATACTGAATACCAGAGCCACTGAGTGCTGTGACCCATGGAAACCCAGTCTCCAGGCAGCTCTGCCGCTGCTTCCTCTCCCCCCAATGGAGCAAATTGCCCGAAATGCTTGTACCTAGTGATTCACAAGTTACCGCAAACTTATTGGTAATTAGGAAAGAGAAGCACTTTGTACATTGTTCATTACTCTTGGCCTATGACCAAAACAACAAAAATCAATGTGTCCACTGTCCAGGACATTTAACCAAGAATGAGACGAGCATAAATTATACTGCATACCTGAAGGGACGAAAGTGGTGTTGCCCAGAACCTCTAAAACGTCGAGGACCTTCAGGATTCTCTTCGCACTGCTTTCTCCGGTTAAAGCACTTAGAAAGATATGTACCCTGCTGAGCAGCAACCTGAATACAGAAGGTTGAATATATACATTATATTTTGATGACATCAACGCATAACTCAAACCCAAGACAACAATTTACTCCAACCAGAAGATTGAAGACATACCTGGGCAGTTGCAGGCAGACACTTCCTCTGTGAATCCACTAAAGAGAGGACCAATTTAAATTCTTCGATATTCACTTCCTTCCTATCATTCCCCTTAGAATCTTTCAATAGATCTGTCACATCCTGCAGATGGTTGCTCTTTAAATAGTTTTCCACTTGGGGGTACCTTATGATTATGTCGTCAACTACATTTCGAAATTCATCAATTGTTAAGGTACCAGAGTTGTCTACGTCCGCAGCTGCAAATATGGCCAAGACATCTTCCTACATTCATAAGATTACAATTAATTAAAGAGTATTACAATAATGTGTGTACTTTGAATAAGGTTGAGATGTGTTCCAATTAACCGTGCCTCATTTAAAAAAACAAAAATACAGTTCAAAAGACCAATTATACACAAAAATACAGATTCAAAATACCGGCTTTGCTATTATTACTAGGCAAGACCATTCTGTCACAAAGTATTCCAAAGCCAAATGTGCAGTGTACTTTCTGACAGGTAAAGGTTTTTAATACCATGATTTTACGTTGATCGATTGTAGCGCAATCACCAATGGCATACACATCCTCACATCCCTTTACACGCAGCCATTCATCAGTTTCTAGAACACGTCTATTAGCCTGCACATGGAGCAGAACACAAATGATGATTGAGCTTTCAACCATGGTGATAATCGTGATTGACTAAAGCAAGAATGTGGTGTTCAAACTAGTCCACAATTCCACATGGATGGCAAAAAACTAGATGCAAGTTGCATGACAAGACCAATTGATTGTATTGTAAATTCTGGATTTCTCAGTCTGTATGTGCAAAAAAATTATGAAACAAACCTGTCCAATTTGTTCCATGAAGTCTCTGACAACTGGACGAGTCCCAACACCAGTAGACCACACCACCAATCCATGCGGAACAGAGCAAACCTCTCCCTTTGATTTCACCTGAACTTCGATTTCCTTATCTGAAACACTGACAACCCGGCATCCTGTTTGAACATCAATACCATCTCTCTTAAACTTGGTCTCAGCAAAAGTACTAATTCTTTCATCAAACCTACAATGAGAGGATACGAGTTAATGAGTCCCTTGTGTGAACATGCTATATGCTTTATCAAATTAGTAAAGCATCAAACTATATATAGATGAACTTCTGTGATTGGAATCATATATATATATATATATATATATATCCCATGCTTATAAGGTATTATAAGAACAAAATATAAAGAAGTCAAATGGCTGAAGCTGCACAAGAGTAAAGTATGGAATTATATTCCATATGTTAACTATAGTTTGCCATCAAAACTTCGCCAAAAGCAATAAAAATTAAAAATCTGAGCGATGATGCTTCTTACATGTTCAGGATATGATCCCCCGATTGGATTACTGTTATTTTCACAAGATCCTTAACCATAGGATATAACTTGACTAAATCTTCTTGGAAATAATCATGCAGCTCTGCAGCAAATTCAATACCAGTAGGACCCCCTCCAACAATTACAAAATGAAGATTCCTGCTCCGCTCCTCTTCACTTAGATCTGGAAGTACAGCTGTTTCAAAGCAATCTATCACACTCCTACGGATCTTTTGAGCATCTTCTACTTCCTGGGGAGTCAAAGATGCTTCTTTAAGTAATGTTAGGTCAGAACCTCAAGACAGAAGAGTGGAAGACTAAGACTAACTTGATTTTCTTAACAAAGATACATGATCCAATTTGAGAAATTTAAACAAGCAAGAAAGCATTGACAAGATTAAATGCTGCATAGCTCAACTTGCATGAAAATGAACCGACTCTACCTTCAGAAAATGACAGTTCTCCTTTACCCCAGGGGTGTTAAACGTGTTTACTTGTGCTCCTATAGCTATGACCAAGTAGTCGTATTCCAGGGAAAATTCAGGATTTCCCACCAAGAGGGTATCATCTGTATTAGCCCGAAGGAAAACGTTCTTATTTGCAGCATCAATCTTGATACATTCTGCCTCAAAATATTTGATCTCTCCCCTTCTCTGCCATGACATGAAAGAAATAAGTAGATAATTTTCTTTCTTGAAAGAAGATCTCAGAGCAATCAAGTGTTATGTGATAATGATGTCATGACACCAAAGTGGCATCTCCACTATGCATAAAGAAATCTAGAAGCTGTCGAATGTTTTTCTTACCTTCTTTATAATATTTCGGACTGGTTCTACGATGCTTCGTGCTTCAACTGTGCCACACGTTACACTAGGTAACAAAGGCGTAAACGCAAAATAATTTCGGGGTGAAACAACCTGAACATCATAATGTGAAGCATCCAAATGCTTAAGGAAACTAGTACCACCCCATCCTGTTCCAAGAACCACCACTTTCTTTTTCCTAACCTCATTCTGATTAGAATCAATTGGAGGAGGGCCAACGTCTGACTGTGATTCTGCATACGCCACGAGACCTCCACTACTGTACTAATCCAAAAAATGAAAAGGTTCAATGATCAATGAGGCTACGGCAATAATCCACCAACAAGTGCACATGATCACTAGAAAAGTTAGTACACAGGGTGAAAAAGCATCTTCTTTGGCAGAGATACAACTTGCCTACATTTCGTAATTGGACCTTATCCATAACATTTTGGATGGTTGGCAACCTTGTTGACCCAAGAAGAGCTGCTATATTTTGAGGTTAACTGGTAAAAAATTGCACTAGGAAAATAATGTACCTCTTTTGCATCAACGATTTATTACGAAATCACCACCACATTACTAACATATCTACATTAACTGTACTCTTACAAACTAATCAAGGCATCAAGCAAAAGAATAACATGAGATTTCTTTCCCACAGTGAAAGATCACATGAAAGGAACAAACTTGATAAATAACCTTAATTCCAAGATTCAAAATTAAAAATTAAAAATTTATTTCCTCTTTATTGACTATTTCTCAGTCACCAAACAAAAAAATCTCATGAATTGTGTCAGTTTGGTTTCATAAGCAAAATTATAACCATGAGGTTTTCTTTCCATCTTTTTTTACAGTCATACATTTTCTGAGGATCCAAACAGATCAATAGAGAAGCACAGTGCATAATGAAGAAGAGGAAAATGAATCAATAGAGAACCTGATAGTGCCGAGCAGTAGAAGCTTGGGAGCAACAGGGTATCCATGGAAAGCTCTTGAAGCTTTGATGAAGAAGGACGAGATCGTCATTCGACAAAGTTGACCAGAATTGAAGAGGATGGTTGAAGAAGGCAGAGCACAAGACTCACCGACTCCTCAAGTCAGTGGAAAATGCCTGATCAAAAACAGAGTAGAGAGTAGAAAGAGTGAAAATTGGTAGTCATTATCTTATGGACACGTGGCATTGTTTTATTGAGCTATTTGGTGGATGAGGCTAATTAGGGGCTCTGTCCCGGATTGAACAGTAACATGGTACACCTGGGGGCGGTAGCTGGATGAGTTGGACACGTGCTGCTTATAATATTTTCTTTGCAATTTTTAATCCGACTTCCCAACTCGTTAAGTCCGAATTTATTTATTATTGGAACCTCCCCTCCTAATCGAGAAATTTTTAGATGTGACCGTCACGCCATGTCATATATATGACTTCCCAATAAAAATCTGTCAAGTGAAACTTTTTTAACACTTCATCATTAGACACAAATCTTTAGGGTTTTAGGGTAGGGTTTAGGGTATGGTTTAGGGTTTAGGGTATGGTTTAGGGTTTAGGGTTTAGAATTTAGGGTATGCCCAATGCTGAGGTGTTAAAAAAATTTCAAGTGGCAGGTTTTTATTGGAAAGTCACATATTTGACATAGCGTGACGATCACATTAGAACATCATCGACTCGTGTTATATATTGTGGGGAACATAATGTCAATGATTGTGCTAAAGTACGCTTGTTGAAGTAATGGCATGTTTACTTACTTGGAATGGGTATGGGAATGAAGGAATCGATTTCTATTCCTGAGTTTTCTTGTGTTTACTAACATGCACATGAATCGGAATGGTTGTGGGTCCCACGAAAAAGTAACTAAAAAAGTGAAATTCATTCCTGAATATTCGGAGTTTGATCACCAAGGGGGTAGGTATTAGGAATGAACTCCATTTCATTTACATTTCCATTCCAAGTAAGTAAACATGCCATAATAGTTACAAGTATTGAAAGGATACAACTAACCTAATTAGGCTTATGTAACGATTGTAATGTTTGTAACTTTTATCTTCATTCATGAATGGTTGGTTATATTTTCTTTTTCAAAAAATAAATGGTTATATTAGCCAAAAATAATAATAATAAATAAATGGTTATATTTTTTATGGAAAACAAAAAATCAAGTATGTTTTATTTATTGTACTCTTAAATTCGAAAGATAACTTTTTACGATTTTTCTCATTTCAAACAAATCTGAATTAAATTTCAAATATCAATTTTATTTATTAGAGTACTTTTGAGGGTGACAATACTTAATTTTAACTCTAAACTTCATAACAGGGATGGTTGTAAACAATGAGATTGAGAATGAGATGAATAAGTAAAGATTAAATGTAAACCCACATTGTATTTTGTGAGATTGTCACTTTCACTTAAGTAATATATATATATATATATGTATATATGTATTGTCCCCAAAAAAAAGTAAGCATATATATGCGTCTACAACTCTACATATATGGTTGCGGAGTATTAAAATGAAGGCTAAAGACATAAAGTTGGTGATTGAATTTGTTGCAAGTGTTTTTATTTTATTTTATTTTTGGTAAAGAAGAATTTATTGAAAGAAAAATAGTACAACTAAGAAGGGGGAGACAATAACCAAAATCCTTTATAAAAAAGAAACAACAATTCAAAAGGCAAAACCATAGCCAAATGAATCAGATATTGAGACGCAAACTAGGCGTTCGAACACGAGTTCTTCAATTTTTTTGGAGGAGTCTTCGGAATAGTTTGAAGAAAATTCTCATATTCCAAAGTTGGTTCACCCTTATCAAACCAAGAATTAGCATGATAGATATTAGATTGAGCATGATTTTCAAGGAGTAGTTTGGAGCTAACCTTAAGATTTAGGCTGATTAAACAAATATGGCCAGATTAATGAGAAACCGTGGGTATGCAAAAGGGTGTCTGTTTGAAATACTATTGCTCACTCTCATTTAATTATACGTCAAAGTCTAAGCTCGGAGGGGCCTCCGTGGTTGATGGATCTCACATTGAAGCTCATAAGTCTCTTTGAAATTTGAACGTACTATTATTTTGTTGGCCAAAACTGTCTACCTTGTTGTACTATTTGATAGAAATCGTCTTGTGTCTATAACTAGAAGTCAGCTTCTGTGACCAATACTGAAGGGCAAGGTAACCTATTGTTACCCTAGTCTCTTTATCTAGTCATTCGTCAAAAGGCTGTGTCTCTCCCTTAAAGTTAACCCATTTATGACAACGTTCTAATGGTATCGATTCTGTTCGCATTGTCCACATTTTTCGGATTCCTTCGACTTTGGGGTTGGATGTTTGGTACTTCCAGAAAAGATAGTGTTTCTGGAATAGAGTTTAGTAGAGATCACATTTTTAAACTTTGTTTAATTTTCGTTTTAAGGTTTAAGAGTAAAGAAGAGATCACATTTTAGAAAAGATAGTGTTTCTGGCAATAGAGTTTAGTAGAGATCACATTTTAGACTTTGTTCAATTTTCGGTTTAAGGTTTAAGAGAACAGGTACTAACATTTTTTTTGGGAAGAAGGGAATTTATAAAACCCACCCCGAGGCAGGCCGAAAAGGCCGGAAATTAGGACACATACGACTTCCAATGAACAAGCCCAATCGGAAGGAAAAGACATGAGAAATTAAATCTCCACCTTTGCTCAATAAGCTAGGACAAAGAAATTAAACCTAAAAACAAAAGCTAAAGCTAGTACAACTTGTTGGTTTATTGTTTCTTGTATGTTATATGGGCCCTGTTTTAGGTCTTTGAACAGGTACTAACATAGCAGGCTTACGCTACATACTTAAAAGTTTATTGGTACATCAAAATTCAATGGGCATTTTGTTATTCTCAAGACATACTAATGTCAATGATCCATTGTTTTCACTCGACTACGATTGTTACTAATGCTTCAAGATAGAGTTTCATTCATGAACTGAATCATGTGCTTTCCAGATCTGGTGAAATAAGATCGATTTAATTAGTTCAAGCAATTCCCAATTTATCACAGTTGCTTCCTTTTTAATCAAGAAAGCTGTTCTTCCAAAATCCAAATCTACATCTTGAGGAGAATGCAATATGCTGTCTCCAAAATCACTATGGAAAAAATCATGCTCCACATTTGTTCCTTTAAAATTCATTGCCTGAAGTCCATGTACACTAAATTTAGTGATTCTGGTCCATCAAAATTATTTATCTTTCGGTTTCCAAAGCACAACTCTACAATGAATCAAGAAATCCAGCAATGTCTGCACAATCACAACAACTCGTTTTCAATAGAAGCTCCTATTAAAAAATGAAACTAAATTAACAAAAGAATTTCTACGAGAGCAAAAATGTAGTGCTGTTATTTAACTCCACTCTCTATAAAACTAGAGATGAAGCTGATAGACAACACACAATGTATGAGTTTTTCAGACCCTAACACCTACTAACGAGGCTATGAGTATAGTAAAACTCAAATTAAAATCCCAAATGACATCAAACATAAGACACAAAATTGCAGTTCAAGTGCCTCAGTCACAAAAGTTTCTGTCAATGGAACATAGCTTCCACGAGTAGGTTCTCCCTGCAAAAACAGGGTCTCGCTTCCACTACACCTCAATCACGTTGGATTGTAACCATCACTGGCTTCATACACAAAACCCTAAACTACATAAAGCAAATCAACAAATTAACAAACTATTGAAATTAATTAAACCTCAGTTAAATCCATTAATGTCATATGAAATGTAGCTTCACCAAGGGGTTCTCCCTTTTCAGGGTCTCGGCTAAACTACACCTCAAACAATCGGATTGAATCATCACAGGTCCTAAACAATATCCAAATCTAAAACCATACTGATAAAAATTCAATCTTTCATGAAATAAATTATAAAGGCTCAGAGTATAAAACAGCTCTCTCTATCACGAATTTTCTGAAGCAGAACTGGCATAAAGCTGTAAAATTAATCATCACCGCCAAAAATTGATCAAAGATGCAAACTTTTTCGATACAAAAATGGCTCATATCAAGAAATTCAACCATTGATTATCATGCTGTGCTTCATAGATTGCTCTCAGAAGCGCGGATAATTTGTAATCATAGCCACAAATTAATCACACAGTAACAAGAAAAAGTAACACAGAATTTAGCGGACGTTTTTAGAGGCAAAATCATGGGCACAGATAAACCCCCACGTGTAGACACCGCAATCAATCTGTGCCTCCATGACTAGCTTTGTTTTCATGGATATATATTGCTTATCAAAAACAAGCTAAAGGTGTGTCGAGGCACCAACAAAAAAAAATACTGAAATTAACGGAGGGAGGGTTGAAGGAGATGTCGCCGTCGATTTGACACAGACAAAGCCGTGGAAAGAGCGAGGCTAAACTGCAACACTTGACGGCGCCGTTTTAGCACGAGCATTGGGGCTTTCATCTTCAGTGATATAACTCAGAGAAGCCCGGGGTGCATCGTGCGAAAGCAGATTGAATCGAACTAGTAAAGAAACAAAATTTAGCGAGAATTAGTAGCTAATTGAATTGGGATCGAACAACTAGTTGAAGAGAGGCTACTGATTTGAAGGACTAAAAGATTATGATGTTGAGGCTCTGTAAGCGTTGTTTATATAGGGCATCGAAAGCCCACCACAAACCCTAGGGCTTTCTTCCCCGAATGTACGGCGTCGTTTCTTGCCACGTCATTTCACCCTCCTTTTAATAATTTATTTTTATAAACGAATTTCTCTTCGTCTATTTAACAAAAAAAGAGATAAAATTAGTGAAAATTTTATCATACAATATTGTATCATAGAAAAAAGTCTTCTTTTTGTGTAAGTTCAAAGATTTAAAATGTGAGAAATGGTTATAAAAAAAAATGTTGAGATGAGATGAGTACCACAACAGTAAAAAATTTGTGTCATTGTGTGAGGAACTGAGGATTATTCATTCTTGTTTTTTGTTTTGATACATAAAAATAAATAAAAATAGAAAAGAGGACTTAAGTTTCAATGTTCCACATTTTCTGCCTCAAACTTGCAGCCAAAATACAACTCTGGTTGAATATCTTTCACTAACAAAATTTCAAATACACTTTTTCAATCTGCCAGTACACAACTACGTACAAATTCAAGTAAGCTCGAGTACTTTCGATGTTCAAAACTCCTTGTCATACTACTGGAATCTGAGAGATGCCTCTAAGCAGCTACAAGAACGGGTATATATTACTGTCACCAAAACTTGAGACATGTCATAAAACAGACGAGGTCATACTATCTTCCATGTCAAATGCCGGTACCCAGCCCACTTAGCAGCAAGACGAATTCCAATGGCTAAGGCTGCACCCAACAAGGGCAATGGAAGCTTCCTATTAGTCACTACAGCTTCTTCCTTTCTTTCCGGAAGCTTCTTCGAATGGTTGAAAATGGCCAACGCCAGATACAATGGTATCACTAAAACTCTAATCCATGGTTCTCCAACCGCAGCCAGCACAGCTGCCGAAGGCAATGCAGAAGTAACGTCATCCCTCTTTTTAACAAATCGGGAGTAACCATACAACCCTACTAGAATCGTCCAGAAGAAAGGCTCTGAGATGTAATTGGACACAGCTGCATAGCCTACCACACCAGCAAATGTGAGCAGAAAAGGTTGACAGTTTGCAGAGTTTGGAACCACAGCTTCTGCAATAGCAAGAACAGCTGATGCCAGCATGATAACTGTAGTCAACTCTGGAATTGGAGCGTATGCCACTATGCCAGAGTAGTAAGAGCGAACAGCATAGATAGTTGTTTCTATGAATCTGATCACGGAAGTGATTGGATCACCTATGAAATGGAATATAAGGGCCAAGCAAAGCTTCAAGAGGTATCCCACAAATTGGACAACAGCCAGTGCACCCTTTCTCCAGTTAGATAATTCAAACAAGACAGCTCTCCATGCATAGATGAGGAAGGCCAATGCTGCATATCAATGACATATAATTGTTAAGTCAGCAGCATATGCTATATATTGTGCCGCTTTGGTTTCTCAGAAGTACTTCGAAAAAGTTGGGAAAAATAAGTAGAGCTGTTGGCAACAATTAACTAATCATGTGTAAGCTTCAACCCGCAGTTCATAAAAGAATTATATGGGCTTCCTCTGAGGCTTTAAATTTTTTTTTTTTTTATAAGAGGCTTTAAAAAGTTATAATTAGTAATTTCGTGTGTTTTATGATACCATTACCAAGTTCATATAACAGGAACTAGAATGCCACAAGTAAAGAGTTGGCTCACAGATCTATTTAAACTGACTATAAAAACCAGCACTTTCTTGCCTATGCCTTAATGTCTAAATTTCTTAAGTATCACGATTCAGCAAATCCTTTTATCAGAAAGAAAATACATTGTGAAAGAATAGTCTCCAAGTATGAAGAAGTAAGAGACACCAATATCACTTGTCCAAATCTACCCCCTCCACAAAATTCATACACATGAAAATAGGTTATTACACTACGATTTCAGTGAAACTCAGCCAACAACCTTACTTGGGTTATATGCTTATAGATTATGAAAATGAGTCACTGATGTTTATGCCGGAGCAGGCATAGTTGCAGGACCATTCTTCAAACACATGAACTGTAACACACACCTTCCCTTTCATGAAAACATGCGGCTGAGAATTTCTTCTGTTTTTCTTCTGAAGTATGCTAAATACTGATCCTTAATTATCAGAAGCCACTTTCCGAGATTTTAGATGGTAGTGACATTCTTATAAATTATTTTAGAATCTACTTCAATCTTTGAGTTTCAGAGATTATGTAGCCAGCAATCCCATATTTGAGGAAGTCATGGTGAGAAATGTTAACATATCTTTCTAACAATAAAGAAACCAACTAAGTTGTACTTGTATATGAAATCCAGTTCCTTAATCATAATGCCAATGATATTGTTGCCCACAACCAGTCAATGGATTTTTATCACTTGTAAAATCCAAACACTCCCACCTTGTTTATGTAATGAGAATATTGGAGAATTCATATATACCTATTTCTACTAGACTGTATTTAAGGACGAAACGAATTCACTCAAATAAGCTCAAATCTCGAACCAGAATAATAGAGCCACCTAGTTAACTTAAGTAATGTTAGGGTCCCAATTCAATACAATCCCAAAAATTCAAGCTTTCATTTTGTTCTCTTTTCTATTTATCAGCATTTTCACAAAAGCAAACAGATAGAGAAAGAGAGTGGAGCATTTTACCCACAAACCAAGGCCACCTCACAGGAGGGTCAGGAGCTTCTTTGGTCAAGTATCTGAACCGCTCCGGCATGGTACTCTCCCCTCTACTTTCTTCCTCAGCTTCATCAACGCCATCGTTTTTTGCACTCACATGAACCCTTAATTTTCTTTCAAACAAATACCCAATTGCTTTCCCTGAAAACCCAGGAAAATTATGGATTTGTTTTGTGTTCAAAGCTTGGATTTTGGTTGAAGAGCGAAAAGGAATGGTTTGGTTATGAAGTCGAGCGCAGAGAGGAGAGAATGACGTTATTTTAGGTCTGAAAGAAGTGTTTGGAGAGGAGAGGATGGGAATGGTAGTCGTCATGGCCTGGGATTCAGAGAGGTTTTGCTGCCATTATCAGTATCAGACTATCAGACTATCAGCGATGGAGTAGCAGAAATTGGTTGTTGGGGTTTTGAAGGTTTTGACTTCTATATCAGCCCAAATTTGAGAAATGGTCCTGTCACAAAATGGCATGCTCTCGGGTCCAGCCCACAAAAACAAACCCCCACCCTTTTTCTTTTTCTTAAAAAAAAAATTATAGAGTAGGAAAGAAATTATTTAAGCATAAAATCAGCTGAATCAGAAATTATTTTGTTATCCAACTGCATCAGACAAATGAATAATTCGGATATAAGTTAACATTCTTATGGCAAAACTAACTATTTGTTTGACTAATTAAATGACTAAATGATCTTCAATTGATTGATGTTTTTTTTAGTGTAACAATCTTTGAAAAGTGATTTAGACGATGAACATTTACAATTATGACACAACATACTATATGCAAAAAAACGGATAAGAGACATTTCAAACGACTGTATCTAAGTTCACAAGAGTATTTTTCAGAAACAAATCTAATTTCTTATCTGCTCCTTTTTCCAATTTGACTAATCGAAGTAGGATTGGCAATCTTGTGACACAAGACGCAACACAATTCGAACTTGACATGACACTGGACATGGTATACATTTTGAAATCGATTAAGACACGATAAACCAACGACGTTCAATTAGTATTATATGAGTGAAGTGATCAAATTTTCTCCTTGTAAATATGCACCGTTTGAACTATATCACTCTTGAACCATCCAACTACTTCCAATTTGTGCCTTCACACCTTTCTTCCGCATTTCCCTTCTCATTCTCTGAGCTTCCTCATGCCTTCCTAAGCTAACATAAATCTCTGACAACAATAAATAATGGGAAGGATTATCAGGCTCAAGTTCAGACAAAGCTTTCCCTGCAATCTCTGCAAGATTGAGGTTTTCATACGTTCTACACCCTGAAAGAAGGGCACCCCAAGCTCTAGCAGTCACCTTCACAGGCATTTTCCTTATGACCTCATACGCCTCGCATAACCTCCCTGCTCTGCTCAAAACATCAACTAGACAAGAATAGTGATCGCCGTTGGCTTGCACACCATAATCTCTATGCATACGATCAAAATAACTAAGTGCTTCATCAGCTAATCCTTCAGCATGGCTACATGCTTTCAATACCGCAAGAAAAGTAATCTCGTCAGGCTCTACTTTCGCCAATTCCATTTCTTCAAAAACATCCAATGCAGCTCTTGCCTCCCCATTTACTGCATACGCTGATATTAAACTGCTCCATCCAACCACATCCTTTTCCTTCAAACACCGGAACAGACATTGCGCATTTACAAGACACCCACAACGGCCATAGGCCTCCACTAGGCCACTACTCAATTGGGAATGCGAGTCAATCTCATTCCTTACATCGTAGCCGTGAATTTCCTTAATAAACCTCAAAGCTGCTACACCAACACAAGCACGTAACAGAGCAAGCAGTGTGATCAAACCCGGTTTCCACCCCCTTTCACCGAATTTCCTATAGAACTCCACAGCCCTAAACGACCCATCATCCATCCCCGACATTCCGGCTATAATGGTATTGTAAGTCGACACATCAGGCTCAACATCCATAGCCTCATACAATCTCAACGCTTCAGGAGCGTCAGCACTGCGGGTATACAGAGAAATCATAGCATTCCACACCACAACATTTCTGTGAGGAATTTCATCGAACAGGTGGCGGGCAGTCCAAAGCGAAACGCATTTCCCATACATATCGACGAGAGCGCAGGCCACAAAAGGGTTCGAGAGGAACGATGATTTGGTGACGTGGGCGTGGACGGCGGCGCCGAGTTGGGTGCGGTGGGCGGCGGAGCAGGACTTGAGGACGAGAGAGAAGACGTGGGCGTCGAGAGGGAGAACCAGTGAGGTTTGTATGTGGTGGAAAAGGGTAAGGGCTTTGTCATGACTGCCTTGGTTGACGTGGGAAGTCAATTGCTTGGTGAAAGAAAGCAAGCGTTGGAAATTTGATATGGTGTAGGAGCCCATGCTGGATTTGAGTAAAGAAACGACGGAAGGGCTTTGGCTTATGGCGTGAAAATACTTAAATTTTTTTCCTTCCAATTTTAAGATTTTACTCTTTATTCTGGCGTTGCAAAAAAAAAAAATCATTTCACTACTGGTTGAAAAATAGAAGAAAATAAATATGTAAAAAAGTATGATTGGACTAACAAATAGAAATTATGAGGAGAATGTGTACTTGGTTATTGGAGGATATGAGTCAATTTTTTTTTAATAACAAAAAGTAAATATGAAATGAGGACTTAAGTCGTCATCTTCCAAATCTCATCGATTAAGTTCCACTCATCAACCAATCACTTTAATGTCATACTTAGTTACAAGCCCACACTACAAGACTTGGCGATATAAATGCTTAACGCAAGTCCTTGTAAATATTTATATCATACACTATATTTTTGCAGTGGAACTTTTTTTATTTTTTTGGAAGTGATTTTGAGGTGGGACTCTAATTACCAGACCATTTACCAATATTTCATATACGCACTATACGAATATACGTCTATATTGATTGAAAATATTGGGCGATGACCAGAAGGCACAGCCGCACAGGCACTATAAGTTGGTTCCACGTAGATGAAATCATCCATCCTACAATCAAACATACAACGGCCAAAGAAGCTATTCCCAAACTGGTTCTCGATCTCTTGGTCTATCAAACCACGTACTGTGTCTGTTTGAGGGGTAGCACCCCCATATATAGAACAACGTACGAACAACGCGCCAAGACAATAAACTCAATTTATATCAGCTCTCTCACTCTTCAAACCTTTCAGTACTTTGAATTTACTCTCTCTCTCTCTCTCCCCATACTAGGAAAAATGAAGAAAATTAAAGCCATGATTTTCCTTTCCTTCCATAAATGGGGAGAATCTCGATTATCCAAAACAATTGCCAACATCTCATTTATTTCTCCGCGTCATTTTGTTTCCTGTTTTGAAATGCCTGCTTTAATAGGGCTGTGAATACAAGAAATTAAAACAAGACTCGTCTCATTTTCTTATCTTTTTCCTTCCCATCAAAACCCACAAGTTCCCAATTTTCCACCTTTGTCTTGGCTTAGTGTGCGGTGCTGAGTCTGCTGACTGATGGATAGCGGTTTTTGGAGTCCAAACTCAGAAGACAATTCAGCTTTAACTAGGTTTGTTTCAAATTAATACCTACTGATCATTATCCATTTTTATGTAATCATTTACTCTTTTTTAATTTCTTTTCTTTTTTTTCATATCAATTTGTCAGTAATGTAATCACTATTGTGTTTTTAGTGTGTTGCATTGTCATTCTTCTCGATCAATGCTTGAATGTTAGGTTCTCTGAATCAGATTACAGATCACTTTGTTATACACCCACTCACACATACACAAAGAAAGGACTACAAAGGTAAGACCTTCTTGAATGTAACGGTGAAGAAGAATTCATCTTATGATGGTAGGTTTTCAAATATAGATATGTTTATGAGTACTTTAGCATTCGACTCGGAAATGTCTCGAGAGATTAGGATGATTTGAAAGTTGTGATTTGATACCTACTGATAGTCTGATACCACCACCATAGGGATTTATTGGAGGCTTTCTCAATTATCATGATCTACTCTTAAGGATAACTAAACGGTTTATGCCCAAGTTTCATATATTGTTTTCATATGGTATTTGCTGCACTTGCATGTTTTACGCAACATATCAAAATTAAACCACCTAGTTGTTAATTTAGTGGAATTTCAGCATACAAATATTCTTCTTGTCCTATGTATTCCTACCTCATAATATACACTTTATCTGCACTATTGGCTTCAGTTAAAGTTAAATCCATTTACAAAGTTTTGTATTATTCAAATTTTTTTTTACAAAGTTTTGTACTATTAGCTCATCGGTTTTGTTTTTCCTTTTGTAGGGGCCTCCTTCAAGAAAAATGGGTAAAATAAGAAATGATCAAGTACCGATGCTACCTTTAAATTTACCATCCAGTTCTGAGAATACATTTAGCTCTATTCCTCTGAATTCCATGGAATCCAGTGGAACTGGAATTGACCGTGTAGACCATACAGATTTCTTACAGATTGAAAGCAAAAATCCTTTCACGCCTGCATGTGTTCCATTCCAGCAATTTAGAGATTGCAATGATCCTCATTGTACATTTTGCAAACCACGTCACAGTTTGAAATCAGCTCAACAGAAAAACTATAGAGCTTCAAGTTTGTTTGATCATAAGGTCTTTTTTCTTCTTATATATGCCAAAATGAATTATTTTTAACTGTCTCATTGTATGCGCTTATTATATCTGCATGCCATATGAAAACCATGATGATGTTATGTCTTTTTTTATTATGTATGTAAACCATCATAATGTGTTATTGATTTTATTCTGTTTCTTTTAATCACAGAAGAGGCTCACACTCTCTGAAGGTGGTAGTGATATTGTTTATTGTCTGTTGTCTAGCTGTGTCATCAAAGGTAGTAGTGGTGATGCCGCTTAGCCTAGGCTTTTTCCCAAGGCATATCAACCAATTTTGCTTTCTCTCTCTGCGTATACTGCAGTTCTCATGTTTAATATTGATGGCTGAGAACTTCATGAATTGAATGAACTTTGTTGTTGATTGATTGGTGCTACATGGTTAAGGAGTGGATTCAGTGGATCATTGACTCAAGCATCATGTAGTTTCTCAAACCGTTTGCCTTTCATTTTAATTTTCTCGTAACCTCTTTGGTGTGAGCTTTTGAATTGTGAATTGTTCATTGGTAACAGTATTTGTAGCTTAATTTGGGTTCTTCTTTTTTTTTTAATCTAAAATTTTGTTTTCTATTTTAATTTGAAGATTTGTATTTTATTCTACCTGTAATTTATCTTTCTAGCTAGCTTGTCTTCTTTCTCATGGTCCATTTTTAATTTGACTTGTTTGCTAAGGTTACATGATAAGTCTCTGGTAGTGTTTTCCGTATGAAACGAAAGAAAATCCCAGGCAAAATGCCTTACATTTGACTTTGTAATGTTTAATTGTCTGTATATTAGCCTTTATAGAATGCTTTTATTTTCTTACTATCTACGAAACCTATGCAGTTTTGTGATTGTAATTTTCTGCAGCTCCATAATGTTCTGTATGGTGATGCTAAAGGATGGTTTAAAAGAACTTGTTCTTTTTTGCATCCATATGTTCTCGGAGTCGTGAACCCTGATGCTAAAATTGTACGAGGATGGAACAAGTTCTTCGTCATATCTTGCATGGTGGCGGTTTTTGTTGACCCATTGTTTTTCTTCTTGTTATCTGCAAGAGAGGTTTGTTTTTCTTCTTTTGGCACAACATGTTGACTCATATATGTTTGCATTAAATGATTGATTATATGTCATAATTCCTGGAGGGCTTTGCATTCTACGTACAAAGCTGCAGTTTGATATATATATAAATGCTTTAGCATGTAAATGTTGTTTCCTCCTTTTAACTTATGGGTATATATTCACATTCTTAAATGCAGGATGGCAAGTGCATAACTATTAACTGGGCCATGACCATAATATTAGTGTTTTCCCGGACACTAACTGACTTCATATACTTATTGCACATATTTCTCCAGGTAATTGCTTTCGCCTTCCTCTTAGAAAAGTCCTTCTGAATCTGTGTTATCAATTTGGAGGCTTAAACAAAATGTTGCTTTTTTTTTTTCATGTCATATTTGAACCTTGATTCTTTTTGTTGTTGTTATTATAATAAAATTTTCATGGCATCTAATTTTAGTCCTGGCAAAAGTATCCAAATTTCCTTATGCATGGCAGTTTAGGTTGGCTTATGTGGCTCCTGGTTCTAGAGTGGTTGGTACGGGAGAGATAGTAGACCAACCATCTAAAATTGCTCTCAATTATCTCCATGGAAACTTCTTAGTCGACTTAATTGTTGTTTTACCACTTCCTCAAGTAAGCTTAATCTCTCTCTCGCGCTCGATCATGTTTGCTTTGCATTGTTTTGATATGCTTGATGTTCAATTGTTCAAATCAGATTGTTCTTGCATCATTGTACAAATCAATGCATCCGACTTTATCATTAATTCTTTAATTACTTATCTTCTTCTGTTTACATTACCTTTGTTCATCATCATTTTTTTTTTCTCTACAAACACCACCATGTGATGGTTTTTAACTTCATTTTATTTCTACTCCTCTTGTTGTTATGGCTATAGCTAGTTGATTTAAATTCTTGTTCAGATCATAATGTTGTTGGTTGTTCCTTTGGGATCGTTTCGAGCAAATCAAACAAAGAATCTTCTCCGCCTGGCAGTTTTATTTCAGTACTTTCCCAGGTTGTATAGGGTTCTACCCCTGCTTGCTGGTCAATCTCCAAATGGCTTCTTCGTATTTGAGTCAGCTTGGACAAATTTTGTTATAAACACTCTCACTTTCTTGTTGGTTGGCCACGTTATTGGGTCATGCTGGTACCTCCTCGGCTTACAGGTGTGTGGAGGTTCATTTATTCTTTAAACTAAAGATGCATCTTGATCTTAAGTGTATGAAGAGTTCTCTTATTTGTTTAATGGTCCATTTCTTACTCTTTCTTGTCCCAGAGGGTTAACCAATGTCTTCGAGATGCCTGCCATAACTCTGATTTCCAGTCATGCGGGATTTTAATAGATTGTTCGCATGTTAGTTCTAATCTAGATCAGACTAAATGGAGAGAAAATGAGAAGGCTGCTGCTTGTTTTAATCCAGAAGGAGATTTCTCCTATGGAATCTATACTCCAGCTGTCAATCTCACTACAAGAGATAGCATGACTAAATATTTATACTCACTTTTTTGGGGATTCCAGGTACCTTACATCCTGCCTTATGTTGTATACTTGTATGTGATAGAGATATGTTTAGCTGTTTGTATAATCTTAAAAAAATACTATATATGAATCCATGGTGTCTCTCCGTTACAACTTTCCAATGCTTTTAATGAAAAAGGGTAAATTATATTAACTATCAAGGAAACTGCTATCTGTTCTCAACCTGAAATAAAATTTCAAATATAAGTGAAACTATCTAGAATGCTGTATAAGTGAAATTTGCCTCAGTATATTTTGTTTTCTTATCATCAATGATGAGGTAATGATGTTGCTTCTAGCACCACCACCACTCCCGGTTGGGAGTAACAATTTTCAAAATTGGTTGATTGTGAGTCTACAGATGATTTGGTTGATCAATTATTATGATTCCATGAAATAAATTAAACATTTCTGCTGACATATTATCTCCTATGATTTATGAAGCAAATCAGCACTCTGGCAGGAAATCAAAATCCAAGCTATTTTAATGGGGAAATTGTTTTTACCATGGTTATTATTGGACTGGGACTCTTCTTCTTTGCTCTTCTAATTGGAAATATGCAAAATTTTCTTCAGTCTCTTGGACGGAGGTACTAGCTACTTTTCTCTATCGTTTCTGCTTCTCAACTCTTCTACATACTAGGCCTTAAAGGGGTATATTTTGACCGCATGTTTAATATTTGATCTTGAATTTATTACCACTTTCTTCTTTCTAAAGATTTTTTAGAAAAAGAGGTCATTGAAAGTAAGGATCTATATTCTCATATTAGTTCAGCTCCTTTTCATAACAGTACGTAGTATGCCACGTTGGTGAGTGGCCACACGGATAAATTAGGTACCAATAAATAATTTTACGGGTGTATTTGAAAATGAGTTATTGCACATTGCAGTACCACTGTCGAGAAATAATTTCCCAACACTAGCATGCCATTTTTGTTTATTTCTCTTGTTTGCAACTATATGTGATTTGTCATTGTCAAAATATACAACTGAAAATTCATGCAATATGTATTACTTTTGGACAATATCATGTAGCCTTGAAATTTCAGAGTTTGTTATAGTTCCCATTCCCCTAAGGTTTTTTTATGCATATCTCAGCTGTTTCTCATTTCTTTTTTACTTTTCCCCTTTTGGGGGGTTTTCACCTTTTAGGAGGTTTGATATGTTATTGCGAAGTCGTGACGTTGAGCAATGGATGAGATATAGGAACTTACCAGAAGAGCTTAGAAGGTATTGATCGATATTCAATCACCAATTGGTGTAAGTTTCTCCTTGTCGATCATATCACATTTGTGCTTCAAAATTTTAGCCTTTGGCATCATTATTTTGC
Organism: Rubus idaeus; assembly: GCA_030142095.1. NCBI lineage: Eukaryota > Viridiplantae > Streptophyta > Magnoliopsida > Rosales > Rosaceae > Rubus > Rubus idaeus. The sequence continues at coordinate 38,013,393 of CM057970.1, forward strand.
CAGACATCTGCATACATCATGGAAATCTGTTCCTTTAATTTCCATAGTGTTCTGTGGCAACAATGCTGACAAAATTCACAGTCAATACATGCTCTAATCGTCAAATTTTAACTTTGAATCTCCCTGTACCTAGCACTCTGCAAGATGCTAATTATAAAGAGTATTAATTACTGGTGAAACAACTTGTGACTAAATTTTCAATTGATCTACTATCTATTTATTTCTTTAGGTATACTAGTTGAAGTGAGAGATACTGTTACACAGGCTAGGTGATCGATATTAAATTTTTTGAAGGTGGTATGCTTTATTCTTGTTTTTGTGCTCGAACTTAATCATCTATGATATTGAATGTTCATGAAAGAAATTTGATCTCAAATGTGGGTGGATGACTTCAGTTTTGACCCATGTATTGTTTATCACGTAGGCAAGTAAGAAATGCTGAACGGTATAATTGGTCTGCCACACAAGGCGTAAATGAAGAACTGATTCTGGAAAATTTACCTGAACACCTTCAAAGAAATATAAGACGCCATCTCTTCGAATTTGTGAAAAAAGTAAGATCTGCATGCATTGTATGTATGCTACTTCGTAGTTGTGTTATAGATATGCTGTCTTGTCTTGTTGAAGATGTCATATCATAAACTCTCACTTGATGGGAAATCATATTGCATCTTTATGAGAGAATGCTAATGTGGTTTCACACAATATATTGTGTATTTATAATTGTTGGATCTGAATTCATTGATGCACCATTTATGGTACGTCCAATAACTCAGAAAGAAATTGTAGGTTCGGATTTTCGCTCTCATGGATGATCCTATCTTAGATGCAATTTGTGAGAAACTAAAACAAAAAACATACATTGAAGGAAATGAAATTTTGTATCCTGGAGGTATGGTTGAAAATATGGTTTTTATTGTGCGTGGAAAGATGGAGAGCATTGGGGCGGATGGGACTGTTGATGACACATTAAAGGAAGGGGATGTGTGTGGTGAGGAACTACTCAGATGGTGTCTTGAGGCTTCTGTGAACACTGGTATTATTTTCTTCATGACTGACCATTTGTTTAAATTGTATATATATAAGTATATTCTAATCCATAAAGGGTCTTGTCACTTGGGGAATCATAGAATCATATTAGTAGGTAGTAATTGAGATACCTGAGCTTACATACACACAAAAGATGGTAATTATTCAACATGAAATATTGTTTGCAGATGGGAAAAATGTGAGGATTACTGGTCGGAGATTGCTCAGCAACAGATTGGTAAGGTGCTTAACTAACGTGGAAGCATTTCAACTCCGAGCTGCAGACCTTGAACAGTTCACTGCACGTTTTGCAAGATACTTGCGGAATCCACGTGTGCAAGGAGCCATAAGGTTACTTTATTTGTTTCAACTAGTATAATTTTTTTTCCTAGTACATGTGAAATGTTCCTCATTACATGAGGTGATGCTTTCATTATGCATGATCGACCTTGTAATAACCTCGATCTTTTTTGCAGGTATGAATCTCCATATTGGAGAGGGCTTGCAGCAAAGCGAATTCAAGTAGCATGGAGGTACAGGCAGAAGCGTCTGAATCGTACAAGCCCACAGAGTTACCCCCCAAACCCCTACTCCGATCAAAGTGCAGCGGACTTCTTGAGATCAACTTATCGTCCGCATAGTTGGGGACTCGGAAATGATACTAGGGAGCGTGAACACTGGGGCCTTTTCTGAACCAAATTATTCCAGTTGTTTTAGTGTAACTTATAATTGCAAAGCAAATCGATCAACGGATGGATCCCATGTTAAATAGGGACAAACTAATGTATCTAAATAGGGACAAACGTACTAATTAATGTTTTTTCAAGTTCAAAAAATGCAATGATATATGCCCCAAACAAATTAAACGAAGAGTACTCATTGTAATGTCTTAATACCTTGTTAGTTTTGTTTTTATTGATCGATCGTATTGTATCATGTCACATTTTTTTTATAAAAGACATGCATCTGCATAAGCAACACAAGCATAGGCAGCAACAGAAACTGATCGGAAGACAACTCCCCCTAAAAATAGGACTAATTATACCATGCCATGTACAAATTACAAGAGTACATACAGTATACTATAATTTAATAGATGTAATGAATTCTGTTTATGGATAGAAACTCCAGAGATGGTGCCATCCAACGCAAGGAGTCCATCAAAGCCGAATGAGTCACGGCTGTTGTAAAAGTATCTGTCTCTACCTCAAGATGCTTGAGTCTTGGTAATGGTGGAGAGCATTCCTTTCTCATTTCTTCTGGAAAAATACATACCGCCGTGTCAGTAACATGTAGACGTATTTTCTTAGAACAAACAAAATTTCCAAGAAAATTTCTCAGTTGATAATAGTGGTATCTTCCCTCTTGAATTGTGATTGTAGCCTCTGATAAATTTGGAGCATTCATAGAAAAATTAGGCATGATGTTTCCGCAATCAAAAAACACAAAGCGTTTCAGATGCTTGCTAAAGATGTTGATACGTTCCAAGTAGCTGCTGCATGTATTTAAAACCAACCTCTCAAGAAGGGGAAATCTGGAATCGAGGCCTTCGAACCATCGACCTGCAAAGTGTGTATGAAAGAACTCAAGACTTCTGAGGGTTTGACATGAGGCGATGTAGAAGTTTTCACGCGTGTCAACGATATGATGACGAAGTCCATTGTCACCACGGAATTTAAAGGATTCAAGATTTGTTGCTTCGACTCCAAGTTTGATTTCGCAACACATAATTTCCAAGTATTTCAGAAAGTCTAACATCACAGCTTTGTGAAGGTCCTAGGGGGGGGGGGGGGGGGTGAATAGGACAATGACAACTTTTTCGTATTAAATTGTTCTCAGGGATAGCAATGGTTGTGTCTATCCTGAATCACAATTGAACGATTATATAAAGTAAAGTTGCAGTAAATATAAACAACACAAAGATGTTTTTGTTCTCGCAGAAACCCTGCATCCAGGGAGAAAACTGTGTGCCCCTAACTCTTGAAGGGCAAACTTTCCACTATGTAATTCAACACTTCTTACAAGTTTGTAGCAACCTGGGATAGTTAGCCGCGCTTCTATCCTTCCTAGACTCTTCCTAGTCTACGACCTGTTCTACCTCACTTGTCTCTAAGTGTTTACACATGAAAGTTTTCAGAAGCTCCAACCTCATAACCTAGCTACCATCTAGCTAATTCTTCGTGAAGACTTCTCGGGTTGTTGCACTACCAATCACGACCTCATGGTATGCAAATGCAATATGAGATTAGTGAAAAGAGTTTTTGTTCAAGCTCTAAGATTTACAGTCAACAAGGAAGACTTAGAGCATAAGCTGAACATAAGAGAAAACCAAATGAAGCTCAAGAAAATGTGCTATGACAATTTTCACACAAAACAACCAAGTAAACAAGGAGCACCTTGCTACATATATATAGGCTAAAGAAAAGCTCATAAGGGAGCAGCCACGAAAGCCCTAATGGTCAGAAACGTTTTTTGAAAAACTAAAACAACAAGGTGGACACTTAAGTCAACAAGAGACAATTTTCCACAATTTAAGGCTTTTCAAAAAAGTTTCTTCAAAAGAAAAATTTCTCAAACTTATCAAAAAGAAATTTTCTCAAACTTATCAAAGAGGATTGAAAGTAAACATAACATGGACATCAACATCAGAAGCATAGCTAGCTATTTAGAAAACCAAAATATCTAGAAGAATTAAACCTTCAAGATCATTTTGTCACAAGGCAGCTATTCTGGAAAACAGGACATAAGGCAGTTCTGCCATCCTCTGTGAAAAACAATGAAATGCATATGCATGAGAGTACCATGAGATCATGTTGGGTCTTCTCTTCGACTTAGGCCTTCAGACTTCACTTGAGTGAGCTTGACTTCCTAAACAAGGATGTGTTTTGTTAAATAAGGGATTGCCAACATTTTTATACTTACACTTTGAGAGACAATGCTTTCAAAGACGGAAGGCTTATTGGGTCGATGTTGTCCTCTTTTTTTTTTTTTTTTCATATTCTCCAACTTCAGTATGGTTAAAGAGTTCTAAAACTCTAATATAGACCACCAATGTGCCGTAATACATAATTACATAGATATATATATATATAAGAGAAATTCTATTACAACTTCCAAATTTGCTCACCTGACCTCTTCTAAATTCCTAAAATAATCATGATGATATAATTCATATTAAATATACAAAATTACTACTATAATTCTAAATTTACTCACCACACATCCATTAATTAATTTATAATTAACAAGAAAATGTTTTAGCATGAACTATTCTTTATTTATTTTTTATTTTTTTAACTATTTTTTTTTCTCTTTTAGCTGTGCAATAAAAAAAGTAATCATTTATTCTTACTGTTTATTTTTTTCCTCTATTTTTTGAATCTCATGATTAAATCTTTTATATATATTTTTTTAATTGCTAGTTTTTTTTTGCAAATATAATGGATAGACTTAGATTTAGATCATAGTATAATTTCTTTTGTTCTCTATATCACCAATATGCGTTCAACAAATGATACAAATTTTTATGTCACATGATCTATCCTAGTTTTAATTCTTATTAAATATATAAATATTTTAATGAGTATGTAGTGAAATTGGAAAATAAAAATAGATAAAGAAAATAATAAAGAATGCAATCTAATATTATTGAATTGGAAACTCTAGAGAAAATTAACATAATATCTTTTTGGTATAATTATTGTCCTTAATAGTCATTTTATAGGAGGTTATAAATGTCATTTAATAATTCATAATGGAGTGAGGTCAAGTGAACAAATTTGGAGGTCCTAATAAAAATACTTTAAATATAAATAGGGAGTCCTTTGTTCTGTTTTTATTAATGTATGAGAAATTCAAAATCCGACTGGTCGATAAAAAAAAAAAGAGTAGTGAGAAAGATGGGACTGACCCTGAAGTTTAAATAATGACAACAGTGGCCCTTTAGATCTATATAATAGAGTTTGGGGACATTCGTGCATGCGAAGAAAAGCCGACGGCACCGAGTATTTAAGAAAACAAGGGCTCGAAACCACCGCACATCCCCAGAAGCAATGGCGACCGCCTTGAGCTGCGGCCAGACCATCCTCATCTCACCTCCTTCTACCTTCACCTCTCGGTACGCTTATTCTCTCCTTAAACCTACTTTCATTTTCACGCGAATTGTTTCTTTTTCCAAAAAATAATTGGAAGAACAAAAAGATTTAAGCTTTTGGTAATGAAATCGCCAAAAGAATGTTGGGTTATGCTCAAAATCAGTTGTTTTATGAAAAATTGAACTCAGGAGCAGGAATCCATGTTTGTTAATCTTTGTTAAAACGGAATTGTTGTTTTCGGTTGGCCCTCACTCTGTTTTCCTTTTCGATTTTGTGATTTTTTGTGATCTCTGGAGTTGAGAGCTGATAATTTCTTGGAATTATTATTAGGGTTTGTATGATAAAGTTTACAAATTTTTACAATCTGGATTAATCGTTAGTGTTAATATGTGTGAAAGAATTGATATATGTTGGTGGCAAATAAGTAGGTTTGGTGAAGTATCATTTCCGTTTCTCTAGGGGTTGGATGTTTGTTAAACAAATATATGATTAGATGTTTGGCTGAATTAGATTTATATAAAATTGTGTGGATTCTTTAGGCAATTTTGTTTTTTTGTGATTAAGGCTGGCTAACCTGGCATCTCTGTAGGAAAATTAGCATTCGCCAAGACATAGTTTGTTTTCGGTCTTAATTATGATTCATTTGTCTTTGTTTGCATTATTGATCACAATAGAAGTTTGAACATAATGATTGGATTATACATGCTTTTCGATTTACATAACGGTAGCATTAGGCACTTAGGCTTGAAGAATGAAATTTTATACAGAGTTTTGATAGTCATGAACTTCTTATTTTTAAGGGCCAAGGCAACCCTTCTACAGTTTAACATAAAGTTTGTTCATTTGAATGTGGATGCTCCTGATGAATTTGCAATAACTAAATCTAATATGTTGGAATTTTAGCACCTGCTTTGTAGGTGGACCAAGTTCATTCTAGGACATGCATGTAAATCTTGGGAATATTTGGTAATGAAGATCATTCATCTCTATAACGTTCTAGAACAAAGTAATCTTACTAAAAAATCTATGTATGTACAAAACATAAAACAAAAAGTGGTTACTAAGATCAAAGCATATAGCTTTTTCATGAGAGAGTGTTGCCAATTTTACTTCTTAACATGTAAAACCAGCCTTCTTGAGTCTGTAATTACCACCGGGATGATGGAGATAAATATGAGAGGTGGGGGGAATTACTGTATTGTAATGCTAGAGACATTCTGTGAAGCCCTGTTTCGAGCTTTGGAAGATGGATATTAACTGGTTACCCTGTCCTTCAGTATTTTTCACCTTTTTTTTTTCACTGTTTTATAATGGAAGACATCAGTTTTTCGTTTTGATTATTTTCATGTGATTTGTTTAGAAATTAATTAATTAAATTTGAAGTTTATTAGGTAGGGACAATTAATGAGCAGTATTCTATCACTGAATAAGAGGCTTGCTTATTGATATATTTGAATCTCATGTTCCTACAGTCTTACTCCATGATAAACATCTTATATTATTGATCTTTAACTAGGTACAAGGATGTGAATCTCAGAAGACTCACCAAGCCCAACAGGGTTGCATGCAAATTCAATTTGAAACCACTGCCTACATTTTCAATCAACAGACCACCGAATCAAGTTCTGCCTATATTGCCTAGAGGTATGTCAAATTTCTTGAGAAGCATCATCCTTGTTTCCAATAAGAAAAATGAATTCAAATAGCAATACTCCATCAAGCTAATCCTTGGTCTAATTGTAAAGCGGTGTAGATCCTGAAAGTAATTTGAAACTAATGGTGTGATGATTAGCCTTTGATATGATATGTACAGTCTTCTCATTTTCTATCCAGATGGAGATTAAATGCATACTTCCTTTTGAGCATCCATCAAAGAAACTACTATGAAACCAATTTTATTGTTTGTATGATGATAGTCTTTTGATGTGACATGTATAAAGTCTCTTCATTTCTAATATGGATGAAATTCATTTTTTCTTTGGAGCATCTTAGAAATCTTTATATATTATTATAACTCTCAAAGTCGTCATTTTTTCAGGATTATCAGGCTTGGACCTTTCTGCTGCATCATCCACATTGCTAAGTGGGAATGAAGCTAGGCAGTCACAGAAAACATCCATCCTGCTCAGACAACGCAAATCTTCAACATTGGTACAAGCAAAGAAGGATAATAGTTCAATCACTATACCTTTCCCAAAAATGACTGAGAAGCCAGAGTGGTGGTGGAGAACTTTAGCATGTCTCCCCTATTTAGCATCTTTGCAGATGTCGGATGTTGGCTTTTATATTCAACCCTTCGCAGAACACTATCAACTCTTTGGAGATTTGATTTATTTTGTCCCAGGAGCAATAAAGAGGTTACCACAGTGGTTCACAATGGCATATTTCATGGTGGCATATTTTGGAGTGGTAAAGAAGAAACAGTGGCCTCACTTCTTTAGGTACCATGTTATTATGGCCATGTTATTAGAAACAATGCTGCAAGTGGTTGGGCATTCGAGCAATTTCTTTCCGCTTATACACTACAATGGTACGTTTGGCATAGAGTATTGGGCGGCCGTGGCATTCATGTACATTTTGATCTTGTTGGAGTGCATAAGGTGTGCTCTTGCTGGCAAGTATGTTAAGCTCCCATTTTTTAGTATTCCTGCTCTAGCTCATACTCTTTTTACCGTAGAAGGCAGGTACAAACCTTTTTAAAGAGATTTTGTTTAGGTCCTATAATGAGTTCTATGCTCTTTAGAGTATTATGTTCTATGATCTTTAGAGTTGGTCTTTGTTGTAAATTAATATTCACACAATCATTGGAATGTTGAATTTGGATCAAACTGAGAGGGAAGATTTGATCCTGAAAGGTGTGGCATTGATTTTTTAAATTTTGCAATAAGAACTATGTTAGATGAAAGGCTATGGTATTGAATGTTATACATGTGCATTTCAATGTACCATGACAACCTTAGTTTCAGAGAAGGAAAAAATTTCTCGAATGACAAAACCACCAAGCATTTGGTAACAAATCCTTAGTTAAGTGTGTGATCGACTTTCGACACCTATTTAGTATATCTAATCATTTGATTAGATGCTTTAACAATTCTCAATTTCAATTATGGGAATTAGAAATTGGAAGAAACTAATACCATAAAGTGTAGACATAGAGATAGAACTCCAATTATGAGAAATTGGAAGAAACTAATATCATAAAGTGTAGAGATAGAGATAGGGGAGGGGGATAGATGATATAAAGTTACTAACTGCAAGATCAAGATGATGTTTTGGACAAAAACAAAACACCAACTTCATGAAGTACAAGATCGATAAACTCAAACATTGTTGTAACTATGATGTATGGAAGCTGTGAGATGAAATGAAAATGACACCTACATTGATGTCAAGTTTATCTCATGGTCACAAAGAACCAAAAATGAAACAGAGAAAAAGTACACGTGCAATTTAGGCTATTATTAGATTATGTGACAACCCAGAGAACCACTCCCACTAGCTCCACACAAGTACACAAAACTCAACTGTTTGCAAGCGAAGACTGAAGACGAGCTTCTCCTCATTCACTCATTCGTTGTTTCCAGTCCGCTAAATCTCCGCCAATCCAAAGTGAAACCCTAATTCCCAATCCCAATTCTCGTCTCAAAGTCTCAATCTTTGGCCCTTGTGTAGTAGGATCCAATCACTGAGATTTGATCCCATCTCGCGATCTCTGAATCTGATCACCGACAGCCGGAGCTTTCAGAATGAGGCGGAGAGCGGCGGACTTTCGGAGGCCATTGAGGGCGAGAAGGTTTCCCAATGCGTTCTGGTGGGTACTGTGCGGGGCTGCGGTTTTGCTCTTCATCTACACTTTGAGCAGAGGCAATCAGATTGAATCCAGGCCTTTAATAACCCCGGTATGAATACTTCTCTACTTTATTGCTTTGATTATGTATTTGGGTGTTTGGTTCCTCCAGAAAATGGGAATGGCATGTTGGGATTTTAAGTAACTTGGGAGTTCATATGAAAATGTTGAATTGGGTTATCCTCAACCAAAAAAAAAATGTTGAATTGGGTTATCAATGCTTGGTTTGATGGGGATGATTTTTTCAGTTAGGGGGATTGAACCACCACAAAGATGTAAGCTTTAGAATCTAATTGTGTTTTTCGATTTATGGTTTGGGTTCCTAGCTGCTTGAGCTATTAATTGGTTTTGTATACTTTGCTTTCTATTCTTGTGAGACATTATAGTTGGTAGAGTTTAGCTTGATCTAGATGTCCTCTCACATGATCTCATCGCATTCAAAGCCCTACTGGAAAGGGTTGACCTCAGGCATCTGATTTACTGGGGAAAGAACCCATTACTGCTCATTATAAATCGTGTTGTTGTGTGTATCCTGTGTGATATAGAATTAGACAAGGTAACTAACAAAGGTATCATAAATTAGTACTATGTAGATTGTTGGGAGTCTAGATTGTGAATTGTAGGAAGATGCTTTTTGTGTTGGCATCAATATCCTAAGATTGTAGAAGAGAAATTGAATTTTTGTTTCTGTTTTCTGATGTATTGGAAGTTATAGTTGTCCTATATTTATTTACGTTTTTTTCGCAAATTAAGAAATATTTGTTTATCTTCCTTCTGCAGAGATACAGGCATGATAGAGTTATGGAAGGCCTTAACATTACTGAAGAAATGTTGAGCCCCAACTCAGTGACCAGGCAGATTAGTGACCAAATAGCTTTGGCAAAAGCTTTCGTTGTGATTGCCAAAGAGAGCAACAATCTTCAGTTTGCTTGGGAATTAAGTGCGCAGATCCGCAATTCACAGATTCTGCTATCAAATGCTGCAACAAGGAGAAGTCCTCTGACAGTTGGAGAATCAGAAACAGCAATTCATGATATGGCAATCGTACTGTACCAAGCGCAGCAGCTCCATTATGATAGTGCAACCATGATCATGAGACTTAAAGCCAAAATCCAATCTCTGGAGGAACAGATGAGTTCTGTGAGTGAGAAAAGTTCGAAGTATGGACAAATAGCTGCCGAGGAAGTTCCAAAAAGTCTTTACTGCCTCGGTATTCAGCTGACTAGTGAATGGTTCAGACATCCAAATCCACAGAGGAAACTCAAAGACAGAAAATTAGACATGAATGTAAAGGATAACAATCTCTATCATTTCTGTGTATTCTCTGACAACATCCTAGCAACTTCAGTCGTTGTTAATTCAACAGCTCTAAGTTCCAACAATCCAGATAAGGTAGTCTTCCATCTCGTAACCGATGAAATCAACTATGCTGCAATGAAGGCCTGGTTTTCCGTAAACAGCTTCAGAGGAGTGACTGTGGAGGTTCAAAAATTTGAGGACTTTAAATGGCTGAATGCTTCTTATGTTCCTGTCCTTAAGCAGCTCCAAGACTCTGAAACTCAAAGTTATTATTTTTCTGGAAACAGTGATGATGGCCGGACACCAATCAAGTTTCGGAACCCGAAGTATCTTTCTATGCTTAACCATCTGCGGTTTTATATTCCAGAAGTTTTTCCTGCCCTGAAGAAGGTGGTATTCCTTGATGATGATGTTGTTGTCCAGAAGGATCTGTCTGGCTTGTTCTCGATTGATTTGAATGGCAATGTAAATGGAGCAGTGGAGACATGCATGGAGACGTTTCACAGATACCATAAATATTTGAACTACTCTCACCCTCTCATACGAGCACATTTTGATCCCGATGCCTGTGGATGGGCATTTGGAATGAATGTGTTCGATTTGGTTCAGTGGAGGAAAAGGAATGTAACTGGCATATACCACTACTGGCAAGAAAGAAACGTGGATCGAACGTTGTGGAAACTTGGCACATTGCCACCTGGATTGTTGACGTTCTACGGATTGACAGAGCCTTTGGATCCCTCATGGCATGTTTTGGGTTTGGGGTACACAAATGTTGATCCTCATTTGATAGAGAAGGGTGCCGTGCTGCACTACAATGGAAACTCAAAACCGTGGTTGAAGATTGGGATGGAAAAGTACAAGCCCCTTTGGGAGAAATTTGTTGATTATACTCATCCTTTGTTGCAACGATGCAATTTCCATTGATTTCAGGCGTGGAAGTTTGTAATACTCTCTTGGTTATCGGTCAGATGTTTCTACCACTCTCCCACGATAGAACTGGGGCACAAGGAGATCCAACTTTTTTGTGGTCAAGAATGCTGCTAGGATTATGCAAGATCAAGCATTGGTAGTGGACTGGCCAAATTGAAAGCATGGTTGGTGGACTGGCCAAATTGAAAACATGGGTAGTGGTTGTAAGGTGGGTACTTATTTCAGTTTCTAGCTGTGTTGTAGTATAGCTGTTTTACTTCATACATATCATTCAAAATTGTTAATGCTAACTACTATTCTTCAAGACCAACTTTGCACTAGGTTGAACTGTATAACCTGTGTAGTGTGTACTCCATAAGGATATTGCCAGGCTCTGCTTTTACTGGAATTGGTAGGCCAAGTTCAAGAGGAAGTTTCACATCCTATTCGACTTATTGAATGATTTTCAACTAGTTGTAGATTTGCCAAAGGTTTTTTTTTTTTTTTGTCTCTCCCTGCCCCTGGTGCCGGGTTTCAACTACTGGTAAAACTATAACAGGAGTGAAAAACAAAAAAAAATGTATCCTTTCAATTTTCAAGGTACACTATTGATACACGATGAGAAGAAATTACAATTTACTGAGGGACAACATGACATTTCAGGTTACTTCAATTTGTGATCAATCCTACAAAATCAAATTATGAACTTCATGTTAGGCCCAATTACAGTATGAACTTCAAGAAGGAATACTTGAGAAAATATTACAAGCCAAAGAGAACAACGAAGTCGTTGTAGTATAGTGGTAAGTATTCCCGCCTGTCACGCGGGTGACCCGGGTTCGATCCCCGGCAACGGCGTCTACCTTTTAACATGACTTTTTATATTTTTTGGCTATCGTTAAATGTTTAAATAATGAGCAGTTCAGGAAAAGTCCATTGTGTACAGCGGTAAGTGGCTCGCTTGTCTCGGGTTCAAAACCAGGAGACAGCATTTTGTTTTTTGGTTTTTTTTTTTAGTTTTGGCTTTTGAGCATTCTTGTTGTCAATTTCTAGTCTTTATATTAGAACAATTTTATTCTTTGTTGATCATATATTAGAAGAATTTGTGTGCTTCAAGTCTTAATGCTTCTATTTCAACATTTTATCTTTTTTATATTGGAGTGTTTTGTGTTCTATAATCACTTCGTGTCTTTTTATGAACTTTGCACTTTTGACTCTAACAACCGAGAGCAAGACATATAATTTTTAATACAAAATTAATTGTAGAACTATCTTTTCATTAACCTCACTATTAGAAAAAAAAATGGTTGGATCAAATATGAAGTTAACTATTCATCACTTCGGAACATAATTTAGATCATAATCATCCTATAATTTTGCAACTCTTTGGTCATATATGTTTTTTTATATAATTATTATATTTTTATTGGTATTGAAAATTTGAACGTTTATTTATTGAAAAAAAATTAGTGAGAATTTCGGTCATAATGTAATTGGTTTAATTTTAAATTTAAATTCAAACGATATATTTATAATACATACTAATTAATACAGTGTGCTAAGCAACTTGTAAAATCTAAAACACTCTATGTGATATGTTCACTAATCATATACGGTTATATATATTATTACCGTAAAATAGTAAAATAATATTTTTTTACCATTTAATAAATAAATTCAATAAATAATATATAATTTGAAATCGAAGTTGACTATTTCCTTCTTCATTTTGTTGTAGCAATAGGATTGAGTTTCAAATAGAAGTATGATTATAACAGAGTATCATTTGAATCACAACAAACAAATTTGACATATGGCAAGATCATCCCAATGAAACCCATCGTTAACTCTTAACTGCCGGCACAACGGAATTTACACATTCATCCTCCTCCAACACTTAACTAGTAGTTAGTTAACTAATGATTATCGTATTTTTCTCATAATTCCTATCATCTCTTGCATCACTCCTATCACTATGCCCTTCATTCCTTCATCATCACAAACATTCTTACTCTTTTCAAATTAAATTAGATGTATCACATTTATAGGATCAATTAATTTGCATAATTCAGTCTAGCAGGTATTGAATTATGACGTCCATACTATTAGGTATTATGACAACACGAATGTATTATTTACGATATAAAAATATAAATAGTAACTATGATTGTAGATGATATACTTAGATGTACTTTTTCTTGTTACAAACAGAACTAGGAATTCTAGCTCTACCAATGCCAGCACTATCATCGTCCTTAATTGAGCAGCTGATCAATATGAGTAGGTGGGTGGGTCAAAATATGCAGACCTACATCATCAAGAATACTTCCCTTAATTTGCAAGAATATTAGCCACAACATTCCTCTACCCTATGAATATGACTGAGATTGCAGTGATCACCTTTTCCAGAAGCCATGAACAGTTAGTTGTAAGAGTTCCCAAGGACTGGAGGTCATGATCCCTTCCATTAATATATGAGATGGACAACAGTTGTAGAGTCACATTCACATTCAACAACAATTCCATAGCAAGTTTCTTAGATACACAATTTAATAGGCAGTAGAATTTGCTCGGTTTCATGTGAATGTATCTGACTGGAAAATAGATGCCGTACATGTATCAATATAAATTTTGCTTTCAGAAAATTGTGGTAAAATAACTAAATACTATAAACGTACCCTTACCCTCCAATTTGATGTAGTCTTGACAAGGACATTTCAGTAATCTCACCTCTCCAAACCTCTCATATGCCGGCGAAGAATCCATCATTCTAATTTGCCGCCATTTTAAAGTGTGGTGGTTTGTTTTTGGTCTTATCTGCTCCCCAAGAAACACTCAAAATCAAATCCTCAACACTCTTTTTGAATTCAATAAACACTAATCATTGCTCTCTATTCTTCACAAAAATTATGGATCACTCTCACAAACCGAGAAGACCCAAATCCCGCGAAGTAAGCTCGCGGTTTCTATCTCCCACCACAGCCGAAACCACCACCCCCCCTCTCTCGCCGGCCCGGCGCAAACCCGGTTCGCCGATATCCGATACCCGAAAACACAGAAGCCAGCTGGACGACCCGGGCTCCATCCGAGGAGGACTATGGCCCTCTTCAACCACTCCTTCCATGAAGAGTTTCGACACTCTAGCACAACATCTCGGAAATGATAGGCTCAAAGATCGTATTGACCGTAAAAACTCGCTCTTCCACACACAAACAAGCCCCAGAGAAGCCAAAGAGAATCACAGACCGATTCTCGGAGGCTCTAACCGATACACCGGAAAATTCAAGTTTTCCGGGAAATCGTCACCGTCGTCATCCTCTGCTTCAACGTCTTCTAACAAGCTATCGGGGGTGGTAGTTCCCGGAAGATTTTCCGTGGATGGAAATGCTCTGTATCAGAACTCATCTCGGCGACGTTCCGATACTTTCGCCGATTCTCTTGATTCGGGATCGGAGTGCAGCGACGCCGGTTCCGGCACGAATATCGATATCGGGTCTCCGAATTTCGGAGTTCAGAGCTCAACGGCCAGTTCGAGAAAGTTGGGCATGCAGGTTTCTTCAAAGTACATGAACGACATTCATACAAAGCACCGGAGATGGACCTCCGATTCCAACCTCCCAAATTCAATTTCAGCAGGCAACTCTCCCAAATTGAACAAATTTAACCTAAAAAATGTGATCAAGAGGGCTAATTCGTTGACCGGGTCAAAATTCGGCACCTCGCAGTGGGCATTGTCGCCGGGAAGAACCGGGTCGGCGCCGGTGTCGGCGGAGAGCATGGGGAAGACGCCGTCGTTTTCGAGCTTGAAGCCTCCCAATAGTCCATCGAAAACCAAGGGTGTGGAGAAGTTGCTCCATTTGGGGTTGGACTTGTTCAAGAGTAAAAAATCGTCTTCATCGTCTAGGTCACTTGTGAGGTCTAATTCAGGACACACTGGCGTGACGGATATGGGTCATCAACTCCGGTTGCTTCATAACAGATTGATGCAATGGCGGTACGCGAATGCTAGAGCTGGAATTGTGAATGGCAACATTGCTGATCAAGCACAGGTAGCTCTACCTCTTTGTAAATTTGGCAATATGTTACTGAGTACTTTAGGGCTAACATGTTGTTGATGATTTCGTAGAGCCATGTTTTGAATGCTTGGGATAGTCTTATGAAGTTTCGACAGTCCGTGCTGCATAAGAAACTGAAGTTTCAGAAAGAAAAGCTTGAAATGAAGCTGAACTTTATACTACATTCTCAAGTTCGTACCAAACTACAACTAGTAAAGAATTTTTGTCACAAAGTTGATGATGTGTGTGTATATTGATATGTTGGTAATTTGTGTAGTTTAAGCCATTAGAAGCTTGGGGAGATATGGAAAGGCCACACATGGGAGCAGTTTGCATGATGAAAGAGTGCTTACATTCTGTTTTGTGCAGGGTACCTCTCACTGAAGGCGCAGAGGTAGGCCGAAAAGAAACTGATTGATCGAAATGAAGATTTTGTTTTCGCTAAAGAATCTGTTTTGCTTTTGCTAAAATAACCAAGCATATATATGTAGGTGGATACTCAATCAGCTGCCATCAATCTTCGACATGCTTCGGATCTTTCAGCTTCCATTAAGTTGATGTTGGCTACATTCGCCCCCTCGGTATGTTTCAATTTGAAAGCTTTATACACCAGTGCAAAACTTGTCACATGACATTTTGTTATGTGGGACTAACATTGAAGCTGATTCTTGAACAGGCTGAGCAGACTGCTTCGTTACTATCGGAGCTAGCAGAGGCGGTTGCGCAGGAAAAGTTGCTTTCTGATGAGTGTCTCGAGCTCTGTAGAACCATATCAACACTAGAGGTAATTAATAAATGAAAGCTTTATTATTTTTCAGACCTAGAAAACTGTATGTGTTTCAAATTCCACCTACTATAATATGAGTCGCAGAATTTTGCCCAAAGTGACTTATAACTACAAAATGTAGGATTTCATGGTAGACATGTATTGAGTGAACGCTAATTAAACTCTAAATTTCTTCGGTTTTGTACGTACAGGTGGAAGAGAGGAGTTTGAAGTGTAGTATCATTCAATTGGAATCATGGAAACAACAGCAAATTCAGCTGCAGCAGCAGCAACCAAGAGAAGAAGATATCACACCATGATTTTTTTTAAAACTTGTTTCGAAAATATAGCACAAGGTGGTGTTTTTTTTTTACTCTCTCTCTCTACGAAGTAGGAACTGTGATTATAACCTTCTGTAATTGAGCATGATAATTTTGATCATTAACCGATGAACCTCATTGTTTTTGGAGTACGTACGTAAATAATAATTTTTTTTCACAAAGTTATACAACTGTTGGCTCTTGATTATCATATATATGATCATAAAATTGACAATTGATTCTGGTTCCATCATCATCTTAGTGCTATTCATGTTTCTTTTATTTAATCTATTTGGTCAACACATACTAGTGCTTGAGGCCAGGTCTGTGAGAAGATATGTCAACTTCCATCAAGAAGAAAATCAATTCTTTATGCCATGTCACAGTTAATGGCAACCATGAATTCGTCTTTCCATAAGCCCCTTAATTATTAGTTCAAATAACCTCGATCAGATAAGTTTCCCCTAGTAGGCTAGTACCAAACACAAAAGTTCATCGATCAAAATTGGCTGCCAGGATGAACGATCTGTTTTCGAATAACTCGTTCAGACGATACAAGGACCTGGAGCACCAGGTCTACATTGATCAGGTGCGCAGCGAGGCGTGGGACGAGACTGTCAATCTTGATGGATTCTTCAAGCAAATAGAGAATGTGAAAGGTGACATGGGAGCTGTGGAGAAGCTTTACAAGCGGCTAGAGGAAGCAAATGAGGAGAGCAAACAAGTCCATGATGCCAAGTCCATGAAAGGGCTTCGCGCCCGGATGGATTATGATGTTGAGCAAGTCTTGAAACTTGTCAAAGTCATCAAGGGGAAGCTGGAAGCACTTGAACTCTCCAATGCTGATCAGCGCAAGCTTCCCGAGTGTGGACCAGGATCATCTTCTGATCGAACTAGAACTTCAGTACTTAATGGTTTGGCGAAAAAGCTCAAGGCCATGATGGATGATTTTCAGGGCCTAAGGGCCAAAATAGCAGCAGAATACAAAGAGACAGTTGGGAGGAGGTACTTCACAGTAACAGGCGAGAAGGCCAACAAGGAAATGATTGAGAATTTGATTGCTAGTGGAGAGGGTGAGACATTGGTTCAAAGGGCGATTCAGGAACAGGGCCGTGGTCAAATTTTGGATACGATTCAAGAAATCCAAGAGCGGCGCGACGCTGTGAAGGAGATTGAGAAGAGCCTCATTGAGCTGCACCAAGTGTTCCTGGACATGGCTGCATTGGTTGATGCACAAGGGCAGCAGCTGAATGACATCGAGAGCCACGTGGCGCGTGCCAGTTCGTTTGTTAGGGGAGGAACTGTGCAGCTTGAGGTAGCTAAGGACTATCAGAAGAGCAGCAGGAAGTGCATTTGCATTGGCATAGTTCTAGGCATTTGTCTGCTTATCATTATTCTTTTTCCTATTTTTCTTCACTTCAAGAGTTAACTTGGTTAATTTCTGTCTTGTGATCGTTTCATTGAAGAAATTGCCCTCTTTTATTGTATTTTCCCTTTTTTAGTTCATTACTCTAGTCTCTAGGCTCTATGTATGGTGCATAGAAGCAGGAAATATTTGTTTCAACTAAACTTGTATTCTTTGTAGTCCTAGATTTACATGGTGATCATGATGTATGATTCCACGTGATTACCTTTTTTTTTTGTTACTGCACTTGATTATTTTAGAAACAATACAAAGTCATAAATAAATAATACTTCTGAAATTGAAGATAGTAGAAATGAATTGTATAAATTCAAAAACTGAAGCTGGCCAACGCGTTCTGGACGACACTAATACAAAGTCATAAACACAAGTCTTATAGCTATGTGTAATGTCTTGTGAGTATCAACTTCAGTTACTTCACCAGAAGCTACTATATTGACTATGACTCTTTTTTTGGGTTTGAATTTCAACTATGACTCAAGAACCCGAAAAGTTTGTAGGAAAGAAAATGTGCCTAGAAAAGACTCACAAAAATTTCAGTTAACCTCTTATTTTTTGTTCGAGTTTCTTTTGGGTATTTAAGCTAAATACAGTAGCTAAGAAGTAAGAACATAATAAGATTATTCTCTCTTTTTTTTTTTCTTTTTTTTTTTTTTTGGGATCAATACTCAATAGTAATGTTGGGTCGGCCCAATTGGTCGTATTGGGCTTACAAAAATATTGGGTTCTAACTTCAGAATTATACCCTAAAAAACGACGTCGCCTCCCTCCTGGTAGTCATAAGACTCGCAACTCGTAAGCATTTCCTCCTCGTCTCTCTCGTTCTCAATCTTCGTCTTCCTCTCTTGTTCAAGCTGAAAGCCATGGCTACTTTGGCAGCTGCTGCAGCTCGACAAGCCGCAAATTCACTTCGTTTGTCTTCGGCCAGAACCGCCGGTCAAGCCTCTAATCTAATCCAGCGGCGTGGCCTTGCCGGCGCTGCAGGTGAAACCCTAAATCTAATCTCGTTGTGCATTGCTTGGTTCCCGATCTCATTTTTCAGCTGATTTTAGAATTAAATAATTGATATTTGCAGATCATCATGGCCCGCCAAGAGTTAACTGCTGGTCAGACCCAATGAGCCCATCTAAATGGAAGGAGGAGCATGTCAGTCTCTCTTTCTCTGCGCTTTATTTGTATACCTTTATTGAAATCGTTGTTATATGGGCTGTGATGATTTTGATGCACATTTTGAGGCTTTCAATTGACCCCATTTGTTTGGTATTGAATACGTGAAGAACATTTAGGATCTTTATGGCGTAAGAAGTAGTATGATACTCAACATGTTATTATGCATTTTGGTTAATTTTTAGGTTTGAACTGTTTTTCATCCCCAATTGTGGCCCTTGTTTCGGTAAACATTAACAAATTTCGCTTCATTCCGTGTTCTGTTAGTTAGTTCAACAGTGTTAGACGTTTTTGTGGGTGTTGAGTTATATGTTAGTTGAATATAGACCTGCTACCCAGAGGCTTTTAGGGATTCATGAGTTGTTTTACACTGTTTGCCTTGTTGAAGTTAGTAAGCATTGTTGTTGGACCATCTTCACTGGATTAGTGTATAAGAAATTAGTGGATACTTGAAGTTGTGAAATCATCTTCACTAGATTCTGTACTTTTGCAGTTCGTAATTGTCTCTTTGACTGGATGGGGCGTGCTCATCTTTAGTGGGTACAAGTTTTTCACTGGAGGCAAAGGCAAGAAGGAAGAGGTACTTAGGTTCTTTTAAACCCTGAGTATTATGTTTTGTTGTTCATTCTTATAATTGGGCCTAGGCATCAGATATACGAAGTGAAATTTCATTTCTGGGTTATTTGAATGTGTATTGTTGTCTATGTAAAAGATTGTGTGCAGCGCTCCTGGTCATAATTTTGGTGCAGTCAAGCACATATGACATGCCTGCCTTTTATGATTGGTTTTCCATATACCAAATTACCTATGCATGCTAAAGACAAGTAGGATGCCAAAATCATAATTAGAGCACTCACATTGAATCTCCCACTTTATACTCGTAGAATGAATGCCTTGTTCTCTCTTTGTCTCTCTATCATTACTTCACTGCTCTATGATTAGTGCTTTTGGTTGTGGATTTGGCGGCTAGGGATTCAATTGTCAGTTGTTTTCTAGTTTGCCTTTAATTGAGGCTTTTGTTGTTGTTTCCTTTGCAGCTTTTGCTGCTGTTTATGTTGTAGGTTTTGCGGCTTCTTCCTTTGCTGCCTGCTTTGTTTAGTTCCTCCTTTTCAGTACATTTTTATTTAGCAAAAAAAAAAATTGCAATGATTATCCAGATGATATGAGACCATGTCTTATACTCTTGTTGCAATCTTCAAGGTGTTCACATATGGCTGCTTGATTACATAATATGGGGTGTTGCTTTGTTACTAAGTCCCCACATAAAGCAAATCAGTATAGCTGCAATTTACATTAGGTCAGGTCATTATAGGGTACCTTTTTTTCAATCGGTTTCACAGTATTGGTTGGACCATCATAGTAAATATAGCCTCTGAAAGTTTAATGTAGACTGAATCAGGTAAGCATTGTTGGATGTATTCTACCTGAATGGCCTGGGTGCGTTCCAATAGGAGTCACTGATGTTACTATCGTTGTTGTATTGTATGTTCAGCTCTTACTGACTAATTCTTAATTTTTTTTTTCAGAAACTGGTGGAAGCATCACAATGAGGTGTTTGGAGTGTTGAATCTTCCCAGAACTTCTTGATAATAATGCGCTTGCTTGGATATAGAATGTCTTGACATTTCATTTTGTTGTCTGCAAATGATTTATGATCAGTCCATGAGAATGATGAAACATTGATAAAAGTTGAGTTATTAGCCTTGTTGGGAGTTTGTCTCCCTGTTCATTTGTGTCCTCTTTTTGTAGTTATTCTTATGATGATGATGCATTAACCTTTCATGTTTCAATAATGTAATGACATCTTTCTGAGATCGAAATTTTTTTATGGATGAGAGGCAGTATAACTCCCAGTATTGCTACTACTTGACCGAATCTATGTAAGAGTTAGAATCTGTTTTTTGGCCTGGAAATCAAACGAAGTAAAAGGTTGAGATAAGGGACCAGTTAACCTGTCTAGCGATAGCTCAACTTGTTCTTTTTATGCAATTTTGTTCTCGGTAATCTTTAACCAAACTAGTACTCGATCGTTTTGATGAAAGGGCAGCTAAAACTCTGGTTTGGGAAGCATTGTCATTCAATTAATTGGATTGAACATGCCAATGAAAAGACACTAGCAAAGTTGCAAGCCAGACTGATAAAGGCTAGGAAAGCAAAGCAAAAGGAAACAGATATCTAACAGTCACTTGTCAAACTCCAGTCGTAAAATCTATTGAACATGCTAAAATTCAGACTCATCTATTTCCTCCTTGTACTCCTCTTTATCTTCCAAATTGGAACCTGATTCACCAACGAAACCATCCTCAGTTGCATCGTCCTCGTGTTCTTCTGCATCTGCAACTTCCAAATCTCCTAGAAAGTCCTGTGCATCATCATCAGCGTTATCTTCTAGTTTGCTGATATCCTTGTTGCTTAGATTCAGTGGGATACTAATGGCTCCATGGTCTTGTGATTTTTCAACTTGTTGTTTCTGTTTTGTATCATTACTTGCTATGCCATTAGCATCACTTGAATCAACATGTGTAAGCTTGTTTTCCAGATCTTCTGCATCACCCGATTCCGCTTCCATCACGCGACCATCACCTGTTAGTCTCCTGTTCGAAGCCGCTTCCTCTGCTCCGAAGAATCTCCTACCTCTCATTCTTGCCACCCCTTTCTTCTCCATCCTTCTATTCCTGGTAACTAATCTCCATTTCTTGCCTTTGATACCAGTGATATAGTCTTGCTTCCCTCCCACTCTAGACCCTTCCTTATTTTCAGAGCTCTTGTCTTGCATTTCCAACTTCATCCCACGCTCTGTTTTCACATGAAGTTTCTGACCCTCAACTAGTTCAGAATTTTCAGTGTTTCCAAAATTCCCTTTTCCTCTCATCTTACCATGAATTCCTTTATGATCAACATCTTCGAAACCCCGACTCTTGTTTCCTTGGCCTTCCCCAGTGGCATTTCCACCTCCATGTTTGATATTTACCTCTTGGGAATTATCCAACTGTTTGGCCATCATTTCAGTTTCTCCCTCCCCATTTCCAATTTGATCTTCTACTTGTGTTGTAGTCCCATTACCTGGCCTCGTTTCCTGAACCTCCTTGTTCTTTGTCGATTCTTGCGTTTGATCAGCCTCTTCTCTCCATTTGGACACGGTTAGATTTGCAGGTGGGTTGGATGGGTCATCAGTACTCACCGACCACACCTTATACTCAAAACGGTGTTTCAAAGCCTCAATTTCAGCCTCCTTTTGCTTCAAGCTTTCCACCAACTCCGTCACCCGAGGATTGTCATTATTCTGATCACCACTCACTCTCATCAGCATTTTGGTTTCGTTCTGCTTCTCCTCGAGTGCAGCCTCCATTGTCTTGAGCTCCTCTTTAAGCGAATCAATGGTGGACTTCATCTCCACGACGGTCCTGTCAAGCTTCATCTTCTGGGTTCTAATGGAGTACATCTTCGCTTTCAGCTCTGCGTGCTTCATTTTCACTTCCCGGCTGTAGTCTCTCTCTTTCTGCATGTTAAGAATCAACCAACATCAAAATTCATCAGTAACTAAATATATAAAAGCTGTCAATTGAAGCAGTACTAGACTACTAGTACTAGTACCTGTAAGGCGATGTGAAGCGAAATGAGCTGTGTGTCTTTATCTTGGATAAGAAGGTTGAAGATGCGCCTTTCTCTGAGCTTATGGAACACCATGACTCCAACCAATGCAGCCCCAAATGCCAACACCAACATCAACCCATAAGGCCTCCCTCTGTTGTTGCTACTAGAATTACTACTATTCCCACCCTTGTTGTAATTGTGAGATCCTCCCATGGCCATCTCTCTCAAACACTTACGATAATCTAGCTCAGAGTGATGAGGATTAGAATAATAATAATAATAATGGGAGGGGGTTAATTAATATAGTGCATGTTTGGTTGCTTGTCATGTAAAAACGGCTCTGCAACTACTCACCACAATCACGCAAGAGGAGCGGAGTCTACAAGGAAGCATGGGAACCGTGTCTAGGCAGTAGGCACTGATACTGGAGGTTCGTATATAATGCATTTTGACCATGTTTATTTATTGTTTGAGCTTTCCCATGTTAGCGTTCTCCCTTCGGAATTACAAAAACATCCTTCAGTTTCGATCAAGATTAATTGGTCATAGTAGTCCTCTCACATAACGACGGTTTCCTAGAGGTCATATTTCATGTGTATTAAGCTAAGCTTTAGGGAAAATAATGGGAATATAGGACTTAAATTGCAAGATGACTCATGAAATCAAAGTGCTTATCATCCGATTGAACCAGCCCGAATCAACAAATTTGGCCGGATTGAACCGGTTTGATTTGGTTTGGTTTATATTTTCTCATCTTACGCATTATCGTTAAAACCGAAATCACCAGAACCGAACCGAATGAAGATGTCGGTTTTGGATTTGGTTGAGATGAGAACCCAACCCTAACTTATGAGAATTTATTGGGCCCAAAGCCCAACGGGCGAAGGCTACCTTCAAACTAGACCCGTCGGAACCGAAACGTTTAAATTTAGAACCAACCTTCACGACCACCACCACCCATTTCACAATCGGCATCTTGCAGAGTCTGGGAGAGTTGGATCAGTACACAAACAACAGGTAGTAATATTGTTCCTGGCCAAAAACTAAATCGCTTAAAGTTTCCATTTTTATTTTCCCTCCTCAATTACTTGTTCATGGACGACCTATTCGGCGAGTCTCTGAATTTCGAAGAGATCCATATCAAGCAAGGCTTCGACGACGGCCACAAAGACGGCCTAATCGCCGGAAAAGAGGAGGCAGAGCAAGTGGGTCTCAAGGTGGGCTTCGAGGTTGGCGAGGAGCTCGGGTTTTACAAGGGCTGCGTGGATATATGGAACTCGGCAATCCGGGTTGACCCGACCCGGTTCTCTGCTCGCGTCCAAAGGGGTGTGAAGCAGATGGAGGAGTTGGTTGACAAGTACCCAGTTATGGAACCCGAGAATGAGAGCGTCCAAGAAATAATGGACGACTTGAGGTTGAAATTCAAAGCAGTTTGTGCTTCATTGGGTGTGAAATTGGAGTATAAAGGGTATCCAAAAGCTTCTTCTTCTGGGGCTAAGGACGTTGCGTTTTGAGTGGGGGGTTTGTTAATTGTAAACTGTAATGGGTTAGTGTCAAATTGATAGTTTGGTGGTTAAAACTTAAAAGTGTAAGCTTTGGTTATGGAATGTGAGTTGATCACTTAGGTTTTGGGTTATGAGTGTTCTTACTCTTAATTCACTCATGTTCCTCTAGTTCTAGATTTTCGTTTACTCATTAGCTTCATATGTATTACTTCAATAATATTCAGGTTATGGCATGATTATTTCAGTCTAAATTAGTGACCAGTAATGTATGCACGTCAAAGAACACTGTGTGCTATTTGATAATCTTATGAGTTCTCTTGTTTTCTATAATTGTGCAATTTGCGAGACAATGTGCTTTTGAGTTAGTTAAGTGTTGTATGATTAGTACAGTTGCTTCATTTTAGTACATTAATTTGTTGGTTAATCATGCGAAAATCTTTGGAAGTTTATTCTTTATAGCTATTTTAAAGCTGAATTTCCCTTTGTATCAGAATTTTTATGCACACGATTGCAGTTTCTTTTATTGCCCATTTAGGGTGTGTCCAGACGTTTTTATCGCCAGCCACTAGTAGCTAACTGACCTAGTGGCTAAGGTTAGGCCAGTTTGTGGTCTGAGAAGAACTATGGCCTCGTTGTTTTTTGGTGGTATCTTTTTGTTATCGTAATCAATGTTTTTCCTGCAGCTTGTGATGAGCAGCAAGGAGGAGGGAAAATGTTAAAATCGATGCTTGGTTGTTGCAAGGTGTACATATCTGAAAGCAGAAACAAGCTTGCACTGGAGTCAATTGAACGAGCTGCTAAGCGATTCTCAGAAGCACCCATTATCAATAAGTTTGAAGATGAAACTTACAACAGAGTTGGCTACACTCTTGTCTCTAAGCTAGCTCCAATGCCATCTGGGGATCCTTGTCCCTTGAGGATGGCTGTGCTTGCCATGGTTAAGGCTGCTTTTGAAACCATTGACCTTCACTCGCACTGTGGAAGTCATCCTCGGCTTGGAGTTGTCGATCATATCTGCTTTCACCCCCTTCTTGGTGCTTCCTTGGAACAAATGGCTGGTGTTGCAAACTCCTTGGCTGCAGATGTCGGCTCTAGTCTTCAAGGTTTGATCTTCCATATTAGACTGTAAATGGTTTGAAGTATTGCACAAACATGCTTTTGAAGATGATTATCTGGCGAGTAAAAGAAAACAATTAGCTGGTCATATATAATGGTTAGGGTGAATGGGAGGTTATAATCTTTTTCCTCCAAGAGGTAGTGGTAATCATAATATTGTTAACGCTCTTTGCGTCTACATTTGATTAAATTATAGCGGCAGATATTGGCTTAGTCTTCAAAGTTTGCTCCCTTGACAGTGAAACCACATTAGATTGTAAATAGTGGTACAACATTGAACAAAATTGTGTTAAAGATGATGAATTAGATTGTTGATGGTAATGCTAAATTAGATGATAACGAGCAACAGTCAGATTTAATTGATATTCATTTGGTTCATATATTCAATGAATTGCTAAATATGCAAATGTAGCCTGCAGTCCCTACATTTCTCTATGGAGCTGCTCATGAAGAGAGGAGGACACTTGATTCAATCAGAAGAGAGCTCGGTTATTTCAAGCCAAACTCTAGCGGAGAACAGTGGGTTGGGGGTCCAAAATCGGAATACTTGACACTGAAGCCAGACAAGGGTCCCCATGAAATGACTCAAGCGAAAGGTGTCATAGTGATTGGAGCAACCCAGTGGGTTGATAACTATAATGTCCCTGTCCACTCTACTGATATTGCTGCTGTTCGTAGAATTTCAAAACTTGTGAGTGGCAGAGGTGGTGGACTTCCTTCGGTCCAAGCCATGGCACTTGTGCATGGTGAATCTGTCATTGAGGTTGCTTGTAACTTGTTGGAACCAGAGAAAGTGGGAGGAGATAGGGTTCAGCTTGAAGTTGAGAGGCTTGCAAAGGAAGAAGGATTGGCAGCAGGGAAGGGCTACTTCACTGATCTTTCTCAAGAAAAATTGATTGAGAGTTATTTGCAGTCAGTTTCCGGTATGTGAGCAGAAATGAATTAAGAACTTGGTCTACTTCACTGTCATACAGATTCTTTGTTATCCACTTTGAGGAAAATTGAAAAATAAAGTTTCAAATTGAGCAAATAGATATCTTTACAGTTGGTTTATAATTGATGCCTCATCATTGATACTTCGAGCTCAGACAGAAGAATGCCTTATCATAGTTCTGTCACATTGAGGCTGATTTACATTTATGCAGTTTTGCCTTGTCACAGTTTTGTCTTTCTGTAAAATTTAAGTCCTCTCTTTCAAGAATGTGTTGGATTGCCCCAAATAACGCTAATGTATTAGAACATCACCCACAATGGTGATGAGATTTTAGACTTGTACTGGATGGTTGAAGTTTCTCCATCTGTCTTTGTCAAGTCACCGTCCAAACATGTCCTTAACATGAAACTTTGTCCTTTGCTCTTGGAATTTTTTTTTTTTTTTTTTTAACATTGTGGATTTTAATTAGTTTGATGAGCTTAATCTTACATTCTTATATTACTTTAATTATGGAAGTTCGATTTCATAGTACCTCACCAGACAAGCTTGGCAAATTCTTATCCAGACTATTAATTTTTTGCATGAGATGATAAACCTTATGAATGGTAGTTGAAAATGTGTTAAAAGAGTTGTTGGTTCGTTTATTTTTGTTGCTATAAATTATGCTGATAGACTCTTGGCTCGTCAAAAGGGTCCAAAAATGAAATGAGATTCTTGTCATGGGCCAAGTCTGGAATCTTCACATTTTTGATGGGTGGCCACTGGCCATTCTAATCATCGGTTGCTTTAGTTTTGTTGCTATGGTAGACTAGCAATATATAGCGATATTTTACCTTTGTATAGATGTAAATAACTCTGTAACCCGAGGGAGCTCTTTTACAACTGCGTAAAAGTCTACCACTGTTGGAAGGTCATATATGATGATGATAAATAAATAAATTTAGAGTTATGGAATTTCTTCGGTGTCATTTTTCCGAGTTAAAGAGAAAGAGTGATCTAAAGAAAGAGGATATAGATAGTGCCTTACATAAGTACAAGGTTTTGGTTGCTTCTCATGGCTAAATGAAGCATATAGTTTATTCTAGTAAGGCACCTGCATGAAATGACCAACAGAGCTTGAGTGCAAGTCATCAAAAAAGAGCTTGCCAAGAGAGACCATCATATTTTGTTTTCATATTTGATCTTTCTGTCATAAAAATGGTGCTGCTTGAATAGGCAGCATTGCGATGACCATGTGTTTTAGGCTGTTTCCCTTATTGTTTTATTATTGAGTAGGACTTGTCAAATTGTGGGGGCAATTCCTTGGATCGGATGCCGCATCAATGCTGACTCATCCATACTAGAAAAGCCTCTACTGCTCTACTTTCCAGACCCAAAAAAACTCTACTTATTTGCTCAGTTGGTTATATCGCCTTCTCTGTTAGCTCCCATGAAACAAAGCACCTGTGGCTGCAAAGATTGAACCTTGGAGAGAAGAAACAATGGATTATAGCCCTGCTTGCAAGGTAAGAACTTTTTAAAAAAAATTCTGATTCTTCATCCATTCATCAAAGTACTTTCTGAAATACACATTAGATATGGAAAGATTGATCATCTGACATCAGTCTTCTTTTATATTTCTTTGGCTGTTGCCTGTTCATCAAATTTCTTGTTTTTGTCAATTTTCCCCAAACCCAGTTCAGCTGCTTCAAATTCATTAATTCTTGAATACAATGCATCAGTTTCTTTCTGATCATTAAAACTATCTTTCTAGTACAACTTTAGTCGGTTCCTTACTTACTAGAAATGGAAGTTATGAGCTGTTAATCAAGCAATTGGGTTCTTTCTGGGGGTTTAACTTGGAGAAGAAAGAAAGGATAGAAACAAAGATAGCGATAATAGACCATACCCTCGTCAGTTGACTATTGGAAGCTTTATGACATGAAATGTGATTCACATGAAGAAGATACACATATTTAATGTTCTGATAAATTTAAAAAAAAAAACAATTATTAAGGTCCCATTTCTAGATAATCTAGTTGTTAATTAGTCTATCTCAGTACTGATTACTGAATTATTGGGGTATGTTTTTATTTATACGAGTTCAAAATGAAGGAAAGTTTATGTGCATTTTCCTTTTCTGTGTCTACTAAAACATGTTGATGTTGTTTGGGTACAAGGACAAGAAGAAGAAAACCATAGACCGGTCCATGCTACTCTGCTGCAAGCTTTTCATATCTGAATCGCGTAACCTCGCTGTGCTCGACGCCATTGAACGTGCCGCCAGACTTGACCCAGAGTCTGCCATTGTTAACAAATTTGAGGACCGAGCTTACAATAGGGTCCGGTATACTATTGTGTCGTATGTTGTGCATGATAGCACAGGAAGTGCCATATACAGCCCCTTGCAGCAAACTGTACTCGCCATGGCTGAGGCAGCATTTGGGGCCATTAACCTCGAGGAGCACTCCGGGGCTCACCCGAGGTTGGGGGTGGTTGACGACATTGTCTTCCACCCTTTGGCTCGGGCATCTCTTGATGAAGCAGCTTGGCTTGCTAAGGCTGTGGCAGTGGACATTGGCAATAAATTCCAAGGTTGGTCCCAACTCCTAATCTAATTTTTATGGTCCACAAACTATCAATCCAAGTCAAGAAAATGTAAACCTTATTGATTAATGTACTAGGTCTATGTTTGCTTGTATCGTTCTCTAATTTTATGGGAATGTCCAATGTGCAGTGCCAGTATATTTGTATGCTGCAGCACATCCTACAGGCAAGGCTCTTGATACCATTAGGCGTGAGCTTGGCTACTACAGGCCGAATTTCATGGGCAACCAATGGGCAGGATGGACCATGCCGGGAGTGCTCCAAGAAAAACCCGACGAAGGCCCGAGTAGTGTATCTCCAGCCCGAGGCATTGCAATGATCGGGGCGCGTCCATGGGTTGCCTTGTACAACATACCAATATTGTCCACGGATGTTGCAGCCACTCGAAGGATTGCACGGATGGTGAGTGCGCGAGGGGGCGGTCTCCCAACTGTGCAAACACTGGGACTTGTTCATGGCGAGGACTCCACAGAGATAGCTTGCATGCTCTTAGAGCCCAACCAGATTGGAGCGGACAGAGTCCAGAACCGGGTTGAGATGCTGGCAGCGGAAGAAGGGTTGTACGTAGAGAAGGGATACTTCACTGATCACTCACCAGATATGATTATTGAGAAGTACATGAAACTAATATCCGCAGACAGAAACTAAACAAAAGAAACTTGTTGGGACATTGTGGGTCAAGAAGAGGTGAAGAACCATGTTGTCAAGTAGATCTGTGAAGTGTGAACTTGCATATTCTGTTAATTTAATCTAAAACAAGACTCGCCATTTTACATCCGCCTTGTAATCTATGAATACACTAATGTACACTTTGATTTTCCAACTCTTACTGTCATGAACATTGCTTTTTCCGAAAATCTTCAGACAACAATGTCTGAAGCAACACTTGAAACCTCTCAGCACCAGGACCTGGCCTAAAAACTGAATCATTACCATGCACGGAACACGGGTCGGCCCCGCCTTCTGAGCTACCTATGCACCATGCTCCGGGAGCAAACCGATTTGTGCGACCTAGAAGTTCTTTATCTATTTTGTCCAAGACTGGGTCATCCTTTGCAAATTTTCGAGCAAACGGCGCATTGCTTTTTACCATTTTGTCAAAGTCCTTCATTGACAAAGAGATTGGATGCTGCTTCGGAGGGCTGTCCCAAGCGATGTAGTGGAGATCATGGCTTATTGCAGTGTGACGATATTCCTCATTGTTACAAATTACGGTATGAAAATAGCCCTCTGGAGAAGAAACAAAATTTGTATAGTACATAAGGATCGTACGGGGGAGGTTATCCCATCCCCATATGCAATACTCAACGAAGGGTCGCGTTAGCATTACCCATGCTGAACCTGCACACGAAGCAAAACAAAAAAGCAGTGTTGGAGATATGTTCATGCTATTTTATATTTTATAACTATTCAAAACCAATTTTCAGTATAACATTATAAAGCAACAAGAATACACTAACAATTACCAAGGATCTTAAATGCTCAATCAAGTGCATGTATACAGTTTAATTATTACCGGTGAACAACTTGAACGATGTAGGAAGTGAACGACGCTGAGTGGTCCATGCAAGATCAGATTTTTTCGATAAATACAGGCCTGGATCAATTATGATTGGTTTTGCTCTTTGGTTCCTGCATAAGAGATTATAGCGTAACCATTATGATATATACTGGTAAACAACAAAAACAGAAGAATTACTTGTTAGGCCTTATACATTGTACTTACAGTTTCCATCCAGTAATCTGCATATTTTCAATGAAGTTGATATTTCTAGACAGGTTAGAGAAGGAATAAAGCAAATCTGCACAATCAGGAAATATACCAGGTTAGATCTATAAATGATTTAGGGAAACTGTAAATATACCTTGAAGTTTCTCACATAACAAATATAACAAATATCAGGTTATGTCATACAGGCACAAACCTAAACCAACGCAGTGCTGCTAGTAGCATCATAAACATGCAAGAGAATGATGTGATAAAATAATACAGCACATCACTTCTAGGACCAGAAATATGCCTTTAAATGAAACTCTAAACATTGACAGGCATCAACAACTCAATGTTCCAAAGCAATATGTTTTCATTATGGTCCTCTTACTTATGGGACTCTCAAACACTTTTGCTAAGTATTTTTCCATTAGTCTATGAGAACAGGCTTCATCGGGTATTTGCAGGAAGTGCCACTTCATAGGGGTATTAGATAATTCTATATTAGCAGGTAAAATTTAGGGGTTACACAAAAGGGGATGTCATCAGAGACATTCATGAGAGAACTTTCAGTATCCAAGTTCATAAGCAAACAAAATTAACAAAAAATGATTATTTTATCAATTATGAGAAAGAGATTCAGGTATCCATTGAATCCGAAAACATAAGTAGCCAAAACTGTAATCCACAGGAACAACATTCATGACACAGGCAAATCAAAGCCAGTAATCACAGTTAGAAGGAGATTACGGGGTCTCATGAAGATGATTTTGAGTGCAAAAAAAACAAAGCATTATAATGATTTAATTAGATCCAAATCACCACACTTATGTCTGGCTAAAGATGATTTTGAATGTCTTTAATCAACTAAAGCTAGGATCCACTTCATTAATGTACTTCTTACCTTCAAGGAAATATCCTACACCAAAATGGTTGAGAAGGTTGACCTGGAAATTTCCGCAAATCTTTAATCACAATAATCATCCCCTACTTAACCATGTCCTTATCAATCTATCTAAAAATATCCTATACAATATCTCATCTCTACCTCTCTGCCAGCTCATTAAAATGGATGAAAAAGTCTGCCTTTAAAGTCTCCAACCCAACAATCTTCTCAATCACACGTTACCAAAATTTGAATCCAGCTATCTCTGAGAAAATCCATCATAATTAGAACTAACATAATGGACAATATTAGCTACAGAAATCATACTGCAATGAGGTTTGGTTCACATTTCCAGGTAAAAATGCCCTTGCATTGTCACAAAGTCGTTAAAATGTCAAATGCGATGGAATCTCTCTTTTAAATAAAAAAAATTCAAGGCAGCAGATTTTCATGCAAGCGTAGTAGCAATAATAAAACAGCATACAAGATTATCAATAAAAGTAACAATGAGATACGAGGAGCAAAGTCTGGTACTAACCATCTTGTGTCATGAGAGGATAATCTGACGCACTGAGGTTTATAAACCAATCCCACTCGGAGCTCTCCTTTAACAGAATGGAAATCGCTTGCAGGGTACAAGCAATCATAGTAGGGCCCTTATACGTCACCAAGTTGGATTGAGCCATAACACGCACATTCTCCACTTCACTAAACGTAGGATCAGCCTTCACCAAACTAGCCAGTTCCAATCTTTCTCGAGGCGGAGCCTCGAGATCTAAATGCAGAACATACTGATTTCTTGGATGATATACAGCACTCAAAGTCCTCATCATTCTATGACTATCCCCCTTTGTACCTGATATAAGATACGCCAATCTAGGTGCTCCTGTTTTCGAACGTTTATTCTTTTCCAATGATCTTTTCAAGTCAGACTCAACAAAATACCCAGTTGAGTCATCTGATTTCGAAAAGGATACAATGTCGGTTGGCAACTGTTCTTTACCATGTGGCAAAGTAAACAGACCAGAAATGACCGAGAAAAAGAGGGTAATGAATATGGCAAAGCTAGCAATGAATGGAAGGACCCAAACCCTATCACCAAAGACCCTTCCTGAGTGGTGATTCACATACTTCCTCATACCCATTTAGGGATTCCTAACCAACAAATATCTGGTTTACTAATTCAAAACTCAAACTGTGTATCTATCAGCTCGGAAACCCAGAAAGGTTGATTACCAAAGCAAAACCACCAATCTTCTGAAGTTTACAGAGCTAAAGAGGAGCAAGGAGGTTCTGTAACCGAACCAGAAACGCCTTCTTAATAAGTACACCGATAACATCTAAGCTGGGTTTTAATAATTTTCAGCACAGAATTGCATAAATTTCAAAACTTCGGTATTCAATAGCTAGGACGGCTATATAGGCATGTGTAAATTAGATGCTTACAGCGATAGCTTGGTTGAAAATGAACAAGCCCAGATGATGGAGTGAAAGTACCTTTCAAGCAATCGAATTTATGTAACGTCTAAACGAATTTAAACACCGAGGAGTTAGATTTCTCTTTCGTCTAAAGCCCTTTAATGGAAAGCCAGTCTTTTTCTCCGGCCTAACCCAGATCTAACTTGTACCCAAAATTCAATAGAAGCAATCAAAGTACACAACTTGGGAGTGTTTAAAGTCTGAGCGAAGTTTCAACCAAACAAATTTGGCATATAGAATATGAGATTAATATGACCCGGATTAAAGGAAACAGATGAGATATGCTTACACGGATAGAGACGATTCCAAATCAGATTCAGAAGCAAGAGAAAGCTCAGTGATGGAGTCCTAGAAAGTGGGTAGCTTTTGGTAATGGCGATCAGAAAGAAAAAAACAGAGACAGAATAATGAATAATCAGCTTTGCTTTGATTGAGGGCAAAATTATAGATTAATTTTTTTGTTTTTTTATTCAAAAAATAAATAAATAAAGATTAATTGAGTAAACTGTAGGTTACTAGTTGTGTAATGGCATTTATTAGCATACAAGAGTAATAGACCATCTCAAAACTGTTCCAACAAGGTCACTGTAGTGCAAGAGTAATGACCCACCTAATTGAATGAAATGAAAAGATTAAAGATTGGTTTAGATTGTGATTAGGGATCACTTTGCTATCTGAAAAACCCTTGAACAAAAACTACGTGGAAAACCTTATTGGAAAAGTTTGAAAATTGAATAGTACATGTTCTCAAAATCAACTTGGATCCATTGTATTATGGTGTTATAGGAATATAGGGTAAAGGGTTAGGAGGAATTAGACTAAAGTATTATATCACAACGTAATTAACCAAAATAATATAATAATTTAAGTTAGATTGATAAATTGGATGTGAGAGCATTTTTGCTCACCCCCCTTGGTTAAGGGTGAGCCTCACCCCCCTCCCCAAAACGTGACACGTGTTACAAAGGCTAACCCAGATTAGGATTTTTTTTTTTTCTCTTTTCTCTCTCCCCCCTCACCCGACTCTTTCCTTTCTTGTTTTCTTCTCTTTCTTCTACCTTTCTCTTGCATCTCCATGGCCACACCCGAGTATCATAGTTTATGGAGGGGAGAGAGAGAGGCACGGAGGAGAGAGAGAGCTTGAAGAGAGAGAAAATGGATCTCCTAATCCTTTCTCCTCGATTCGCCGACCTTAGAGCATCATCGAGCTTCACCGCCTCCATCACTGTGTTCGCCGGGCTCCTCTGAGCCAAGCCCAATCGTCCGCAATGCATGGTGACGCCGGGAACTTTGCAGCTGCCATGTGGGTGGCCATGGAGATGCAATCATGCAAGGGAAAGGTAGAAGAAAGAGAAGAAAAAAAGAAAGGAAAGAGTCGGGTGAGGGGGGAGAGAGAAAAGAGAAAAGAAAAAAAAAATCTTAACCCAGGTTAGCTTTTGTAACACGTGTCACGTATTGGGGAGGGGGGTGAGGCTCACCCTTAACTAAGGGGGGTGAGCAAAAATGCTCTCATTGGATGTAGGGTTTGTTAACTATTGTGGTTTTGTGTCTTGAAAGCTCTGACCTTTATGGAGTTTCTAGGTTAATTAATCATTTAACCTAATTTTTTATTGCATCTTGCACATTTTGTGCTTTCTATAGTTTGGTTATTGTATTATGTAGATATTGTGGTTAGGTTTATAAAAATGGCTTCAGCATCATAATCAAGCTCTAATTCTGATCCGTAGCAGTGTCGGTTCATCATGACTTCGTACATTGCTAAAGTGTAATGTACACACAAACTTATGTAGGACCCACTCAACAACTGCTGACTTGGCAAAACTAGGATCCTCTCTTAAATTTTCTTTTTTCCTTTGGTCCAAAGGATGATATGTTGAAGCCACAACAGGCAACCAGTAAACTTATGCAGGCCCAATAACAGCCCAAAACATAAGCAAGAGTTTTGTTTCAAGCTCTTTTGGTGAACAAAATATTTACTTTTTAAGGATGTGCTTTTAATATGGCACACTTTTTCCTTTTTCTAACCCCAACGGCAATTGGCTACCTTTTTTAAGAGTTGTAATTTTGAATTTTATTAATAAAGCAACCCCTAATTGGTTGGCTTTGCATTTAATATTTAATGATTCCTAACGTAGTATATTTATGAAACTAATTTGCTTCGGCAATCAAAAATAAAAGGAAAGAACTTATGTCCGACTTGGGTCAGACCTAATGTGTCTGACCCCTTTCATTTTTGTTATATTTGATAATCTATTTTCATGATCTGAACCGTTCATCTTTTAAATAAGCATTTCAAGATCATGCCTGCAAAAAATCATCCAAATTTAAGATCATTAACTCATTCATTTGTTGAAAGTTAATATCAAACAAATGAACGGTTTTGGTGAAAGTTAATATTCTCATTAATAACCGTCCATTTGTTTAATGTAATTGAATGAGTAAACGATTTCCATTTTGGATGATTTTTTGCAGGCATGATCTTGAAATGTTGATTTAAAAGATGAACGGTCAGATCATGAAAATAGATCATCTAATATAACAAAATATAGAGGGGTCGGACATAAGCATTTTCCAAAATAAAAAAGATGTACTTCGTTGGAGTTGCCGAGTCTAATTGACCTACTCATTTCTAATCGAGTAGTTAGAGTTTTATAAAATAGCAATGAAATAACTCAACGTTTAATTCGTTCTCGTTTCAAAAGAATGAGTATCCTCCTTTTTTATTTTTAAAAAATGAGTATCTCTCTTTTTCGTTTTAAAATAATGTTATTTATATATATAATTATATATATGTATATACTATATACTCAAGTCAAATGAGGAAATCAATATTCGAGGCCAGTGAGAAAAAAATGAACCATATATAACTTTTACTGTTTGACTGATTGACGGATGTGTGATTCGCCGATGAAGATAGTTATAAATGATATAACAGTTGACCTTTGGTAAAAAAATGTTGAAAAAGGACGCCGTCGATTCTGTACTAGCTAGCTAGCTATCTGCATATGGTAGCAGGAGTGTAAGTAAAGAACAGTATGATCCCACAGTAAGTATGAGATGATGAGTTCAGATTATATCTCAGACAGTGACCTTCAGAAACTGTATATTTATTTAGATAGATATAATAATGATAGGTTTGAAGATTCCATTCCAAATTGCAACTGTTGTTACAGCAGTGGGTATTCGGTAAAGATTGAGACATTGAACTAGCTACTGTTAGCTAGTGAACCAAAAGTAAAATCCCTGTTGTGCTTCTGATCAATACTAGCTAGCTTGAACATGAAAGTTGAAACCCTCAAGTAATTGACTAAACTAAGCTAGAAGTGAGAATTTCAGATGCATAGGATTTCAAAATTAAGATGACTATATATATATCATATCAGATTATTTTTCAGATTTAAAAAAAATATTGGGTTTAATTTGTACTTTTGTGCAGCCTTTGTAGAGCTTTAATCTGCACCATACCGTGAAGTTAATAAAAAGCCTGATCACCTCGATCACCACCAATCAAAACAGCTGAAAATGGCTATAATATCATTATGATCGAGCTAAGCTTGAAACAGCTGAAACAGCCGGCCGGCATGAGAACTGTTATTGCACATGAATAAAGCTTTAAGGCACATTCCTTAAATTTGGCCTCCATCAGTGACAACACAGTTATAATAGCTCATAGTCATATCTAGGGCTAGGAGCATGGTGCATGTATGTATATATTTTCTCACATTGACTTAATTTACCTTTTTTTTGGGGTTAAACAGCCTAAATTAAAAGCTAGCTATATGATGGATGACCTAGAAAACTACATGCATAGCTAGAAAGCTGGTAGTGTTTGATGCTTGATTTTGAACTTCTTCTTTTTTAACAATTGATTTTGGATTTTGGACTATTTAAACCCTCTCTTTTCCAGGAGTAGGTGGCCAGTGGGTACCAAAGTCAGTATGTAACAGTACTGTTGAATCAATGAAGCCATCTCTGTTAGCCAACACATATCAGACTAAAATTAACCTAATGAACAAGTTTGGTAGGCCTCTATTTAGTTTGTAGAAAAAGCAACAAGTCTAAGTGGTCCTCTGGAGAATCCGAAGTAAGTAAATCACAACTGGCCTGGCTTTTAGCAATTAGTCAAGATGAACACCAACAGTATAATTATACATAAGACAAGCTTATTAAACTTATTTTCATATAATTTGAAGTGAGGAAAAAGATTGATAACCATTCATGTTACATTGTTACTAATTGATCTAATATATTCTAAAGGTCTTATGATTCAGTGCTGTGCTTCTTTGGAGTAATAATGCATGTTTTAATGGGTTACAAACCAATTATGCATATGCAAATGAAGATGCTAGCCTTGCTAGGAGAGGGTATCATACCACTCATCAACCAAATCGCATGCCACAGTGAAAAGAGAATATTGTTTATCATTTTTAATCTAATATCTAATATATTACACTGAAATCTTACATGCATATGCTTTTTGTTAAGGTGATCATGAGTTGATGACATATACCATGTCAGGGGGTTGAGGAAACCAACAGAACGTACCCTAAATATATATATATATATATATATGTATATATCATATAAATGGCTGCACTGTGCTATATAGACATACTCATAAGCTGGTTGAAATATACATGCATATATGAAACCAAACTATATACAGTACTTCACTGAGTTCATTCACAATCTCCACCTGCACTGGTTTGGTTCACTGGTCTAATTGCGAGTTATGACAAGCAAGGTGCCTTCAAAGAGTTAACTTGGCATGTAATTTGTATTGGTCTGAATTTTTACAGTATTTCATCGCGAGTAAAAGAATAGTGAATTCATAACACTTTTTGTACGTGTATATTACAAAACCCCTCCATCGATCAATACTGTTACAGCTTTCAATTAATCAGTCCACTTGCCTAAGTCATGATCGAAGATGCAATTATAAACACATCTAACCAATGATTGAATACCTTCAATGTATATGTGTTGTTGTTGTTGTTGTTTTTTTTTTTTTCGGAAATAATGTAGATGTGTTGTTAAACAATAGATGCAGCGGTTCTTTCTCTAAAAAAAAAATGCATTGGTTGGTGCCGAAAAAAGCTAGCTAACATGTGATTCACTTGATTTATTAAAGCTCAAGGGCATGAAGATTAAAGCTTAAACAATCTGCACGCCTCGTATTTGGTAATTTAAAATACAATCTTTATATATACACACACACATACATGCATAGCTCAGTGATAGACTGATAGGGCATATATACTCATATAACACCAAAGTTTGATGGTCAGCATCCAGCATTGAGAATATGGGAAGAAACCATTAAATATTATGCTCTGAGTTTTGACCATAATTATAGTTTCAATAATGACTCTTTAAGTAGGCTTTGAGTCCATAGAAAACAGAGAAGATGCATGTGGCGACTAGACGACTAATGAAATAATGACGTGAACGTATAAATTGACCTTTTAACTCGAAAAAACTTCAGGCAACCTGAGAAAAAGTCTCAGTTTATGTTGAAGGTTTTCGTTGGGAGAATGAAACGCAAGCCTTTGTTCATGCCATTTGATTTACATAAAGTAATGGCCTTTACGACGTACTCTGTTTTCGAATTAAATTGTCCACTCGAGTGTTTACATGAACTATTGGTGCACCAAACAATAATGTTGGTCTTTGTTTTTACTCTACTCAAGTACGTGTTTACCACTATTTTGTCCACTTACCATATTATTGTGTTTAGGTGTTACCATCACCTATCTATATTTAGAGTTTGAAACTTGTATTGGGATTTTCTTGAGGCCGTGCAAAGGTTGGTTGTGATTTGATAACTTGGGGCTATTTTTAGCAGTTTCTCCACTATTTCGATGATATTTTCTCATAGCAGAATTTCCTCCACTCACTTTGCTAAACGTACTATAAATCACTGTCATCACCACTGTTTTTTCAGCTCAAATACTATGTTCGATCTCTACCTACAATTTCTGATCCAAGTTTGACTCTTCAATTACCACCCCAACTATCCCTTCAAATTCAGATCAAATCCAATTACATATATAGTTGGGATAAAAAGATATACAGAAAGAAAGATACCATGACACCATGTCTGTGTAAAGTAGTAATTCCTGAGCAAACAAACAAGTGAAGCAGTGAAAAGAAAATGAGATATTAAATATATATATATATATATAAACAGAAACCGAAAAACCTCGTCTTCTTCCCACGAGAGGGATTTTCCCATAAACGAAAAGCCCCGACCCCAAAGCCAAAGCCAAAGCCATTTTCTTTTCTTTGTTTTTTATCTCTCTCTCTCTTTCTCTCTAATGTCATATCATGCATTGCAACTAGCCAAAGGTAATTGTTTCGCTTCCAGCTCATTCATTCATATTTCATTCAAAGCCCCATTACCAACCTCACACACTTTCTCTCTCTCTCAAGTCTCTTAAGTCTTAACAACAAAGCTCATATTTTTATTTTTATTTTCCTCACTTTCTCTCTCAACGTTTCCTCCACCACCAGATCTCTCGGAGATGCGTGCCTATTCACTCGCCTCTCCTTGTGGTTTTCTGGGCCTTTGAGTTTTTGCTCTTGTGCCCAATAAAAACCCATTAACCCATCTCCTTGATTTTTCACTTGGATTTCTCTCCCGAAATCATTTTGGGTCTTCTGAGTTTCGATAAAGTTGCGATCTTTGACGACAATGGCGAATAATGGGGTGGAGAGGGAGAGTGGGCTGTTTAGCGATGAGGAGCTGAGCGAGATGAGCGGGGTTAAGAGAGGGGTGGACCATATTGAGGTCACGTGCGGCTGTACCAGCCACCGATATGGTGATGCCGTTGGGAGGCTTAGGGTTTTCATGAATGGTGAACTGGAAATCACATGTGAATGCACCCCTGGCTGTCAGGAAGGTCCTTCTCTCTCTGCCTTGTTTGTTGCTTTTGGGAAAAAGGGTTTTGATTCTTATGCATGTTAACTGCTGTGTGTTTGAGATTGAGTGGTGACGTTGATGGCTGTCACTTTCTCCGCTCTGCTCCTTCGTTGCTTTGCAACTTGTCCATTGTTTTTCTTCTGGTTATACACGTTAAGTGTATGATGATATGTCTCAGTGAATGCCTTCCTTCTCCTTGATACTTTTCTGCAAGGTGATCAAGTTTTATGCTTTTTCATTCTCTTGCTTCATATGCCTGAGATCCTCTTTGTGGAGTCTTTTGAGTGTGACTGTGTTCACAATGAAACCTGCATTCACATTCTGCTGGCGATTGCAATCTCTTTGACTCCGTTTTCGTAGGTTTCGCTTTCGATGCCCCAGTTCTGTTCTTTCTCTTCTACAGAGTAAAATAGTTGCATAGCATGTTACATGCTTTCTCTATCTCTCTTCCTTTCTTTGTAAACATGTTAGCACTAGTGCGGTTCATGGAATTGCGTCTTCTTCGTTGGTTTTGGCTCAAGTGATGTTATATTTAATTAAATATCCACACCATTTTGTTCTTCTTCGGCCATCAGCTTTTTGTAGGGAATGCTTGAGTTCTGATATGAAGCAATACATAAATTGTACAGCTAGCTCGTCTGTGTTATTTGATGTCTGTTTGTCCATCTGATCTCCCCTTTTTACAGTGCTATTATCAATAAAGCATTGACTCTATGGCATGGAGTTTTACTTGATTGCATATATTAAGTTTCTGTACCTCATTCTAGCTCAGTATGCCACAAAATTATCCATGAGAAATCTCCTAAAGATGGCTTCTAGAACTTTAAAGTAAAGTCTATAGTCTATACTGATAGAAATATTGAAAATATCTGGGTTGAACTTGGGTGTAGAATTGAGTTATGTAAGCTCTCAAAGCTTCCGATGGTCGATAGGTCTTTACTGTACATTGAATTTCTATTTTCTTTTTCTCATGTAAAACAATTGGTCCATTGAGGATAAATTGATCTGTTAGTCAAGCAAGTAGTTCCTTTGAAGCCATAAACAGCAAAGCTTTTTGGCTAAACACAATTAACTCATAATTGAGATTATATTCTTACAATTTTTTTTGTCTTTTAAGTAATCTCTTTGTACTGTCGGCTCTGTTTATGGCTCTGACAAGAAAATATTCTTGATCGTTAATCTGAACACTGGTCTAGGTCAGTATGGTCTCTTGAGATATATCCAGATTTTTTTTTACATGGAAAAAGTTTACATCGGCAGGGATGCAAGCCTTTGCATGTATTGTTTAACTGCTTTAAGTGGTTGCGAGGAAAACTCACTTTATTGTGTTGCTGCTGATTTATGCTTATATTGTCTGTTTTTTCTTTTTTCTTTTTTTCGTTTCATTCTACTCTTGTATTTCGACCATCTTATATGTCTTTACCTTTCTTATACAATGACTAGGCACATTGACTCCCTCCTTATTTGAGAAGCATTCTGGAAGAGAGACAGCTAGGAAATGGAAGAATAATGTTTGGGTAATTGTTAATGGGAAGAAGGTTCCGTTATGTAAAACAGTGCTGCTCAAATACCACAATGAGGCATCAAAGAATGCTAATGGGTCTCAGAGATCCCAAAATGGACGGGCTTCTCACCGTGATGAGTTTGTTTGCTGTACTAGATGCAACAAGGAGCGCAGGTTTCGTCTCCGGACAAAAGAGGAATGCCAGATTCACCATGATGCTGTGGCTGATGTGAATTGGAAATGTGCTGATCTGCCATATGACAAGTATGTTTCTATATTGCTTTGAATATATGCTTCTACTCACTAATGAATCAAGTTGTTCTATACTAGTCATTAGCCTTTCAGGAACCAGTTCACTAATTTAATAATTTTAGTCTTTTATCTCAGATTTCAAAATATCAATAATCTGTATCTCCGATCCTTATGCTAATGGTGTTTAAAAAATTATTTGTTTCTAATATTTTGTTTGATTCATACTTTTTAGAACCATCAACTTCATGCTTATTGCAGCATTAATTAGAATTACTCATTAGTATGCTGTCCATAGAGCTTCACTGATCAAGTAGTGAGAGTTTGTCAGACTCGGTACTTTAAGGTGGATGCCAGCATTTCTTGTGGGAGATTGACTGAGGTGTCAAACATTGTGTTGGGAGGGGAGATTATAGGCACCCAATATTTTGCAAAAGCTTCTATGAGAAGCTCTTCATTGGAGTTGGAACAGATGAGATACTAAACATATAGAAAAAATTATGGCTTCCAACATTATTACCTAGGCTATAGTTTGATGCCAATCATGTTTGGAAGAAGATATGGGAAGATAACCATATGACAAGGGCATTAGAGACTTGAGGTAGCCCATATAAAATTATAATTGGCGATGTATTGGCAAGTACCTCATGGTACTCCCCAAGTGATGGACTTCTGGATTTCTACGAGAAAAAATGGATTTCACTTGGGAATGATTTATAGTATGTAATGGACTGATTGCTGCCTTACAAGTTAGAAATACAGTCTCCTTATTAGGTATATGTTGACACTTTACAGACATGAACTTGGGCAAACACCCAGTTTACACTGTCGCTATGTTGTTGTTTTTTTGGGAGAGGGGGGCAAAATTGCTTTCTTGTATTTTGATTTGTTTTAAGGTTAAAATATTGATGTGAACGATTGTTTTTGTATTTCAGAATAACTTGTGATGATGAAGAAGAACGAGCAAGTCGTAGGGTATATAGAGGCTGCAGCCGTAAACCAACATGCCAAGGCTGCACTTCTTGTGTATGCTTTGGCTGTGAAATTTGTCGTTTCTCAGATTGCAGCTGCCAAACTTGCACCGACTTCACAAGGAATGCTAAACCTTGAGTCATAATCTGGGTCCTCATATTCTATCTTCATCCATATGGGTTATATGTACCCATTGTTGCTTTGTTGTAAGCACCCCTCCACCCCCTCTTTTTCCCCACATTGAAAAAAGAAGAAGAAAAAAGCAAAGGAAAGATTAAAAAGCAGCTCTTGCTGTGACAATCTGGCTATATGTTAAACTTGCTTCCGGTCCAAGAGTTCACTGTATGTTGTTCTCTTGACTGGTTTGGAACCTTCTAATTTAATGATTTAATCTCATCATTTATATTTGGGTAGTATGTGGTAAATTTGATTCTGTTTTGTTTACTGCTAGTCAAAATTTCTTGAATTGATGCGTAATTGGGAAGCTTGAAGATTGATGCGGAGATTCTGTACCCTTTCCAAGAGCATAGTATAGATAACCCCTTATAAGTGTGATTTAGGAGTGGTGAACTTAGGGAAGGATCCCAGGTGGCTCATGCACATTTGAGATTTTAGTTGAGGAAATGATGTTTCTCTTTTGCCAACCACAGAAAGAGGAAATGATAAACGACTAAACGAGTTGGGTTCAACTAGATACTGTTCATAAGGAAAATGAAGTAGCAGCCTAGAAATGGAAAAAAAAAAATTATATATATATATATATATATTGTGGAAATGTTGCTACTTGCCACCTTACAAAGTGAGAGAAATTACGAACTTATTTGGGTTGGTCCCTCCATAAACCGAGACTAAAGTTGAGATGGAAATGGGATTAGGTGGACTTACCAAGGTTGTTTCCGAACAATATACATCATTTTGAAGGGCAGTTGAAGCTTGGCACTCGAAAATCTGCTTCCACAAAAGAGTAAAATAGCATTTAGAGCAAATGTCACTGATAGCTCACAAAAGACTTGCAAGCAAAATTCAAGATTATACTACAAGAAATTCAACTTCAACGTCAACATGTGAAACATATATGTCCAACCATATACATAAACTAGCAAATACAAGGAATATTAATTAGCATAATGGTACGTAAATTTTCGAAAGCAAGAAACCGGAACACAAAAAACAAAGCAATTCCAAAATGATGGCTGTTCTCATAGCATACTGCAGTTGACTTCAGTTGCTTGGTGCAGCAGAGCACGTTATAACTATCACCTAGAACCTCTTCCTCTTCCCCCTGCAAACTGACGACCCCCTCGACGATATGGTCTTCTTCCACGATTAGCAGAAGTACTTTGATTAAATTGTTGGGGAGCGTCGACTGGGTTAGGAGGTTGTGGCATATTCTGTTCTGCATTTAAGGTTG
This sequence comes from Rubus idaeus, assembly GCA_030142095.1. Lineage (NCBI taxonomy): Eukaryota > Viridiplantae > Streptophyta > Magnoliopsida > Rosales > Rosaceae > Rubus > Rubus idaeus. The sequence goes on from CM057970.1 coordinate 38,057,174, forward strand.
GGTTTGTAGGTTGACCCTGTAAGCCTATCCCAAATGTATTTTGGTTGAAGCCATGCTGACCCTGTTGACCCATCGCCAATGTATTTGGATTGAAGCCATGCTGACCCTGTTGACCCATCGCAAATGTTTTTGGATTGAAGCCATGTTGACCCTGTTGACCTATCCCATATGCATTTTGGTTGAAGCCATGTTGACCCTGTTGAACCATCCCAAATGCATTTTGGTGGAGGCCATGTTGAGCCGCTACCCCCTGCGAATACATTGGTCCTGGAAAGGAATTCAACTGTTGACCTGGTGTAGGTTGTCCCTGGAAAGCTATCCCAAACGCTGGTTGGTGGAAGGCATGTTGACCCATCATCCCTTGTGAACCCATGGGTCCTGCAAATAAATTTGCCTGCTGATGGAATGGCATTCCACCCAGCATAGACATCTGATGAGGATACTGTGAAAAAAATGGCAAATTATTATTTGGAAATCCATTAGGGAAGGATGTTTGTTGTGGCTGACACGGCATTCCATTTGTCCAAACTCCATTTGAAGTTGCGTTCATACCAGTGGCCTGTGTAGCACCTGGAAATGGTGGAACTGATCCACCCCCACTAACCAAATCTTCTGATACTGCAGAAGAAGATGGACCATAACCACGAGCTGGTGCAGCTGAAGAGAAATGCTGGTGGTGTTGATAGGGAGGCAGCTGACCCACATCCGTTGGTGTTTGGTGGGGTGATGGTTGACCATTTTTCCAGGGCTCCATCTTATTTTTACCTCTTTTTCTGTTGTTTTTCTTACTGCCGGCATTCTGGTCATTCATTCCCCTCTTTGACATCTTTTGCATTCTCTTGTATTCAGCTTCTTTCTCATCATCTGAAAATTCTGCTTCATCTGACACCTCTTCATCATTTGCACCAGATGCATCATAACCCTTTCTGTAAAGATCTTTGTTATTGAGCACATGATCCGCAAACTCCTGAACAAAAGATATCGGTGTGCCAACTTGTATACCAGCAGGGATTTCACTTTCTGAATTGTATCTCACCATATAGTAAGGGTTTATGACAGGTCCAAAAATTTCATCTATCAGTCCCAACGGAGATCTGCTTTCAGTTATCCACAGAATAGAACCCTCGTTCAGAGGGTTGTGCTTCTCAACCCCTTCTACAATGACTTTGGTATCAACAATCTGTAAAATTGAAGCTGACATCAAACTCACATACCTACAATACCACAGTTCCATATGCATCGTCTGAAGTGTCATCCACATTTTAAATTTTGACCGACACCTAACTTATTGATGGAGTTCATGCTACAATACAGAAACTAGCATAATCATGAATAAAAAAACAGATCTGCTTAAGATCCCTCTGGGCTTACCGATAAAACAACTCCAGCAGGCAACATCTGATGATGTGGTTCCAAGGTCACATTAACTGGAGGAACTGGTGGAAGTACCTGCACGGTTCAAAACAATATATTTCAGGCTATTGTGAGACAGCGTATATACTCAAGAAAGCCAATTCAATGACGGCACTGCAACCCTTGTGTGTAAAGCAATAAAGAATACAGAAAGTGGCAAACAAATATACAGAAAGCTTATTAATTTGCAAACATGACATGTTATAAGACATCAAAAAATTACAAAAGATTATTGCATTCAAGTAAGGTTGGCCAAGTGAGCTGACACTGAACACTAAAAGCTAAACATTTCATGCTTTATCAACTCCAAATCATTCCCTTCCTACTCTCAGACCAAAAATACAGAAATTCATAAAATTCACCAAGTAAGTTACTTGTATCATAGAAAAGAAACAATTTAACATGTTCCAGCAAAATTGAGGTTGGCTATCGTTCCATCTCCACTAAAACGAAATCAATCTCTAAGCTAATTCATCAGGGCATAATGAAGAACCAAGTCAGGACTCCAAGCAAAGACTATGTCTACCTCTCACCAAACAATTAACAGCAGGTTATCAATTCAATTCAACTATGGAGCCATCGATTGAGTCAAGGAAAATCTTCTCACCTCGAGCTCATTCTTGGACCTAATGGGTCCTTTGATAGCTTCCTCTTCCTCATCTCCCTCATCAAAAATATCAACATCACTCCAAGCAACCTCCACGTCATCGTCGTCGTCCTCATCACCACTTTCATTAGCAATTTGGTCTGCACCCCTTATCTCACCTTCTTCGAGTTCACAAGCCTCGTCGCGCTTCTTCTCCATATCATCACTATCCTCCTCCTCCTCATCATGATCACTAGAGCTACTACTGGAAGATGATGCTGATGAACTTTCACTCTCCGACTCCTCCGAACTTTCGCTCTCACTCCCACTCACCTTTTTGCTCTTCACACCATCCTCACCTTCAATTTTGATCTTCAAACCCTCATTCACTCTTTCACTAATCATAGCATTCCCATTATCAAGAACCGAACTTTCTTCGTGGCTCCCGAGCAAACTAACCTTCCCCAACTCTTCCTCAATACAACAACTCAAATTTTCTGAAATTTCAGACTCCATCTTCACCTTCACCACACCACCAGGCTCGCAATCAATTGGCTCAGACTTCACCATAGTCGTCGTCCCTGTTTCAGCCATATCTGGGTTTGGTATATCCATAAACCAATTCTCTATGGAGTCAAAATCCAACAACGAATCTACAAACGACAAGTCGATGGGTCTGGGATCAACAGCGTCAGGCGGGTCCTTTGAAAGCTTGAGCTTTGAAGCTTGATCAAGGTCTTCGAGGTTTAGTTCAGGGGTGAACCCTACCATCTGGAAACGAAGAATATTGGGGTTTCAAGAAGAAGAGGAAATTGGGTTGAAGAATGGGACGAGTGAAATTCCATGGGTGCGAAACGCAAGCGAGTATATATATGTTAAAGAGTTTTAAATGGGGCTTTGCTTGGAATCGGTCAGGTGCTTAAACCCTAGGGTTTTCAAAATTTTCTGGTGAATATATAGATGGCGGAGATTTAGGTTATTTTGTTAAAATGCTATACGACACCGTCTTCGGGAAACCTTTTTTTTTTTTTTTTTGGCTAATGGGTCTGAAGGAAACTAGTAGTTATATTTTATAGAGGGCCACAAGTTTAGGCCCCAGTTTGGTTCGGACTTTGATGTTTTCGACCCAAAATCGTTTTTAGTGGCTAAAATTCTTTTCTTTTTTGGTTGAGAATTAATGGAACTAAAATTGATTTGTAATTGTGTGGCTAATTTAAAAGTGATATTGTAAGTCTTCATGGTTTTACAATCAATGAATTTATTCATTTTCCTAAAAAAAAGTGATATGGTAAGTCTTTAATAAGCCTGATCCAAGCCTCAAATCCAATTTGATAGTTATTAATATTTAATCGAGATTATTAATTTATCGAGTATTAATTTAAAGAGTATCTACTGTATATGAATTTAAAAAGATTTTATTGTATATGAATTTAAAGAGATTCTTATTTAGTTGTACTCAACTACCTTTGGATCTAAATTTAAGGGTAAAAATAATTAGACAGTTATAATGAATTTATTTGTTTAACTGTTCTTCATCATTTCATTTATATCCAAGGGCAGTTGAACATGAACGGAGTCATTAAGAGCAAGTTCACCCGTTGGGTCACATGTCAGATGTCACTGAGTCACTGGGTCAGTAGGTCAATACATTGTTCACTGCCACCGGACTTCTGTTTCCACCCGTTTGTTTCTGGGTCACTGGGTCAGGACACTGTTCATTGACTATTAAATTAATTTTTTAAAATTAAAATTAACTAATATGTGGTGTAAATAAATATAATTGATAGACATTTTGAAAACCCAACAACATTGCTCACTACCACATTGTTAGTTTCCACATTTCTATCTACCTCATGGCTAGCTCCCTCCATATGGATTGAGAAATTAAGAAAATGAAAGCAAATGGATGAAGAAGAAATTTTGATTTTAGAATTATAGGAGGAAAATATGGAAGGTATAGGATGAGGAAGAAATTTGGTTATACCACTATGAGAATAGATTTTTTTTTAGTGTAAGAGGTAAAATATATGATGTTGCTACCATTTCATATCTTTACCGGGATAGGCCCGAAGTAGCTCACTATCACCGGGAGCAGCCTCCTTGTAGTCCCATAACTGACTCGGTAGGGCTCCCCTACCGAGAACATAATCTCTGCAACGCCCCAGCGGCATCTACCGACTCGGTAGGGATCCCCTACCGGGTACATTGCCCCAGGCCGCAGTCGAAGCCCCGGCAATACCCCGGCGGTACCGGTAAGACCGGCCGGGTGTACCGACCACAAGCTCTCCCCCGGCTCCGCATAGACGTCTCCCGACCAGGTACCGGGAGTGGCCAGCCCCACCGGTACCGGCACGGCCACCCGGCACACGTGTTTGTCCACTACCTTGCAGATCGCACTAAGTCGCACGCCCATGCCGCACTAGGCGCCGCCGTCCCTCGATGCGCATGTCGAGGTAGTGGATCGGAGAATATTCCTCGTGTCGGGGGATGTCCCCCACGCCGGGGAGCTTGTCTCCGACCTCACCTCATATATAAGGAGTCCTCACTCCTCATTCAGGTACGTTCTCTCCGAATCCCAAACTCTCTCGCTCTCAAATACCCATCGGTACTAACTCGAGCGTCGGAGGGTCTTCGGTCGGTACACGCCGACCTCCCCGACCGTTGCTACCATTTCATATCTTTACGGATAGGCCCGAAGTAGCTCACTATCACCGGAGCAGCCTCCTTGTAGTCCCATAACCGACTCGGTAGGGCTCCCTACCGAGAACATATTCTCTGCAACGCCCGGCGGCATCTACCGACTCGTAGGGATCCCCTACGGTACACGCCCCAGCCGCGTCGAAGCCCCGGCAATACCCCGGCGGTACCGGTAAGACCAGGCCGGGTGTACCGACCACAAGCTCTCCCCGGCTCCGCATAGACGTCTCCGACCGGTACCGGAGTGGCCGCCCACCGGTACCGGCACGGCCACGACACACGTGCTTATCCACTACCTTGCAGATCGCACTAAGTCGCACGCCCATGCGCACTAGGCGCCGCCGTCCTCGATGCGCATGTCGAGGTAGTGGATCGAGAGAATATTCCTCGTGTCGGGGGATGTCCCCCACGCCGGGGAGCTTGTCTCCGACCTCACCTCATATATAAGGAGTCCTCACTCCTCATTCAGTACGTTCTCTCCGAATCCCAAACTCTTCGCTCTCAAATACCCATCGGTACTAACTCGAGCGTCGGAGGGTCTTCGGTCGGTACACGCCGACCTCCCTGACCAATCTTGTGCTTTCAGGTACCCGCACACGACACTACCGGGCAGTTGGGAAACGGCAGAAACAATTGGCGCCGTCTGTGGGAACCATTCCACCACTTCATAACCAAAGCATACTCACCCCGTGAGGTGTTCTACCAGTCGAGCAATGACAAAATCGGCTAGCGATGGCTCACAACCAGCGAAACAAACCAAGAAGTCCAAATCCGCGAAGGAAACCTTGACTATAGCCGGTCTTGGGCCTCTTCCGGAGGAGGCACACGACGGCCCACTTACCGAGTCGGAGACCCCGAATCCCACCAAACCGAGCCCTCCATGGTGGCGAGACTCGAAGGCATGATCCGAGAACTCCGGGCGAGCAATGAGCATTGCGCGCGATCGCTCGCGCTCAAGAGGCTAGTGCCGGGAGATAAATCGCCGAGGAGCGCTTCACCCGGATGCCGACCCCCCATCGGTGTCGGCGCTCTCCCGAGAGTCGACACCCTCTGCGACCGAGGCACGAGTACGGAAAGGCGAGCCGGACCCTACCGACTCCCCGGTCTCGTTCCTTGACGCCGAGGGCGTGGTCCACTCCGCGACGAGGGGGATACCGACGAGGATCGCGACACCATCCACGAAGAACCCGTCACCGCCATTCCCGGGCCACGGGTGGAGGAAGACACACTGACCAGCCTCTTCCGAGACTGAACGACCGCCTCAGGAAGGTCGAGACCGGTACCGCTAGGACCGTGCCTAGCCTCGGCATGGCCAAGAAACCCATTGGCCCCTTTACCGGGAGGATTTATGCCCACAACCGGGACTTCAAGAATCTGAAGTTGGATCCTTACACTGGCAAGGAAGACCCGGTAATGCACGTGACCGCTTTCCAATCTGCTTACAACGGCAGGGGCTACACCGATGAGGACTGGTGCCATGCCTTTGTCAATACTCTGACTCAGGAGGCCATGTTGTGGTTCTATCAACTAGAGCCGGAGTCCATCGACAGCTACGAACAGCTAGTCAAAGCCTTCACCACCGAGTATGCCGCCAAGTCCAGTTTCTTTTACTCGGTAGGGGAGCTCACCGGCTTCCAGCAAACCACGGGCGAACGGCTAGCTGACTACATGGAACGGTTTAAAGCTGCCTACCGGCGCTGTAACACCAAGGATGACATCCGCGCAGCCCAGATCTTCCGGGATGGCTTGGAACCGGGAGAGTTCCTCAGGGAACTGAACTCCACGAGCACGGTCTTCACCTATACCGAGCTCATGAGCAGAACCAGCCAGTACGCCCGCAGCTACTATCTGACCTACGAGAGGAAGTCCCACCTCAATGAAATGCACAAAGGCAGCAAGGCCTCCACGGTGACCGTGGACCCTACCGGGGATACGCGCAAATCAGAGCAGGTCAGCGCGCCCAAGGTCGAAGAACCTAGGCAGGATAACAAGCGCAACCGGGCAACAACTACGGGAAACAACCGAACAATAACCGGGGGAACCAAAATAACAATCAACGGTATGATCCTCCCCATCGGAGCAGAATCACCGTACCAAGCCCCCAAAACAACCAATATCGACCGGTATATCGGTTGACTCCGGCCAGAGCGGAGTACCGCCTACTCGGGAGAACCGGGGGCGAGCTCGCATTCGCCCCGAGCGCACCCCGGCTACCGGGGTGGATGGCCGTGCACCCCGCTACGGCGTAAACCGGATAAACACTCCAAGAGGCGGACTGAAAACAGGTACAACCGTACCCCAGAAAAGAATTCTTGGAAGCGAACCGGTCCGAAGTCCAACCGCAGATATCGCCGATGATGGCCTCCGTGTGCACCGTGTTCAACAAACCTATGGAGGACATCTACAAGGAGAACCCCCGCTCTTCCCGCAACCGTGGAAGAGGCCACCGTATGCCGACAACCGGGTCAACAGTAATCTGCACCCACCACATCGGTACTCATGATACCGAGGAGTGCCAGCCCGAGGGAGTTGCGGGTGACCGAGACGGAAACTCGCCCGATGTTGGCCAAACCCTCGGGGGTACCGAAAGGAAATTTTCACCATCGTGGAGGCCCTACTCTTTTCGTACCACTCGCTCCGAACACGATCGCAGTGAAAGAGGCTAGCACGCAGTGCTTCTCGGTACAATCGCGCCTGCGAAGAAACGAAACGAGACCTTGGAACATAGGATTCTCCCGAGGAGGAAACCGTATCGTGACCCCCACGATGACCCACTCGTAATATCGCAAAGGTCCATACGCCCGATGCACAAAGTGCCGGTCGACGGTGGCGCCCGCCAATGTCATCTTCAGAGTGCCTACCTTAAATTGGACCTACCCTCGAGAACATCTCAAGGACGGTGAATCCACTCACGCCGGGAGACCTTGTCCAACCCCTCGGTAGCGTTTGGCTCAACGTCGAGGTCGACGACCCGGTCCCGAAGGTATCGGCCCACACGCGGTAGTGGATTGTGAATCCTCCTACAACTTCATTCTCGTAGGCCCATCCTCGCCAAATCGAGCTCGTGTGTGCTACTACTTGCTCATGCTAAAGTTCCCTACCCCGCCGTGTGCCTCTATCGGGGAAGTCCCCGGCCGGTCTGCTACGCCCGAGACGAAGCCACGACGCCCCCGGGACGTGTGCGGCGTCGCACCGAAAACGCGCGCGCGGACGGGATGACCGGGAAGGGGCGATAGTCATACGGAAGCCCCACGAGGAGGTAGAACAGATTGCTTTATTCCCGAACCCGAGGGTAGTCAAGACGGTCCGCCTACGGTCGCCCGCGTACCGACTTGATCAAGCTCCTCGGACAACGCCTGTTCGTGGTCCTACGCCGATATGCCGTATCTCTACCACAACCATCTCCCATAGCTTGGGATCGATCCCGCCAGCGAGGAAGAGGCGCGTCGGGGACCAAGAACGGTACGAAGCAAAAGACCGAGGTCGACAAATTGTTGAGTATCGGTTTCATCCGGAAGTTCAATACCCCGTGGCTACCAACCCGGTGCTAGTAAAGAAACCCAACGGAAGTGGCGAATGTGCATCGACTTCACCGATCTCAACAAGGCATGTCCCAAGGACAGCTTCCTCTACCGAGGATCGACAGCTTGTCAACTCCACGCCGGCACGAGGCCCCGAGCTTCATGGATGCCTATTCGGCTACAACCGATCAAGCGGATCCGAGGACCAGAGCACACCTCCTTCACGACCGACCAAGGTCTATGCTACAAGGTCCGCCCTCGGATTGAAAATGCGGGGCCACTATCAACGGTTGGTCAACCGCATGTTCTCCAGGCAGATCGGGAGGACCATGGAAGTGTACGTGGATGACATGCTCGTCAAGAGCTTAAAGAAAAACGACCACCTTACCGACCTACAGGAGACCTTCTCCATCCTCCAGAACTATGGGATGAAGCTCAATCCCGAGAAGTGCGTCTTCTGCGTAGGCGAAGGAAAATTCCTTGGCTTCATGGTCAGCCACCGGGGTATCGAGGCTAATCCCGAGAAGATCAGAGCGATCCTGGACTTGGAATCTCCTAAAACCTTTAAGGATGTCCAGAGCCTTAACGGTAGGATCGCAGCTCTCTCCCGGTTCATATCACGGTCTACCGACCGGTGTGCCCCATTCTTCAAAATTTTGAAGACCGGGAAGAAGTTCGAGGGCTGGACCACCGAGTGCGAGCAAGCCTTTGCTGCATTGAAGGAATATCTGGCAGCAGCACCACTGCTCAGTCGACCGGTACAAGGCGAACCTCTCTTCCTATACCTATCGGTATCGAGAACTGCTGTGAGCTCGATCCTAGTCAGGAGCCACAACAAGGAGGACCTACCGGTAGACTACACAAGTAAATCTTTCGTGGATACCGAAACTCGGTACCCCGAAATTGAGCAGCTCATCCTCGCACTCATGATCTCGGCCAGAAGGCTTCGCCCATACTTCCAGGCACACCCCATTGTGGTGCTTACCGATCACCCACTCAGGTTGATCCTGCAAAAGCCAGAGGCATCTGGCAGACTCATGAAGTGGAGCATCGAGCTCGCGAGTTCGATATCATCTACCGACCTCGACCGGCATAAGGCACAGTGCGGCGACTTTGTCTCGAATTCACCGTGCAGTCCAACCCAATCGGTAGAGGAGCGGCCCGCGAGAGGCCCGAGCCACGGCGAGGAAACACAATTAACCCGCCTACCGCGGCAATTATATGTGGACGGTGCCTCGAACCCCACGTAGGGGCGGACTCATCCTTATCACCTCACCGGTGTCCCGACACATTCGGCGAGAGTGTCTCGGTTAACTTCAAGGCTTCCAACAATGAGGCCGAGTACGAGCACTCGGCCGCGCGGGCCCGACAGGGAGCCCGCGGCTCCGGGTCTTCGCGACTCATCATTGTCAACCAAGTCTCGGGGACTACCGGCCAAGGATCCCATCATGTCTCGTACGAACTTTGGCGAAAGAACTCGGGCTCTCATGCAAGCTAACGAAGGTACCAGAGAAGAAAATCAAAGGGCGACGCCTGCCGAATAGCCTCCGTATGACCCCAACCGGCAACTCGGTACCCATCGACATGCTAGAAAGCCGAAGACGAGACAATGCCAACCGAGGTCACCACTGCGCGGAGGAGGCGAACCGGATGACACCAATCCTCGAGTATTGCGTGATGGCTCCCTCCCGAGAGATAATGATGAGGCCAAGAAAGTAAGATTCGGTCCTCCCGTACCTCATCATAACCCATCTCTACCGGCGAGCTCACTCCTTGCCATACCTACGATGCCTCGACCGCCGAGTCCGAGATGCCATCGGGAGGTACACGAGGGCATCCGTGGCAACCACCCGGAGGAAGAGCGTTGGCCCAACTCATCCGCCTTGGTTACTCGGCAACACCCTCCGGACGCTATATCATTTACAAGACAATGCAAGGCGTCGGTTCAACGCAGAACGTACCAAAACCATCGGGGGACGATGGTGAACCGCTTCGGGGAATCGACTAACGGCACAGGGTAGGTGGTGTTGAACAGTCGTAGTGCACGAAATGGACAGAGGCCAAGGCCCTAAGTCAATCACCCCCAAGTACGTCTTCATTTGGGAAAACATCACGTGTGATCCTCAAGTCATTATCAGAAAGGTAAACAATGATCAATCCTTCAAAGGAGAAGGCATCACCCTCTTCGCACGTGGCACAAAGGGTGGAGGTTAACAAAACGAAGAGAACTATGAGGACCAAGCTCGGTGATAAGAAAGGCGCATGGCCCGAACTACACCGGAGGTTGGGCGTCCGCACCTCGTACAAGGCGCCACCGGCGAGACGCCATTTTCCCGCTTTCGGTGCGGCCGTGGTACCGGTTGAAATCAACTCCACAACACACGGATCGACACATATGATCCAAATGAAAATGAAGAACAGGGCCACGGACCTACTCGAGGAACGTCGGAACAAGCCAACCTCCGAATGCAACACAAAACCTCAGCGAAGTTTGATGCGAAGGCAAAGGCGTACCCGGGGCGGGCATTACGAAGGGTAAGGCAAAGTACGAAGAACTCGGCAGCCAGACCTTCAACAACGGTGGGAAGGCCCATCGGTAGTCGAAGTCCTCAAGGGAACCGGCCAGGACCCACGGTGCATGCCCCATCCATGGAATATGAGCACCTGCTACTACTACCCATAGAAAAACATAAAGCCGGACATCGCAAGTGGACCTCACACTTCTCAAGCAATTGTAATTGTCATTTACCATAGTGAAACCCTCAAGTGGACGTAAAGGACGCATGAGCCAGGTGAACCACTATAAAATGTGTCTTCATGAATGCTTGTTCTCCTACCGATAATGCATAAATGCAAGAACAAAAATGAAACTCGTAAGACAGGAACCGTAAGTTTTGATCATATTATTAGAGGAAAAAAAGCAGGGGAAATCATAAGTTTTGGTGATATTATTAAGCAGTGACAACCCACCAAACGAAGGAACCAGCGTAAGTTTTGATCAATTATTAAGCAGTGGCGGTACACCCATGCAAACGAAGACATGTGGGGTAAAGCGACCCCATGCATAAGTTTTGGTGATATTATTAAGCATGTGACCAGACAGCCCCATGCAAACCGCAGACATGTGGCGGTACAGACCCATGGTAAGTTTTGATCATATTATTAAGCATGTGGCCGGTACAGCTACCCCATGCAAACTTCTGTAAGACATGTGGCCGGTACCAGCGACCCCATGCATAAGTTTTGGTGATATTATTAAGCATGTGACAGTACAGCTACCCCATGCAAACGTCAGACATGTGGGTCGACCCCATGTAAGTTTTGATCATATTATTAAGCATGTGGCGGTACCAGACCCTGCAAACTTCTGTAAGACATGTGGCGGTACCAGGACCCCATGCATAAGTTTCGGTGATAATATTAAGCATGTGGCGGTACCAGCGACCCCCATGCATAAGTTTTGTTACGATATAAATACTAAAAAAGCAATAGAGGAGATGAAAAAACCAGCCCTCCCGAGTGAACACTTGGTATCATATGAAAAACAAGATTCATAGAATAAGGCGAAACACGCCATTGTTCAAAACAAAAATAAGGGCCTTATGGCCAATTCAAATACTGCCCCGTAGGCACCCTACCGGGAGTGATGTTCAAAAAAGGGTTTAAACCCCAGCCAAAAAAAAAAAACAAAAAACAAAAATTACACGGCCCTTGGCGGTACCACCCGACATGGGGGACTCATCCCCGGCGCGCTGCGACTGCTGCCCGCTGACGGGGCCACCGGCCACTCCTCCTCGATCTCCTTAAGGACCCCCGGTGCTCGTCATCAACATGATCATCGGTGAGCACGGCACCGGAGCGGCCCAGTCCGCCCGGGAAGGCCTCCTTGATCTTGCCAAGGATGTACGACCACGTCGATGTAGGCGGTGGCCTGCTCCACAGCGCCCTCGGTCGCGAGGTAGGCGAGGACGGCCCTTCTTGCTCACCGAGAGCGCCTCCAGGCGACGATCGAACTCAACTTGGAGGGGGCACCCTCGGCCGACACCGCAGCCTTGGCCTTATCCTCGGCCTCCTGAACGAGCCTACCGGCTTCAGCTTGGTCCTCTCGAGCCGGCCTTTGTCCCTCAAGCGAGCCAGGCCCGCCCTCTGGCCAAACATTGTGTCATAGCCATTCGCAGGTTCTCCACCTGCCCACCCAGCGTGTGCCATTCCTCCACACGGGGTCAGGGCCAACTCTCAAAGAGCTGTAACACGACACAACAAGGGGTCAAAAAAAAAAAAAAAAAAAAAAAAAAAGAAGAAGGAGGTGTAGAGGTAAAGCAACGGTACCCGCTTGCACGGAAGAGCAGTCCCTCTGGTCGTTGAGGGTCACTCCGGGAAGGGCAGCGGGAGAGGGAGCGGATCCTCCAGGCTTCTCACGCAGCGGGAAGAGGCATTGTTCCGGGGGATCCCCTCCCGAAGATGAAGCCGACCCCGAGCATGCAGGCCAGGGTAGTACCGGTACCCGCTGCAACCTGGGCCACCTCGTCAGCAGTAGATCTTGGTCCCCTGCCTCTTCCGGTGGCCTCACCTGTTCAACAAACTACTACAAATTTTAGTACCGATACATAGGTACAATCGGAACAACGACGACAGGAACAGACACTCCTCGCGAGCGGTACGTTTTTGGAGGCCCCGCCCGGTACCTCAGGGGCAACTCAAGCTCCGGCCCACCGGCACCATCAGCACGGTGCTGGCCTCCAAATCCACCGGAGTCGTCTCGGGGCCCGGCCGGACCTATGGCCCTCCTCTTCCTCTTCTTACCGGCGTCACTGCCGCAGCCTTGGCTTGCTCAGCCTCGACCAGCTGAGCCTCGGGCACCGGGTCCTGACCCAGGACCTTCTTGACCTGGTAGAAGCCCTCCTTTCTCGGACCATGCTTCGTCGTCCCCGAGAGTTCGGTACCGACGAATTGGCGAAGGACTGCAGTCAGAACCACCGGTCAAAAAAAAATAAAATAAAAAAATAATACAACGAACGGTGGCAATGGAGAAGCCACGGCACCGACCCGAAAGTGACTTACATGGGCTGGGAACAGGAGCTAGGCCCGACAAATGGAGTGAGTACCGGTTGAGCAGAACGGTAGACCTCCTCAACACCAAAGAGATGTTGCCGCGAATCCACGCGATCTCCTTCTCTTGCTCCTCGGTAAGCTTCCTCCAAGACTGGTCAACTGCAAAAAAAGAAACAAGTGAAGCAACGGTTAGTATAAGAAACAGGAAGTACACACACACAAAGGCTCATGTCAAACAGTCTCGGTAGGGAGCTTCACTAAAGGTAGACGGGACCTCTTCTCCGGTACAGCCGCACGGTAGGAAACCCCACTGACCCCCACGAAGAAATACCTCCTCCAGGTCTGGGGAAGTAGGATTGCCAAAACAAGTGGATCCCTAACAACCGGACTCTCACACTCGTGACTCTCCACATCTGCTCACGTTCATCCTTCCCGGATGCGAGCATCTTTCTTCAAACAGCACCGAGTGGATTGCTTGACTTGTACACGTAGTCACCTCGGTATCCGGGGGAGCCGCTGCAAGGCTTCAGTACCGACGCAGCTTGTACAGTTTGTCGCCTTCAGTGACCTCCAGGGCCCATGGTTGAAGATACCGCAGGTCTGGCTCACGAACCCGCAGTGGTAGTAAACGTATACAAGGGTTGAGGTACCGCCAGGTATTTGGGTTCAGCTGAGCAATGGCAGGCCTACCTCGGCCAGGAACCGTTTGAAACGCGGTAGGGAATCGCAGACCCTCTCCAAAGAAGGGATGCACTAAGTGCGGTAGGGAGCACCCGAGCCCCCTTCTCCGGTAACCGCATGACGTGTGGGGTGTTGAACGCCTTCCTCAATGCACAAATCCCCTCGGTGGACGCATAACTTAAGCGGTCCACCGCGAACCTGCGGTACGGGAGTCCTACTACTACTGGCGGGACTTAACATACGGCCAGGCGAGGGGCCTAAGTCCTCACCGGTGGTAACCCCTCCCAGTCGATCACCGTCCGAGAAGGCGGTTCTTGGCGAGCAAGAACTACGGTTCCGGTGCGGCTGGAGTCTGAACCAGCCCTCCACCGATGAGCCTTTCGGCTCTTCACCAGAAAAGGCAGCACTGCTGGACGCCCTGAGGTAGACATCTGCAAAAAAGACTAAGGTTCTTAAGGAGGGATCACCTATGCCTATGCAACCTAGTGGTACTAAGGCTGGACACCGGTACTCAAACTAGTTACAAAAGCAAAGAAAAAACTAAATACAAGGGGTCAAGGCATCGGTACTTACAGTTGCTGAAGGCTGAAAGTTGAGTACCGAAAGATGAACTGATACGATGCACGCTCGTTCTCCTACGACAGCTTGCAGAGCTCTGGAAATGAAATTTGCAAGAATGAAGTGAAGTGACTCTTCACCCTCATATATATAGCGGAGTCAACCCATCTTGACCGTACGACGTGAACCGTCGCGGCCCAGGATGCGACACGTGGCAACGCGACGGTTGAGCCCCCACGATTTCCAAACCAGGGCGTGAGTGTCACCCACTACCTCGGCAGTTACGTGAGGAGCTCAACGGCCAGACGCAACCCCTTGAAACCGGAGCGGTTAAATCCCAACCGGGAGGAACCCCTGTTCGGGGACTTGGGGGACTAATGGGCCGGTACCGAGCGCCGCCGAGGCTGTCCCACCGAACTTCGCTACATCCCGATATGAACCTGATTAAGTCCCCGACCAGAGCCCTCTTGCTCGGGACTTGGGGGACTTCTGTTGCTACCATTTCATATCTTTACCGGGATAGGCCCGAAGTAGCTCACTATCACCGGGAGCAGCCTCTTGAGTCCCATACGACTCGGTAGGGCTCCCCTACCGAGAACATAATCTCTGCAACGCCCCAGCGGCATCTACCGACTCGGTAGGGATCCCCTACCGGGTACACTGCCCCAGGCCGCAGTCGAAGCCCTGGCAATACCCCAGCGGTACCGGTAAGACCAGGCCGGGTGTACCGACCACAAGCTCTCCCCCGGGCTCCGCATAGACGTCTCCTGACCAGGTACCGGGAGTGGCCAGCCCCACCGGTACCGGCACGGCCACCTGACACACGTGCTTATCCACTACCTTGCAGATCGCACTAAGTCGCACGCCCATGCTGCACTAGGCGCCGCCGTCCCTCGATGCGCATGTCGAGGTAGTGGATCAGAGAATATTCCTCGTGTCGGGGGAGCCCCACGCCGGGAGCTTGTCTCCGACCTCACCTCATATATAAGGAGTCCTCACTCCTCATTCAGGTACGTTCTCTCCGAATCCCAAACTCTCTGCTCTCAAATACCCATCGGTACTAACTTGAGCGTCGGAGGGTCTTCGGTCGGTACACGCCGACCTCCCTGACCAATCTTGTGCTTTCAGGTACCCGCACACGACACTACCGGGCAGTTGGGAAACGGCAGAAACAATTGGCGCCGTCTGTGGGAACCATTCCACCACTTCATAACCAAAGCATACTCACCCCGTGAGGTGTTCTACCAGTCGAGCAATGACAAAATCGGCTAGCGATGGCTCACAACCAGCGAAACAAACCAAGAAGTCCAAATCCGCGAAGGAAACCTGACTATACCGGTCTGGGCCTCTTCGGAGGAGGCACTGCGGCCCACTCTGAGTCGGAGACCCCGATCCCACCAAACCGAGCCCTCCAGGTGGCGAGACTCGAAGGCATGATCCGAGAACCCGCGAGCAATGAGCATGCGCCGCGACGCCCGCGGCTCAAGAGGCTGTGCCCGGGAGATAAATCGCCGAGGAGCGCTTCACCCGGATGCGACCCCCCACGGGTCGGCGCCTCTCCCAGAGTCGACACCCCTCGCGACCGAGGACCGAGTCGGAAGGCGGCCGGACCCTACCGACTCCCCGGTCTCGCTCGAGCCGAGGGCGTGGTCCACTCCGCGGACGAGGGGATACCGACGAGGATCGCGACACCATCCAGAAGAACCCGTCACCGCCATCAGGCCACGGGTGGAGGAAGACACACTGACCAGCCTCTTCCGAGAACTGAACGACCGCCTCAGGAAGGTCGAGACCGGTACCGCTAGGACCGTGCCTAGCCTCGGCATGGCCAAGAAACCCATTGGCCCCTTTACCGGGAGGATTTATGCCCACAACCGGGACTTCAAGAATCTGAAGTTGGATCCTTACACTCGCAAGGAAGACCCGGTAATGCACGTGACCGCTTTCCAATCTGCTTACAACGGCAGGGGCTACACCGATGAGGACTGGTGCCATGCCTTTGTCAATACTCTGACTCAGGAGGCCATGTTGTGGTTCTATCAACTAGAGCCGGAGTCCATCGACAGCTACGAACAGCTAGTCAAAGCCTTCACCACCGAGTATGCCGCCAAGTCCAGTTTCTTTTACTCGGTAGGGGAGCTCACCGGCTTCCAGCAAACCACGGGCGAACGGCTAGCTGACTACATGGAACGGTTTAAAGCTGCCTACCGGCGCTGTAACACCAAGGATGACATCCGCGCAGCCCAGATCTTCCGGGATGGCTTGGAACCGGGAGAGTTCCTCAGGGAACTGAACTCCACGAGCACGGTCTTCACCTATACCGAGCTCATGAGCAGAACCAGCCAGGACGCCCGCAGCTACTATCTGACCTACGAGAGGAAGTCCCACCTCAATGAAATGCACAAAGGCGAAGGCCTCCACGGTGACCGTGGACCTCCGGGGATACGCGCAAATCGAGCAGGCGCGCGCCCAAGGTCGAAGAACTAGGCAGATAACAAGCGCAACCGGGCAACAACTAGGGAAACAACCGAACAATAAGGGGAACCAAAATAACAATCAACGGTATGATCCTCCCCATCGGGAGCAGAATCACCGTACCAAGCCCCCCAAAACAACCAATATCGACCGGTATATCGTTGACTCCGGCCACGACGAGCCGGAGTACCGCCCTACTTCGGCAGGACCGGGCGAGCCCGCTATCGCCCGAGCGCACCCCGCTACGGGTGGATGGCCGTGCACCCCGCTACCGGCGTAAACCGATAAACACTCCAAGCCATGGCCGGACCGAAAACGGTAACCAGTACCCCAAGAAAAAGAATTCTTGGAAGCAACCGGTCCAGAAGTCCAACCGGCAGATATCGCCGATGATGGCCTACGTGTGACCGTGTTCAACAAACCTATGGAGGACATCTACAAGGAGAACCCCGCTCTTCCCGCAACCGTGGAAGAGGCCACCGTATCGACAACCGGGTCAACAGGTAAACGCACCCACCACATCCGGTACTCATGATACGGGAGTGCGCCCGAGGGATGTGCGGGGACGAGACGGAAACTCGCCCGATGTTGGCAACCCCTCGGGTACCGAAAGGAAATTTTCACCATCGTGGAGGCCCTACTCTTTTCGGTACCACTCGCTCCGAACACGATCGCATGTGAAAGAGGCTAAGCGACCGGGCTTCGAAACGCGCGTGCGAAGAAAAAACGAGACCCTTGGAACATAGGATTCTCCGAGGAGGAAACCGTATCGTGACCCCCACGATGACCCACTCGTAATATCGCAAAGGTCCATCGACCGATGCACAAAGTGCGGTCGACGGTGGCGCCCGCATGTCATCTTCGAGTGCCTACCTTAAATGGACTACCCTCGAGAACATCTCAAGGACGGTGAATCCACTCAGCGGAGACCTTGTCCAACCCCTCGTAGCGTTTGGCTCAACGTCGAGGTCGGACAGACCCGGTCCCGAAGGTATCGGCCCCCGGTAGTGGATTGTGAATCCTCCTCACTTCATTCTCGTAGGCCCATCCTCTCGCCAATCGGCGTGTGTGCTACTACTTGCTCATGCTAAAGTTCCCTACCCGCCGTGTTGCTCTATCGGGGAAGTCGCCCATGGCTCGGCCCGCTAGCCCAAGAGACGAGCCACGACGCCACGGACGTGTGCGCGTCGCACCAAACGCGGCGGCGGCGGACCGGCGATGACCCCCGGGAAGGGGCGATAGTCATACAGGGGAAGCCCCACGAGGAGGTAGAACAGATTGCTTTATTCCCTGAACAGCCTGACAGGGTAGTCAAGATCGGTACCGGCCTACCGGTCGCCCTGCGTACCGACTTGATCAAGCTCCTTCAGGACAACGCCTCGGTGTTCGCTTGGTCCTACGCCGATATGCCCGGTATCTCTACCACAACCATCTCCCATAAGCTTGGGATCGATCCTGCCTACCGGCCGGTACGGCAGAAGAGGCGCGTCGGGGACCAAGAACGGTACGAAGCAATGAAGACTGAGGTCGACAAATTGTTGAGTATCGGTTTCATCCGGGAAGTTCAATACCCCCGGTGGCTAGCCAACCCGGTGCTAGTAAAGAAACCCAACGGGAAGTGGCGAATGTGCATCGACTTCACCGATCTCAACAAGGCATGTCCCAAGGACAGCTTCCCTCTACCGAGGATCGAGCAGCTTGTCAACTCCACTGCCGGTCATGAGGCCCTGAGCTTCATGGATGCCTATTCAGGCTACAACCAGATCAAGCTGGATCCCGAGGACCAGGAGCACACCTCCTTCATGACCGACCAAGGTCTATACTGCTACAAGGTCCTGCCCTTCGGATTGAAAAATGCCGGGGCCACCTATCAACGGTTGGTCAACCGCATGTTCTCCAGGCAGATCGGGAAGACCATGGAAGTGTACGTGGATGACATGCTCGTCAAGAGCTTAAAGAAAAACGACCACCTTACCGACCTACAGGAGACCTTCTCCATCCTCCAGAACTATGGGATGAAGCTCAATCCCGAGAAGTGCGTCTTCTGCGTAGGCGAAGGAAAATTCCTTGGCTTCATGGTCAGCCACCGGGGTATCGAGGCTAATCCCGAGAAGATCAGAGCGATCCTGGACTTGGAATCTCCTAAAACCTTTAAGGATGTCCAGAGCCTTAACGGTAGGATCGCAGCTCTCTCCCGGTTCATATCACGGTCTACCGACCGGTGTGCCCCATTCTTCAAAATTTTGAAGACCGGGAAGAAGTTCGAGGGCTGGACCACCGAGTGCGAGCAAGCCTTTGCTGCATTGAAGGAATATCTGGCAGCAGCACCACTGCTCAGTCGACCGGTACAAGGCGAACCTCTCTTCCTATACCTATCGGTATCGAGAACTGCTGTGAGCTCGATCCTAGTCAGGAGCCACAACAAGGAGGACCTACCGGTAGACTACACAAGTAAATCTTTCGTGGATACCGAAACTCGGTACCCCGAAATTGAGCAGCTCATCCTCGCACTCATGATCTCGGCCAGAAGGCTTCGCCCATACTTCCAGGCACACCCCATTGTGGTGCTTACCGATCACCCACTCAGGTTGATCCTGCAAAAGCCA
Source organism: Rubus idaeus (assembly GCA_030142095.1). Taxonomy (NCBI): domain Eukaryota; kingdom Viridiplantae; phylum Streptophyta; class Magnoliopsida; order Rosales; family Rosaceae; genus Rubus; species Rubus idaeus. The sequence goes on from CM057970.1 coordinate 38,076,763, forward strand.
GAGGCATCTGGCAGACTCATGAAGTGGAGCATCGAGCTCAGCGAGTTCGATATCATCTACCGACCTCGACCGGCAATTAAGGCACAGGTACTGGCTGACTTTGTCTCTGAATTCACCTCTGTGCAGTCCACACCCACATCGGTAGAGGGAGCCGGCCCGGCCGAGACGGCCCAGGCCACCGGCGAGGAAACACAATTTAATCCCGCGCTACCGATCTGGCAATTATATGTGGACGGTGCCTCGAACGCCCACGGTAGCGGGGCAGGACTCATCCTTATCACCCCTCACGCCGGTTGTCCCGACACATCTCGGCTCGAGAGTGCTCTCCGGTTCAACTTCAAGGCTTCCAACAATGAGGCCGAGTACGAAGCACTCCTGGCCGGCCTGCGGCTGGCCCGGCACATGGGAGCCCAGCAGCTCCAGGTCTTCAGCGACTCACAGCTCATTGTCAACCAAGTCTCGGGGGACTACCAGGCCAAGGATCCCATCATGTCTCGGTACAGAACTTTGGCGAAAGAACTCACTGCCGGTCTCTCATGCTTCAAGCTAACGAAGGTACCGAGAGAAGAAAATCAAAGGGCTGACGCCTTGGCCAGAATAGCCTCCGCTATTGACCCCAACCCTGGCAACTCGGTACCCATCGACATGCTAGAAAGCCGAAGCACCGAGACAATGCCAACCGAGGTCAACCACCTGCGCCTGGAGGAGGCGAACTGGATGACACCAATCCTCGAGTACTTGCGTGATGGCTCCCTCCCGAGAGATAATGATGAGGCCAAGAAAGTAAGATTCCGGTCCTCCCGGTACCTCATCATCAACAGCCATCTCTACCGGCGAGCTCACTCCTTGCCATACCTACGATGCCTCGGACCAGCCGAGTCCCGAGATGCCATCAGGGAGGTACACGAGGGCATCTGTGGCAACCACCCGGGAGGAAGAGCGTTGGCCCACAAACTCATCCGCCTTGGTTACTTCTGGCCAACACTCCTCCGGGACGCTATATCATTTACAAGGCAATGCAAGGCCTGTCAGTTCAACGCACCGAACGTACCAAAACCATCCCAGCCGCTGGAGACGATGGTGAACCCATGTCCCTTCGCCCAGTGGGGAATCGACTTAATCGGGCCCATGCCCAAGGGTACCGGTGGTGTTGAACACGTCGTAGTCGCCACCGACTACTCCACCAAGTGGACAGAGGCCAAGGCCCTTAAGTCAATCACTTCCCGGCAAGTACAGTCCTTCATTTGGGAAAACATCATCTGTCGCTTCGGTATCCCTCAAGTCATTATCACCGACAACGGTAAACAATTTGACTCTGAATCCTTCAGGAAATTCTGCTGGGAGAAGGGCATCACCCTTTTCTTCGCATCGGTGGCCCACCCGCAGACCAACGGTCAGGTGGAGGCAGTTAACAAAATCCTGAAGAGAACTATGAGGACCAAGCTCGGTGATAAGAAAGGCGCATGGCCTGAACTACTACCGGAGGTTCTATGGGCGTACCGCACCTCGTACAAGGCTGCCACCGGCGAGACGCCATTTTCCCTTGCTTTCGGTGCAGAAGCCGTGGTACCGGTTGAAATCAACTCCACAACACACCGGATCGACACATATGATCCAAATGAAAATGAAGAACAGTTGTGCCTCAACCGGGACCTACTCGAGGAACGTCGGGAACAAGCCAACCTCCGGAATGCAGAACACAAAAACCAGCTCAAGCGCAAGTTTGATGCGAAGGCAAAGTGCCGGTACCTCAAGCTGGGGGACTGGGCATTACGAAGGGTAAGGCAAAGTACGAAGAACTCAGCAGCCATGACCTTCAACCAACGGTGGGAAGGCCCATACCGGGTAGTCGAAGTCCTCAAGCCAGGAACCTACCGGCTCATGGACTCCACCGGGTGCATGCTCCCACATCCATGGAATATTGAGCACCTTCGCTACTACTACCCATAGAAAAACATAAAGCCCGGGACATACCGGCTAAGTGGACCTCACCACTTCTCAAGCAATTGTAATTGTCATTTACCATAGTGAAACCCCTACAGTGGACGTAACCTAGGACTCGCATTGAGCCAGGTGAACCACTATAAAATCTGTGTCTTCATGAATGCTTGTTCTCCTACCGATAATGCATAAATGCCAAGAACAAAAATGAAACTTCTGTAAGACATGTGGCCGGTACCAGCTACCCCCATGCGTAAGTTTTGATCATATTATTAAGCATGTGGCCGGTACCAGCTACCCCCATGCAAACTTCTGTAAGAATGGCGGTACCAGGACCCCATGCATAAGTTTTGGTGATATTATTAAGCATGTGAAGTACAGCTACCCATGCCAAACTTCTGTCAGAATGTGGCGGTACCAGTACCATGGTAAGTTTTGATCATATTATTAAGCAGTGGCGGTACCAGCTACCATGCCAAACTTCTGTAAGACATGTGGCCGGTACCAGCGACCCCATGCATAAGTTTTGGTGATATTATTAAGCATGTGACCAGTACCAGCTACCCCATGCCAAACTCGTCAGACATGTGGCGGTAAGCTACCCCATGGTAAGTTTTGATCATATTATTAAGCATGTGGCCGGTACCAGCTACCCCATGCCAAACTTCTGTAAGACATGTGGCCGGTACCAGCGACCCCATGCATAAGTTTCGGTGATAATATTAAGCATGTGGCCGGTACCAGCGACCCCCATGCATAAGTTTTGTTACGATATAAATACTAAAGAAAGCAATACCGGGAGCGAGACTGAAAAAACCAGCCCTCCCGAGTGAACACTTGGTATCATATGAAAAACAAGATTCATAGAATAAGGCGAAACACGCCATTGTTCAAAACAATAAATAAGGGCCTTATGGCCAATTCAAATACTGCCTCCCGTTAGGGCACCCCCTACCGGGAGTGATGTTCAAAAAAGGGTTTAAACCCCCAGCCAAAAAAAAAAAAACAAAAAACAAAAATTACACGGCCCTTGGCCGGTACCACCCGACATGGGGGACTTCATTCCTCCGGCTGCTGCTGCGACTGCTGCTCCGCTTGACTGGGGCCACCGGCCAACTCCTCCTCGATCTCCTTAAGGATCCCCCGGTGCTCGTCATCAACATGATCATCGGTGAGCACTGGCACCGGGAGCTGGCTCCAGTCCTGCTCCGGGAAGGCCTCCTTGATCTTGCCAAGGATGTACGCACCACCGTCGATGTAGGCGGTGGCCTGCTCCACAGCTCGCCCTCGGTCGCGACGGTAGGCGAGGACGGCCTCCTTCTTTGCCTCACCGAGAGCCGCCTCCAGGCGACGATCGAACTCAACTTGGAGGCGGGCACCCTCGGCCGACACCGCAGCCTTGGCCTTATCCTCGGCCTCCTGAACGAGCCTACCGGCTTCAGCTTTGGTCCTCTCGAGCTCGGCCTTTGTCTCCTCAAGCGCAGCCAGCGCCCGCTCCTTCTGGCCAAACATTGTGTCATAGCCATTCTGCAGGTTCTCCACCTGCCCACCCAGCGTGTGCCATTCCTTCCACACCCGGCGGTCCAGGGCCAACTCTTCAAATGCCAGCTGTAACACCGACACAACAAGGGGTCAAAAAAAAAAAAAAAAAAAAAAAAAAAAGAAGAAGGAGGTGTAGAGGTAAAGCAACGGTACCCTCTGCTTGCACTGGAAGAGCAGATCCCTCTGGTCGTTGAGGGTCATCTCCGGGAAGGCGGCCAGCCGGGAGACCGGGAGCGGATCCTCCAGCGCTTCTTCACGCAGCCGCGGAAGAGCGCATTGTTCTCGGCCGGGATCTCCCTCCCGAAGATTGAAGCCGACCCCGAGCTATGCATGGCCAGGGTAGTACCGGTACCCGCTGCAACCTGGGCCACCTCGTCAGCAGTAGCATCTTGGTCCCTCTGCCTCTTCCGGTGGCTCCTCACCTGTTCAACAAACTACTACAAATTTTAGTACCGATACATACCGGTACAATCGGAACAACGACGACAGGAACAGACTTACCTCCTCGCGAGCGGTACGTTTTTTGGAGGCCCCGCCCGGTACCTCAGGGGCAACCTCAAGCTCCGGCCCACCGGCACCATCAGCATCGGTGCTGGCCTCCAAATCCACCGGAGTCGTCTCGGGGCCCGGCCGGACCTTATGCGCCCTCCTCTTCCTCTTCTTACCGGCGTCATCTGCCGCAGCCTTGGCTTGCTCAGCCTCGACCAGCTGAGCCTCGGGCACCGGGTCCTGACCCAGGACCTTCTTGACCTGGTAGAAGTCCCTCCTTTCTCGGACCATGCTTTCGTCGTCCCCGAGAGTTCGGTACCGACGGAATTGGCGAAGGACTGCAGTCAGAACCACCGGTCAAAAAAAAAAATAAAATAAAAAAATAATACAACGTAACGGTGGCAATGGAGAAGCCACGGCACCGACCCGAAAGTGACTTACATGGGCTGGGAACAGGAGCTAGGCCCGACAAATGGAGTGAGTACCGGTTGAGCAGAACGGTAGACCTCCTCAACACCAAAGAGATGTTGCCGCGAATCCACGCGATCTCCTTCTCTTGCTCCTCGGTAAGCTTCCTCCAAGACTGGTCAACTGCAAAAAAAGAAACAAGTGAAGCAACGGTTAGTATAAGAAACAGGAAGTACACACACACAAAGGCTTCATGTCAAACAGTCTCGGTACCGGGAGCTTCACTAAAGGTAGACGGGACCCTCTTCTCCGGTACAGCCGCATCGGTAGGAAACTCCCACTGACCCCCCACGAAGAAATACCTACTCTTCCAGGTCTGCTGGGAAGTAGGATTGCCAAACACAAGTGGATCCCTAACAATCTCGGGACTCTCACACTCGTGACTCTCCACATCGTGCTCACCGTTCATCCCTTCCCGGATGCGAGCATCTTTCTTCAAACAGCACCGAGTGGATTGCTTGTACTTGTACACGTAGTCTACCCACTCGGTATCCGGGGGGAGCTCGCTGCAAGGCTTCAGTACCGACCGCAGCTTGTACCAGCCTTTGTCGGCCTTCGAGTGACCCTCCAGGGCCCACTGGTTGAAGACTACCGCCAGGTCTGGCTCACCGAACCCGCAGTGGTAGTACAACGTATACAAGGCGTTGAGGTACCGCCAGGTATTTGGGTTCAGCTGAGCAATGGCCAGGCCTACCTCGGCCAGGAACCGTTGCTGAAACGCCGGTAGCGGAATCCGCAGACCCTCTCCAAAGAATGCCGGATGCACTAAGGTCTCGCCCGGTACCGCGGACGCACTCCTGAGCTCCCCTTTCTCCGGTAACCGCATGCTCACCGTGCTGGGGATGTTGAACGCCTTCCTCAATGCCACCAAATCCCCCTCGGTGGACGCACTCAACTTAAGCCGGTCCACCGCGAACCCTGCCGGTACGGGAGTCCTACTACTACTTGGCCGGGACTTAACATACGGTTCCGAGGCGAGGGGCTCTAAGTCCTCACCGGTGGTAATCCCCCTCACCACCGTCTGCATCACCCCGTCCAGGCAGAACCGGCTGGTTCTTGGCGAGCAAGAACTACTGGTTCCGGTGCTTGAGCTGGAGTCTGAACCAGCCTCCTCCACCGATGAGCTCCTTTCTGGCTCTTCACCAGAAAAGGCATTGCCACTGCTGGCACACTCGCTCCCTGAGGTAGACATCTGCAAAAAACGGACTAAGGTTCTTAACGGGAGGGATCACCTATGCCTATGCAACCTAGCTCGGTACTAAGGCTGGACACCGGTACTCAAACTACGTTACAAAAGCAAAGCAAAAAACTAAATACAAGGGGTCAAGGCATCGGTACTTACAGTTGCTGAAGGCTGAAAGTTGAGTACCGAAAGATGACACTTGCACTACCGATGCACGCTCTCGTTCTCCTACCGACAGCTTGCAGAGCTCTGGAAATGAAATTTGCAAGAATGAAGTGAAGTGAACTCTCTTCACCCTCATATATATAGCGGGAGTCAACCCATCTTGACCGTACGACGTGAACCGTCGCGGCCCAGGATTGCGACACGTGGCAACGCGACGGTTGAGCTTCCCCACGATTTTCCAAACCGGCCAGGGCGTGACGCGTGTCACCCCACTACCTCGGCAGTTACGCTGAGGAGCTCAACGGCCACGACGCTTCAACTCCCCTTGAAACTCGGAGCGGTTACAATTCCCAACCGGGAGGAACCCCCTGTTCGGGGACTTGGGGGACTACATGGGCCGGTACCGAGCGCCGCCGAGGCTGTCCCACCGACACTTCGCTACATCCCGATATGAACTTCTGGATTAAGTCCCCGACCACGAGCTTCCTCTTGCTCGGGACTTGGGGGACTTCTGTTGCTACCATTTCATATCTTTACCGGGATAGGCCCGAAGTAGCTCACTATCACCGGGAGCAGCCTCCTTGTAGTCCCATAACTGACTCGGTAGGGCTCCCCTACCGAGAACATATTCTCTGCAACGCCCCAGCGGCATCTACCGACTCGGTAGGGATCCCCTACCGGGTACACTGCCCCAGGCCGCAGTCGAAGCCCTGGCAATACCCCAGCGGTACCGGTAAGACCAGGCCGGGTGTACCGACCACAAGCTCTCCCCCGGGCTCCGCATAGACGTCTCCTGACCAGGTACCGGGAGTGGCCAGCCCCACCGGTACCGGCACGGCCACCTGGCACACGTGCTTATCCACTACCTTGCAGATCGCACTAAGTCGCACGCCCATGCTGCACTAGGCGCCGCCGTCCCTCGATGCGCATGTCGAGGTAGTGGATCAGAGAATATTCCTCGTGTCAGGGGATGTCCCCCACGCCAGGGGAGCTTGTCTCCGACCTCACCTCATATATAAGGAGTCCTCACTCCTCATTCAGGTACGTTCTCTCCGAATCCCAAACTCTCTGCTCTCAAATACCCATCGGTACTAACTTGAGCGTCGGAGGGTCTTCGGTCGGTACACGCCGACCTCCCTGACCAATCTTGTGCTTTCAGGTACCCGCACACGACACTACCGGGCAGTTGGGAAACGGCAGAAACAGGTGACAAATAAAAACATATCGGTACATCTCTTCGATCTCGGTACTTCGTTTCATTTCAAGTACCGAGACGCCAACCGATATTTCCATTTGTCCCCAGTAAAAAAAAAAAAAAAAAAAAGGTCCTTCCCGGTACCGACGATCCCTCTCGGTATCTAAAAAAAAAAGAATGGGAAATGGACCTACTCGGTACTACTGTACCTCAAAACAAAAAAACAAAAAAAGAAAGAAAGCAAAATGGGTGCAGATAGCTTGGTACCCAAACGATATGGGCACCCACACCTCTTTCTCCTCTTCCTTTCTAGTGCAAAGGAAAGAACCGAGAGCACCGTTCACTCCGACACCACTTGTCCCTTGCCGGTGCAGAACACGTTGCCGGTCCATACCGAGCAACTCTCATGCCATCACACCTCCCGGCAAATCCCAGGCACAACACCGCTGCAATTCACACCGGTAGCACCTCTTGCCGGTACCACTCGAGCTCTCATCCTCGATGCCCATCCATCCCGGTACAAACTTACCAAGTCCACTTCAAGTCACCGGTAACTCAATTTGTTCTCCTCACCGATGACTTGGGGGACTAGGGAATGGGGGACTCGGTAAGTAAAAGTTTTTGGTGGCCGGATCTATTAATCTATCATGGGAGGTTGCAGCTTCACAATCTCGGTACTACCAATCTAGCTCCAAAGCTCTTCTTGGGTGGCTTCACCATGCTTACCTTGCTCAAGAAATCGGTGATAGAGAAAAGAAAAACTGCAATTCGGCACTTAGTAAAAAGCTGTGAATCTTGCTCATGTATGCCGGTATCCCGACGCACCGAGAACCAATTGAAGTTACCGGTACCCCCATGGCACCTTGGAGCTGCTTCTCGGTACCTATTGCTTCATGAACCATAAAGCTGCAATCTTGTTCATGCACGACACCGCGACGGCACCCAGCTGCCCCAAAAATAATTTTTACAAAATTCAACTCTCTCACCGGAGCTGCTCCACCATGGACTGACCGGTACCTCAGTACCTAAATCCCGGCAGTCAACTCTCTCACCGGTATCTCCATAGTTTGATATCCTGAGTCTGCAACTGGGTAGTCTCACGGTCTCACCTTGCAGAGATTAGCTTCTCTCGGCAAAAGGCTCTCAAGAATGCCGACAAGACCATGGATTAATTAATAGCAATTGCTTGCTTTGAAAAGTCAAAGATGTAATGGCAATCACACATTGCATGTGCCTACCTTGCTGCACGTTCACATCATCACATGCTTGCTTTGAAAAGTCAAAAGCATATTTGCATGCATTCTTAGCTACTCACCCGTGGCTCTCACAATTGACAAGTACACAAAGGCAAGGCCCACACATGATTAATCAACAATATATCTCAAAAGCATGTGTATGCTTGCATAGTTGTATTACCGGTAAACAAGTGGACACCCACAGTGCAAACTGACCGGTACCTCTACATTTCCACCCGGTGAGGCGACTTCACTCACCTGCAGTGTACGTTAAGTCAGTATTCATGAACAGTGACGGTACCTTGAGTTTACCTCGGTACCGAGAGCCCATGCTTACCTACATGCTGCAGCTCACTACAAGATAAGTCTCCTTATCTTTATTTAATTATAATGGTTTTGGAACACCCTTAATTGCTAAGAGTCCATACTCTTTATGCACTACTACGTGCTATGAACAAATCGGTACCCAGCAGTACCTTGATATATTATTATTGCCATGCATTGGTCATGACTATGGACATTGATTAATTATTTGCATGAGTCTTTTGAGTAATTTGTTGCCTCGGTATATGCCTCGATATGTCACTCGGTATATGTCCCTACATGTTGCCTCGGTATGTGCCTTGACATGGCCTTCGGAATGTGTCCCTACATGTTGCCTCGATATGTGCCTCGATATGTCCCTCGGTATATGCCCCTATGTATAAACGATTACAATTATTTGCACTCATACTCATGCATATTAATACTTTGTCCATATCTGTCCGCACCCATCTGGCAATGCTGATCACTCAGCTCGGTAGCAATCTTACAGTCAGCCTACCGGTACCACGGCAGCACCCTGCCGGTACCTAATTGCTCGGTACCCTTGTACCTATGAGCACTATACTTGCATGATGATATCTATGTGTAACAGGGAAGCTTGTTGCTAGAGTCTGATTAGATGGTGTACAGACATGCTTCGGCCACAAACGACTCCAGGCTAGACATGTGAGGCCTCACATGTAAGCCCTGGCGATGCCTTCGGTCCCTGAACCGACTTGTTCCTAGTAAGTCCAGGCACACATGCCCATGGCAGCGCCTTCGGCAGCTCGTATACGGCCTTACTTGCTCTTGCTCCATCTAACTCGCGACCTCGAACAACTCTTCCTTACTTATGCATGGATACAGGGACCAGCTCCCTATGTTCACACATGCTTCACGAGCATTGCCTTGAACATTTCACAAACTATTTGCTTTATTCTTTGACAGGTTCAGCAGCTCTTGCCCGGTACCTCGAAGCTCCATGCTCGGTACCTACCTGCTCGGTGCCCCGGTACCTGTTACTCAGTCTCGGTACCTCCTCGGATCATCCTCTAGTACCTGCCGGTACCTCCATGCCTAGCATCCAGCTTGACCATTTTTGGATTAAGTCCTCAGTCAAGAACCCTCCTTGGAGAAGAAGACTCCTTAACTAAGGACTTGGGGGGCTTCTGTTGCTACCATATCACCGACGCGGTGTATGTCATGGTCAAGCTAGAGGAAGACAAGGAATGATAGGCAAATGTAAGGTTAGGGAGTCCCACATCTATAAGGGAGCTCCCCACCATAGAATATCACAAGGGACTTTGAGTCCCACATTGGAGAAATGTAAGAGGGGAGGAGATCCCTTACTTATAAAAGGGACTCCTCCCTCACTTAGAAGGCGACGCTGACTTTAGCCTCTACATTGGGAGTCAAACTCTCGGTACCTTGAGTCCATCTCGGTACCAAGTACCCTCTCGGTACTAAGTATCTTACCGGTACCTCGAGTCCCTCTCGGTACCAAGTACCCTCTCGGTACTAAGTGTCTTACCGGTACCTCGAGTACCTCTCGGTACCAAGGACCCTCTCAGGACTAAGTACCTTACCGGTACCCCCCTCGGTACCGACCAAACACTTGTAATGATTATTCACCATAGTGGAACTCCTCCAAGTGGACGTAGCCTAGGACTCGCATTGAGCCAGGTGAACCACTATACATCTTGTCTCTATGCCTTTGTGTGTGATTGTGGCTACCGAAGGTCTCTGACCCGTTACTCCCGACCCATCGGGAAATGGCAGAAACATATGATAGGTGTTTATAGAAAAATAATTTTTTTTTCTTACCGTTTTATCATCAATTTTGGTGTCTAACGGGTATATTTCTCCCACATTTGGATTGCCCAACGTTCTTAATCTCAATGACTGAGATTAATTGTTCTTTGGTCACATGGCTGACGTCACCTTTTCCCCTCACTCAAGCAACGTGGCAGCTGGTTGTTTTGAAGCCACCTTTTGGTGGACTTGTTGACCCAAAAGTGGGCTTGAACACGCTGGGGATAAAACTCCCTTGGGAGTTTATTGATGGGTGGACTTGCTTTTTTCAATTATGGGGTCACCACGTGGGTGTTGCCCAGCTGGTGCCATGGGAGAAGGACATGGGTGGACTTGCTCTAAGGGACCAGATGGGTCCCAGACCCCCTCTGAAATTTTCCAAACAAATATCTATGTATGTAATTATATTAAAATAAAAATAAATTTACATGTTTTTTTAAACTATAAGAACTAATATATAAATAGAAACTACATAATCATCATCAATAAATAATAATTACATCAATTAATGTATATTCAAAGACAATTATCACTAATTAAATAACTAGTTTTTCAACGCCAACTTTTTATTCCTAATCAAATTTTCTCTCTTTAAGATTCTTATCTATTAATTTTGTTTTGTTTTGGCTAATGGAATACGAATGTAATTAATTTCCTTTTACGTTTATGAAAAAGTCAAAAACTCACCCAGGTTTTGATGATTTTCTCTTAATATTTTTTGCTATAAATGTGGTAAAGAATCGTTTATGCAACCAAATGACTACTGATGTTCGATTGCTTATTTTAAATTTTTGTTCTTGGTGAGATACTTAGATTAATACGAAATAGTCTAAAAACATGATATATGATCAATGAATATAAATTTCATTAATGAATAATATGTTTCAGTATTATATTTTCGTCTAGATCCCTCTTTACATGAAATCTTGGCTCCGCCCCTGTAGTTGAGCATGACTAAGTAAAAATTTTGTTGAATATGTGAACATAACTCTATGAAAGCATTGCTGTTTCGAATAACCAATCGACCAAATTATGTATGCTAATTAGTATAATATTTTTTTTATCTTTTTGGTCTGATATTTGATTTCTTGTATACACATTTTGAGTGGATGGCTCTTCCCGTCTCGAATTGGACAATATCATAGGCATTTACTCTAGTCATGGAATAAATATTAAATAGATGGGTTCTCGAAAATACGGATTAGCTCAACTGCTCAAGTATAGTATTGATCGATCACCGCCGGCTTCTAATATAAGAATTGATTATCCGTACAATTCAAATTGTGATATTCCACGTAAGGAGACATGTTCGGGAATAGAAGAATCCAACATGAAAAAAAAATAATAACAAAATAAAACTAGAGTACGCAAGTGAATGAATAGTTTTATTGCTAATTGCACCTTAGATATTTTAGATAAGGGTTCGTCTAAGGTATATTAATGTATCGATACTGTAGACTATGTTGATATAGATATAGACTTATTCGATACAAAAGTAGACTAGTTCGAGATTAAGTCAACCTAATCTACCTCTATATTAAACTAATCTATCTAATATATCGATACATTAATATACCGTAGAACTTTATTTTAAACAAAACACGAGAATGGTTAAGTTGATGACAAATTATTGACAACATATATATATATATGTTTGTTGTGCCAATTATTAATAACACCTGAATCATGCACACTGGTCTGCTTTTTAATAAGGATGTAACAAATTAACTTGCAATTAATACAGAAAACAAAACAGTAGCCATGATCGAGTTGGGTTGCTCCAGATAGTTGGATGCTTATAAATTAACAAATGCGTAGTATATATTAGACTATTTTCTGGGTTTTTAGCATTTGACTTGCGTGTAGACAAAGACAACCATATATTGTCTTTATGATCTCGAGTCTGGACCTGAGCACGCTTTAATTTACCCCAACCAACATACCAAACTTGCCTAAACACCATAATGATCGAAACAGTTGGTTCTACACCTTTATTCATCGGATATATTATCGAACAATGAGAGTCGTTGGATTAACAGTCAACTAAAAATCATATAGTCAACAAAAAATCACGTACGCGTTCAACACGGTAGAAGTGTAGAACAACTCATAACGATGATATATGCATGTAGATCACTCTTACGAAAAGAGGCCTAGCTAGTTATATATTACGCAGATCAATCTGCAAATTAGCAACATGAAACAAATGTCGATCTGAGAATGAAATTAGAAATTAACCATTTGATTAAGTAGGGTAGGCGAGCGAAGCCATTTATGAGTAAGATCGAAGTACTGCTCCGCAGAAAGTACAGATGATGGCTCGCCAGGACTTCCAGTAAAACGGCACGTAACAAAATCTGGTGGCGGTTTTCATATCCGCCACGCTGGCTCCCCCGCCGCACCGCGAGCATATTCCGGCCGCCGGCTTGCTCCCCCGCACTTGCCGCGTCTGATCCACCAGAAAGCAAAACACCACCATGCTTAAATAGCTAGCTAATTAAGCTGCAGTGAAAATAACGAGAAAGCAAAACAAGTTTGTTTTGTTTTGTTTTCGATGAGTTCTGTAGAAGTTGGTTGAGGAGTAAAGAAATGAAAATTTTCGGATATATATGGTCGAGGCAGGCTAAAGGTCGAGCAACTTTTGTAGGCATATTCGGTTTCGAGGGTTGGATGAAGGTCTAGTCATGGGGTTGAAGGATGGAGTTGCTGGGGGTTTAGGCCGATCTGTACAACTGGTGCAAGACTAGTTCTTTGGCCGTACACGTGATGAGAGATGGAAGGCTGAGAATGAACGTGTGATTAATAGGGTGTTGGAGTGAATGTTGGTGGCAGTTGGTAGGTCCTCGTTGAGTTACTGTCGACGGAATAAAAGGGTTGGCTACTTGGCTTTTGTTTGGATGCCACGAAAATTGGGGAAGAAGAAGAAGAAGAAGAAGAAGAAGAAGAAGAAGAAGAAGAATGTGAGTTTTCCTTTTCCAGGCATATATTTGCATGCTATTAGTTATTAATTGTTTGGCTCCATGCCACACAAAGCTCCTCCCAACATGAACATGATAAAATCATGTGTACTTTTTTTCCTGATGAGGAAATCATGTGTACTTTGAAAGGATCACATAATTTGTTTAGAAGTCACATTTAAGTTTTAATTAATTAATCTTTTACGAGTGTCAAGAATCAAAATATTGATAGAATGAACAAATTTTCAATCAGTTTTATAATAATATTAATAAAGATTTCAATCAATTTTTTTTCTCATACAATTTTAGTCATTCAATTATATTGTAAAGTGACAAAAATGATGAATATCCTCACTTTCTCCCTTTTACGAATTTTCATTTTAAATATGTATGCACATATGCGCAACATCTACTATAAGTATTTATAGACCTCCGATTTGCTAGAAAACACAATTTGTCCTCTTAGATCAAACGATTTCAAACTTTAGACAAAATGATTATTCATATGTTGAGCTCACCAATATGACGGGAAATTCTGCCGTGCCCCGAACATAAAGTGTTCGGGCACGTGGCAACACTCGAGCCTTTGGATGCAACATTTGCCCCACCACACCCCCTGCAAATGCATCATCTGCCCCGAGCACTGTAGATCCACCCCCAATATGACAATAGAATCAATTATCATATTCATAAATCAAAGATCGAGATGTGCGGTATTTTGCAAGGTGGATTCGAAACGAAGGAAAAAAGACGTGCTATGAAAATACATTTTTAAACATATCGAGTCAATTTTCAAGTTTCAACCCATAATTTTTTTTTGTTTTTACTTAACCCATGAGTAAAAATCTTTTTACTTAGAAAGTGAGATTCATAAGCCATGGTACTCAAAAAAAAAAATCATAAGGACTGTTTACAAAAAAGAGAGGCGCGTACTCAAACGGCTAGATTTTCAGTTTTGCCTGGCCGTCCCATTTCATGAAGCTCTTCTTCTTCTTCTTCTTGTTCAAGCGCCATTGCAGCTCTCTCATCTCGTCCAATCTTCAGAAAACCCAAAACCCATCACCGAAACAATCCAAAATCCTCCACCTCTGCAAATTGGGCTCACTGTTGGATGCGATTGGGGTCCTCAACTCCATTGATCCCACTGAAATCACCCTCAAACCACTCCTCTACGCTTCCCTGTTGCAAACATGCACCAAATCTGTTTCACTCAACCACGGCCTCCAAATCCACGCACACGTCATCAAGTCCGGCCTCGAAACCGATAGGTTCGTAGGGAACAGCTTGCTTTCTCTGTATTTCAAGTTAATCCCCAACATGTCCGAAACTCGGAAAGTGTTTGATGGTCTGTTTTTTAAGGATGTGATATCTTGGACCTCCATGATCACCGGATATGTGAAAGCCGGAAAGCCTGGAAGAGCAATTGAAGTGTTTTGGGAGATGGTGAAGTTTGGGATCGAGTCAAATGCCTTCACTTTGTCTGCGGTGGTCAAGGCTTGTTCGAAGCTCGGGTACTCGAGGCTTGGCCGCTGCTTCCATGGAGTGGTTGTGAGTCGTGGGTTTGATTCGAATCATGTCATTGTTACTGCTTTGATTGACATGTATGGGTGGAATTATAGACCGGGGGACGCACGCCAACTGTTCGATGAAATGCTTCAACCGGGTGCGGTGTGTTGGACATCGATTATTTCAGCGTTGACGCGGAACGATTTGTTTGAGGAAGCATTGGGGTACTTTTATTTGATGCAGAGAAATCATGGGCTGTTCCCGGATGGTTTTACGTTTGGGACCGTATTGACTGCTTGTGGCAATCTGAGGAGGCTGAGGCAAGGTCGAGAAGTGCACACTAAGGTCATTACATATGGGCTTTGTGGAAATGTGGTTGTGGAGAGCAGCTTGGTTGACATGTATGGAAAATGCGGGACAGTAGATGATTCTCGACGTGTTTTCGATAGGATGCCCAAGAAGAACTCAGTTTCGTGGTCTGCCTTGCTCGGGGTGTACTGTCAAGCTGGAGACTTTGAATCTGTCATCAAGCTTTTCAGGGAAATGGAAGAGACTGATCTCTATTGCTTTGGAACTGTTCTTCGTGCATGTGCAGGTTTGGCGGCTGTTCAACATGGGAAAGAGGTTCACTGCCAGTATGTGAGAAGGTCCGGTTGGAGAGATGTTATTGTTGAATCAGCTCTAGTTAATCTTTATGCAAAATGTGGTTGCATAGATTTTGCCCGTAGTGTTTTCATGCAGATGCTAGTTAGGAATTTGATTACATGGAACTCAATGATTTGTGGGTTTGCTCAAAATGGGCAAGGTGAAGAAGCTCTTAGAATATTTGATGACATGATTAAGGAGGGGATGAAGCCTGACTATATCAGCTTTATTGGGGTTCTTTTTGCTTGTAGCCATGCGGGTTTGGTAGATCAAGGGCGAAAGAATTTTATCTTGATGACAAAAGAGTATGGGATCAAACCCGGGATTGAACATTATTGTTGCATGGTTGATCTCCTCGGCCGTGCTGGGCTACTGGAAGAAGCTGAGAATTTAATAGAGAGTGCAGATTGCAGAAATGATTCTTCTCTTTGGGCAGTTCTTCTCGGTGCTAGCACAACCTGTACGAACTCTGCTACTGCAGAGCGCATAGCGAAGAAGATGATAGAACTTGAACCTCACTACCATTTGAGTTATGTTCTTCTAGCTAATGTATACAGAGCAGTAGGCCGATGGGATGATGCCATGGCGATTGGGAAGCTGATGCAAGAGAGAGGAGTTAAGAAGACTCCGGCTAAGAGCTGGATAGAATCAAATAGTGGATTGGGTTCTCATCTTCGTGTTGGTGATGTGCAAATACCTAGAAAAATCAATTTTAATGCCGTTTGGGGACATTGTGTGAAAACGAGAAGAGATGGGAATGAATCAATAGTCGAGTACCAACCCATGTTGGAGGCTGGATTATAGTTTTAACAGAAGCAGTGGGCATCCCTCATGGAACTGCTTGATGTCCTTGATAGATAACATTATGCAATTCAAGAAATTGGTAAAGGCAATTGCCTTCGATGTATTCTTGGGTTTTAATAAACAAGTGGGAGTTGTACAATTTTTTTTTATCTCATGAGAAGTTTTGTTTAGTCTCATTTTGTAATCATGGGACTTTTCCCTTATTCATTCCATATGGTAGCTGAATGTTTTACCACCAGACAAGGACCCTTAATAAATCTTGACCAACTAGTTAAACCATCTTAAAAATCCACCTACATTCATTAGCCTATGGTTTCAGAAAGAAAATTGCTCGAGATGCAGAGCTACGCAGACTCGATGCATCATAGAATGTCAAAACCCAAATAGCCACACAGAATTGCTCCGGCATGAAATTGAAATAAAGTAGCACAAGTTGCATTCAGAATTGGAATGTTATATACTGCAACTAATGGGAAATACAATAGATGTTCCAACTGTTTGTACAATCTTCCATCATTCAGCTGTTTCCTAACATACATACATAGTATTAGAAGCATGCACAAAAACTTTTTCTGTACAGTGTGACATCATTGGAAGTTCGTCACTTCAAATATTATGAATCCTCAAGATCTGAAGTAGTGTCATCAAACTCATCTTTAGTTTCGGAATCAACATGATGCTCCGAGTCAAAAGCATACTTCCTGTCTTGCTTAACCAATTTGGCAAGGTCATGCCTATTGGCATTTGTATAGGCATCTATAACAGCTCTGAACAAGGACGGATTTGGCTCTATCTCTTCATATTTCAGCTGGCTGTAAATTCGCTTCACTCCTTCAACCATACCCGCTTTTCCATAACAACCTACTAGGTTAATATGCGTTACAAGGTCTGGTTCCACGCCTTCATCCTGCATTCTCATGAATATGTTCAGAGCCTTGTCAATTTCCCCAGCTGCACCATAAGCATATATCGCAACGTTGTAGAGAGAAGAATCAAGATTTATGTCAGCTTTTGTGAATGTTTCACAGGACTCGAGCGCCAAACCGTGCATACCAACCACAGAGAACACAGAGGTGATGATAGCTTGTCTAGAGTAAGGTTTACCTTCCTGGTAAGATAACTCTAACTGGGTTACTGCTTCAATTGGAAACCCTGCTTTTCTCAATACAGTGAACAATACATTACAAGTTCCACTGTCAAGCAACAGTTTCCGAGTTACCATCTCATGCAATAATTCACCACATTCACGTAGCTGCCCATTAATGGCATAGCATGACATTACCTTGTTAAATGAAGCACAGTCCCTTATTAAACCTGACTGTTTCATTTCCTCTGCCACATCAATGGCTTCATCAAGCATGCCCATGCTCTTGTAAAGATACATCATGGTTGCAAATGCTATCTCATCAGCCCAACCCTTTGCTCTCAAATTTTCAAAAATTAATTTGGCTTCAGATACCATCCCAAGATCTGCATAAAGATTGATCATACTGTTAGATGCAACAACATCTGGGCCACCATCAAAATCTTTCAACCTCTCATAGAGCATTTCTGCTCCATCACGGCTCCCCGCCTTACCATAAGCCTTTATCAGAGATGTCAGAACTATTTGATTTGCAGATATTCCTGATTCTTCCATGTGGTGAAAATACTTCAGTGCTTCTTCAACTCTGCCAGTTTCTGCAAATCCATTGATTAAAGAACCGTACACAAACTCATTTGGCATTGTTCCTGACTTTACCAAGTCTTGGTAGACATCCACTGCATCAGAAAGCCGGCCAAGGCGAGCATAGCAGGCAATAAGAGCAGAAAAGGTTAGAGATTGCGGCTTCAGAGCGGTTTCCCGCATTTCTGTTAGAAGATCCCTTGCCTGGTCCACTAAATCACCTCCTGAGAACATTTGAATGAGAGAGTTGTAAGTGCACTCATCAGGCCAAGTCCCATGCTTTTTCATGCCCCTGAAGAGAGAGAAAGCTTTATCATAAAGCTTTGCCTTACCATAAGCTTTGATCATAACATTATATTCCACAATATCCTTTGTCTGCCCAACCGTGTCTCCCTTCCTATAGAATAGAACCTCAGCTTCAGACCAAAGTCCCTTTTCAGCATATGCATCTATAATTGCTGCACACGTCTTTGATGAAATCCCACGGTTTAACTGACATTTCTCATAAAATAACTTTGCCCGATCAAGCCGTCCTTCATTAATATACATCTTGATGATACCAGGAAGAGAATGCTCATTAATAGACACACCAGATTTCTCCATCTCCTCAATCACAATCTCCACATCTCGGACCATATTTCTCTCACATAATACATGAAGAACAGTCCTGTGAGATACAATATCCGGGTAAAGACCTACCTCTCTAATCTTCCTGTAGCAGTTAAGAGCAGCATCAATGTCTCCCACATCAGCATACAGAGATAGAAAAATGTTATAAGTTCTTGTATCAGGAGATATTCCCCTTTCTTCCATCTTAGTCAGCAAAGCTTCCGCCTCCAGCAAATGCCCATGACTTCCACAAGTAAAGATCATAGTATTGAAAGTAATAACATCCATTGCCACTCCACACTTCATCATTTCTCCAAACACATTAGCTGCATCATTCAGACGCCCTGCCTTTCCATACAAATCAATCAAACTATTATAAGTAGATGTAAGTCGTGGTTTTTGAATACAGTTCTCTGTATCCAATGAGGTCATAATTTTTGAAGTGGGAACTCTCCCACCTGTCTTGAAAAGCTCAGTCGACAAGAAATGCTTAAAACTAATAGGCTCTGAGACAGAACCAATCACAGAATCACCCATAGAATCCAAATCAAGGTCATCGAGCTCAATCCGCCCAGAACACCAATCCTTATAAAACTTATCTGCCCTATCAAACTCTTCTGCATTCTTCAATGCCCGAACAACTGTATTCATTGTAACCTCATCCGGGAAAAGTCCCCGTAGTTTCATGTGCTTAATCCACAACAGCGCTTCCTTCACAAGGCCTGCTTTCCCATACACATCAAC
Organism: Rubus idaeus; assembly: GCA_030142095.1. Classification (NCBI taxonomy): domain Eukaryota; kingdom Viridiplantae; phylum Streptophyta; class Magnoliopsida; order Rosales; family Rosaceae; genus Rubus; species Rubus idaeus. Next base: position 38,096,027 of record CM057970.1, read on the forward strand.
AAGCATTGAATACGTATTGTTAGTAGGCAGGACACCCATTTTCGCCATTTCAATCCAACAAAGCCTCAATTCATCCCATCTCTGAGCTCTACCCAGAACTCGAAGCACCACATTGTAGTGAATTACATTGGGTACATACTCTTTCCGTGACTTGAACCACTCGAAAACACGGAGAACTCTTTCCCAGCTCTTCTGTTCTTTGAGAATCACAGTCTGTTCTTTTGGACTCAAATTTTCACCAAATGACTTGAGGGCCTTTTCAACATCGTTTTCAGACTCCAAAGACCGCAAAATGGAGGGCAATACGCCTCCATACCTCTTCTTCTTACCATTAACTAAAGAAACTTTGGTGGGCAAAACCAATGCTTTCGAATGACACTGAAGCTTAAACCCTACAGAAACCCTATGACCTCTTAAATTCTGCCTCTGAGCTCGTGAATTCACAATATCGTTAACATTTTGAGAAATTGGAACAGAGTATAGTTGTCTTTTAGCTAAGCTGTGGTTGTGGTGAGTAAAATTAAACCCTAGAGTTGTGAGAGAAGATTGGGGGTTTTGAAGCTTACTTGGTGAAAAGGTGTGGGCTTGCATTGAGCTCTGGAAACTTTCTTGCCCTAATTCTCTGGAATTGCAGCTGTGGCAGTGAAGCATCCTGCCTTTGAAGTTTCAATCTTTGCGGTTTTCCAATTTCCAGCTCAGAGATTATTAGGGTTAAGACTTAAGACAAGGGAGGAGGAGCTTAACGTTGAGTTTCTCATTCCTGCTGAATGGTGTTGTTGGAAAAAGATGAAACCATAGGGCTAAATCCGTCAAAACGAAACTTTCAAACTCTTCCTTTCTTTTTTTTTCTGATTATTATTTCTGTTTCTATCTGAACTGATTTTTCTTTTATCGGAAGGAGATGATGATCATGACTGTTATGGTTGGGAAAAAAACCTTAAGGGGAAATATCTTTTTCGTCCATTTGTTTATTTTTTATGGTTAATTTCATCTTTGAATTAGGCCAATTTTATCTTTCATTTAATTACGTGTAGCATAGAATAATCTTTTTTTTTCTCCGACTATAAATATAATTATTGTGTACGATCATTTGGTCTAGTACTCTAGTGTAATAATTCTTCTTTTCGTAAGTAAGAGGTCTTGAATTCAACTATCATAAATTTATAATTGTATACTAGTTGTTAAATTCAATTATCGTAATCATATATTAGTTGTTATTTTTTTTGGATAATTAATCGTATATTTTTTGTAATATAGTCTATTTTCGGTCGATGTATACAATTTCTTCATTTTTTATCCAAACAAATTGTCACATACATCCATGTAACTATCAAAACATTGACAGGGACTCAAAATCACTCAAAGGAACAGAGGAGTACCAAATCATAAACAGACTTTTCTATAACCAGATTTGAAAAAAAAAAAAACAATATATCAAGGTGGACTAAAAAGCCATCATCCATCTGACTGCACAGCCCTAACAAGTTACTATCCAAAACTTTTTGGTTTGTGAAGATTCCTCATTTCGTAACATATATAAGAAGACATGGACCAAAAAGAACCTAATATTTTTGAGAACAAAATCAAGAGTCCACTCATATTGCTGCCATCATGGTATTTCTTGCAGCTTCACGCTTCACCTCTTGAGCTTTTCCACTCCCTCTGAAGTAAGTGTAAACTTGCTGCAAATGTGACACAAGAATAAGTTTCTCCCAAGAGGAAAAAACAGACAAGAGTATGGCAGTCAACCTAATCATCTAACCTGAAGAACCCAGATGCTCATAAGTGCTTCGGCGGTGAACAACCCAAATCCGATGAAGTACAGTACCTACATAAAGAAACAAAATGTTCATGGGGTCATCAACTCAAAATAAGACACCAAAATCAAAGCACTAACAATGGCAATGTAACAGTCCCAGTTATTTCAATCATAACAGAAATTAATTGAATTTGCATCTATTAGCTAGGTAGCTGTCTACTTCAAAAACAAACTTGTCTCTGTTGCAATTATTGAAGGAGAATACCAAACCAACACAGAATACTGAAGGCTTGAACCTTACCCCACACGCAAGGTTAGTAGTCATAATTCCTATTGCAGGCAAAATACCTCTGTCCACATGAGCACACCATAGAAAAATCAGCTTCAGTGTAGAGAGAAAACAATAGTTACGAGGAAATGTGATGAAAGTACATTCTTGACAATGATGAAAGGAATTTAAAACTAAATGATGATCACTACTAGAAGAAATCAAGGTTTAATATTGGGAGAAAACTTTAGGCCTAGATCTGCATGATATCATAATTAAAGGAGAGCGGTGGACATGTATGCAAGATATGATATTCACTAAAGCAAGTACTAAACCAAAAATTTATAATGTTGAATGGCACATCTTTGATCCATTTCGACCACAGTCATTAGTAAATCATGTAGAATGGACAGCTAAGATGAACTCACGCAATAGATCGCCCTTCCAAGATAATTGGAGGAGCAATTGCAGCATAGATGCAAAATCCAATATGGAGCTGCAAATAGCAAATCAGGGGCACATAAGTGGGCCAATTTCCTTATCATTAAATGCAGATAATATAACTAGTAACTACAATATAAACTTACAATGTAAGACAAGAAAAACCCAGCAAAACTTATGGCACTATCGGTCCTGTAATAGATGGCACACAATTACAATAACGAATAGAAGAGACAAAATGTATAAGATAAAAGATATGTCGGGAGCTTTTTTAGCATCATAACATAGAATAGAAGAGACCAGTACTTGTGCCTTTTCCCTTTAACACCTTCTGAGTAGATAATAAGGTATGAAGCAGAAAAGGATGAGGATAGCAATTAATCGTACTTCTTTCTAGGTGAAAGACCCTGTTGTTCTTACAACATGGAAAAGCTTGTTTCATACTATGTTCCCATAATGCTGTGATCCCTACACTGTAGGCCATCATTCCTAGGCTAACCAAACTTACAGTCTTCTAGAGGATGATGTGTTGGCGCTCCAAACTAGTTGAAACCAAACCCCATTCAACCAAAGAAGTGAATCATCAAAGGGTAAATCATTTTCATAGGCCTATTCTCATATACAGTTTTTGTATAGTGATGTGCAAACATGGGCATTCCATAGAATCGTAAATACCTCATAGCACGATAAAGAGGGCGATACCAGAGAAAAAATGATAGAGGAACACTTGCTAGGAAGTAGATTACAGCCAAAACCCAAATGATTGGACCTACAAGAGTAGACAAATTCAGACAAAGTTATGCAGCAGTTTATTCATATCGGTACACTAAGTCGCAGATCAAACCTCCTCCTGAGAACCAGGCTACGGTAACTGCCACAATATTCCAGAAAAGACACAGAATGAAACCTGAACAATGTCATAAACTTTGTCAATTTAAGCTATAACAGAACAATTTGACTTTATTTAATTAGAAGATCTTTTGATAGAGAAACAAGGTAAAGGGTCTATAAGATTTCCTCCACTGAACCAAATTAGCAAAAGCATATCTAAAATCCCGACAACTATTACAGAAGAAAGTAAAACAGTAATAAACATACCCAAATATGTTGTGAACGCAACATACTGGATCTTCTGTAGATGGATTGGTATTTCATTAGCAATGTCATGATGGATGAGGGGGAAAAATGGAGGCCAGTTTTTCTCTTCTAAAACAATTCCAGCTGCCAACATGAAAAAAGGGATTATATCTTAAACTACAAATCTGTAATTGGAATTTGGTCTCATAGCTGTAGCACATATAGGAACGTGGATGAACCTTTTTGGATGGCCTCCTCTTTCCGCTTTACTTCCTGCAACAAGATGGTGACATTATATACTCTGGTTACTAAACTTAAGATTAACTTTTCCTAAAAGCATGAAATGCTGAGTTATAATCAATGCTGCACCAACTGCAAAATTGTAAGAAAATATAAACCACGGTTCAATATCATCCAAGAGAAGATAAAAGGGGGTGTATAAAAATTAAAAAATAAAACAAGATCTGAACATTTTTTTCACCAACATATTCGGTCAGTATATATATAAGTCACTGATTCTTATCGTCATGGAAACAATTATATTTAATAAGTGCAAGATAGTTTGATCATAGTTAATATTCAAGTAACTGTGTAGACATTTTCCTAGCAAGCATAGGAATTATAATTTACAAGCCTTTTGCAGAACCAGCATTGAGTTATTAGAGGAAATTACCTGTTCCCTCCTTTTCAATTCAGCCTCTTTAGCTTTGAGTTCCTTCTCCTTTTCTTTTAAATTCTGAAGTAACAAGAATAACCAGAAAATAAGTCTCTGCTCACAATAAACATATAGCAGAGCCATAAATGTGATTCAGCATCTTGCATTTGCAACCTACCTTTTTATTATCAAGAGGTATATCAACCGTTGCACCGCGATCATAGGGTTCGGGAGGAAGGGGCGAAAGCTTTGAGTTTGCAGGGGGGACTCCTTTCGAATCCTAGAAATGTAGCACAAACGTAACAAGACATAAGCACAAGGAAGATTACCAAAAAAACAGAGTTGATCCCCTATGATCCAAATCCTGTATTTCTTTTCATTTTCTTCGTAATCTAAGCAACTAAGTTACAACTGAATAATAGGAACAAGAAAACTAGAGATGAACCATAACTACATAAGCTACATTGTGATTTGAAATTGAAGGAAGCGAATAACAAACAGAGATCCAAACCAACACATTTCAACATATAAGCAACTCCAATCCCAGAGATCGGTTTACATATAAAAGCACAGGTCCAGAACCGATCAATCGAAATCAGGCGAAAAATGGTTGGTCTATAGATACACAAAACTAGGGAAATGCAGGTCCGGATTGGAAGTTACCGCAAAGGGATTGACCTCTTCCTCGGCGAAAGGGTTAGAATCGTAGCGATTCATGGGGGCGAAGCAGGCGATCCGAGCTCCGGCGACGGTGTGCGAGCAACGGCCTCTGAATTGGGAATGGGAGTGTTAGAGAGTAGTTGTTGGGAATGGGAATCGTTGAACGTGAAAATGGATGTGGTTGTTTTGGTTTTGAGAATTTGGGGGAGAGAGAGAGAGAGAGAGAGAGAGAGAGAAAGATAAAGAGGCGTTTGGGAATCGGAAATGCACGGCCCTTCGTTTTGGAGGAGTCGCTTGTTTCCTGGGAAAACTGAAAGGCAATTACGCGCGTGAAAGAGAGAACGAGGGAAGGTTTCTAGCGTATTTATATGCAGCTTTGCTTCCATGAGTCAACTTCGAAATCTATATCCGAAAAAAAATATTAAAAAAAAATATTTATTTTTAAGGAGGAAAGAATTTAGTGACTAATTCTCTAACGGTGTGTTTGGATGAAGTATTTTCTATTTTCATATATATTCTTAAATGATGGGAATTATGATTCCATGAATTTAAATTCCGTTAATTAATAATTCTATTGTTTGGATTTCATCATTTAAAATTTTAAAATGACAAGAATTTAAACCTGCTTGGAAGGAATTCAGAAAAAACACATATTTTGGAAGGAATTCAAGTCAGGAATTTGCCTCCCCAAATTCCACGATTATTTTCCATGAGAATTGCTAATTTCAATGAATAAGGAAGCCAAACACTAAAATTCAACCGGAGGAATTGTAAAATTCTTATTTTTAATTAAATTCCCTCACTTTTTCCTTCATCCAAACACACCGTAACGAAATTTTCACACTACTCGAACAAAGAACAAAAAGTGACTAATTTTCAGTTTTATATTGAATTTTTTTATTCGGAAATTAAAAAAATTGTCTAAAGTAAAGAGGAAATATTTATGAAAAAAAGTCATTATTGAGAATTTCCCGTGATAATTATATTACATATCTTTTCTTCGAAGTTTTTTTTTTGTGAACTAATTTACACTAGAGAGAAAATATGGAGCTATTCGCGCTCCACCTTTCCGCTCTCACTTTGTGGGAGCCTATTAAGGGACCGCGAATAACGCTCCTCAAGGAAAAGAACAATCACTTGAAAAACAAAATTGCTTTTAAAAAACCTATCAAAATGACATGGATCAACGGCTAAGTAGAAAGTAGCCGATCTTCAAGCAGCTAATGGTGCTTGGATTAACTAATAATTGGCCGTGATGGGGATGTAATTCATTCCATTCATCCTAATGTGAAACTCTTACATGCTTAGCATATGAGGTTTTGACTGAACCAAACTTGTAGATTAATTTATTTAAGTGATGCCTAGAAAACCAAATTAGACAATGAGCGATCTGTGCTTTGCAGATCATTTTCAAATATTTGTGATGGAATAGATCATTACATTTGAATAATTGAATGGGTAGAAACCAATTAAGCTCCCAAGGCATCAAGAAATACACCACTGAAAAATGTTTCACTATCAAGAATTTAGTCACAAATAATTGGGTTAGCTCATTTATGCAGCACAAACATCATTGCACGAGTCAAAATAAATAATCGAATGACCACAGAAGATTGAACACGGAAATATTGACTGTTCGCATCCACGACTGTCTGTAGTTGATGGCAGTAAGAACTCCATTGGGATGTGGAACTTTGGTGGTGTTAGTTTGGAGCACCATCTGCGGCCTTTTCAGAAGAGATGCATCATCTTGGTTGTAGCAGTCACAACTGGTGTGTGCTCCCAACGCTGTTTCATTGATAATCAACTCACTAAATCTTAATTTCACAGGTCAGTCTTCACTTGATCCGCTTCCACGTGGCTCTCTTCGTATCATGTCTAATAGATCCTGAACAACTTCAGACATTGCCGGCCTGAACTCTGGCTCCGACTGTAAAATAGGCTTGATGTTAGTAACATGATTCAGCATGGAGTGAGGTGAGCTATGTTTACAGGCCAAAACAGTGCCAGTTTGAAGAAAACTAGGTGACATATTGCAAATAACTCACCTGAACACAGCGAGATATAATGTCAGCAAAGTGTGATAAGGATTTTGTAGGATACTCTCTGTTCAGAGAGGGATCAACCATCCTCGATAATGCATCAATGTCATGAAGCTGGGGAATGGCCCATCTAACCAGGAATTGCTCCCCTCGATTCCGAGTCCTATATATCAAAAAATTAAATAAGAAGTTAAGCAAGGGTTTTTCTTTGGGAATGAAGAGGGAATGCAAGTAAGACTTAAAATATGTTTTTATTCACCTGTCATGGGATTTTCGGCCTGTTAATAGTTCTAACATAACCACTCCAAAGCTGTAGACATCACTTTGATGAGTATAAATTCCTGACTCAAATTCTGGAGCTCCATAACCATAAGCTGATAGCAGATTTCCTGACAACTGGAAGTGGTATGAAACAATTCAACAGCCGTACGTGGTATTAGTAGTGACCATAGGTGAAAAGCTTAAACAGATAATCGAGACATTTCACGTCTTTTCTCAAGAAAAAGGGCTACGAGTTAGACTGACCGTCCAATAGCATTCTTCAATATCAGAAGACAAAAATTAACCAATAGAAATAATCTAAGCTTCATGACCCAAAAAAAGCCGAAAGCTATAAAATTCTCTGGGAACAAGCGACCAGATATTGGCTCACTCAAGAATACACAACTACATGAAATCGATTAATATCAAATTGTTCATCTAATCTGAAATAAAGTTTCACTTTTGGAATTACACCTATAAAACTTCTAACTAAAGCAACCATCTTAGTTCGGATTTTTCCTTGTATTTGCAACATGATATACTTTATTATTGTAAATTACTCATTAGTTAATGACTTAATGACATTATACTTTGTATAACTCAACGTGAATGAGCTCTCTATTTCATTTCTTTTTAATTGCAAGCTATATGATTGCAACAAGGCCCCCACATTCATAGAGAAAATAAATCTGAAAAAGAAAAAGAGAAAATAAATAAAAAGGTAAAATTAGGTCATACCTGGCTTACAGAGCCTGATGATATTAAGGAAGCCAATCCACAGTCAGAGACGCGTACAGAAAGGTCCTCATCAAGGAGAAGGTTGTTAGACTTGAAATTTCTGTGTACAATAGGTGGCTGACAGACCTCATGTAAATACCTTCTCACACAAAACAAAGACAGGTTTAGACTCTTCCTCAACTTCTTTTCATCATTTGATCATAGAAAAATTAGGTGTAAATGAGCGGGTGCAGAAATGCCATGGAAATCGGTACTTACTCTAAAGCTCTTGCAGCTTCAAGTGCCATTCTAATTCGAGTGTTCCAAGAAATTTTCTTCTTAAATTCATCCTCCAAGTGCAGAATATCATGCAGTGAACCATTACTGCAATACTCATAGATGAGAAGCCTTTCACCATGCTCTGCACAGTAACCTATGAGCTCGACAACATTAGCATGCCGGATTCTATCAATGTTGTTTACTAGTTCAAGAAACTCCTTATCCTTCTGCTGATTGGAGATTCTCTTTTCTAATTTCTTGACCGCAAGTAGCTAGAAATGCATCAAAACAAGATTAATGTCAGTTTCTGAACTATTATATGCATATTAACGTAGGAAACTGCTTGATCACATGAGATATAAGCACATGAGAGAGTGAGAGATGAATTTGAAATAACCAAAGTTTATCATTATACATAGCTAAAGTGTGCAACAAAACAAATAATTACTGAAAATGGAACCTCTTTTTTCTTCTTCCATAAGATTTGAACCAAAACTAATGCATAAGTTGGACATGACGTCACTTAGACAAGAATTAACAATATTCTTCTGGAAAGCCAAGGCATACAAAAACTAACCTGGAAAAGACGAGAGAGAGAGAGAGAGAGAGAGAGAGAGAGAGAGAGAGAGAGATTTTTAGTCTATATAAAGCAAATATCTGCTTAAAGGGTGCAATCCAGTTGTTCTTTTGACATCCTCCCGTATTGTTTATCAAGTTTGACAGCGTATTTTCAACGCCTAAGGAAACTTTAAAACTGTAAAACTGTAATAAAACTGTAAACAAGAAAGCTGGTAAAAGCAATGAAGTAATAGTGGTGAATAACTACCACATAGCTGCAAAAGAATAAGTGCCTAAGACAAATTTCAGTCAATCACTCAGCCATGATGTAGTTGCTAGCAATAAGAAAAACCAATTCATAATTAAGAATGAAACCTTTCCATCAGGAAGCTGTGCCCTATAGACACTTCCCAGCATGCCTTCTCCTATAAGATTATCCTGAGAAAAGCTATTTGTATATTGCTGAAGTGAAGCAATGGTGAAAGACTTGGCAGAAATTGTGAGGTTTAGACTCTTGGTCGAAGGCTTCACTGTCGTTAGTTCAGTTGGCACAATCGGCTTTGCAATGACCTTCTCAACAGGAAATGGTGGAGGAGGAGGGGGAGGTGGTGGGGGAGGAGGAGGAGGAGGAGGCATCATCAAATATGCATCAAGTGCATGACCATCTCGTTTGGGTACTGTGCTCATTCTTTGGACATTTCTATCTTGCTCATCATTTGACTTTGGAATTGCCCATGTTCTTCTGGTTTCTGTTTTATTATCTTCTTTGGGCTTCACAACTGCTTCTTTTGGAACTGTTCATCAAAGTTTTAGCTAGTCACATTACTAAAATGCATAAATACGATCCTAGAAAGCACACCATAATCTTATATTAGATTGAACGAAAATGTGAGAGAAGTTGCTTACCTTTCTGTATTTGATTGTTTGGTTGAACCAAGGACCCATTGTCCATTGGTGGATTCTCCCTGTCGCGATATGCTCCTATTTGATGCGGCTTGGAAATTCTGTCAGACTCTCCTCTTCGTCTGGTACCTCTTGGCATAAGAAATAAAACTACTAGTACCAAAATGATAAGTACAAACACCCCTCCAATCGATATCCCAACTACCCTTTTAGTAGTAAAAAAATTCTTTGCTTTTCCAGAATTTGATTTTTCTTGTGCAGAGGGTCCATCCGCCCGTCTCCCAGGTGGTGTTCTCCCAGAAGGTGGTCCCCAAAAGGCATAAGGAGATGGTGGCGTAGTCAAAGGAGGTGATGGAGCCAATGGAGATGTGGGTGGAGGTACTGGAGCAATAGAAGAATTAAATGGATTTCCATCTTTTCTGCATTTAACAGGATTTGAATTATAAATTGCTTCTACTTTCCACGATAACAATGTATAACAGAAAGAAGTAATTTAGATTCTCTAAATGAACTGCAACAAAATCCTAACACTTCAGTTAAGAATAAGTCTAGTGTGAGTGAAACTGCAAGTATTCTCTCTGAAATGTAAACTTTTATACTCAGTGAGTCCCACCTAAAATTTGGGATGCGCAGCAACTTTGGAGGAATGGGTCCAGCAAAAAGGTTATTCTCTATATTCCTGTTCAACAAAGGATGAACTCATTTATAATGGGAAAGATAAGATGAAAACAATTAAAACCCAAAGTAATCCTACAAGATTCTATAAATGACAATTAAAAGTTTTAGAGGATTACAGATTGCTCAAGGGAAGATCCTGTAAAACGTCAAGTGTTCCAGACAGCTGATTGTTCTGCAAATGTCTGCCAAAAGAGGATTTAGCTCATTGACCGAGACCAAATATGCATAGTATTCATGGCTTACTCAGACAAGATACTCACAGACTGGTAAGAGCTAAAACGTTTTCTAGAGAGGGTGGCAGTTGCCCACTCAAATTGTTACTGGACAAATCTCTGAAAAAGGGTAAGCATGTATTAGCTGCAAATAGCTTATAAAAGTAAATCTGGAAAGTGTAACTCTGGATAGTTTAGAATAAGAACCTACAAATTGATCAACCCTGTAAGGCTTTGAAAGGCATCTGGTATTTCACCAGTCAAGTTATTATTGTTAAGAGACCTGATAGGCAAAACAGCTTATCTTAGAAATTGCACATAAAAAAAAAGGGGAACTGCTGTACTAGCATTAACATTGAAAACAAAGCGAGCAAAATTGCTTACATGTCTGTGAGTGCAACCAATGAAGCTAAAGAATCCGGGATGCTTCCCGTGAATTGGTTAGCTGAAAGAAAACTGCCAAAGGTAAAGACCATCATATCTTATGCATAAGGAGGTGTGCACAACAGGCAAGAAATATAATCAGTATTCTCAAGAAAGTAGTTTGTATGTGGCATAAAATTGTAGTTTTATAAAGAGATTAGAACATACAAGGTTTGCATGGTAACCGGTAAACTGGAAGGTATACTTCCCCCAATATGGTTGTTGCTCAGATCTCTGCACGCAAACATCAAAAACATTGCTGCTCAGTAATTCAGAAATGTGTCCACAGAAGGAAACCTTTCCAATATATGCATACACAAAGGAAACGATGCAGTATTCCATTGTCAAATGCATCAGATGGCATATAGTAGATAATGGCATACCCCACCCCCCAAACAAACTATCCTTCTAAGCAAACCATCTAGAGTGTCTTGAGAAATAAAATGTTGGTTCAACCATCAAAGTGGAATTTATTTTGCAAGAATAAAAAGGCCCTAAAACTAAGCAAACCAAACATACTTGGAACCATACCCACATGCACATAACTCCTAGTTTGCCAGGTATCACTTAAAACAGAGATGGTCAAGGATTTCAATAACAGTGACTCAAGAAATAACTTGGAGCAAATGAAAAGATGAAATAAAACAACAAGCTCCACTCACCCATCGGAGAGAAGCAGAGTACAACTTACATTGTTCTCATTGAAGCGAACGATCCTAAGTTTTCACTCAATTCTCCTCCCAAATTAGCAGCATTAAGAGTTCTACAAAATCATATAATCATGACTCATAAGACCACTGCCAACAAACATGTTGAGAATCATCCATAATAAAAGAAGCCAGCCAATTAGATTAACATACATTGATACAATTGCGCTATCGTTGCATATAACCCCTTGCCATGCTTCCCCACATGGGTCTCCTCCAGCAGAAGTCCACCCAGGAAGAACAGGCGTGCCGAGTGCAGCATGTAAGCTGTTAATTGCAGCAACTGAAAAGTAAACACACATAACAACTGTTTATAACTCCAATTAACCACCATAAACCAGATTATATGTAATTACACTCAAATAAACCATTAATCAATTAGAACTTGGATGCCCACAATTCCTTTCCCACATTTTCTCGGAAAACAAACAGCCATAAGAATCTCAACCGACATATGAAAATGGATTGACTCTTACCATCTTGCTGATTAGTGGCTCCAAGCGAAACTTGCGCCAAGCAAATCACTATAAACCCAATCAAAACCTGTTCACAGATCTTCAACTCCTCCTTGTACTCCAATTCAGATCTCCTCCTACCCATTGATCTCATATCAATTTTATTCTCAATTCCTTTTATCCCAAGCAATCATTCACAAAACCATCCTCCAATCTGAAAATGAAACCAAAACAAAAATCATATCAAAAAATTATCTAAAAGAAAAACAGTCCCTGATCTTATCAATGCCCAACAAGGCAACAACTGAACACACTTGGAACCCAATTGTCATAACCCAAACAAATCAACAGCATCAAAACCTTACACAAATACAGAGATTACAAAAGTACATTAACTTACAGAAAAAGGTGGAGAGCTAAATTGTTTTAGTAAATGCTGAAGAAAATTGAAGTTATTGAAGCAAGAAAGAGTGAGGGGAAATGTACAAGCTTGTATGATTTGTTTATTCCAAGATTTAGCTCAGAAAAATACTTGAGAGCTAAGATTCAATGAATTTAATAATGGAAGTGAGGGAGCATACCGAGTATATATTATAGTATTATTACATCATAATTGGACTTAGCAATTAGTATTATTTGCTAACCTTGGGAAGCAAAAAGAAAATTTAGGAAAAGAAGGAAATGTGGAAAAAGGTGCAGGTGAGGTGAGGAAGAAGGTGATGAGGTGCTCTGAAACACTTTCTCAGTTTCTCTGTTTTGCTTTTCTCTTCTTTCTCTCTCTCTCTCTCTCAAACTTCAACTAAGGAACAGTTTGTATGCGTAAGTCATACATATCTCTTTGCTTAAAAGGTGAAAACCTTTGCCCACGATCCCCATGTGGCGCGTGTCCCGGTTATTATTTATATGTAAATCTTCAAATTTATAACAAAGATCAAAAGATTTTTCAATCCTAAGTTCCTAACCCGCAAATCATTACACAAGAAGAAATAAGAGATTGGATATTTGGATTGTTATGGGATTGGATTGGATTGGACTTGATTTGATTTTGTTCATATGTTTCCATACTTTTCCACAAAAGCTTCATTGATTTAGAAGACAATTAATATTCATTTTTAGCAATTAAAATTTATTTATAAACGATTAAATATCACGGTATAATATTGGAATATAATTGATCTTAATCTCACAATAATATTTCACTTTTAACATTTTACTTTCAAAATAGAGAAGATATTTTTTTGTTTTGTGATTGATCAAATAATTATGACATCTTTTTATTTCAGTGACTGTCAATAATAATTATATTAGCAAGAGTATCAGTATGACTAACCTCCTATTAAGTTTTCATATTACAGTCCTCTTTAAAAAAAAAACTAATAGGATCGAAAATATTTGCCAAATATCAAATGCGCACATAAGTCATGAACCAGAATCAAAACATTGTGCATGTGACATCTCTTGGCATCAAATTGGAAATGCTTTTTACTTTTATGTTACACATTAAACCCAAGGAAGGAATGCATAGTTTTTTTTTTTATAATGTATAGAGGTAAGTTCAATAAGATGCAATCCTTCTCATGAAAAGCATTGCCACGCTTGCCCAGCGCGCGTGAAGAAGTTGGCCAAGGGAAGCGTAAATTATTTGTTGAAATATTTTTTGGTGCATTAAACACCGTACATGTGATGATGTGAATAATAGACGCCAGTTTTTTTTTTCTATGGGCTTCACGTGTTCTGTTGAATGACATGTCATGGGCTTCGTGTCCAGCCAATCACAGGCCCACAGAACTCAGAGAACGCTGTTTCCTCTCTTTGTTTTTTCAATCATTTCCAAATACTATATAATAGTCTCACAGAAAAATAAGAAAACGGTCACAAATATTAACTTTTCCCCCCGAAAAATAACGAAAAAAGTGCTTTAATGGGGATCCAAAAGCCAGTTTTGGGGATGAGGATAGAGTAGTCGCGTGTTTAGAGAGGTGGAGTTTAGTCATAAAGTAAAACGTGTAGTGTAGGAATAAAATTAGAGGTCGGGAAAAAAGCGGCTTTTGGAAAAAGCTGATTTCTTTTTATCTCTTAGCAAAAAATCCAACATAGAAAACAGAAGTCATAAGAAAATGAGAGATAAAAATCGTAGAATCTCAAAAAAAACAAGAGGCAAGCCGCAAGCGATGTGTAGCTGTCTGTCATCAATCACGGAATATATCCTATGATAGCCAGTTAGCCACCGACTAACTTGCGCAAAACTCCAACTCTTAACGTCGTTTACTTATTTATATCCTCAATACCTTCAAGTTTTTTTTTCTTTTTCATTTTTCCTGTGTTGGTTGTCTTTTCTCAACAATAAATGAATAATTAAATAATTTTTAAAAAACTTAAAAAAAAAATATATTACAGATGCAACGTGACACGTCCGACTCACCAATCATATGATATCATATAAACAATAATTTTTTAAAATATCTTGTGTTATATCGCAAAATATCAAAATGCCTACACTCACCTCTTGATATAGTAAATTGGAGTGCGAGTGCCATTTGGCTCCACCACCTTGCTCATTACATTCGCCAATTTGACAATGACAATGCTTTTCATTTACAGACTATGTTTGATTTTTATTTTTTTTAGATAGTAATCAATAGATTAAACATAATCTAAATTGCCGAGGTTACAATTACAAGTTGATCCTTAACTTGTTTGCAATATGATAATCTCAGGGTTTCAACCCGACCTTTAATTAAGAAAACAAAACCATGATTATACAGTTATTTCATTGAACCAAAACAAACGTCATTCATAAGAATATTACTCCCAAAGTAAGAACACGAACCATTCAGATTATTTTTCCACCATAATTCCGATGTATGCATATAATTAGCAGCATTTGATGCTTTCCATATCATCAGATTACATATAGTTCCATTAATTGTTTCATCAGCTGTGACATCGGTACCACAAAACCAATGAAAAAGAAGTTGAAAAATTAGACCATGATGCCAACTTTATATTAGTTTGGATGAGAAAGGAGGACAATGATTTTTAGCAATTAATAAGCTAGACTGTTTAAGGTGTCCTTGCACTTTCACTATTTAATATTTATACGCGTATGATGAAATTGATTATGGGCAGCTAGCTCTTGATTGGTCATTTGGTCCTGAATATAATAAGTTTGGGACCATTTTTATGCTAAACCAACCTACTAGTTCTAATTGGTGGGTTGACCTAGTGACTATATATATTGTTGTGTATTTATTTATGAGTCATTTTCTTCCCAACTAACTTGTCACATCCTCTTATGTCTCACCAAAATCAAACTTGGCGTAACACATTTCAATTCTTGGTGATCGTGACAAGCTAAAATGTACATTGTTTTCCAGGATTTATCGTTGTTAATGTATCAATATACTTATGTAGACAAACTAATTTCATGTAAAGATAGACTAACTATATATTGGGTTATGTTCGCCTACTATGAAAAAAACGTTGGTCCGACCCAGGTTGGATCTATGTGTCCAAACTTTTTCTTATTGACATACATTCGCAAATGTAATTCCATGATTTGAACCGTTGATCTTGTAAAACAATATTTATAGATCAATTTTGCAAAAAATCAAAGTGAACAGAAAACATTTATTCATGCAATTGCATCAAACAAATGGACAATTCGTCACGAGAAATGTCAGCTTTTAGCCTTTTACCAAAACTGTACATTTGTTTGATATAATTAGAAGAGTTAACGATCTCCTAATTTGAATATTTTTAGCAGAATTGATCTATAAAGATTTATTTACAAAATCAACGGTTCAAATCATGAAATTACACTGCCGATGCATGCCAATAAAAAAGAGTTTGGACACATAAGTCCAACATGAGTCGGAAACGAGTATTTTCCTCCTACTATTGCATGAAACTAGTCTATCATTGCATTTTTTCTGTCCAAATTATTTCATGGGCCAAAATTTGTTGCAAACTTGCATTGCTGTTTTGGTGACATTTGCAAAGATTCAGGCCCATTATTCAAATACAATTGGGCCGTTAGTCTGGAAAGAGTTGGATCGAAGGTCCAAAATTGCCTGCGCCAACCAACCAAAACGACCAACCTGCTCCTCATCTTCTTCTTCACCATCGAATCATCATCAGTTCATCACATGAATCTATCCGTCCCACCAGCCTAACGCAGACTCAGCGCGAAAGTGAGAGATGCAGACCCGGTTCACAGCCCTAGCCCGAACCCTAAAATCGACCGCAAGATCCTTTTCGTCATCCACGCAGACCCCGCCCTCAACCACCGCATCCTCCCAATTCCCGCCAACTCTGGCGGGCCTCCGGGCCCGCCTAGCCGCCGAGTCTCCCACTCTCACGGAATTCGTGGAAGGCGAAGGCCCGTACTCCGTGGAGGTTGGCACCAAGAAGAAGCCGCTCCCCAAGCCGAAATGGATGAAGGAATCGATCCCCGGCGGCGACAAGTACACTCAGATTAAGAAGAAGCTCAGGGAATTGAAGCTCCACACTGTCTGCGAGGAGGCCAAGTGTCCCAACCTCGGCGAGTGCTGGTCCGGCGGCGAAACCGGAACCGCCACCGCCACGATCATGATTCTCGGCGACACGTGCACCCGCGGTTGCAGGCAAGTTGTTCGGTGAAATGCGTCTGAGTGCTGCTCTCCTCCTTAGCTTAAATGTTGATGGAGTTTGTGTTCAAATGCCAGGTTTTGTAACGTGAAGACTTCAAGGACTCCGCCGCCACCGGACCCCAATGAGCCGTCAAATGTGGCGGAGGCGATTGCGTCGTGGGGCTTGGATTATGTGGTCATTACTAGCGTGGACCGGGACGATTTACCTGATCAAGGGAGTGGACATTTTGCAGAGACCGTGATCAAGTTGAAGACGCTCAAACCCAATATGCTAATTGAGGCTTTAAGTATGTTTTCACTTTCGAATTTTCTTTGCTTTAGCTGAGCGGCTTTGGTTATGAATTACTGTATTAATGCATACGCTGGTAGAAGTTAAGACAGAATGAAAGTTAGGACGTCTATTATTGTTCCATTTTATTCACAAATTGCGAGGGAATACTGTAGCTGATAGATATTAGGCTCGACAATTGTGTGATTAGATTTCGTTCATGTCCATACTTTCAATATGTGGTTCGTATTTCATCTGTGTTGTGGCGTTGCGTTTTGTAGTTCCTGATTTTCGAGGGGATTCGGGTTGTGTCCAGAAAGTTGCAACCTCAGGATTAGATGTCCTTGCTCACAATATTGAGACGGTGGAAGAGCTTCAGAGTGCTGTACGGGATCATCGTGCGAATTTCAAACAATCTTTAGATGTTCTAATGATGGCCAAAGAGTATGCTCCTGCTGGAACACTAACAAAGACTTCAGTAATGTTAGGTTGTGGGGAAACACCTGATCAAGTCGTTAAGACAATGGAGAAGGTGAGAGCAGCAGGTGTTGATGTGATGACATTTGGTCAATATATGCGACCCTCAAAGCGCCATATGCCTGTGTCTGAATACGTCACTCCTGAGGCTTTTGAGAAGTATCGAGAGATAGGCATGGAAATGGTATGCTTTTCTCTTGCGTTTTTTAACTATCCTGGTTATGCTTTTAGATTTAGTTCTCCTATGCATTACAAGTTTTATCCTTTTTCCTTGTAGTTTTGGGAAATTTTTTCGCATGTCATACTTTTCATCCTCATAACTTGATCAGTGACTTAGATGGCTAGGGCAACAGCATTTGCACCATAGTTACTTGCCCTTTTTGTTTGATTTGTCCTGTACTTTATCATGCCAGTATTCATAGTGCTTTGCTTCAGGTCTCTTTAATGTCTCCATTTCTGACTTACTAGCTTTTGCTTAAAATCTCTCAGATAAGATAACCTATTAATTCTGGTCATGGTTCTCTCCTTTCATTTTGCTTACAGGTATCTGCAATGCAATTGTAGTAAGATTCCTGACATATGACTAACTCTTATAAAAGGAAATGCATTTAGTGGCCCAAATTCTTGAACTTTGTTGACATATTCCTACTCATCCCCGCTATGCTTATGGACCGAAAAATTTATTAGAAAAAGGGGCTGATTAGATAATACAAAACTCTTAAACCACTAAAGGTTAGCCCTTGAATGTCATTTTTGATTTGCTACTAACGAAAATATAGAGGATGCTTTTGGGATATGTTATTTTATACTCAAATTCAACATTATAGACAAATAGCTCTCATAGCCCAGTGACCTACACAGACCGCTTCAAGATGAAGTTAGGCAGCTTTGGTCTGTGTTGTCCTGGTTGCTCTTAGGTCCTAAGCCTGGAAGCCAGAGAAGGTGAGGTATAGCCATATGGAGCCTTGTTCTCTCTGGCTGTGGTAACATGATACTCACAATCTCTTAATTTCTGACTGGCTACATCTGCATATGTGGCCGTTTATGCATATATGACTTAACTTTGGAGCCTTGTTAAGTGACGGGGGAAATTCATGAGCCTTCTGAATGTACTATCATGAGGGTATCCTTTTTGCGATTCAAACATGTAAATACTCTTTTGTTTCTTTTTCATTCCAATCTCTAGGATTTAAATACTTAAAATTCTTGCTTTAAATCCTCTTTTATCAAGTTGGCATGTGTGTACTACGATTCAAGTAATTAGCTTGGCTTTCAATTAAGCGCAGGGAACAAGTGATCATTGTGTAGTTGTTACTTTACTACGTGTGTTGGTAATATCCATCGGTTGACACACTGTCTTTTATATGAGATTATTATGTTGTCTCTACTACATCATTGAATGTACTAAATATACAGAAAAAAATAACTGTATTTTTTGAATGGAACAGGGATTTCGGTATGTGGCATCTGGTCCGATGGTCAGGTCGTCGTACAAAGCAGGTGAATACTATATCAAATCTATGATAGAATCTGATCGGGCTGCATCTTCGCACCCTTCTGCCGCATGATGAGTGGGTTTCTTTCCTAGTTCCTACATACAAAATTTTCATGTTTGTATTTTCATAAAGTATCAGCCTGTATTCTTTTCCCCTTGCTTGGCTCGGTCTGTATTGTACAAGTAATGATTATACAGGCTGAAGCTTACATGGGCTCGACACTCTCTGTGATACTCTGTTCCAGCTGTATTCTCAATTCATTGTAATTACCAGATATCGCTGCTCCATTGAGGTCTTGATTTCTTCCGACTCTTGCTGTTAATCTGCTTACTGATAGTACTAATAGCAAGAAAGAATAATGGCCAACTCTTGAATGGCAATCTCTTATTGTTTCGGATTCCAGTTTGCCACGAAACACACACGAGACTGATCTCAATTACTGCCTTGTTGATAGATCACATGCATAGAATTTTCACTGCATAAAGTGCCTTGTTGAATGGACCAGACTGGTTGGGGGTCCTCCGTCGGGCCTCAACCACTTGCTTATTAGTCCTGGCTTGGGTAAACTAGAATTCTGATTCTCGGGTCTTCATGCCCAAGCTTCCAGTGCGGGAGGTCCTTTTGGTAGGTCACAACTCACAAGCATCCATCTGGGACCATATATTGATGGTGGCGTATGCGCATCTTTCATTTTGTCCTTTCTTTTCTATAATTTTGTCCGTACTTAAAACCTCTCTGTTTTCTACTCTCTCTTCTTTTCTTTTTTTCAAAAAAGTTGTACCTTTTATCTGTGAAAAAGTGACGAAGAGTTTTACACTTTTACAAAGCAATACACAAACACAACGCCCCCGGAGGCAGGCTGTCACTGTAATTTAATCCTCATCAATATCTCCGCCCTACCCCAAATCTTTGCTACCAGTCTCTATCAATACCCCAAATCCTCTTCACTCCCCGATTTATGACCGTTAAAATTCAAATGTGTTTCCCACCCTCACCTACTAGTCTCTACCACTAAGCACTCTGACACTCCCTGCTTTGAGTTTTTGCAGACCAAATCCATAAATGGGTTGCTGTTTGGGCACCGCCAAGACCCCAAAACCAGACCCACCACACCCCAAAAATGACGCCAAGAAACCCAACTCTGTGAGCCAGCCCACCCATGTCGAAAAACCCGAAATCAGAACCTCACCGCCACCGGTGGTTGAAGAAGAGTATGTGAAAGAGGTTCTCTCGGAAACCCCGATTTGCAAGCCACAAAACCCAGAAATTTGCCAAGAGAAAAACACCCCTTTGCCTCCGGAAGAACCCAAATTGCAAGCGGAGCCGCCCAAAGAGGCAGTCTCTGAGGCTTCTCAGCTTTCAGAGGCTTGTGGGATCAGCGAGACCTACTCATACTCGACAACCACTACCACCACCACTATCACAGAGGCCAGAGACGACGAAGCTACGAGTAATCGGAAGAGGGAACTGGGTCCCAGAGCAAATGGGTCTTCTGCACCGGTGCGGCGCAAGCGGCCTTACTCCGGCGAGCTAGCCGGCCAGAGAGAAAGAGGACCCAAGCCTCCGCGGAGGACACAGGAGCCTTCAATTGGGAAGAAGAACCGGACGGAAACGATGTCGTTCCGGGGACGGGAATCGGGTCAGCTGAGGACCACGCAGCGTAGTGCTGCAGTCCCTACCGGAGTCAGGCGTGAAACGGTGTCGTCCAGGTCGAGGTCACCGGCTACCCGGACTGCCGGTGGAGTGAATCGAGCGGGTAGAGGAAGGAGCCCGGCGAAGGTGACTGGACGAGCTGGTGGCAGTTCTTCATCAGTGGGTGCGGAGGAGAAGGGTAACAAAGAGCCCAGAGAAGAAGAACTACTGCCCGGAAAAAGCGAACCCAAAGAGGAACAACCAAACGACGGCGTTTCGCAGCAGCAGCAGCAGCAGCAGGGTAACGAGTCCCTTGACAACCCTCTGGTTTCGTTAGAGTGCTTCATCTTTGTCTAGTTTGCTCTTCTGGTTGCATTTTGTCCAAATTGTTAACCTTGTTTTTGAAAGCTTTGTGCCTGCATTTGAAAAGCAGAACATGCTTTGATTGTAGCTTGGAATAGCAAAACCACTACTTTGAAGAAATGGAAAATTGAATTTGCTTTCGAAAACCATGTAAATTCTCTCGAAATGGTATCAACATCGTGTCTTTATCTAATCATCTAGGTTAGTTTTGAGCATCCTTTTTATCTAAATATCTTTCTTCTTTATTTTTGCATTTAGTCCAAGTTGAGATTTGCAAATTTTCATAGGGATATGTAGTGGAAATGGACAAACGGTCCTCAAATTGAATCTTCTCTTGGGAATGATGAGTAGGACAAAGACTATGTAGTTGTTTCTCTTTCACAGTTTCACTTCATTGCTGCGGAAATTCTTGTATCCAATTGAATTCCACCTGTGGATCTCAGCCATTAAATCTCCACTGTTTATTCAACTATTACTCTCTCATTGGTGACCCTGTAAGCTTCTGTCCCTTTATGGATACGAAGGTTTCCAGCATCCCACTATTGACTTTTGTCTTTGCCTCCGCCTTGTACTCCAACAACAGTTTGTAGGAAGTTTCCGGTGACTGCTCGCTCGCTCATATTGTACTCTGTTTTGATGAGTCCGGCCACAAACATTACACTAGCCGATATTTGTTAACCAATGTACACTCATAAAAAACATTAGTCTAAACACCATTAATTCTCAAATTGTAACTATATATACATAAATGAGAATGTACGCTGATGACAATGTACATATTTCGGCCTATGTGCAAAAGTTGGCAACTACTTCATAGTTGCGTTCATGTCTGGCTTTGGCTTCAACGTTTAGCTTGAGGATCTGGGATTGAAGTTGAAGAATGGTTCACGTTGATGGAGTGGAGAGGCCAAATGACGTGCTCGCGAGGACACGGTGCCGGAGCCGGAGTAGGGTGTGCGATGAAGGTAGGAATATCTTCTCCGGGCATCACTACAGATACCTCTCTGGCATAATTTGTAATCTGCACAAACAAAGAAGCAGGCTACAAGTCAATTACAGACAATGTCAAATAGGTAAAAAGTATCATAGACTTGCTTTGAATCTTCCATTCTTACAGAGTTACAGTACAGGAAAAGAAGATAAAAACTGATATTATAGTGATTCCTTCCTTCTCGAGTAGGCTAACAAGAATATATATATATATAGATAAATAATTCCTTTTTGACCTTTTAATACTAAAGCTGTCTGCAGAACACTTGACACAACCCTTCACATTAACCAAGTGTTCTCAGATTACAGTGTAAATTAAAAACCACGTACCCAATCTCTAGAGGACGCTTGGCAGAAGGTAGGGAAAATCAAGCCAAGTAAGTCAATTATATGATAGTGTTTTTCCTTAAAAAACAGAGGCATTACCTTTTCCGAGATCATATGCATATAGAAAGCATCAACATTTTTGGCACATACGGTGACTTTGAACTAGAATTCCATAAACAAAATCATAGGTCCTCGCACGCAAGCATGTGATAAGTTTTTTTTTTTTTTTTTTGGTCAAATGATAATTCATTAAAGAGGCCCAAGGCCAGAAAGAAACAAGGAAGGATGCAAAGAGCAGAGCCCAAAAAACGAGTTTCTAAAGTCCAAACCAGAAGGAATAAAGACATCAGAAACCAAACTAACTAGAAACAAAGAAAAAAACCAGAAAAACTGAAACAAACAACCGACAAGAAAAAAGACAGCTGAAACAGAACACCACCGATGCCGATGAAAATTGAGACGTCTTCGACCTCGGCGAGTCAGGGACATCTATCATCCGGTTGAACTTGAGGTGGGCATGGGAGACCGTCGCGCGAAAGTACACCCACAAGGGAAGAAGGAGGACGGTCAATCCAGACCACCGGGCACTTCTTCCTCACAACTAGCGAGGCAACAAGATCTGCAGCCGAATTCGCTTCACGATGAATCCAAAACCAAACAGCCCGCTCATTCAGGGTAGAATGATTAATTTTTGAGATAATGGGAGCAATTTTCCAATGATGAGCCGAAGCTTTCTTGGAAATGCACTCCACTAACACCTTAGAGTCTGATTCAAAGATGATTGGGACCTGATGGAAGTTATCAGCCAATTTGACCGCTGTTATGGCCGCTCGAGCTTCCGCTTCAAGAGGAGAACCGGACAAACACAATAAGGAAGACCCATCAATCAAAGAACCATGACAATCTCTGGCAAGAACACCAATCCCTGTAAGTTTTGTTTCACTGATCCACGCAGCATCAAAATTAATTTTGATATGACCAGGTGGAGGGGCTGTCCACCTATGTATGGAATTTGTGTGAATTGTGGTGATGGAATTGATATGATTTGAAGTGGTATTAGGATTGAAACGATGGAGGATTTGAGGATGATTAGCGGTGAGGCTGACATGATGATGGGAAGGGAGAGGAAGAGGTTGTAAGAGAGGGGCATTAGTAACCGGTGGTTGACGATTGGTTCGGTGAAAAGATTGGGACTGATGATTTTGGTAATTATGAGATGGTATGGAATGGTCTTGGTTGTGAGGGATATGGTTAAAGCAATGAGAAGTGGGGATTATTGGATGAATGGGATCAGAGGGATATGGATTATGGGAAGAAATGTTATGGTTTGAGCTGATATGGATGTGAGTATGGTTTGAATTAGGGGTTGCTGCAGAATGAAGATGGGAGGTGGATTCAAAGGGGGTTAAAGAAAATGAAGTGTGGGACAAAGGAGTGATACTCACCTGGGACTGAGGGATTTGGTTTTGTCTCTCAACAAATGGGACATGATGGTGCTTGCAGGCATGAAATTCCAAAGCTGCCAAATTGGCTCTCCTAGCCACCAAAATTGGATTGAAAGGGAGTGCTTCATAAACAAATGCATTTCGAGCCTTCCAGATCTCCCAGAGGAAGAAGACAATTTTTGTGAGAAATTCTTCCTTGCTTGCATTTCTATTTTCCATGATGCAAATAATGTTTTCAAACCATTTATCAAAAGTATCAATGGACTGTAAATCAACTTTGTAGTTTAACTCAGATGCGAACCAAGCACACACCGCTCCTGAGCACTGAAGAAATAAGTGCTCAATAGACTCAGGAAATAGATCACACATAGGGCACAACGGGGAGGGTGTAATTTTTCTCCTGTGAAGATTATGATATGATGGTAGTGCGTTGACAAGAATCCTCCACAAGAAATTCCTGATCTTAGGGGGGGCATCAATAGACCAAATGGTCTTCCACACAATGGTGTTCACTCGATGAGAAGAGTGAGCATGCTGAGTGCTAGGAGTGCAATTTTGAGAATGAATGTGGTGATACCCGGATTTGACCGAGAATTGACCATTCATCGAATGTGGCCAAATGAGTCTATCCTCAAAAGACTCATCCCCTAAAGGAATAATTTCTATATTCTGACAATCCTCCACAGATATGAGGTCTTGGATTTGATTAAGTTTCCAACTCGTAGTGTTCCAATCAATTAATTCCTTCACAAGTTGGGGTCTAGATTGATCAATAGGAAGGACTGGATGCAAGAAGCCAGAAGTGGAACAAGTAATCCACTTATCAGCCCATATATCAATTAGCTCACCATTACCGACCTGCCATCTTGCTCCATCAACAATTAAACCTTTACCCTCCAATAAACTGCTCCAAGCCCAGGAAGCACGAGAGCCCTTTCCTGCACTTAGGATATCACAATTAGGATAGTAAAGACCTTTCAAAACTTGAGCACAAAGGGAGGTAGGGTCTGAAAATAATCTCCAAACTTGCTTGGCTAGCAAAGAGATATTAAAATCACTTAGATTCCTAAACCCCATTCCACCCACATCTTTTGGTTGGCCAAGGAAGTCCCAACTTCTCCAATGAATTTTGAACTCTTCATTCTTCTGCCCCCACCAGAAATTAGCCATCATGGCATCCAATTCCTTGCAAAGAGTGAGAGGGAATTTAAAACAATGCATAGGAAATGTGGGAACCGCTTGAGCTACAGATTTAATGAGAGTTTCTCTACCAGCCATAGACAGAGTGCATAATTTCCAGTTTTGGATTTTATCAGAGAGCCTAGCCTTGACAAAAGAGAGAGAGGCTTTCTTTGACCTACCCCAGATAGTAGGGAGCCCAAGATAACGGCCAGGGTTAATTGTTGCAGGGACCCCCAAAATGGCACATAAATTGTTAACTGCAACAATATCCATGTTCGGAGTGCAATAAAGGGAGGATTTAGCTGAGTTAACAAGCTGCCCAGAAGCTGTACAGTAAACATCAATGATCTTCATGATTTGAGTGCAATTCTCAGGGGTTGCTTTAAGGAAGAATAAGGAATCATCAGCGAAAAATAAATGTGACAACATTGGTCCCTGCTGACTAAGCTTGATGCCTTGTAGATAACCCTCCTCACAAGCCTTCTTGATCAGCGAAGAGAAAACTTCAGAAACAAAAAGGAACAAATAAGGAGATATGGGATCCCCTTGCCTCAATCCCCTTGAGGGCTTGAAGTATTCTCCAACCTTCCCATTTAGAGTGACTGCAAAGGAAACCGATTTAACACAAGCCATAAGCAAGTTAACAAACCCCACATGAAAGCCCATTCTAATAAGTACTTCCTCCAAAAAATCCCACTCAACTCTATCGTAAGCCTTACTCATGTCGAGCTTAAGAGCAAGCTCATGTGTTTCTCCTGATTTCCTCAATTTTAGGTAATGAAAAACCTCATGAGCTACCAAGATATTGTCTTGAATTTGGCGACCCGGTACGAAGGCACCCTGGAAAGGAGATATAATGGAGGGCAGAAACTCTTTTAGCCTATTCGCAAGCATTTTGGATAAGATCTTATAACAGTAATTGCAGAGGCTAATAGGGCGGAATTGATCAACCTTTTCTGGGCAGGGAACCTTAGGAATAAGCACAATGTTTGTCTTGTTTAGGTCTGCCAAAATTTGGGACGTATCATAAAATTCCTTTGCTGTTGCCTTCATTGTGTCATTGATGATGTTCCAGAATTTATGAAAGAAAATACCATGGAAACCGTCAGGACCCGGGGCTTTGTCAGCTCCCATTTGAAATGTCGCAGCTTTGACCTCCTCTTCTGAAAATGGCCTTATGAGAGAGTTATTAATCTCAGGGCTGATCACCTGACAAACAGCATTTAAAGCTTCACCCCAGTTCCTGTCCCCTGAGCTTTGAAAAATGTTCTTGAAATAGCCTTCCATCTCTAGTCTGATTGTACTCTCTCTGTCTAACCAAGTATCATTAGAAGACTTCATCTTTAAGACTCTGTTTCGCTGCCTGCGAAGAATGGTGGTCATGTGGAAAAACTTGGTGTTTGAGTCTCCAGCTTTTAGCCAATTAATTCGAGACCTCTGTGACCAATATTTTTCTTCTTTTTTCCAAAGATCATCAATCTCTCTGATCAAGAAATTCTCTCTAATTCTGGCATTATCAGTTTGAGATTCCTGAATAGACACAAGCTCCTCCATATGCTTATCGATGATTTTGCGGCTATTTGAAAATTTGTTCTTGCTCCAACGGGTTAGATTTCTGCCACAATGCTTGCTTTTAGAAATCCATTGAGCCGCACCTGCTTGATTAGTATCCTCATTCCAAGAAGCTTCCACTATACCTTTACAGTCTGGATCATCAGCCCACATTGGCTCAAACTTGAACAACTTTGGCCCTCGAGAAAGGGGAGGATCTGACTCAAAGATCAAGGGGCTATGGTCAGAACCCAGCCTGGGATAATTGAAAACACAGGAGTCAGGCCATTTTTCCAGCCACTTGGTGTTAACAACTCCTCTATCAAGCTTAATTTTGATAATTCCCCCGTCTGGCCAGTTATTGCTCCATGTTAGTTTTTGACCCTTTGATGGCAAATCAATTAAATCATTTGCTTCCATAAATTCGCGCAAAAAACGCCTCTTACCGGGATTCCATGGATTACCACCTTCCTTCTCATGAGGCCATAAAAATTCATTGAAATCTCCAGCACACAACCAAGGGAGATCAATTGACCCAGCAAGCTTGGTGCAACTATTCCAGAATGCCGGTCTTTCCGCCTTTGCCGGTGGCCCATAGAACCAAGAGAAACGAACCAGAGAGTTATCACCATTGAACTTGACAACTGTGTCAATTAAAAATTTGGATTTAGAGAGAATTTGAATCGTCACTGTGTGATCCCACCAAAGAGCAAGACCCCCAGCGGTCTGAATAGGCTTCACCGTAGTACCATGGCAGAATTTATAATTTTTCATCAACTTCTTTATCTTCTTATCTTTCATTCGAGTTTCTGAAAGAAAGATAATAGAGGGGCGGAATTTTCGTATCAGCTCCTGAAGAGCTTGCTGTGTCATGGATCGCCCCAATCCATGACAGTTCCAACACAGTTGTATCATGGCGACCTTGTGGCTGTAGGCCAGCCACCACCGCCATCAACGTTATTGTTACCATCGATTATCTCCTTAGAATTTTGAAGAGATGGACCACTGCCAGAATTTTTAAGCTTAGTGAACTTTCTGATTTTCCTTGAATTGGGACTTTGGGATACCTCTGAATGAAGAGGTCTTTTCCCATGCACGGAACTAGAAGGAGATGATGGGTATTGATTGATTGTATTTGTGCTTTCTGGTGAAGCAGGTGAGTTATTCGCTGGAACTGAAGTTGGAACAGGAGTGGAGTACGGGTAGGTAGTAGTGAAGGAGCTAGAAAACAGTGAAGCTAAAGCAGCAGCAGAGTGATTATTTGGATGACCCACATTAAAATTGCCCTGTGTCATGAACCAAGGTAGGCCCACATTATTGAAATTGTGACTTTGATTTTGGTTGAGGAAAAAAGCATTAGGAACTCTGTTGGGAATTGGACCAAAACCAGGAGGTGGAAAAGAAGTAACTTTGTTGTTGGGATTTGGTGGTGATAAACTAAAAGGATAATTTATCTGACCCATGGGTGTGTTGTGGGTGAGGTTGCTTTCCAACTGATGGATAATGGGGATGTGAGAATTTATCTCAGAGAGTTGTAAATCAGTTCTGACCTGGTGGGGTAAATGATTGCTGTGCTGTTCACTGGTGTGACTTGAGGAAGCTCCTTGGGACTGTAAATTTTGTCCTGTAGTCTGGCTTTGCAACGGCACAATAGGTTGACCGGGAAATTTTCTTCTAGTCCGTTGAGGTTCAGCCGGATTCCGTTTAAGACCATTTTTGTTGAGCTTCTGTGGGGCTTTAGCTCTCATCCATGCACCATATTCAATATCCACATTCTGAGGGTCAGGACCAATTGGGCAAGGTCTTCTTGGAGAGTCTGTGTGTCCCAATCTTCCACAAACAAAGCAAAAATCAGAAAGATTCTCATAAGAGAAGCTTACCCAAGTCATGGACCCATCCTCTCTTGGAAGTTGATATCCAGTAGGCAACGGATCTCTGGCATCCAGCAAAACCCTAACCCGGAGATAGCTATAGGTACCTTCCTCACTTTCCAGAGGATCATCCATTTTGATAAAGGTTCCAAACTTTTCGATCATCTCGCTAACATTCTCTACATCAAACATATAGGGAGGAACTCCCCTAACCTGAACCCAGAAAGTAATCTGGTTGCATTGAAGTTCTTCTAAAGCCATGGTTTCAGGCCATTTCTGGAAATGAACAGAGTACCTCATTATTGACCAGGGAGAACCTTCCAAAATGTCATTGGCTGCTTCTTCATCGTCAACTGTAAGGGAGAACATCCTATCATCAGGATCACTCTCATTGCTGGCCGTGACACCGATATTCCCAAACCTTGAGAGGGCAAACTTGATGGTGTTGCAAATATATGGCTTGTGTGGGAGTTTGTCCGCAAAGAACACCGCATTTAGCCTGACTTTCCTATCCAGATCTCTTAATGATAACTTCTTCCTCATCTGCACAACTAAGCCTTCAGCAGATCTCTGTGTTTCCTCCATTTGGTCAAGATGTAACCAATTGGGATATGGGGTTAAAATGAGAAGTAGGAAAAGTAGTAGCGCCAAGACTGTGATGAAGTGATATGGGAATTTTGAAATGGATTTGTAGTGAATTTGAGTGGGATTAAACATTTACTTTTGTAGATGAGAAATAAATTCTTGAAAAGACAAAACGGGTGATCAGAAAAGAGATGGGTTGAGATGGCTTAACCAGAAGGAGAACTGATAGCTATTAATGAGAATGAGATTAATCAGAACCGAACAGCAAAACTAAGCAGAGAATTTGGTATCTTGACTAGTCACAACCATCTACCATTAAGAAGGATCAGGACTTCTCCTATCCAAGATGAACCAAACACTCAACATCTCTGGGACCAAGACTTATCAATGGGAAATCAAACTGCAGAACCATCTTTAATGAAGCCCCAAACATGGCAGAGATTTGGAATGGAACTCATAAATATGACTAAAGGTTGGCAGTTGGGAAGTAATGAAATTGGTTGCCGGAATTACTGAGACAAGCTCAGGGGACTACGATAAACGTAGAGAGCTCTCACAAGGAGAGAGAGAGATGTAATAGGGATCAATTCTGTCTCTTTGGGTTTTTGAGCTCTCACAAGGAGAGAGAGAGATAAGTTTGCATTTCCATGCTTGATATTTGGGGTGAATATGTAGTGCGTCTGGAATACACCGGTGTGTAGTAAACACCGGTGACGTGTCAGCATCGCAGCGGTTGACAGGAAGCAGAGGCTTTATGGATGATAACTGGTCTTTTGACGGAAGAGAAGCCTACGCCAGCAACAGAACCATCTCCTCTCTTCTTCAATCATCTCTTTTCAATTCCCTCTCTTCAAATCTCTTCTTCACAATTCTAATCTATTTTCAAATCTCAGTCAACAAATATCTCCTCTCACCCTCCCAATTCAAAACGCTCATCACATCACATTACCCATAAAATTCAAACCACCTCGGCTCCGATTTGAAACTTTAAATCTCTTTTCCAGATTAGGCTCATCCATCCTCTCATCCCTCAGCAATATTGATTTGTCCTTGAGGCAATATATTGACCATTGGATGAGAAAAATCCCATCTTGCCAATGACCGAATGACCTGCTAAGAGGGGAGAGAGATTGTTTTTGGTTCCTGGGTGACTATTGATGTTTGTCCAAAGAAGTAAAAATTGGTTACCCAGGAAGAATAGAGGGAATGAGGAAGGAAGAAAAGCTGACTACGGGAGAAAGAGAAGAGAATTGGTTGCTGGGTATGGTGGAGATAGAGAGGACGAAAGAAGAAGAAGAAGATTTAATTTTCAGCGGGCTGTACGGTCTCTAGCTGGCGCGTCCGGCTTTGAAGCTGGGCCGACTGAGTTCGTCGCTTCTCGGAGCTCCTTCAGGTGGGGTGGTGAAGATCAGCGGTAACCAAAACTCTTAAGGTTCGACGGTGACCGTATGGGGTGACCGGATCTGAGAGAGAGAGAGAGAACAATTAAGGGTTAATCCCTTAATTGGAGATCAACGGCCCAGAAAAAATCTTAAATGAATAAATGATCCAATGTTCCAGATCTCGCCTTTCAAAAAGTAATAATATTGAATATATTTTTTCTTTAATTGAATAGGACAGTTGTGGCTCTTGAGCCACGCATTAAACAAGCTCACAAGCTGCATGATAAATGTGTATTTTTTGTTAGGAATATATATATATATATATTATTGTACTTACCTTCGTGGATCAAGGTCTAAACAATGGAAACATGGGCTAAATGTTTTACTATAAACTCAAAATATGACAATAATTACATTCAACAGTCATTTTGACCAATTTTTTTTTTCTGTATTTCATTAGTTTTCAAATGTATACTTTTCTTTGTAACTAATAAACAAATTATATCACACTAGTAGGCACATTGAAATTTCGTTCAATCTAAAAAATAAAAAATGGTAAATTCGACCTTTCTAATGCATTTACTATGTAGTAGTGCACATTGTAAAAAAATTGGTCTCGATCATTATTGTTCCGGCTTCGGTCAAGGTAGTCGAAGCATATTTGACGCAATTTACAAAAAAAAAAATCTTTTTCACTAAAACAACTATAACCAATTCATTACATGTCCGGTTTGCATATGCTTTGCGCCGATACTATCGAATGACCGAGTTCTATTCAATTGGACTCGTTAGTCGTTGTTTCGGCCTCAATCAAGAAGATCAACCACTATTTAACGTTATTTATAAAAATATTATTTGCACTTAAACGGTTATAACATAATTGTTACATGTTTGGTTTATGCTTATTTCACGTCTACACTCTCGTATGGTCGTGCTCTATTTAATGACATGAAAAAAATCTAGCAACTCGATGATTCTATTGCCCCTTGAGAAATCAAATTAATATACATAGGAGTAAAAATGTTCAAATGACCATTAAAAATTTGCAAAAATTAATTTCAATGTACATGACAGTGGATGGTGGGTATTGGTCTACACCCCACCCCCCTAATTCCCTAAACACCCGAATGAATAATAAATATATTTTATTTAATTATCAAATGATAATTGATATTTTTACCCTTTTTATAACTTACTATCTACTTTAGGGCATGAAATTGTGATAATTTTCTTCCTATATTTTTTTAAACATGGTTAGACAGAGGTTGACCCCTAGAGAGTGTGGGCACGAACTTTGTCCCTGCAGGATTTATGACGAAGTGATTACAAGTGGTTTAGTAGTAGGAGTATTACGGTCACTATGATCAACTTCATTGATCAAGATCAAAATGAGATCGAAAGTGTCTAATATTATTTTTATGATCATAAAACAATGTAATAATCACATCAAACGTTCAATTTTATTAGTTTTCAATTTTAATATTTCATATTGCACAAAATCTTATTGTGCCTACTAATGTAGTATAATTTGTTCATTGCATATCATGAAAAGTGTACATTTGAAAGCTTATGAGATAAAGGAAAAAGAAAATAGTCAAATTCACCGTTGGATGTGATTATTGTGATATGTTGTAACTATGGTAAAAATATTCGATTTTTTTGTTCTCATTTTGACCTCGATCCACATAATCAACTGTAATACCCCTACTGGTAAACCACTCGTAATCATTTCATGACAAATCTTATGAAACATCATAATAATGTACACGTCACAACGAGTCCATTAAAATTTTTGGAGAATTTTTTAAAGTTAGAGTACTTTTTAAGGATTTTCTTAAGTTTGAGAAATAAAAATAGTTGAGGTATTACAGTCATTATGGTTGACTTCATTGACCTAAGTCGACATGAGGTCGAAAGTGGCTAATATTGTTTTCATTATCATAAAACATTGCAATAATCGCATCTAAAGGTCAATTTTATCATTTTTAATTTTTTTTTTCAAATTGCACAAAATCTCATTGTGACTACTAATGTAGTATAATTTGTTAATTAACTATCATGAAAAGTGAATATTTGAAAACTTACGAGATAGAGGAAAAAAATAATCAAATCCACCAGTAGATGTTATTATTACTATATGTTGTAACTATGGTAAAAATATTAGATTTTTTCATCTTTATTTTGACGTCGATCCACGTGGTCAAATGTAGTTACTGTAATGCCTCTATAACTAAACCACTTGTAACTATTCCGTGACAAATTTTGCGAAATATATAATAAAATACACATCACAACGAGTGTATTTAAATTTTTAAAGATTTTTTTAGACATAGAACTATTTTTAAATATTTATTGAAGTTTTAGAAATAAAAATAGTCGGGTATTACGTTCATTATGGTTGTCATGCAGCTTGTCAGATTGTCCATGTGTTTATCATGCAGCTTGTGAGATTTTCCAATGCGTGGCTGATACAAGAGCCACAGTTGTCCTTTTCAATTAAGGAAAATTTTTATTCAAATTACTTTTTCGAAGACGAGATCTGGAACGTTGGATTATTTAATATTTCATTTGGGCCGTTGATCGCTCAAGGGATTAACCCTTAATTATTCTCTCTCTCTCTCTCTCTCTCGATATGGCCATCGTCCATTCTGGTTACCGCTGATCTTCACCGCCCCACCTGAAGGAGCTCCGAGAAGCGACGAACCCAGTCGGCCCAGCTTCAAAGCCGGACGCACCGGCTGGAGACCGTACGGCCTGCTGAAAATTAAATCTTCTTCTTCTTTCGTCCTCTCTATCTTCACCATACCCAGCAACCAATTATCTTCTCTTTCTCCCTTAATCAGCTTTTCTTCCTTCCTCATTCCCTCTATGCTTCCTGGGTAACCAATTTTTACTTCTTTGGACAAACATCAATAGTCACTCAGGAACCAAAAACAATCTCTCTCCCCTCTTAGCAGGTTATTCGGTCATTGCCTCATTGGCAAGATGGGATTTTTCTCATCCAATGGTCAATATATTGCCTCAAGGATAAATCAATATTGCTGAGGGATGAGAGGATGGATGAGCCTAATCTGGAAAAGAGATTTAAAGCTTCAAATCGGAGCCGAGGCGATTTGAATTTTATGGGTAATGTGATGTGATGAGTGTTTTGAATTGGGAGGGTGAGAGGAGATATTTGTTGACTGAGATCTGAAAATAGATGAGAATTGTGAAGAAGAGATTTGAAGAGAGGGAGGAATTGAAAAGAGATGATTGAAGAAGAGAGGAGATGATTATGTTGCTAGCGTAGGCTTCTCTTCCGTCAAAAGACCAGTTACCATCCATAAAGCCTCTGCTTCCTGTCAACCGCTGCGATGCTGACACGTCACCGGTGTTTACTACACACCGGTGTATTCCAGAATTTTCCGAATATGTAGCAATAGTTATTCAAAAAGCAACTACTTTCTTTCCCAATAGTAATGTCTTTCATTTCTGAAATTTCTTTCAGATACAAACCTCCCCATATTGATAACCATAACAAACCAAGCAAGCATACAGGAAAAAAAAAGGGTTAAATTCTCCAACCATACCTGAACTCTTTTGATCCGGTTAGTTTGATACCCAACAATTAAAAGTGATCAATGTGATACCTGAACTTAATTTTTGCTATTAAGGTCATACTTCCGTTCACTGTCTGTCAATGAACTGTTAAATGTAGGGCTATATCCGGTACTTTGCATATTTTTAAATAGAAAATGACCTATTTACCCTTTATTCTTGTTTTAATTCGATTTTTTTCTTTCTTCCCGGCTTCTCTTTTTTTCTTTTTTCTTCTTCTCGGTTTCTCTTCTTCTTCCTCAATTTTTTTCGTTCTTACTGCCGGAGGGAATGGGTTTGATTTCTTCGTTTTTTTTTCGGTTTGATTTCTTGGAAGGGTCAATCAAACGCCGAAGGGTGGTAGGGCGATCGGGTGATCCGGGTCAATCAAACCCGGACGGCCGGGCAATCAAACACCGGAGAGAGCAGAGAATTGGAAGCAACGCCGGAGGGGTTGGAGATGGTGATGACCGGCCGGATTTGGGAGCACGGGCTCGTGAGTGGTGGCGGCGGCGGTAGGCTTGCGGCGGTCGGTGAGCGGGGGCGGAACTAAGGGGACGCTAGTTGGGAGATGTTGGGCGGGATCGACGGCGGGGACGGCAGCGAGCGAGAGGCAATCGGTGGCGTCCGGGTATCTCGGTGGTTGATCTTGTAGGTGAATTGGGGTAGAGGATCCGGTGTTGGGATGAGAGATTCCGATTGAGAGAATTGGTTGTGGTTGTGATTTCGACTTTGTGAATTGCGGGTGGCGGAATTTGTGCCGTGAGGAGTCACGGCCTGCGTCCGATTCGGGCGGCGCGGCTTTGCGGTGATGATGTGGTGAGCACGGTCGTGCTTTGGGTGAGCGGCGGTGAACGTGATGATCCGAGGGGCGGCACCGGGCTTGTGATGGTGGCGGTGGTCCGTGGGTGCGAGAGAGAAGAAAGGAAGGGTGCGAGAGAGGAAAACGAGAGGGAAGAAGAAGAGAAAAGAAAAAGAAAAAGAAGAGAAAAGAGGAATCGACCGACCGGAAAAGAGAGAAGAAGAGGAAGAAAAAAAAGAAGAAGAAGAGAAAGAGGAGAAAGGGAAGGAGAGAGGGGATCGGGGAAGAAGGGGCGAGAAGAAGAGGGTGGGGACTGATTTCAAAATCTACTCCGATCGGGAAAAAAGAGAGGAAAGAAAAAAAAAATGATTAAAAAGACGTAATCGCCCCTGTTTTTTTCTCCATGTGCGTGTCACGTGATCAAAATTAACACTTAACCAACGGCGGGTGGACGGAAGTACGCTATTGATAGCAAAATGTAAGTTCAGGTATGACATTGATCACTTTTAATTGTCAGGTATCACATTAACCGGTGCACAAGAGTTCAGGTATGGTTGGAGAATTTAACCCAAAAAAAAAACATATATAGCAACAGAGACAAAAACACTAATAATGCAAAATGGTATTAAATTATAATTTTGGGATAATAATGCAGGTACTGTGCAGTATTACACATACATAGTGCAGCCCACTATAGAATTAGAAACTCCAAATTATACCTCTAAACCAACTTTTTAAACAAACCGTGACCTGTAATCCTTAACCTAAACCACCAGCTAGCCAACGAACCCACAATTAGCTAAAGCTTGAATTAATCATCACAAAGCAATTACTGACTTTAAAATCAGTGCGTAAGCAAATTCAAAAGGAACATATATTCCTAGTATTATTCCATGTGGCATAGTTCTATATCTGTTTAGGCTTGAACTCTGATGTATGATTTTTCCAGCTTTCGGATTATTAATGAAACAATAATCTTCTCTCAAAGATGGAATTAGTGACCTTAAATAATCAGTTGGTGAACAAATTATAAGGCAAAGAAATAAATGAAAAAATAAATAAATTTGAAGGCCTATTTTGAATTTTTGAGCAAGAAATTCAAGCTTACTTTAGAAGAGTTGTGATCAAGCTTGGGTTTGTTATTGTAGGCGAAACAATTCCGAGCAGTAGTAGTGAGCTGTGATGTCGTTCTGGGCCTCCTGAAGAATCTCTCAAAAATCGCCATAACAAGAAACATTGATATGAGAATGGCAGTAGCTACAAAACCCATGTACACTGCATTCACAGAGTTGTTGAAGTTACTACTCCATTGCTCGTCTTCTTTCTCTGCATTTTGATTCAGTGGAGCCGCCATTGGTGGTACTAGAGCAATGGTGGTTCTCCAATTGCCTTCACCGGCCATTACTGTCGGAGCCAAAGTAACCTCAGCAGAAGAGAGAAAAATAGACAAGGAAGGAAGGAAGAGAGAGAAACCCAGTTGTGCTCTTTATAGTTTATACCATTAGGCTCGCAGAAACGAGAGAAGTTGGAAAACTTGAAATGAGGATTTTATACTGTTTAAGCGTACTTGACTGTTCACATAGTTGGGCCTTACAGATTGAGAGAAATCATGTGAGGTGTTTTATATAAACCACAGAGTCTACTTAATTAATACACCTCTATCAAACTTTTTTGACAATTTTTTTTTTCTAATATAGTAATATTTTCCCTGTTTACCCTACATCATATCATCTCAAATTCACCTGGTCCAATTCGAGGTGAATTTTTCTTCCAAATTCCATTAACAAGAAAATAATTAAGGCTAATGAAGGTGAGATCGAGGAATCAAACTAGGAACCTTGGGTAAAAAAAATTTCTCTTAACCATTAGAGCAAGTGTACACAAATTGTTTAATTGATTTAACCACAATGATAACCAAAGCCTCAAGTGGACATAAAATGAGCATAGAAATAAGTTTCCCTCTCTTTTATTGTTTTCTTGTGTAATTTTTTTCAATTTTACTTTGGTTAACATGTTTTTTATTTTCTTGTCTAATTTAGAAAGTATTTTTTTTATACGGTAATTTAGAAGGTTTTAGTTTAGTCCCCTTCCAACTACTTTTTTCTTCTTTTTTCAATGGAGTGATAGATATGCTATTGCTTTCTACTTCTTATTCCGCCTAAAAAAAGTTTTATTTTCTTAATTTAATGTTTTATTAGTCTCTTAACACTCACGTGTGTATTAATTAATATTATTTTTTTGATATTTTTTTATTTGTGTCTATAGTTATAAATATAAAAAATAAAAAAAAACTGCAAATGCATTTAAGCTCAACTGCTCCCACATTCAAATCTTTTATTTTTTATTTCAATATATGCATCTCATGTTACCATTATATACGTCAGATATCAAATTACAGAATTTTGAGGTTTAAATAAAGAAGGGCAATATCTGGTATTTTGAAAATTTAACCTATCAGATTTTCTTAATTAATACTAATTAATTAATTTTTTATCATTCTTGATCCTAAGGCCTTCACGAACAATAAAACGAGCCATTAGATGAGCCACACAACCATGACTCCATGTAGGTAGCTGTGCCATTAATCCTAAGTTAGCTAGGTTAATTAATCTTCATAATTACAATTTACAACCAGTAGGCCGGATCTCCAATAATGGACGAGGTCCACAAGTTTCCTTATTTTCTTGTTCCTCAATTAAAGGACACTAATCCTTCATTTACTTCGCAAGTAATTAGTCTTCTCGCGGAAAAGGAAAGAGCTCGCTCGCCCTATATAATACTCATAGCTGGTGACAATCACAATATACACACTCTTAAATACCCTAACGCCCTGCAATATTTTTCTCTCCGATTCATTCACACAGACAAGGCCGGCCATGCCGGGCAAAGGCGAGTATCAGGTGGGATATCGATTAGGATCCGGCAAGAGCCATAATGAGAAGAAGCTTCAATTGGTACATGATGATGATGATGATGATGATGATGGCTTCCTTCCGTCGCGGCTGAAGAAACTTAGTCTGCTTGATGAAGTAGTTAGCGATGAAGAAGAAGAAGATGAAAGCGATAGTATGGAGTTGTGTAGGTTCCATGGTAACAGAGAATTGAAGTACCCTAATGCTCCATTTTATGCTCCTTCTAGAATCCTACTCAAGGAACATACAGTTTACAATATTCTCAAGAAGGATTGTGACCAGTGTAAAAAAGAGAAGAAGCTCGCAAAGAAGAAGAAGAAACTGAAGAACTCCAAGAAGCCCAATATAGTCACTAGGTTTAAGAATGGGGATCCTACGATTGCCCCACTACATGAGCACGACAAGTACCATTTCTTCGTATCCTATACCCTTTCTACTAGCTAGCTGTATATCTAGTATTAGATAGTATTCGGCTTCTGAGTTCGTTCGATCACGTAACACTTAAAAACTATTGTACGTACTCCTTGTTTTAATGAAATAAGTTATTCCAGTATTGATGCACTTGAACAAAATATTAATTTTCTGATGTGTTGTACAAGTACTCTATATGACAAAATATATGAACTTTGGTATTATTTCACCGTCTGAGCATTGCTATTATTCTGAGTTCGTTTTTGAAGTTCTTCAAGTATTTCAAAATAAGCGCAGCCATGAATGCGGTGGGTATGAACTCTTCACCAAGCGAGCTAATATCTATACCTTATGTTGAAGATTATGCATTTAAATAGAGATGAGTTTTAGACATTAACTAGAAATCGTACCCGCGCTTTGCAGCAGGTTTTGAAGGTAACACAATTTTATTTAAGGACTACATTTTAAAGGCATAGAAAATATGGTTGACGTACATGATCATTATATTAACAAAAACTTAAGTTTGTTTTAAAATAAAAGGTGAAGTAGATTATGTTTTAGTAATATCACCACCAGTACAAATGTGTGATAGATTGTTCAAAAAATAGATTGTCATATTGTAAATAGGCTTGATATAAATTTTAAAGAAAATATCAATGTCTCACTACTAACATACAATTGAGATGAAGTAAGAAACTAAAAAAAGTCTTCCCTTTCTATAACATACATCTATTGGCAAATAAAAAATAAAGTGATAAAATGAATGAATAAACTTGAAGCAAAACTGAAAGTAAGTCCAAAATAAGTATAAAAATAGTTGAAATTAACAATAATGTAATGAATAAAGCATTACAATCCTTAAAAATTTAAGATATCAATAAAAAGTTGAAACAGAAAAAAGTAACAAACTTTCAAGTTACAATATCTTATGAAGCTCAAGAATAGCTCATTTTTTTAATTGTCTTTATCAAATAGTAAAGTTAAGCACACTGCAAAAATTTACTACATATTGTTTAGAAAAATTAGATAGAGAAAGAAAAAGTCAAATAACCAAATATCTGCTCATTAAATTAGGAATAATAATAATAAGAATTAAACGGAGTTGATCACATGATCAAATTTTAAGAATAACTCATTTTTCTAATTATCTTTTTCAAATAGCAAAGCTAAGCACACTGCAAAAATTTACTACATATTGTTTATGAAAATTGGATAGAGAAAGAAAAAGCCAAATAACTAAATATCTACTCACTAAATTAGGAATAATAATAATAATTAATCGGAGTTGATTACATGATCGATTCGAGTACTATTTATTTTATAGCAAAAAATTGAGTGATTAGAATATTAGCATGTAATTTATAGTTCATTATTTTTATTTTTCTAAAAATGATTTTTCTAATTTATTTTTAATCAAACAAATTCATTTTTTCTTCTTATTTAGAATAAAAATAATAATTAATGGCAGAACTGTAATTCCATGAAGAAATGAGGAAAAAACTGTAATTGTAAGGGGTAATGGCAGAACTGTAATTCTATGAAGAAATGAGGATGAAATGGTCATTTCATTCTCAGATGAACAGTGCACATGAACAGTATAGGAGAAATGACGCGCGAAGGAAACGAAAGAGGAGGAGGCAAAACGGGAAAAAGCCAAAAAT